>OY776114.1:70910992-72157492 GCA_963675035.1 Allygus modestus | reverse complement strand
TGGGTAAGCCTTTTTGCCTGTTGATCAGGAAAATATAGATGGAACAAGCAGGCTTACCTTGGAAAGTATAGGCATCCTGATGACATCAACACTAGAAAACACATATAACAGAATATTTCATGGCTACTTCGACCTCTTTGATTCTTCTTCAAGTTAGCTGACAAAGAGGCCAGTAGCCTTGAAGTGTTCTTTTGTGTTTTGTAGTGTCAGTGTGCTATCATTAGGATGCCAATATGTTCCAGGGTAAGCCTGCTTGATCTGTCCATATTTTCCTGATAAGATTTTGACATGATATCCGTTGTTATTTAGATAACAAATAGAACAATGCAACTGTTAATGGTTGTTGTTAATAGGAAGGTTTGGTTTAAAAAATTCAGGCAACATGTAAAAAAGGGTTAAATATCCGATGTTGGCCTCTCGAAGGATAAAACAAGAATCACGAGGCAGATTGCTGGTGTTTAACATTTTATGCACTCATGAGCGTGATTAAAAAAAAGACAACTTCAATATGAATACCAGGCAATCATTTATTATTAAAGACAATTTATTATGATTTGTTCTCTTAGTGTTGGTCAAACGGTGTTCCTCTTAATGCTGTCAAAATAGTATTATCGTGTGACTGTAAATACTTCATATACTTCAACATATTTTCTGCAGTAATATAATCTACGTTGATGAAACATATTAAAGTGGATTGTAACATAACATCAGATAATTTCATTTTGCACTTTATGATGAGTTGTCATTATGCCATCTGCGTAACGTGACAAATCAATTTGGTTTTTCCAAACCTGACGATGGTTTCTTTGTTACTGAATGGGCTTGTCAGTTATAAATGTGTTTTTATTAGAATTTTGATGTTTTAAATTCACAGTTCAAAATTAAATTTTTTTTATTGTTTCCAGTTTTTGTTATTACAAAATCAAAATATATATATATTTAACCCAATTTGTTTTAACATGAGTTTTTAGAAAAATAAAATATAGATATATTTATTGATATTTGTTTAATTTTGACTTTCATTGTTAACCTTAATTATATATCATCCCATGAAACTGCTAAATTGGAGCAATAATGAAGTAAAAAAGTGAATAATGTTTTTACTGGAGATACTTGACCCATTACAAAGGAAACCCATTACGGGAAACTTAACTCTCCCCCCTCAACTCTCCCCCCTCCACTACCGCTAGCCACTAGTCGAGTGCGCGGTCTGGTTGTGGATGGACGTGAGAGTTAAGTTTTCCTTGTTTGCCGTTAGCTTGGAGGCTACGATGCAGAACAGGTAATGTATTGTCAGTTTTCCGTTTGTTCGTATATATAAATGTTGTGTTAGTGTATTGTATTTAATTTTTTGTATATATATATTTGTTATCTTTGTGTTAGTGTAAATTAAAATGTAAAAGAAAAAGATAAAAAAAAATACAAAAAATGTAGGTTAGTTAGGTATAAGAATTTGATATTTAGATGTAAGTAGGGTTCACTTGATAACGGGAGGAGTTTCCTTACCTCCCGAAACGTAGTGTAGTTTTAAACACTAGAAGCGATAGGTGAAGTCCAAATCAATAAAAAAATAAATACAATACAAATATCGTATGATCTGTAGGACTCAAAGTCTGTGTCATCAGTTTATAAATAGTAGAGCCTAAATAATTCAAAGTAAAATAAGTCAAATTCCTTGATACATTGAATTTGTAAACTCCCTTTAAAATTGCCCATCCACCTCAATAATTATTTTTACCTAAAACAATTAAAGCGTTGGCCAAAAAGAGCTCAATAGTTTTTGTGGTTTGCTTCTCCTCTATTAATAAAAGTTTTGATTACAACTCTCCATAAATAAATTTGTTTATACATTTAAAGAAACCATTTTTTTGAATACCTATAATATTTTTTTGTAATTTTTAACTTACCTGTATCCACTATTGATTGTTGTTCTTGACCAGTGGTCAAGTAGAGTGGGTACATGAGGGAATGGTGTTCCCACATAGGTTTTGTGTATTTAATATCACAATAATTTGCTTATCTTACAATTTTAAGAAACACAATTAGCATTCCCACTCTGGAAAATTGACGACTACACAACTGTTTTTTACGCTAATGTGCAAATTTTTTATGGTAAAACTAAGACTACTTGTTTGTTCTTTCCTCCTTTATAGTAGGTTCACTAAATGGTACCTTTTATGCTGTAACAGTTCAAAAGCAGCACGCTATGTGCGATGATAGTTTTCGTGTAGTTTTGCTGTGTGCGTTGGGCATCTTGCTTAACAAGGTAACGGTTTGCATCTTGAATTTTGGTTTAAGTGGTCACAGGTTCAAATCCCTTGCTACAAAGATTTGTAGGGATTGGTATGCTTTCCATTAAAAACGTTTGTAGTGTACTCAAAAAACAAAAACAAAAAATGCCACTGGCATTGAAATACAAACAAAATCAAATAAAACGGTTGAAATAAGTTTTTATTAGAGAAAATAAAGTTTTTTAAAAATTAAGGAAGTCAAATACTCAATATATGTAGTGATTGGATTTGTGAGATTTAATCATTATAATTAGCAATGTAGAGTACTCTCTGTACAATATCGAGCATAATAGTTTGATCCTTATAAATTTTGATGTAGTGCTGAATATATCCAGAATATTCAAGTTCCTGAGACTTTAACCCATTGGCTCACAACCCCGAGTATACTCGTGGCCACCGTAAGTAGCCTGGATGTGCAACCCCGAGTATACTCGTGGCCACCGTAAGTAGCACTTTTTTATTTTTTTACATTTTTTACTTTTTTATTTATTTATTTTTTCATTTGCTTTATTTTTTGTTTGTATGTATTTTGTATGCATATACCCATACTTGGGGAAACTTAGTAAAATTTCAGAAAAATATGTTATATCTAGGTCAAATGTAAATGTATCAGTAATATTTTTTTATTTTCATGTAAAAAAATAACCTACGGTACATGTAAATAATAGTTGTTGGGCTGAAACATTATTTTTTGGTTTTTTACTTGTAAGCTCCTTTTAAAATTATTTTTTATAAACTATATATAATATTTACCATACATAAGTGCTGTCAAAAGTATTTTCTTCTTGTAGATAATTTTTCTCTAAAGGTTAGTGCAAAAACTAAGTAAATTGAGCAATAATTGTTGCTATAGTGACAGTTTTAGTAAGTCTACATTTATATAATTTTTCTTGGTACTGAACAGTTTGTCAGGTGGCAAGTTTCAGGAAAGCCATAACCACCTATGGTTAATTCTATGTTCATTTCATTTTATCTTCAGAGGCCAACAAATTTAATCAAAATTAATCATGGTAAAGTCATTTGGAAATGGCTAATATTCCAAAGGAGGCAGATTTAATATTATATATACAAGGTTTAATCACCAGTTTGCAAAAATAATTAGTTAAAGGTATGAAAATATGTTTACTGAAATTTAGTAACAATAAATCCTTTATTGCTAGGCTATGGGACTATAACAATGATGTAGTCCTTTTCACATACGCATTTTACCAGAATTTGCCTTGCTATGGAACTTCTTCTTTGATATAACACCAGCCAGTGCTTGTTGAGGTTTTTGTTCTGTAGAACGACGTGGGTTTTTCGTGTCTAAATCATCCCATTCTGGTGATTTTAATGTTGTTGGTCTGTAGCCCATATTTTTGCGATTAGCTGAAAAAAGTATCAACTTATTGTTAAACTAGTTTAAATTTCCTCAGAATTAGTCACAATGTTAATGGGTCTGGTTAGCTTATGATGATAAAAAGGCAAAGCTAGTCAAATTATGAATACAAATGTGTATAAAATCTGAAACCCCAAAAAATAGTTGCTGGCCCTGTCACTTTATGCATGCTTAAAAGTAAACTAATTAATGATTTAAACACAAAATCACTATTCAAAGCCTGTTTCAACATGTCTGCGGTTAATAATCAAGAAATAACCTGATTGTAACCTGATTATGCCGTGAAATTAGGTTTGGTATTGAAAAATCATTAAAAAAAACATAAAATTGGAGTGAAATATGTTGCATTAGAGAGTAAGTAATTAAATGAGTTGCAGATCAAATCAGTTGTTTTAGAAAACTGACACATACTTTCTCCATTTGAATGCTCTTTAAATAAATAAATTCTTCTAAATTTACTTTTTGAAGAATATAAAGTACAGTACCTTCTAATGAATATTTTTTTCAGAAATGTTCCCCCTCATCCCTTTTTTGGAGGCATTACAGAATAATTTGCTACACACCTTGGTTTTCAGGGGGGAAATCCCTCCTCCTGGGGGAAATTGTAGGGTTAAGTGGTAACATATTGTGAGTAACTGCTATTGGTCAATGGTAATTTAGCATATATACAAAGTTTTAATTGAATTGATCAGTAAATATTGTCAGTATGTCCCAGGTCACCAGGGCTACAGGGGAATGATAAGGCGGGTCAAATGGCCAGAGAAGGGGCTTGAAGATTCACCCTTTTATGGTCCAGAACCAGATTGTGGAATCAGTCGTGCAATGGCTAGAGATGAAGCCAAGAACTGTGCAGGGGAGAGCACCATAAACAATGGTTACTCAACCCTGGGTAAAGGCATAGCAAGTGTCTGATCAAGGATTCAAGCCGAGCCTTGACAAACTTTTCTACTTCTGGGAAGGAAGGAAATAAGGCTAGCTGTAGCACTAACTGAACACGGCCACTTCAGGAAACTTTTACAGACAGTCCAGCCCCTTGACGGAGATACTGGCTGTCGGCTATGTGGGCAGTTCGATGAAAATGGCTTGTACAACATATTTTAGTGTGAGGCTCTTGGAGCAAGGATGAGAAGGCTCTTTAGAACCTCCGAAATAAATTAATCAAAATTCTCTAAAATTGTAAAATTACTACTTGAGCACAAAAGAGATCAAAATTTTCACCAACAAATCCAGGAAAACAAATATTTTTTCTCCATGATATCTTTCCTAGGTATGCCTCTTCTTATATATTTCTAAATATGGTCCCTACAGTGCAGCTTATGTTTATGTGTTGTTGAAGGGATGGATTCAGAGATCCAAAGATTCAAAGATCCTCACACGTCAACTGAAGCTTATTGTGTGTCCCTAGTACGTTGGTTGGGCAAACCAATGCCCGTACCCTTTACGAGATCCAGGAGTTTTTCCCAATACTAATGTCAGTGGCGTACCGACGGGGGGTGTGGGGGGTGGTCCGACCCAGGCCCCACTTTGGCATAGGCCCCCAAATTTTGAAAAATGTTTGAAAGTCTGAGCGAGTATTTCCTGCCAATCTTCGGAGGATCACTAACGATTTACTGTCGTATTTTAGGCCGTTATTATGTAGTAAAGTCGTCAGTTTTGGACAGTATTTCGTTTTCCACTGACATTTATAGATGATATATTTCGCGGCCAGGACATTAATTCCAGATTATATCATCTGTAACGTCTTTAATTACGGCCGATTATACGCGGTTTGGTCTCCATTTACATTTCATTTAATTTATTAACGGACAAGCCATTTGCAAAGTAGTATAAAATTATATAGATAAGAGTATAATTTTTAAAATATATTGCATATTAGAACTTAAATTGTTAAATTATTTAATTACTTTTAAATTTAGAAAAATAGTCCTTGGCTTCAGTTTAAAATTTTTCAAGGCGACAATCGAATAGATCTCAGTTCGGTTGTTTTTTTATGTCCAATTCATGTCATAATGTTATGTCTCTTCATTTTTGGCTGATTTTACGTGATTCGGTCGTCTTTGGCGGCCATTTACTTTTCAGGTCGTGATCGTCCAAAGATTGGCGGGAAATACTCGCTCGAACTTTTGAGTATTTTGAAAAAACTTGAGTCCAGTTGACTATTTAAATACTCAAACTGTTGAGTCCTCGTACGCCCCTAATACATATACACATATATATGAATAGGCCTCCCTCTTCAACCCCTAATGTATATATAGGCCCCTATAAATATATCCACTGCCCCAGGCCCCCAACTAAGACAGTACGCCATTGACAAACGTCCCATTCATCACCTGGTTGCTTGCAACCAAACAGAGCTCTTCTTGCCCAGAGTCTCTCGCAATCCACTATGATGTGCTTGGCAGTCTCTTCAGACTGATTGCAAAGCCTACACACCTGACTTTCATTTCTAAGTCCAAGAGTGTGGAGATGTTTCCTGAAGTGGCCGTGTTCAATTATCAACGCAATCAACTGCTTAACCTGACCTCTGCCCAACCTCACCAACCAGTTAGTGAAGTAAGAGATAGTGTCTGCCAGCAGCCTTTTGCCAAGTGCTTGACCAAAGTAACCCTGCCATTGCTGGCAATGTAAGTCCCTAGACCATTTGTTTATCGTGTGAAAAGCAGTTGTTTTGCTTATGCCGCAGCTTGGCTCTGGACCAAAGAATGACATACCGGAACCTCTTTTAACAAGCTCATCTGCACACTCATTGCCACCTATGCCTACATGGCCAGGTACCCAACCAAGATGCACCGAATTGCGTGATGCGTGTTCGCTGAGTGCGTTGTAACACTCCCACACTAATTTTCACTTGATTTCGTTGGACTCAAGAGCCTTGAGGGCAGCCTGACAATCTGACAAGATTACTATATGCTTGTCACAATAGTGTCTGGCAAGGCCTAGATTGGGCCAAACCATGATGCCACAAATTTCTGCTTGAAAAATAGTATAGTGTTGTCCCAGACTTGCACACAGTTCTGTTCTGGGTGATTCACTGTACACCCCGTGAATCACTTGAATCATTACACCCCGTAACCAGATTTTCGCCAGAATGAGTGAGCCGATCGTGTACCAGACAAGGCTGCCTTTCCTGAAATAGGGCCCTTCCTCAGATTTCAGGAATAGCCCTGGACAAAGACGCCTCTGCTAGTGAGCTCACGAAGGAGGCCGTCCACCACAAGGTTCCACAAAAGAGGCGAAAGCACACCTCCCTGGGGACAACCTTTCGTGGGTGCGATCACTATCGATTCACTTTGAAGATCTGTCTGGAGCAGAGCACGGTCTCAATCCACCTACATATAGCAGACTCAAGACCACTGCCCGGACCATGACCGTGTAAGTAACATTGTAAGCTCCTTCAATGTCCATGAAGGTGCGTAGAGCGATTTCCTTAGCAGCAAGGCTGTCCTCCACCCTGCTCATGTTGTTGATGCAGGGCTGTTTCGCAGGACGTACCAGGCTGATAGGCATGCTGGTTTCGATGAAGAGGAGTACCTGAAAGCACTCCCTTTCTTAGATGTCTTTCTCCTAGTCTTTCCAGCGTCTTCAAGAGAAACGATGAGAGACTAATGGGACGAAACGATTTTGCAGTTGAGTTGTCTGCTCTTCCTCTCTTGGGGATAAAGACAACCCCAAGAGAGAGATACTGAGGCGCCAGGCTTGAGGAATGTACCCATAAGCCAGGCTTGCTCTGAAGAGTTCGCACAGGAGGATCAAGAGAGCTTCCGGTCCTTGCTGTAACATTGCCGGTATGATACCGTCTCCCACAGGAGATTTGAATGGGCCAAACTTACTGATCGCCCATTTAACTTTGGAAAGTGTGACAATTCGTCTGGCTAAAGTCCAGCTTCTGCGGTCAGCTCTTGGCCATGAGCCCGTTTCGCTGTTGCCGGACATGCCTGAACAATCACTCTCAAAAATGCAATCCGGAAAGTTAGCCTCAAGGAGAAGTTTGAGACTTCCATCAATTCCAGTGGTATATTGTCCCCTGGTGACCTCGGGGATCCCACGAGGCCAATTGGGCTTGAGGCTCAATATATAGGCTTCAGTGCAGTTAGTCAAATATTGTAACAATTTATACAGGTATTTTGAGAAATAACACATGAAAATTAGTACATAAACTTATGAATGTGGAAAGACTGTGCTTTTTTAAGCTAGCTGTTTGATCAGTGGATTATTTATTAGTTAAGGAGAGTAAAAAACTTTAGTTTAAATTAAATGATAATAGTTTTGAAAACAAAAGTTATATACCCGTCTTCAATTAAATTGTCAGGGTTGATTTTGCCATGGAATTTTTTCTTCTTCCTTTTTCTTTCAAAATCCCAGCTTTTTGTCTTTTGAGGCAGTGGATATTGAATTCGCTTATCGTTCCCTAAAAATAAAAAGAGCCATTAGTTTTGTATTTGTTTCTTAGTTTTAATGGTTTGCATGAATATATAAGTTTGTCCATACAAAGAGTTGGCTTTTCATCAATTAAATATAATTTGGTTTTATAAAAAAAAGTAGTCAACCTGCCAAGTCCTGCAAAATCTTGCTAATTAATTTTGTTCTAGCGAAGTTCATGCGTTATCATAGTTGTTTGTTTTCGGTGTAAGTGAAGATACATTTTAATTCAAATCTAATGCTCCCTGTTCACTATTGCTGTATTGAAATGAGTATCTGACTAATATAGTGCATAATCAGTTTTTCCACATTCATAACTGACAATAATCAGTGGCATAATTTACTAAACAAACTATGACAATCCATATCAAAACAAACATTAATACCTCAATGAATTCCATTTAGGTAATTTAAAAACTCTAATCACTTATTATTCAAGTTTGTCAAACAGTTTTGAATTTAATTGTTCAGATCCGGTGCTGCGGTTCTATTTCATCAAGAATGTTTTTACAAAACCTAATATCCTTTAAGTTACACGCAAGCAGGTGGAGGGGGTTTCCTAGAATTTGTTCTTTATATTTTTATATTTTGTTTGTTTTAGCGAATTTCCCCTATAGGGAAGAAGCTATTACCGTAGGTCTCATGGTGAGACTTAAGCCCGAGACCATGATAACTTTTTGTTTTGAGGTCCCCAGAAGCCAAAAACACTATTCGTTCAAATTTATATATATGTATATATATATATCTATATATGTGTCCGTGAATGCGATAACTTGAGTAAAAAACGTCCGATTTCGATGAAATTTGGCTCAAATGTGTAAAGTGACATTTATGACTTTAAGTTCGAAAACCAGAAAAATCGGACAATGGGAAGGGGGGTTTATGGGGGTTTTAAATTTTCCAAAAATCAGTTTTTTCTATTTTTCACCCTAAAATTTTTAAAAAACTTAATTTTGGTTTTGACCATGTTATAGAGCTTAAAAAACAAATAATATGGTATTTTGAATTATTAACCTAGGTTAAGTGGTTGCGGAAAAAATCCAAAAAAACCTGCTCATAAAATCTCCCATGTTAATCTTTGGGAAAAAGGTTTTTGGCTTTTCCTCAGTTAATTTTACTTTAATCTTAACATTTGCTTTTACCAATCACTTCAGCTCCTCAAAACAATCATTTTGGTGTTTAAATTGTGATTCTACGTCCAACCGTTGCAGAGATATTCAAAGTGCTAAACACAGTACGTTGTCCAATGTTATCCTTATGGAGAATAAATAAAATTTGATATCTCGATTATTTATGAATGTATATTGATGAAACTTGGTATGTGGCTTCATGTTGTACTGTTATATTGATATTTGCACAACAAATAAATTTGTTGTTGATTGTCCCCGTAGCAGCTAACCTGCATACTCAGCCCTAATGTTATTCTTATGGAGAATAAATAAAATGTTATAAATCACTTATTTATAAATCTATTTTTGTGAAACTTTGTAAGTGGCTTTATGCAGGAGTGAGAAACATATAAATGCATTGGAAATTCGCTGAGTACGCAGGTTTGCTGCGACGGGGGTATTTGTTATGTTACTGGAAAAGTATGAATATGCCTTTACTTTAAATGAAATTTAATATAGGAAAAAACCTAGAAACTCTCTGTTATTCCCATGCTAACCAATACATGTTTTGCAAAAACTTTCAATATTACAGCTCCAAACAGTTTAATGAATTACATGAAAATAGATTCAATATTCTTTATTCATTATGATACAGCAATGCATACATTGAATAGTGTCAAAGTGCTTATCCACTATAAAGTTAAAGTATAAAAAACAAACATGTTTTTATAATAAACAATTAAATATACACAATTTATATAGAAAATAACAAATAATCTGTGATTTTTATGACATTAGTATCCTTTTTCAAACTCATCAAAGTCATATATAACTAAGTCTGTCAAATATTCCTTCAACCTCTTTCTAAACCTCTTTCTTTTGTATTTTGTAAATGTAAAATATGCATTTAATATTAACATTTTTTTAAAGTAGATGGTTATTTCAAATTTGATTTTTTTATTTCAAATACAGCAATCATTTCCTTTTTCATGTTTTAGCTTTGTAAATTCAAGAGGGCACACTTTGGAGAGCTATGCCTCAAAGAGAGTATACATTGCATGTATACTCTCTTGGCACTTGGGGAGACTTGACATCGGAGGCAAGCGCCTGGTGGCACAAGTGCAGTGTGCGGTTTAAAAGATCAAACCTTAGAATTTTAGAATTGATTTATTTAATACTAATATACAAAGCTCGCTTTCATAATAAGGTTATCTTAAGTACAGAATTTTGAAAAAATGTTGATACAAATCTGGGACTTTCATATGGAAACTTTGATAAGCTCTTTCAATTCAGAAGTGTACCTCACTATCATATACAATTTAGTTTAGATTTAAGGCAAACCTTAACGAGTATTGCTATTATTTTTTACATTTTTCTTTTGTGTTCGGCGGAGGTAGTGTTGCCGATCTGATTTCTTACTCAGCCAACTCTAACTTGTTTTGCCAATAGTTTCCAACGTGTCAGATTTAAGTCTCTATTCAAATATATCTTAACACTATAATTTCCTACTTACAGTATATATTTTCTCTTGCAACGTTTTTAAAAATCCAGATATTTGTTCAATATTAGTTAAAATGTAAAAAAACCCCAACCTCTTTCTCATGACAAAAATACTAAAGGTAAAATTCATGGAACACGTATAGGATAATTACAAAACAGTATCTCCTTTACGTATATGTTATTGAAACCCTAAACCATGTTCAAACAAGTCAGTAGAAACAAATCGATACTTAATACGAATTTTAAACTGCACCAACGAATACAAATTTGTATATATTTATAATAGCTAGGAATAATAGGGATTCAATTAATAGTGTTTTACATACCTTTTGCACAAATCTTGGGACACCTGGTACACTCCTCCGGGGTAGTACACTTGGTGGAGCATGTGAACCTGGTAGTGCACTTGGTAGTGGTCTTCCTGGGGGTGCATGTGGTCGTGGTGGTGCACTGAGGGGTTGTCGTGCATTGAGAGGTTGTCGTGCATTCAGGAGTTGAGGGAGTGCACTGCAATCGGAACTGAGTAAGGTTATGGAATAACATGTAGATGTAGATGTAGATGTTTATGTAATTGAACTTGTATTGTTGGCGAAGTAGTGATCAGAAACATACGTAACAAGTTCAATAAGCTAATTTGATTCGGTCAAAAGAACCTCGACTCGTTTCAAATAGTTTTATTGTCGTGTACTTGGACTATGCTGCAGGAACTAATCAGACAAGTAGCATGAGCAATTCTCACGATTACTTAATATGTGATATGTTTATATTCCATCTTATTGTAAGTGTGTTATGAAGGTTTACCTCTCCGGATTGTATACGTTCTATTTAAATTGTCCTATACATAACTACACCACATCCACTGTAATGTGATCATCAGCATTTGTGATAGCACTAAACATATTGTTCATATTACAGGTGAAAAACATAGCACAAAAAAATATTAAAGTGATGAAAAAAGAATTTGTACACATTGATTAAAATGAATTCTAAAATGAAAACTGACTTAAACACAATCTATTGGCAAAACTAAAAACCACACGAACCTGAATCTCAAGAAACTTTCTACTATTGAATGAATGCATAACCCATTCAGTAGGTTATACAGTAGGGAAACCTCACTTGATTTTTCTATTAGTTCATTCCTGATCCCTGGAGATCAGATTGGAAAAAGTATTAGTGTTTTATATATGCTAAAGGAGAGATGATTTACCTCCGAAGATGTGGTGCATGAATCTCCGGTAGGCGGGCAGTCGGGCTCCAAATCTTCATCATCATCATAATCTCCTTCATTAGCTTTATCCTCTTCTTCCTCCATTTTTACATTGTCGTCGTATTCTTCCTCTTCCTCCTCAACTTCTTCTTCCATCATATCTTTTTTGGCACCAAGCTTTGATCTTTGGATTTTATTTTCCTGAAGTGATGCATGGTTGATTAGAAGTGTGAAGTTATGTAATCACATGACAAGATAGAAATTTTGTGAGAATAGATTCAATCATATAAAGGTCTTTAAGATTTTACTGCTTCAATTTGCCCTGATTCTGCTCAAGAAACAGGTAAACAATATTTAGAAAAATATTTTATTTAAAACTAAGATCAAATGCATCCGAAAAGAACAATGAAAATAATTATCTTAATCTATATATTAATCGGCTAACGACATCTTTTGTGGTACCGATTTCTCGGACATGACGCATCTTAGAGTTATGATACTTGGCACACTTGTACTATTAGGTGGTGTGTCGAATGTAAATAAGTTTGTGTCTGGGTGTGTTGTGCCATTTTTGGCTTTCAAAGTTTATATGTTATCCTTATGGGGGACATGCGTTCTGCTTTTCATTTAATAAACAGATTATTCAAATAAATATGTAGCACAACAGCAAGAACTAATGATATGTAATAGATGATTCATAAATACAAAATATTACTGACTACTGAAATGGTAACACCCTTCTCTTATCTTCTGTAATTCCACAACAGTAAGAACAGATATTTCAGTTCTAATGTAAATAAAAAATATTACTAACTTCTGAAATAGTAACACTCTTCTCTTATCCGTTTTAACTCCACATTAAAAAAAATTAAATTTGTATTGGGGGAGAATGAGGTGGAGAGTTTCAGGCATAAATAAAAAGGCTAATGCATGCTGGAATGTTAACGCCCATCTGCTATCCATTTAAACTCCACATTAAAAAATTACCTGGGGGTGTGGGTTGGGGTGGGTGGAGAGGGAGAGAGAGAGAGAGAGAGAGAGAGAGAGAGAGAGAGAGAGAGAGAGAGAGAGAGAGAGAGATGGGCGCAACAGAACCCACAAGATATTACATTTTTGTCAAGTATTTGTCAAATAATATTTGGTCGAATTTCGACCATTGGGTGGCCTCTAGTAATTATAAACATGTCTCCTTGACAATAGAAAAGCTTTTTATTATGTTTTTATGAACTTTCTTGCTAATGTCCTTTTTTGAGATATGGTAGAAGAAATGGCGAGCAGGACGGTTCCCCCCCTCCAGTGTTACTTGGAGGGAAGCTAACCAATCACATTGTTCATACCTCTGTTACATTACAACTGTTAATCATCATATTCTTTTTGATAGTTCTGTTGAAGTATTGTTTTTTTCATCTGTTATTACAATAACTTATAAAATTTATCTATTTAAAAGAGAATTAGTACGAGAGGAACGGAGTAATTATGTTGCAGTAACAGTTATAAAACTATTATTCAAAATTAAAAATTACCAAACCCATTTATAATTTGTTTCCCCATCAACAGTTTTATATGACATAGCGTAATTGATAACACTACCCTCAGCCTTTTGCTTTACTTCCCTCGGTTAAAGGGAGATGTGATGGTATGTAGGCCTATGCCTTTTCATCCCCTACATGCAAAATTAATTTCATGGAGGACACCTTCGAGATTACTTTTAATTTTTGGGTGTGAGTTTTGTTTTTAGGCCCATAACCAGGGATCAGGTGTTCAGCAGGTAACATCTGAGACAAATCTCAGTGGTTTCAGAAGAAATACACTGATTGCTAT
Source organism: Allygus modestus (assembly GCA_963675035.1). NCBI lineage: Eukaryota > Metazoa > Arthropoda > Insecta > Hemiptera > Cicadellidae > Allygus > Allygus modestus. The sequence continues at coordinate 72,143,764 of OY776114.1, read as the reverse complement.
ATAGCACCACAATATACAAAACAGAGATGTAGATTGTAAATTGCAATGTTACTTTAATGCTTTGCCGAGATGGAATTGCTCGGACCGCTCTTGCGTTTTCCTGCGAGTTGTCTTTTGCACTGTTGTTGTTGATGAAAGGCTCCAGATCATCGAAGAAGTAGGATGCGTCCCGCGGCAACCCGAGGAACTCCGTAGTTCTCGTCTCCCTCTTGGATTGTTTGGTGTGACTTTCGTCGTATGTGATAGAATTGACATCGCTTAGAGAGATTTTCTGGAAAAAAGGTAATCTTTCATGTCATATGTCAGTTCATTGAAATTGATCTGAAAACTAGTTACAAAGCTACTGGTCCCCCCACAATATTTTGCGGATATAATCCTTATAACAGCTGTTTATTGAATTGAGAAAAAACACATGTGACATAAACCAAATATAACTCTCCTCCATATGATTAACATGGGAATTTGGAAGTCCCGTGGGGCAGAGCCCTGGGGCCTAAACCGAAATTGTGGCTCGTCAGCAACATAGAACTTGAAATTATCTTTTAAATAAAAAAAGAATCATCAAAATTGGTTACGTATTTACTTCAGGAACTGAGTGAACAAAAAGCAGGATTTTTTTTAAATATGTAGATTATTGAAAGTTTTATCTAATGTACGTACGTATTTAGTACTATAATACTAGTGGCTTGAAGGGATCATTGCCCCTAACCTTGTTGGATACTCTGCCTCATATTTGTTTCACTCCGTACATACTGGGGAAACTAAAACAATGTAAGTAGTAACACATGTCAGTTCCTAAACAAAGTATTTACGTAACCACATGTTTTAATGTAAACACAGCAGACGTTCTTTAAATCCCCATGTTTGTCTTGTTATTTCTCGTTTGCTAAACTTTTTAGAAATACTGCTATTTTTCCCGAGTCCCTGGGATCAAGATCTTAAATTTGAGCTGTCTCCCATCATCCTGCGATTTGCATAACTCCCGAAATTTTGATTGAGCAATTTCGCTTACAGAATTATACAGGGTGTCACACCTATGATTTCTCAAACCGATTGCAGAAAACCCAATTGACCTAGAAGTATGGAATAAAATTATTTCCCAATAAATCGACCGCAAGAAATGACTTAACAATATTTTTAGTTGGTTACAAATAAAGAGTGTTCCAAAAACCGAGGATCACTAGTTCGAATCTTTGAATTTTCAAATGTAAACATATGTCAAGTGACACACCATTTTAAATCTCTGCAACACACTAATATTTTGGCGAAATCAGATCTCACTCCGAAATCAGATCTTTATCCGTTTTAAAATGGCGGCCAAATTTACCATGATGTTATGGACACTCACTTTGGTTTGAGCTGATGAAAATTCAAACAGCTGATCTTGATCTTGAGTTCCACATGGGCTAACCACAGAATGCAGCACACACAACTGCTAAGTTTACGCGGGCAAAGCCGCAACGGATTTTCTAGCACAGTATATATTTGGACATAGTCAATAGTTGCACAGACTGGACAAAAATATTTTAAAAAGTAGACTAATAACTCCATTACTCGAGTTGTTACTATCAAATTATTCGGAGTTCTCTCCATTGTATCTGTCAGTTGCACAGAAATATTTCAGTGGTAAATTAACTTATTTGCACTATTAAATTGTGACTGGCTGTTTCAAAATGAGTAAAACCATATAACATGTCAAAACAGTTTGAAAATGTACAAATATGTTAATATAATTATAGTATAATTATGTTAACCCATTGAATACTTTTCACGGAACGGTTCCGTGATAGCCGTTCTGGCCCAAAATCTTTCACGGAGTGGTTCTGTGATGATGTAATACCATATTTTTTTCGAAAATCTTTTAATTATTTTTTATTTTTTTATTTTTGTTTGTGATTGTATTTACTTTAAGCTTATATCCATGAATGATTTTTATTGGTAAAATATTGCATTGTGGTCCATTTTTGGCAAACGGGTAAAAATATAAATTATTCATAACAAAAGTGGTTTCGCAAAAAAATCATAAACATTTGTTTTTTTAGATAAAGTAAAAAAATAAAAAGTTATATGTAAGGAAATACTTTTTGCACTTTACTAGACAACTGATTAGACAATTATTTAATTTTTTTTAATTTTTACTATATTTAAAAAAATCTTTATTTTTATTTTTATAACTAAATATTTTAAATATGATTATTTTATTTTTTGTTTTCTACTAACATATTAAAAATAATACCCCCGTAGCAGCAAACCTGCATACTCAGCAAATTTCCAATACATATTTATGTATCTTAATACCACATAAAGCCACATACCAAGTTTCATCAATATACATTCATAAATAAACGATTTATGGCATTTTAATTATTCTCCATAAGAACAACATGGCGGCTGAGTATGCAGGGTTGCTGAAGCAAGGAACACAAAAAATTGGGTTTTATACAAATATCAATATAACTCAAGAAGGTAAAGCCATATACCAAATTGTATTAATTTATTTTCAAAATTAAGGGAGATAACACATTACTTATTCTCCATAAGAATAACATGGGGCTGAGTACGCAGGTTTGCTGCTACGGGAACCATCAGCCAAAAAATGTTTTTTAGTGCAAATATCAATATACCACTACGATATGAAGCAATATACCAAGTTTCATCAGGATAAGTTGATAAATAAGCAAGATATGCAATTTTTCTTATTCTCCATAAGAATAACATTGGACAACGTGCTGTGTTTAGCACTTTCAATATCTCTGTAACCATTTGACGTAGAGCAATGATCAAAACACCAAATTGTGCGTCTTTTTAAGCTTATTCCAATGGAAGAAATTAAAGTTTGACTTTTTTTAAATTATATGTAAAAAACTCAAAAAACCCATTTTTGGGGTAAAAACCCCTCAAAATACCCCTTCGGATAGGTGGATCTGTCTGGTTTTCGAACTTAAAGTCATAAATACTGCTTTACACGTTTATACCAAATTTCATCAAAATCGGATAATTTTTACGAGAGTTATCGTGCTCACGGACACACACACACACACACACACACACACACACACACACTCACATATATATATATATATATATATATATATATATATATATATATATACAGTTTCGAACGAATGGTGTTTTTGGGGTCTGGGGACCTCAAAACGAAAAGTTATCATAGTCCCGGGCCTAGGTCTTACTATGCCGACTACGGTAATAGCTTCTTCCCTATAGGGGATATTCGTTAAAATGTATCCAGCTTCAAGAAAAACACTATGTTTGCCCAGTTAGTAGCAAAAGTAAATTTTTTACAGTTTATTTACTAAAACACTGCAAAATATTGAAATTTAATTGGGTTTCTAGGGCCTCGCAGTCATTAAAAAACTAAGTATATGAACTCGACATTTATTAGGAACTTACTTGATTCATATTATATTTTAGGTTGTAGCTCATTCATGCTTTATAAAATACAACATCATAACTAGGTATCCTCTTAGTAGAGTTTTTGATAAACACAATTTTGAACAATTTCTTTCTCTGCTACCACAAAACAAGCTCATGTATGTTATTTATAACACCCTAACGAAAGAACAAAGTTAATGTTAAACAATTTCAATAGCGTAACAATACATGATGAAATATAGTTACAACATAGGTTATCAGGAGAGTTGGAGCAGTAACGGTTATAGGCATAACTACGGTGAATGAAGCATTTGTTTGAAATGGAAGTTTAGTTTTCAGTAAGTTCACAGTTTTGTAATTGGCCAATACGAACTAAAACGTATCGATAGTAAAAGAGCGCAACTATTACTTACACGGCTGTTGTCACCCAGTTTATCGTTCTGCTTCTTTGTTTCTTCTCCTAGCTTTTGAGACTCATCTGCAACCTCTGACTTGTTCTCCTCGGTATTTTCCTCCAGGGGCGCTGGCGAATGTTCTTCGGCCTCTTCTACTTCTACCTTTTCATTTGACTGTTTAGAATCACGATTTTCTACTCGGGGCGGGTTGTCGCTTTCCTCTGGCTTTTCATTTTGATCTTCTTCTCTGTCGTTTGGATTTTCTTGCTGATCAGCTTTTTCAGGTTTAGCATCGTCAGAGCTTTTTTCCGAGTTCGAGAAAGCATCGTCTTTTTCTTCTGATATTTCCTCCAGAACTTTGGGAGACACGGTGGTGACCTTGTCTGCACCGTCGTTTTTAACCTGTAAACTATCATCACTGGTTGATTTTGAAGCGAGAATTAGTAAAATAGCTAACAGCGTCGGCACACTGTGTTTGCGTTTTCCTAAAATGAGCATCTCAAGTTAATTTCAGGGCTTAGGCAATCCATCACAACATAACCAAACTTTTTGCTCACAGAATTATTGTTGAAACCATGTGAAAAGTGTTATGTAAACAATAAACACTAAACTAACCACACATGATTGTAATCTATATTGAAGCTAATCTACGCAAAATTTCAAGAGTATTTTTTTAATTACCCCGTTTGGGCATCAAAATGGATTAAATAAATTATTCTCAATAAACGCTCCACATAATTAGTGACTGTCGATGTTTGTAAGATTAACAAATTAACCCGTATAACAATTTAAAATTGGAAATAGCTTACATATTACAATTGTCAAAAGCTAACCACAACAAAGGAATTACGCGTTTGATGAATGACAGAACTTCAACATCTGTTTCACAAAAATAATAGCTCAGAAAGGACTTTGGAGTAATAATAATGAAAAAATCAATTAAACTTTAAAACAAATCTTTTCTTGAAAATCAAAGCTGTATCCCCACAGAAAATATAATCTATACCGTACTATTGTTACACAAATCGTAGGTAATTTATATACAATAGACACTTTCCGGCGCGTAAATATACACACATTTTTGGCGGGCGTTTCAAATTAAATAAAAATAATCGCTGAAAGGATTATTCAGGCGCATTATTACAGGTGACCACGCTGTTTTCATCCACGCATAAACAGCGCCCCTGAGGTGTAATTATTTAGGATGAAAAACAAGCCCGATCGCGGTCGGAATTGTGTAGATCGTACTTCTTTTCAGTAACGCCATCGGCGGCGGCGCGGCGGCGCAACATATGTTCGGTTAGTTCCGAGTTTTTCCACCCCCAACGTAAAGACTTAATATATTACGCTGCCGAAGATATTAAACATTACATACGGTACAAAACAGTAGAACTGATCATAACGATTTCTATCGTGATTGGACTTGGATTTAGTTCTAAATTACACCCCAAGTATATTATCGTGAGTGAAAAAGCGTGATTGCTAGAATAATGCGTCTGAATAATACATTTTTTGTTTATTTTGATTTAATTTGAAGCGACCGTCAAGAAGTGTGAATTCCTACGCGCTGGAAAGAGGTCAGTTTTTGTCGAATGCCAGCTGATCGCAGACTACCAGTGGCAATTTCACCGTCGATTTGCCCTCGACATGTCTTCACTATAAATAAAATATTTCTTCTTATTATTTGGACCAAATGTTTTTAAAGCATTTTAAAAATCTTTATATTTTTTATTTTGTTGTGAAGTAGTTTGTTTCTAAGTTTGACAGAAAACAATATTTAAGAGGTCTTCAATTTAAGATATAAATACTAGTTTTCAAAAAATAAATAAACGATATATCATTCCGTTTAAAATTGATTCTTATGGAGTATAAATCCAACATGGCCGCCGACTCCTACGTTTTCTTAAGCCAAACATTCAAATTACTGTATTCGTTCAGTGAACTCAAGTTTAATTTTCGAATATATATATATATATATATATATATATATATATATATATATATATACATTTTCCTTATCACTATTTTATTAATAATATAATTTCATATTGTGTTAAATTCATCTGCAGTTGTATTAACATCAATGTTTACTTACATTTACTGAAAAAAGATAACATGTTGACCACATTTTCTTTCTTTTACCCATAACTCACCATCTGATGGTCAACCATTTATCTAACTCCACCAAACAGGATTAGTTGACTGTAAAGTTTGTTATAGCTATAACCTATAACTAAACCTAGGTTATAGTTTTTAACCTAGGTTTAAATTGAGATGAAAAGAAGTATTTATTTTATATAGGACACCTGTGCGACCGGTGACATGAACACTACGTTGGTGCAGAATGCAAACGCAGCAGGAGAAAGCAAAGGCAATAATTGCGACGGCGAGAGGGGCAGCGGAAGCTGCGCACTGCGCAATTACATACGAGTTGCGCAATTCATTAAATCATCACTTCCGGTTAAATTTTCTCACGGGACAATTAGCATTGTTGGACAATCTTCTCCGCGGTGATCTCCGTGCGTCGCGTCGCGCCTGGTGGACAAAGAAAGCGTGATTGTTAACAGGGAAATGATACTTTGCAATTATTGCAAGATAATTATCATCCCACAATAACAGTACTATAACAATATCGTTCGGTCTGAACTGGTTATAGACCCTTCCAAGTTTTGTAGATGCACGATGCACACGCAGGTTTGAGGGAAACAAACAAATAACGTTACATGCAATACAAGGTTATATTTAATTTAACTCCCGTTTATAATAAAATGCTATACTGACATTTTTAAAGAACATTCGTGCGCTTTTGAGGGAGAGTGGTCCAAATCTCTCAAATCTTTGTAGAATCCATAAATATTTGTATGTATATAAGACGAATCCGAATCTAAGGTTTGCTTTTGGCGATTATCCCTTGTAGATAAGAAGCTGTTACCGAAGTCGGAATGGTAAGACCTAGCCCTGGGACTGTGATTCTCACTAAGAAAGGGTTTTAAGACATTCCCATGGGCTCCGGCCTTTGGGGAGTCAAAGTTCCAATCCTCTGTTATTCATATGGACATTCACTTTAAGTTTGAGCTGATGAAAATACGAGCAGCAAACAGCTGCTCGTACAAACAGCTGATCTTGATTCGTATTAGTTCCACGGGATAACCACAGAATGCAGCACACACAACTGTCATAGTTTTTATCATTGAATATCAATGGTTTTTATAAATTATTGTTTGAGGGGCGAAGCCTGCGGGAACTGCTATTTTTTATAAATGGTAATCATGTTATGTTTTATCATGTCCCAATAAATAATGGATATAACACTTTAAATACCCGGTATAACTGTTTTGATACCACCAGTGGCTCGCCAACACTAACATCCTCGTTACATGCAAAGACAAGCGATCGAGACCCGGGACAAGAACAACCGCGTGGGCAGGGTTTCCACTCCGTAGAAATAATATCCCACAGAGTTCGCAGAAATATCCCACTTTATCCCTCTATCTGCTATTAAATATCCCTCACCTACCCACGAATTTCTAAATACAGTTTGTACTTAATCTTGGCTGGTTTATAATCAAGTATAATCACAGAAACGCTTTGCATTATTTGTTTTTAAGTAAAAATAAATAAATATATACATTACATTGCAAATTAGATTTGTAGGAAGTAGTATATATTTTATATTGTTTTAGATATCTTTAATTTAATATTGATTTTGAAAAATAATCCAAATACACATATTCATACAGTATTATTAAAACCACAGGTCTCTTATTTATTGTTCTATCCGCGCAAGTTGTTGCTGACCCATACCTTTTGTTTCAGTTTCCTTGGTTGACCTTGTAAACCAACACCACCCATCGTATGAAATCTGTTCCTAGAGGAATGATTCATATCATGGCGTAGGCCTACATATACACAATATTACAAATTTAACGGCATTATTATTGAGAAAACATGAGAAGAATTGCAGTAAAGTGTACAAACTGTACGTAGCTGCTGTGAGGATATGTATAAACGAAGGCCGTCCAAAATATCCAACGATTCCATTTTATCCCACGGGACGTTGAAATATCCCTTACATGGGATTAAAATCCCTTAAGTGGAAACACTGCGTGGGTTGACGCTCGTGGAACGGGTTTGACTGAGTCCTCAGAGCTTTCTCTTCCGGCAGAATTGATTTACAAATCGAACCGTATTAAAGTCAGAAATAAATTCGGGTGTGATTAAAGAATGTGGAAAAGCGGTCGGACGGGTGACGATAAAGCGTTATGTTCAGCACTGCGATTATTGGCGTCGAAGTCTTCACGTCTTTACCTAATACGGAACCTCCCGAGACCTGACTGGGTATTCCGAGGCTCTAACACTATCTTTATGGAGCCTTGTCTTCAGGTGGTTGGGGCGCGGTCGCATTGGGGGTTCTCCTTTATAATATCACTGCAAAACAAACGAATGATCTCTCGAATTCGAGCTAAGATTTTTCCTTTTGATAGTAACCATTTTATATACTTATTTTAGTTTATACTAACAAATCCAGCTTATCGAATTCGAGCTTCAATTTTTTAATTTTGGGAATATCCAGATCATATACCGTCTTATTAGTTTACATTGAGATTTCATTCCAGGAGTTTTCTTAAAACAGCTGATCTTGCTTTTATACTGGTTATTAGTTTAACAGCTGCTGTTAAATGTTAAATGAAATTAGTTTTTATTCTTCCATAAGATTAACATTGGAACTTTGAAAACTCATGGGATCAGGCCTTGAAGGTGGATGATTTATCAACCCTAAAATACACATATAGACGTTAAGGGCTTTGAAATAACACAGAAACTATGGTATAAGGCATACTAGTTTCGTCTATCTTGTCAAAGAAATCGGCTAATTCTTTTTCTAAATAGATTACATACACCATGTCTCTATTGATCAGAAAAGCATTTAGTATACATCAAATTTAAGATCTGCAAAGGTAAAAATCCATTTCGCGCAATTGTTTAGAAAATACATTATAAAAATAAAATGGAAAAGACTATTATGGGAAATAAGATGATTGAATTAATTGTTAACCTTTTCCTATCAGACCCTATTTACCATTTATATCTAGCCGAACAAGATTTTTTTTCTTCAGCTTTATTTTATGTACTAAATGGTAATTTATTTTATGTTGTTACAATTAATCAACTGGAGTGCTGTTTATTCAGAAAATAAGTCCATTTTCTGAATGCTAACCAAACAGACGGTCAGATGACCATACTTTAATTGTGCAGCATTATAATGATTGTACTGTGTGTTGTAAACCAAATTATGGTCAAATCGTGCACTGTTTTATTCTATCAGTCCAGAAAGAAACCCAAATATGTTACAAACAAAATTTGATCAAAGATTCAAATTAAATGTATTTTCAAAACATTTCTTGACGGACGAATAGGATTTTATGTTACGGTTTGGACAATTTGTATATTAACAGCTTGTAGCATGTTGAAGTAAGCAACAAATTCTCTACCCAAGGATCACAATGCACTACGCACATTTGTGATGCCACTCTGACAATCCTTTCCGCCACAACTGCAGCTAGCTGGCCAGGGTGTCGTCTGGAGATGTCATATCAGCTGATTACCACCTAGTGAGGACAAAGCCGCGGAACTAACGCTGCACTGCAGTGCACACACAAAAACACTTTCCTGCTGCATCCGTTGCAATTCAGAAAGAAAGTTCTTCCAAAATGACGGGACACCGCGTTTTTTGTATACTTAAATCATTACTCTATGCGATATTTACTGAGAGGACCTATATTAACCTATTATTTACCTATATTAAAATAATTTCTTGATTTTTGTTCGGCGATTGTAGGTCTCTAAAACTATTAGTTTTCTTACAATTGTGGTATAAACGAAAACTCTTATCCTCAAAATGTGCCTTTTGGAGTCTTGAAAAACTTCCACCTCCAGGGCTTCACCCCATAGGTTTTTAAAGTTTAAATGTTAATCTTATGGAGTTATATTTAATTTAGTCTACAAGCTGATTATGATGTCACCACGCCTATGAGATCCACGAGCGGAGAACGGGACCCTGCTAGTTCGATACATATATGATATACAATATGATATTTTGGTATTTGTATGAGCCTTATTTAACTTATTCCGCAGCAATAAATTAGTTGTTCGATATTTTCTTAGGAGGGTGAATTGATTTTCTAGACGAATTTTCAGTTCCTGCAATGTTTCTCCTTTTACTTAATCCCCCTTATACATAGTATATGGAGAAGTATTGTTTTCGTCAAAATTTTCGAATTTGAGTTGTTAGTGGAAATATTCGCTTTGGTGCTCCCTGATCCCAAAAAGTGATTTTTACGTGATGTCTGTCTGTCTATCTGTCTGTATGGATGTGTACAGAGCTAGAGCCCTAACCAATGGTCCAATTTTTATGAAATTTGGTATGTAGGTACTAATCCACGATATCTCCAGGTTTTTTCGTTTTCGATTTTTAAGGGTAATTATCCCCCCAAAACCGCCAAAAACATGAAAAATCAAAATTTCTCAAAGACAGCTCTAACGATTTTAATTAAACTTTAGTCGTTTGTAGAGCTTTAGTTTTCCAACAAAATTATAGAACTCGCATTTCTGTAAAAATTCGGGTTCATAAATAACAGGAGTTCAAACATCTAAAATTAAGTTTTTTTTATTTTTCATAAGAAACATAAATATAATAAATATTACTAAATATAAAATATTATTAAAATAAAAAATATTATTAAATATAAAAAAATATAAAAAATATTACCAATAAAAAGAGCTCAAAAAACTAAATAATTTAGTATTTTGAATTACTATTCTACAATTGCTGGTTGCGGAGAAAATTTAAATTTTCATTTTGCAGTAAACGCAGTACGTTGTCCAATGTTATTCTTTGGAGAATACAAAAATTACTATTTCTCTTTTATTTACTGATCAATTTCGTTCAAACTTGATATGCTTGTCAAGTTAGCATTGACCAACAGAGGAAATTTGAAATATGTTGCTCCTTTATAACTCTGGGGGGGAATAGGGGGTATTTCCTCTCTTAAAACTACGTGTGTAGCGATGGATTCTGTAGTGCCTCCAAAACAGGGATTTGGGTGGATGTTTTTTAAAACAACTTGTTTACAAGAATTTCTGTACATTCGACCGTGCTTTGTATTCTATATTTGGAAAATAAAAAGTAATTTAGTCATTAAAGTTGGGCTAAAAGAGAGAAAGTATGTGTCAGTTTGCTGATACCGTTTATTATAAACTGTGGAAAACTTGGAGAAATTTGGGAGGAATATCAATAATAAAGCAAGACTGGAGGCCGCGTCTACAACACTATTTATATGCGTTATATGTAAACTTTGTGGGTGATACAAATGAAGCGAGTTTTTATCTGACGCAGTGATAGTGTGTTGGGACACAAAAAGCAAAATAAATTATACATAATTGATCCCGCCATTTGTTTCGAGCTCAGTAAAGGACAGTCCCAAGGAATAGATGAAATATAACATTTATTACGCTACGATTACATTTTATAAAGAAAATTCAACATTTAAATTATTGAAATTACTGGATTGCTATAATTGATGCAAGGAACAATTTTTAATTTTCTATTGTTTTCTTTGAGCTTGCCCCCCTTATCGTTGGTTTATGGGTCATTTTAAAGAGAACAAAAAATAACAAGCGCCTTTAGTGAGCAAAATGTCGTTATCTAAAGTAATAATCGTTAAACAAAATTCCAAAATATTCAATTACAATTTTGTATGGGTGAAATCGCTAGGTATTTTTTCTTTTGTTCTTTCAGTGATACCACCAGACTGCCAGTCCAGGGAGAACGTGATAACAGCATGCGCCACTGCTTTCTCCGGCACTGAGAGATACGAAGATACGATACGATGAGTATCGAAAACAAATATCGTATCGGATCTGTGTCTCGCGATACCGTTGTATTGTATCGCTTCTCATCGTGCCACTCAAATTCCACTGATATATTTTATAAATTTATTTAATAAATACCCCCGTCGCAGCAAACCTGCGGACTCAGCGAATTTCCAATGCATAATATTTGTCTGAATTCCACATAAAGCCGCAAACCAAGTTTCATAAAAATATATTCACATATAAGCGATTTTAATTATTCTCCATAAGAATAACATTGGTAATGAGTATGTAGGTTTGCTGAAACAAGGAACAGAAACAATTGTTTTTTATGCAAATATAAATAGAATTTATCTAGGCGAAGCCACATACTAAGTTTCATCGATCTTCAATCATAAATAAGCGATATATGACATTCTAGTTATTCTCCATAAGAATAACATGGGGGCTGAGGAAGCAGGTTTGCTGCAACAAGGAACTAAAAAAATGGGTTTTTATGCAAATATCAATATAACTCAACAAGGTGAAGCCACATGCCAAGTTTTATTACTTTATGTTCATTATTAAGGGAGTCAGTACATTTTACTTATTCTCCATAAGAATAACATGGGGGCTGAGTACGCAGGTTTGCTGCTACGGGAATAATCAACAAAAAATCAATTTTTTGTGCAAATATCAATATACCAGTACTACTTGAAGCCACATACCAAGTTTCATCAACATACATTAACAAATAATCGAGATATTAAATTTTATTTATTCTCCATAAGGATAACATTGGACAACGTACTGTGTTTAGCACTTCGAATATCTCTGCAACGGTTGGGCGTAGAATCACAATTTAAACACCAAAATGATTGTTTTGTGGAACTGAACTGATTGGTAAAAGCAAATGTGAAGTTTACATTAAAATAAACAGAGGAAAAGCCAAAAACCTTTTTCCCATAAGATTAACATGGGAGATTTTATTAGTAGGTTTTTTGGATTTTCTCCGCAACCACTTAACCTAGGTTTATAATTCAAAATACTATATTATTTTTTTTTTAAGCTCTATAACATGGTCAAAACCAAAATTAGGTTTTTTAAAGATTTTAGGGTGAAAAATGCAAACAACTGATTTTTGGAAAATTTAAAACCCCCATAAACCCCCCTTCCCATGGTCAGATTTTTCTGGTTTTCAAACATGACTTAAGTCATGAATGTCATTTTACACATTTGAGCCAAATTTCATTAAAATCGGACGTTTTTTACTCAAGTTATCGTGTTAACGGACACACACACATATCAATATATATATATATATATATATAAATTTGACATCTAATAGTGTTTTTGGCATCTGGGGACCTCAAAACAAAAAGTTATCATGGTCTCGGACTTAAGTCTTACCATGAGACCTACGGTAATAGCTTCTTCCCTATAGGGGAAATTCGCTAAAAGTACTCTAACAAAGGAATAACAGGTTTTTCTAGTGTAAAACCCCCATAAGACAACGTACTGTGTTTAGCCGATACACATTTTCTTTAATAACTCGGTAAATATTTACGCTAGAAAGACGAGAGAGGGCTTAAAACATTCGTCTCACTAATTCCCATAATTTTACATCTGGGGCTTTTATGACCCTTTTTGGGCCCAAAAACTAGAAATTTGAAAGATTAATCTCCAAAAAAGGGGTTTAGAGTTTTCCGATTGTTTTGCCCAACGAACTTGTCCAACAGATTACAGAAAGGAACGTCCCTACCAAATGTGAAGTTAATCGGACAAAAAATGTGACCGCTAGAGTGCATACATATGAGTGTATAGAGTGTATACATATATATATATATATATATATATATATATAGAGTGTATAGAGTGTATACATATATATATATATATAAAATTTTGAACGACCCCCCAAAACGTGTTCAGGGGCTCACGTTAGGAACTTCTATGGTGGTCCCGGGCTTAAGTTTCACCGTGCGGGTCATGCTAATAGTTCACTTTCCAAAGGAAATTCACTAAAAAACCTGCTCATAAAATAAAAGGTTTTTTGCTTTTCCTCAGTTAATTTTAATGTAAACTTCACATTTGCTTTTACCAATCAGTTAGCTCCACAAAACGATCATTTTGGTGTTTAAATTGTCATTCTACATCCAACCGTTGCAGAGATATTCAAAGTGCTAAACACAGTATGTTGTCCAATGTTATCCTTATGGAGAATAAATAAAATATCTTCATTATTTATGAATGTATATTGATTAAACTAGGTATGTGGCTTCACACAGTATTGGTATATTGATTTTTTGTTGATTATTTCCGTAGCAGCAAACCTGCATACTCAGCCCTAATGTTATTCTTATGAAGAATGAAGTTTTATCTATCTATCTTCTATAATATTATAAAGAAGAGGTGGTTTCTGTCTGTCTGTCTGTCTGTCTGTCTGTCTGTCTGTCTGTCTGTCTGTCTGTCTGATGTTCCGGGTGAACGCAAAAACTACTGAATCGACTGGGCTGAAACTTTACACATAGGTAGATCTTGAACCCATGCAACATATAGGCCTATTCACTTCCTTATAATCCCCTCGGGCTACGCCCCGTGAACGTCCTAAGTTTCAATGTTTACATTTCAGAAGAAAGTAAACATTCAGAAACTGTAATGCGAACAGCTGTGGACACTTCGATTTGACAGCTTAAAGAGCAGAAGTAAGAACAGCTGCTTCAAGCTAACTAAAATGGAAATTGCATTGACTAAAGAACGGGTAGAGAAAACCCCTGTGCGAAGAACGGGTGCGTCAGCTAGTAATATGATAAAGAAGAGGTGGTTTCTGTCTGATGTTCCAGGTGACCGCAAAAACTACTGAACCGACTGGGCTGAAACTTTACACATAGGTAGATCTTGAACCCATACAACACATAGGCCTATTAACTTCCTTAAAATCCCCTAGGGCTAAGTCCCGTGAACGTCTTAAGTTTCAATGTTTACATTTCAGAATAAAGTAAACATTCAGAAACCGTAATGCGAACAGCTGTGGATACTTCCATTTGACAGATTAAAGAGCAGAAACAAGAACAGCTGTTTCAAGCTAACTAAATTCAAATTGCCTTGACTAGAGAACGGGTAAAGAAAACCCCTGTGCGAAGAATGGGTAAGTCAGCTAGTACCTTATAAATTAATAAAACTTTGATGTAAGCGAAATTTGTAAGTCAAAATTGTAGGAGTTTGGAAAATCGCAGGATGATGGGAGTCGGACTAAATTAAAGGTCTTGATCTCAGGGACTCGGGAAAAATAACAGTAGTTCTAAAAAATTACCAGCAAACGATAAATACGTAAAACATCTTCCATAAGAAAAACATGGAGATTTTAAAACGTCTGCTTTGTTTACATTAAAACATGTGATTAAGTGTCTTATTTGTTTACGAACTGACATGTGTTCCTTCTTTAATGTTTTTCCCCTCAGCATCAAAAGGGTAAAGAATACCCCCGTAGCAGCAAACCTGCGTACTCAGCGAATTTCCAATGCATCCATATGTATCTTAATACCACATAAAGCCACATACCAAGTTTTATCAATATACATTCATAAATAAACGATTTACGACATTTTAATTATTCTCCATAAGAATAACATGGCGGCTGAGTATGCAGGTTTGCTGAAGCAAGGAACATAAAAAATAAGGGTTTTATACAAATATCAATATAACTCATGAAGGTAAAGCCACATACCAAATTTTATTAATTTATTTTCATAATGAAGGCAGATAACACGTTACTTATTCTCCATAAGAACAACATGGGGCTGAGTACGCAGGTTTGCTGCTACGGGAGCCTTTGGTAAACAATTTTTTTTTAGCAAATATCAATGGTCCACAACCAGATGAAGCCGTATACCAAGTTTCGTCAGTATACGTTCATAAATAAGCGAGATACAAAATTGTTATTTTACTCCATAAGAATAACATTAGACAACGTACTGTGTTTAGCACTTTCAATATCTCGGTAACCAATTGACGTAGAGAAATGATCAAAATACCAAATTGTGTGTTTTTTAAGCTGAATCCAATGGTAAAAATTAAAATTTGACCATTTCCAAAATTATATGTAAAAAATTCAAAAAACCCATTTTTGGGGTACAAAACCCCCCCAAAATACCCCTTCGGATAGAGCGATCTGGCTGGTTTTCGAACTTAAAGTCATAAATGTTGCTTTACACGTTTATACCAAATTTCATCAAAATCGGATAATTTTTACGAGAGTTATCGTGCTCATGGACACACACACATATATATATATATATATATATATATATATATATATATATATATATGCATATATATATATATATATATACAGTTTCAAACGAATGGTGTTTTTGGGGTCTGGGGACCTCAAAACGAAAAGTTATCATGGTCCCGGGCCTAGGTCTTACCATGCCGACTACGGTAATAGCTTTCTTCCCTATAGGGGAAATTCGCTAAAATCAGGCGAGGCAGAGTATTGGAGCAAAGTTAGGGGCTATGACCCCTTCTAGCCACTAGTTTTTTAATAAATTTACCTACAAATATTACATCGAGTATTGATTCTGATTAGGCGATGTAAGTGAACATATTGAAGTTATCGATCCGTTACATATAATTTTCAAAACTTCGAATGATAATACTGCATTGCATCCCCGTCTCACAATATTTTGATCTGATATGTATAGTTCTCAAAAGTTCGAATGATAATATCGCATTGATGCACCGCGTTATTTCGATTCGATACGATACGTTTAGATAGTACTGCGGCAGAACCAGTGGTGGCAAGGCCGCCGTCTACCTTGCCGCTAGTGATTCTATTAACCATATCCCCACTTGACCCCAACCGCTAACTGCTCAGTCTACCTACTCACTTGTGACAACCTCTCCCGATATCTGTCTCCGCTTTCTATAATAGTTACGTCACCAGCTGAACTACTATCACAACTCTACTTCTCTAGGAAAGTGCGTATACTTTCCTTATGAATATTTTTATTGCGTTGCCCCCAATGGACGTCAGTATGGGAGCAATGCGTGGTAAATATTAATAGAGAGTCCAATCTTGGTGTATTTTCGTGGTTGTGGTCAAAACCTAATAAAACTGTACACACCAGTGAAAGGATTTCTTTAATTTAATTTACTCGCAGAGAAGTAATATTAATTTACTGTAGTCGAATTGACCCTTTCTCGCCTTCTCATCTTATTCAATCGCCGTGAACTTAAGAAGGGATAACTAAACTGTATAAGCTGTGTTCATTGATGAAACCGCGACCAAGAGGATTCACCCTCTTCAGAAACTTCTTACTCACAAGGTGTCCTAAAGGTTGACAACCAGGTTCAATGCTTTTATAACCTTAACAATGGACAATTTTACCATAAGGTTGGCGGCAATGTTATGAAATTAGTCTGGTTGACTGGTGAAAAGGTTTACATTATTGTCACTGTAAACCTTACAATAACTTACGTTGCTATCCTAACCTTGCATACGGTTTACACGGAAACGCTTTTGACGAAAATGGTATGAAAATTAAGTGTACTTTTTCAGAACCTTAATGCTAACTCAGTAGTGATTATTTGACGCTCTCTTCACCTTCTCTTTCGGGGAGCTTGTTCCCCAATACCTCTAATTTAACAAAATTTGTGTGTGATGCTGTTGGTTAAAAACCTGCAGAAGTATCAAACTATAAGGCTTGTTCACACTCACAAACATGTTTGCTCCAACAGGTTTTTAGTGTTTTAACAAACATTGTGTTGTGTGGCAAACAGTGTTTGATGTTTGTTTCTAGAACTAGATTGTTTGCGGGAACCTGATTATTTTGTCTGTAAAACAAAATCATAAAAACTTTCAAACATTTTTATTTGTTCTTAAAAAAATTTTTGCTCGGTGTGGACAAGGCTTAGATTATTATCAGAGCTTTTATTCTAGTTGCGCTTTTTGAGGTTTTGGACAAAAATCCACATTCAGGACTCCGTTTATAGGCTTTCCAGGCGCTAAAATTAATCTTATGGAATTATTTTAATTATTTAGCTGATTATATTTACATTTTTTGAAACATCTTGGTCTATTCCTGCGAGATCCCCGTGTAGAGAATAATAGGTCATTGTTCAGTATTCGAAGCTAATTAAAGCCTCAGGTCTATTTTTCATAGTAAAGATTTTACGAGAAAAATAAAAACTCATAAAGGTTTTTTCTGTGGACGGGCACAGAAATTTAGTTTTATGTGGTAAGGGTAAATATCGGTATTTACCACAGCGAAGATTTGACGTCGAGATTATGCAACTCTGTGTTTTATACCTTCGGCAGTTTCACTGCCTTCTTAACGGGTCGTAATGGATCATTATCAAGCCACCACATCCAAACATGGTTTATGACCCAAGCAATGACCAGCAAAACCTAAACGTTGATATGTTGGAAGTTGGAGGTAGTCAGGACATGAAATATCCAGAAATATTCTTCTCTCCCTGTAGAATATCATAGCAACCTTTTTGCTAGTCACTAAGAAACCTGTTTTATATAATTCAATATTATTTCCAGGCATTAACATCATCAAGTAACAATTTCTGTAAAAGATTTAAATCAATATAATGTTTGTTTCATTAAATCTGCAACGTGTATTGCTAGATCAACGTATAACTGTGAATTAAAATGTGATTTACGAATATCTTTCCAGGTATCATTATTTTCACCATAGCAAACCCCATTCATTAGGACTTGACTAATGCTAGATAATGTTCCAAATTTAAGTTAATAAAAAAAATAAAATGAATGGTATGTTTTAATACAAATAAGTATTTAATATATTAAAATAACTGAATATGAATCATCACTTTAACCTTGTTGTTTCTAATAAAAGTGCGATTCATTGTTTCCCAACTGCAGAAATTACTGTTCCCGATCATCGTAACTTTCTCGGAGAAATTGCCA
Organism: Allygus modestus; assembly: GCA_963675035.1. Lineage (NCBI taxonomy): Eukaryota > Metazoa > Arthropoda > Insecta > Hemiptera > Cicadellidae > Allygus > Allygus modestus. The sequence continues at coordinate 72,125,182 of OY776114.1, read as the reverse complement.
GAGAAGGACCTCGAGTTTCGTCTGCAGCCGTCCTGAGATATCAGTGTAGCCGTGGCCTTGAAAGGGCAAGTGTATTTCTCGACCTCCGCGCGGCATGATACGAAGAGCCCAAAAGTTTCGTATCCGACATCGTTTCTTCTTCCTGCCACGATTGTCCAATGAAAACGCGACCAAAAAAATGATTCAGAATCCTCTCGCCTTTTTAAATCCGTACAGTTATTGATAGAACAAAATACGTCAGCGTATTTCGTGAAGGTCATGGGTATTATTAAGATTTTATCAGATAAGATGTATATTTGCCGCGGACTCGTAGTTCTGCATATATGGTTCATCTCATGAGGAATACCAGTACTAAGGGATTTACAAATCTCATGGATTTCCTCCATTAGCAATACCTTCGATGGGACAACATATTTCCAAAGCTCTTTGACGTCCATCGTGAGGAATCTAATATGGTTCAATAAGGAGAACATGTAGGAGCGAATAGCTTTTCCGTCACTCGAATTTCCTTTACGTTTAGCCCACTTCAAGACAGCATTCCAGATGTCTATTTCCTTCGCATTTAGATCTTTCTGCTGCAATAGCCAAAGTAGAGCATCCTTACTAAGACCCATAAACTGTTCATCCAAGAGAATGTCTGCAGTATGGCGTCGTACGATATTTGATATAATCACATTAACGTTTTCATCCTGCATGCAGACAGGATATGATAATGCTGCAAACACGTTCTGACATGTCAGAAGTTCACCCAAGTTTCTTACAACTTTATTTTTAACGTCATCGACTAAATACTTATCAGCGACTTGCAGTAGTTTGGCAGATTCTTCGAAGGTCAGTTTAGGAATCACGACGTCACTTCCACCACAGATACACTTTAGCAGAGTCTTGAACGTGTCAGGTTCCACGTCGACGACGCGAGCTTCACTTTTCTCTCGCTCTTTGCACTGCATCCCAAACATGGCTCTCAAAGGCTCACTGTGGGCTGCTAGAAAGACCTTCAGGGCCCCAATTCTCTCAACTGGGCCTAATTCAGGCCCAACTCTAAAATAGCAGTCCGGTGTTGCTTCGTTCAACCAGTAGTTTATGTGAGCTGGTAAATCGTCAGCTACGATTTTTATCCGTTTTTCATGATTTTCTGATTCTCGTTTTCGCTTTAAGTTGTTTTCTGGCCCTTGACTCATAATTTATGCCTTACTTCCCCGTTTTTATTCGATTTATAAGAAAGAGTCTTAAAGTCAAAGCGAAAATTGTATGAAATTTTAATCAAACAATGATTTTAAAGATTACACAGATTACGGTGTATGGTGTATTTGAAATGTATATGAGTTGGTAACTATAGATACTAATTGAAATTTGGACATGTTGTGAAATTAAATAATAACTATCTATTTAGTGGCTTGAAGGGGCCTTAACCCCCAACCTTGTTCCAACACACACCCTCATCTGTTTTCTTTTACTCTTTACATGCTGAGGGAAATAAAACAATATAAGTAGGCAAGGTCCGTAGAGAGCATACTTCGTAAAGGTCTGCGCAGTTGATATATTTAAGGTTGCCTAGCTAACTGGAAGAGACCTCGTAAAAAACAGCTGTAAGATCACGTGATCACTAATCCAATCTACGGTGTTGCTGGAAACCGATATTTATCGTACGCGTACCATATTTTCCTCATCATTGTAATTAAAACACCCCCGTCACAGCAAACCTGCATACTCAGCGAATTTCCAATGCATAATATTTGTCTTAATACCACATAAAGCCGCATACCAAGTTTCATAAAAATATATTCACAAATAAGCGATATATATAATTTTAATTATTCTTCATAAGAATAACATTGGGGAGGAGTACATAGGTTTGCTGAAACAAGGAACATAAACAATTGGTTTCTATGCAAATATCAATATAACTCAACTAGGTGAAGCCACATACCTAGTTTCATCAATATACATTCATAAATAAGCGATATATCCCATTTTGATTAATCTCCATAAGAATAACATGGGGGATGAGTACGCAGGTTCGCTGCAACAAGGAACGAAAAAATGAGTGTTTAGATAAATATCAATATAACTCAACTAGATAAAGTCATATACAAGGTTTTATTAATTTATTTTCATAATTAAGGGAGACATAGCATTTTAATATTTCTACATAAGAATAACATGGGAGCTGAGGTCGCAAGTTTGCTGCTACGGGAACCTTTAGCAAAAAATAGTTTTGTTGAGTAAATATCAATAGACCACAACCAGATAAAGCCGTATACCTAGTTTCGTCACTGTCCGTTCATAAAGAAGCGAGATATAATTTTGTTCTTATTCTCCATAAGAATAACATTAGACAACGTACTGTGTTTAGCACTTTCGATATCTCGGTAACCGAATGACGTAGAGGAATGTTCAAAATACAAAATTGTGTGTTTTTTAAGCTGAATCCAATGGTAAAAATTCGAATTTGACTATTTCAAAAATTATATGTAAAAATTTCAAAAAACCCATTTTTGAGGTACAAAACCCCCAAAAATACCCCTTTAGATAAAGCGATATGGCTGGTTTTCGAACTTAAAGTCATAAATGTTGCTTTACACGTTTATACCAAATTTCATCAAAATCGGACCTTTTTTACGAGAGTTATCGCACCCACGGACACAAACACACAGACACACACACACACACACACACACACACACACACACACACACACACACACACACACACACACACACACACATATTTAAACAGTTTGAACGAATGGTGTTTTTGGGGTCTGGGAATCTCAAAACGAAAATTTATCATGGTCCCGGGCCTAGGTCTTATCATGCCGACTACGGTAATAGCCTCTTCCCTATAGGGGGAATTCGCTTATTCCCTATAGGGGAAACTCGCTAATAAACATCGTATAATAGCGGCCAAATAAATTGCCAGTTGAGGGCGTGGTTTACCGGGCTGTCAACCGATATCAGCCAATATAGTAGACGTGCTGCATTGCCAAAACTCCACGATCGGAATAACATTCGAGTGATATTTTTCTACGGCAAAATGGTAAAGTTACAACGTACATACATGCTATTGGCTCAGCCCAGCTGTAAATATATTTGTCTGCTATTATAACTGCTTACATACTTTGATCACCTGTTATTTTATGAAAATAATATATTGGCTTGAATTATTTGTATTATTATCATACTTATACTTGCTAATATTATAAATGTGAAAGTATGGATGTTTGTGCGTAACTCTGAAGTTCCATTACGTGAAAACTACTGGACCGATTGAGCTGAAATTTTGCAGAGAGGTACTTGTACTTGATAATCCTGAGTAACATTTAGGCATATTAAAGTTATGAAAATCCTATAGGGCTATGCCCCACGGGGGTTCAAAGTTCCCATATATTCCTTTTGGACGTTAATTTTTGTTTGAGCTGATGAAAATACAAACAGCTGATCTTGATTAGTAGTAGTTCCACAGGCTAACCACAGAATGCAGCACACAAAACTATCATGGTTCTTATAAATAATTCGCGGGGTGAAGCCTGCGGGTAACAGCTAGTATTAAATTAAATATAAAATACAAAACCTAAACAGTGAACAGAAACGCGTTTTATTCCCTCCCAAGTTTTCATCGATAATTTAAGTTATTTACACTTGAGTGTTGAAATTATTTTACTTTATGAAATCCCAAACTTTTTAAAATATCTACTTTACTGTTACTTTTTGTTTTAATTAATGGTTTTAAATTTTTGTTTGTATGTCCAGTGGCAATTTAAAAATAGCTTTACCATTTTTTTTTATCTTTTATTAGAGGCTTTGTATGAAATTACATGAAGCCTTAAGAGCTACGAACATAAATATTATTATATTACAGTTCAAGTCCAAAATTTAATTGATTTCATCCGGTTTATGGTCACTTAAATAATTTTCTCGATTTTATGTAAACATTCTAGGACTAACACTATAATTTTGAAAACACACTGAATTAATTTCAATTATATAAAGAGTTCTGAAGGTTGTTGATATTATGTATCAGCTGGACGCCCTCGCAAGACATCTTTGCTACAAACATTACTCTTGTGGAAATATGTATAACTGGTCCAAAAGCTCTACAAACCGTAATAAGTAGGTTCGTAACAAACCAGTTCGTAAACAATGTAGACACTTATATTTTAGTGTAAACAAAGCAGGCGTTTTAAAATTATTTCTCGTTAAGTTATTGTTGTTTGCTGGTAACTTTTTGGAAATACTGGTATTTCTCCCGAGACCCTGGAATCAGGACCTTTAATGTGAGCCCTCTCCCATCATACTGCGATTTTGCAAACACCCACAAAATTTCTAGTTCAAAATTTCGCTACAAAATTATATACATAGACTATAAACAATAATTTTAAGGAAATGTTATTCTTTCGAACGCCAATAATGTGTTGGCAACGTTAGGTTTCAACCCATTAAAACTGGCGTTGTCATAAATTGTTGACGAAAATACACAAATTTGTAATAGATAACTTTTAATCCCATTTCACATTGTTTGACGAGCAGCATCCTGAACTGCCTCTGAGATAATCTTTTCACTTTCTACTGTCAGCCTCCATTATGCCTCCATTAATCTATCGTCATTGTAATATATTTAAATTGCAAATCAGAATTCCAACGTTTCTTCATCAACAATAGACGCGCCAACCTTCCAAATAGGAATAATTGGGGACAGGTCATTTGGTCGTGTCTAAATGTATTAAAGCTTGTGTTTAACAGTGCGCATAAGTCGGTGACACGAAGTTCTATATAACTTATAGTCGACCTCAGTAGCTCAGTGGTAAGACACCGTTTGATTAGGTTGATATGTCGTTTTACTTTGACCTAATCACAAAAGTTTCGACATTTCCTGGAGCATCTGAAAACTAGCCTAAACATATTTTTCTGGCAGTTAAAAGTAAAATCCCTGTTTAATTGAGATATAACAGAAGAAGCAAACCACCAATGAAAAAATATACTGGGAGCAAGTGATAGTGTTAAAGTTAAGAGCACCAACTAATTATAATAATAGAAATTCCGATTATATCAAGATAAAAATACAAAACTTGAGAGTAGACTGTATTAGTACCGGTATGCATTTTTTTAAAGGCACTCGTGCGCATTTTAAAGCGAATATTAATTAATTATGAGCGTACGATGAGTGAGGTACTTGGTATTCCCTTGTTACTAGCTAAGATCCACTGGTACTTTAGCCAAGATCATCAATTAATAGCCCAATAACCAAAGACAATTGAGGAGCTTAAAATTAATGCAGGTTTAACACATAATTTATAATTTACATAAACATAAATTACACACAACCATCCATAATTATAAGTTTTGAGTTTTTCTGTACCCAAACGTCATATATTTGAAAATGTAATTTCTTTATCATAAAGACGTTCTAGTGAGTGAAACATGATTGGGAATTCATATAATGAAACTATAGTAGTTTTTTTACACTTACCGAAAACTGATAACTAATTTTAATGATATGTACCTTTTAATTACTAGTAATTTAATAAACAAATTATAAATTATAATACTAATCTGCAGCTCTGTTCTAGTTAGCACGCAAGGTTGTGAAAAGGTTTGCACCATAAGTTTCATTCCATGTTCGTCAAAACGTCATCCGTGTAAACCTTATGCAAGGTTAGGAAAACAACCTACAATAGCAAACCCTTAACACAATGTTTTCACAAAGACAAGCAAAAAACCGCAAACATTAAGTAACCCTTATCACTAAATTGAAGTACAAATCTTTCGGTCGATGAACCCTGTTCATAACCTTGTCCCCAAAACGTTTGTAGGTTTTCAATTATTTACAAGCTTATGTCAACCTTGAATGTCGACAACCTTTGTCAAATCGTGTGAAAAGCTTGAATATTCTTGGACGTTCTGGAGCTTGTTATCACGCACCATTCAGTATTCCATGACGCCTGTCCCCCTTGGCATTACAGGTGACCGATGCAAGATCGAGAGGCGCGTCGGCAGCGGCGCGGTGTCGCGGTGGGTCACACTGTGAAGTTTCCACGTTCCTCCTCGGTTGCGCAACGACTTTCTTTGACCTCGACCTTCCCTCCTCGGCTCCTGCGACACGGGGCAGGTATCTCTGCGCCTCCTAGAATGTGGAAATCAATAAATTCCGAAAGTCGGTATTGGATAATAGCATGTATTTATTGGATAATAGATAGGAGTGTATGAGCATGTTTACGTAAGCATTAAGTTTGAAACTTTCCGATTTCCATAAACTTTATAGATAATGGAAAAGTGGTTCAGTACTAGTTACATTATGTAGAGTAGCAAGCGTGTTACATAGCACAACCTTAAGTAAACAAACTATTCCATTTTTACAAACTTAAGCTTGAAATTCAGTTCGAAAAGCATATTTACCATAGTTTTTACTGTTCTGGTTTAATCCAGAAAGCATACAAAAACATTGGAAAACAAGCATGCATATGTCAAATGCAGTTTTGGGTTTTGTGTTGTGGGGTTTGCGAGTACCAATTTTTGAAATGTTACTAAAATAAACAAAATGGATAAAATAAATATTCTACAGTTGTGTGTGTAAACGAGCATTACTCCACCATTGGCTTTGTGAAAAATAACAATTAAGAACAACTAGTGAATCTAATTGCTTTAACTACAGCAGAAATCTTTTTCTGGATCAGTCAGCTCTAAAAAGTAATATAATTTTACATAGCATTGTTATTCGTGTAGTTATATATAGCCTATCTCCGTTATGTTTGAAACATCTGTTCTAGTTCTAGCTAATTTGCTGTGTTTTGTTGGTGTTCTGTTTAACTGTTTGGTTGTATGCTATAACAACCAACATTGGAACTTTGAAAGCCCATTGGGCGGAGTCTTGAAGGTGTATATGATTTTTAAAACTACAAAAGGTAAATAAAATAAGTAAGAGATTTTGATTGATCCCAAACATGTATACAAATTAACAGCTTTAGTAATCGAAAATTGGAAAAAATCAATAAATTACTTTAATAACATAATTAATACAAGCCAGTGTCCTGTTCTTCGCAAAGGAGTACTAGACATACAGCCAGATGTTAAAAAAATATTCATTGAAATCAGCTGATTAAATATATAAAATAACTCCATAAGATTAACTTTGAACTTTGTAAGCTCCATTGGGTGTTGGCCTGAAGTTGGATGTTTTTGAAAACTCCTTAATGTACATCTAGATCATAAGAGATTTTGATTCAAACCAAACTTATATGCAGGTTACAGTACGTATATACTAGGCTATAGTTTTAGATTTAGGAGCCTCAGATTGCCGAACAAAAATTAAAAACTACTTTAATAAGATGCTTTTCATTATCAACACCAGACATGTTGTTATAGGCCATACGACTTGGTTGAAACTTTACATTGAAGTTTCTTTTGTTCTGGACTCTGCTATAATAAAAACTAATAACACTGCAGCTAAACAAAAACTAATCAAATAAGAAATAATTACTTAACTGATTGATTAGAGCAAGTCCATAAGCGATTATATTTTCCAAGACTGGGCAAGCTCCTTTGATTCTGCTAGGATGGTAATCAATTTGCTTTTCGCCCTCAGCATTCAGCTGATTTATAAGCTAATGTGACAGCTGTTGTCGTGTTGGCGACTTCCGTATGTACTTTCTCTCCTTTGGTTTACAGTAATCTTCATTTTAAATAGATGGATTATCTAAAAGTAGTTATTTTTTTACCATTAGATGATATATTATCCAGGCCATCGTTAAGGTATAAACCTAATATTGTTTTTCCATCGAGGACGACTGGGTATAACAAGTAAAGCATTTTAATCGAATGAAATGAAACATATGGTGCATAATATATATCTATACCAATACTGATAACGTAGTAGTGTGTGTGTGTGTGTGTGTGTGTGTGTGTGTGTGTGTGTGTGTGTGTGTGTGTGTGTGTGTGTGCGCGCGCGTGTGCGTGTGCGTGCGTGCGTGCGTGCGTGCGTGCGTGTGTTTGCGCGGCATACATCGTGTGTGTGCGTGTGCGTGCGTGCGTGCGTGTCCAGACCTATATGAGCTTAAACCGGTTCCCAGACCACACCTCGATACACGGTACCAAACATGTTTGGATACTTTTTTCTCCAGACCTCAGGCCTCCGCCATACTGGCATTCAAAGTTGCCACCTTATTCCTTTTGAGGAAAGTTTTACTTGGAGCGACAAATGTCTGGGTATGAGCTTATAAGACATACGCGAATAGATGACAAATTCGGCTATTAAATTATGTAAAATCCTGGGGTTTCTGTGATGGTATACTTGAGTATCAGTGCTTGGATAATGCTATATGTTACATACTTAAGAACATGTTGACTTCATTCCGATCACCCAAGGTGACTCGCAACTCAAGCTGCCAAGTCTCACAATTTGTCCGTGAGATTTCGCTGCATATAATAACGGTCTCAGGTCACGAATCAACTTCGCACGTGTTCTATCACGGTCTGAACCCTATTAGTCATTGTACATATCACGACGCCTTGTAGGGATGTTGTCCTCGTGCCAGTGAACTAATATGCTTGTAGATGTAAACTATTTCTGTTAGAAATGCTAATTAAAGTAGAGCGAGGAAAAAAATAACAGGCTCACGTGCAAAAGAGGGTCCAGGGGGTTTCAGTATAGCAAGACGTAATAACTTCTCCCAAAGTGTTCAGACTCTGGACCACAATCAGAAATAGTTTATTCATGCTTTGACACAAAGTACGGCTACATAATGGCCCCAATTACTAACCAATCACTAATGAAGGTAAATAAGTTCAAAATAAACAATAAAAGCTACTTCAAAATATTATTAAATGAACAACATTCCCATTCAAAAATATTTTAATATTTTAGTTAAAAGCTTGCTATTTGTTATTGTGTCTTTATATAGAGATATACATTTTTAGGTATATCCTATACTCTAATACGATCCATGTATGTTTGTTTGCAAAAATTATCTCGAGATCCAGCGGAAGGATTTTGCTGAAGGTTTGGGATTAGGGGCTTTTGGGTAAAAAAAATCTATTGGTGAAAACCACTACCTCAGGAAAACTCGTATTTTTCTAAACAACTCTTTTGAAAATTGAAAATTATAACATTGGGCTAATGGAGTTTAAAATCATATCACCGGTTGCTATGAATAACAAAACCAAACCATTAAATCAGCTTCTATAAATTAAAATATCGCAAACAGCTATTTATCATTATGGAAATAAAAAACCTACTTGAATGGCAACTCTCATAATGGAAATAAAAAACTACTTGAATGGCAACTCAAACTCTTTTTTCGATAGGCGAGTGAGCGAAGCGAACGAGCTCATATTGAAAATAAATGTGTATTTGAAATAAAACAAATGCAATGCCTCTTGTGCAGAATCAAACACCGAGCGTGGCTCGGTCCCCCGGTACTAATAATAATAGCCTTTATAATCTTTAGGTTTATAAAGGTTAGTTAGTACCTTTAAGATGGTTTAATAACTCAAATCTATTTATAGATCCTGCAGTGGTGTTTTCTTTTATTATAGAACTCCAAATTATGTTTCTGAATAACTTGATAGTTTCTATGACGAGAGTTATGATTATAATTTATTCCTAATTTTGGAAATTTATTTTCAGATCATTAATATTTTTTACTTAAACAATTTGGTGATTTTATTCTGTACAAAAGAAATGTAGAATATTTATAAATACTAGGATGAATCTAAAAGAACAGACACAGTTGCGACGGATCATTAATATCATTACACATTCTGGGGGCTCACGACAAATAGTGAAGAAACGCGGAAGAGAACAAGTAGCATTCTTCCGCGCAATAAGCAGTAGAATGTGTCAACGAAAGTGGTTTTGAAGGAAACCACAGACTTTGTAATCTTGAACTTGCGACCTTCCGCTAGCTGTAAACAACAGACAGAAGCGGAAGTGGTCAGCAGCAATTGTGGGGTTCATGCGATGGTCCTAATCTGTGAAAGCTATCTAGCGACAATAGCGTATACGGTCTCAAGCGACACTACATACAAGTTTCGATAGATAATGAAATAATAGTTATTGTAAGAAAATAAGTTGAAGGCATGATTTAGACACTCTCTGTCATATCATGCCCAAATGCGTACCTATACTAATTATATTACCTTTGGTGAGTAATTGGCAAAGTGCACCGAGCCGGCCTGCCGTGGGCTAGAATCCCAGCGCTCTCGAGTGACTTTTATCAGTACAATTCTCTCTTTTGATTTACCGATATTAGTTTCAACTAGCAGAATGCATGTATTAAGCATACATACACATATATTTCCAAAACTAGGCATACAAGTATCGCTCTAAGGGCAGAATACTTTACACGAGAGCCAACACTTTAGGAAGGTGTTTTACAATTTTCGGAGTTTAGGTAAGTTGAGGTAATTTTTTATGAAGTGATCACTGAGTTTTCTTCTACAAGAAACATGTACGACTAATCAGAACACATTTCCAATTTTGGGGGGTCATACAACCATACATCGGAGCTAGCCCCCTATCTCCTTGTACAACTTTCCTCGACGTAAAACATTTCTCACATTGGAAATCCTGAAGAAACTTAGTCAATAAACCTTCCCGAAATTCTCCAACGCAAAAACCAACAATGGCCACTCAGCATTGACTCTCGGATGAGATTCGCGAAAACATTTCCTCCCTGTGGTCAGAGTGAGGACGTGTGTCGAATCAGCCAGTGTCCGAGTGTCAGTCACGATTGGCTTTGAGAGTCAGATCGCGACACAAAGCAGGTGAAAGGGCGCTGCTTGTATAACCGATCATTGTCGGCCGTAATTTGGTTGTGAACGTGGTCATGGTTACCCAACTGCGCAGCGGCGATGAGCCCTAATCAGACAGCTATCATTGTTCCGTTCCCATTGTTCTGCTTGATTATGAAGTGGTTATATTTGCTCTGTAGGTTTATTGTAACTCCTATAGTCTGAGTGAGTCATTAATGAAGGTGTCGAGAGTGAAGTTTTAATATTTCGGGTTACATGCAATGGAATGATCAGAAGTACGATGCTACAACGTTTTGCATAGAACATTAGAACATCTATGTTAGCCTTAATACTGATTGTATAATGCCAATTGATACATGTATCAATAAGGTAATTTATTTCTAGACCAATCACAGACCAATCGTATGCACGAAGTTCTCGAATTTGTATTACACATTATAGATTTTTCCCTTTCCTGAATCAAAATAATTTATTTCAATAGGCCCTCCCTCCTCCCCCCCTCATATTAGAGTAGCACAGTTTAGGTGGTTGTGAATTTTCGCTTAATATACAATTTTGAGCACTTCGGTTTTTACGTTGAGGTTTTACTTGATACTTTTTAGAGAGGGCAACTAACCCTTTAGATACTTTTGATGTTAAAATTAATATAACATTTATATTGCCATGCCAAATTTTATATATTATTTTTCAAAGGTGTTTGTCGGTTTTCCATATCTTCCTTAATTCTTCATCAACACCAATAGTTCAGCGACCAATTTTAAGATTACCTAAACCGCTAAATGCGAAACGTTATTAAATTTAATGGGTGTTACTGTTTATTTATTTGTCAGCGTACTGGTGGCAAAATCAACAAGTTAACTGCATAAAAAATGTGTGTCAATGCGCAATATGCATATGGAAAATTCTAGTTTCAATACTATAATTCGCATTTGTCTGTGGCTCCGTGCGTCCGTCCGTCCGCGGATGTTTATCGAGCTGTAATGGCTACGAAAAGATATATTTTAGGGGAAATCTGACTGAAAATTTCCCAAGTATTGTAATCTGACTCTAATTCCCAACGGATTCTTCGTTTTTATTTAGTGAACAATTATTATGTTGATGGGTAATTTGACAAAACTAAAGGGGTTTCCCCTAAGTTGATTCGAAATTATTGTTTGGTCCTCTCAAACATTGCTTGGAGTCGCCCCACTGTTCCTTTAAAGTCCCCTTTGATTGGATTCACGTCTCATGTGTTTTATGGGGTAATTAATTTGATTTAAAATAAACAGCTGGTATTAAATCAAATTAAATCAATGTCTAACTGCAGACTGGCAATAAGTTGTTTATATTTTACGTTTGAACTGAACTAGGCAAAGGGCCGCGTTCCCTAACAAGTTGGGTTTAAACTTAAGTTTATGAGAAGTTCAGCTTTCCCAATTATTGTGTTGTGGGTAGTTTAAACCTGGTTTATGTTAATACTATAGAGAGAACCCTTTTTACCGATTTTATTCTACGCTTACATAACCTGTAATCCTGTACAATAGACATTTTGTTTTCAGTGTAAGTAAAGGGTTAACAAACAAACAAAATAGTATGAAAAATGTTACCAAATTGATATTTTGTGGATTAAACTAAACTGGCTGGATAAAGTGTTGGGCTAACGAAAACTGCCTTAATCTCAAGTTCAAAATAATCTTAGGTTTAGTTTAAACTTGAGTTGGGGAAAGCGGCTCTAATTCGTATAAATTATCCAAAAGAGCAGTAGGGTGTAGAAACTAAAGAATATAAATCCTAATGACTTAAATCATCCAGGTTATCAATCCAGTAGGTTGTAGTTGTTTGTATAGTTGTTTTTGTGATCGTGAAATATCCTAAAAAACGAGACACCAGCACCAAGTAAAACTATCCTGCCGTTAAAACTAAAACACTTCTTGTAACCATGTTGTAAAAAGGATCACTCTGTTAATAAATGAAATTAAATGAAATAGTTTAGTTATTTCATAATCGGAACTAAAACTAAATACCCCCGTAGCAGCAAACCTGCACACTCAGCGAATTTCCAATGGAGATATAAATGTCTTAATTTACAATAAAGCCACAATAATGTCTTGATTTTACTTCATAAATCCACATACCAAGTTTCATCAATATACGTTCATAAATAAACGATTTATGAAATTTTAGTTATTCTCCATAAGAATAACATGGCGGCTGAGTATGCAGGTTTTCTGAAATAAGGAACACTAAAAATGGGGTTTTATACAAATATCAATATAACTCAACTAGGTAAAGCCACATACCAAGTTCTATTAATTTATGTTCATAATTAAACAATATAACACGTTACTTATCCTCCATAAGAATAACATGGGGCTAAGTATGCAGGTTTGCTGCTACGGGAACTATAGGCCGAAAAATGGGTTTTTGTGCAAATAATATCAATAGACCACAATGAAATGAAGCAACTAACCAACCATAGCTATGTAACATGTACATAAATCATTTGGTTGTTTGTGTCGTGTGGTGTGTGGATATTCTGTAATATGTTGTAATATAATTCTGTTGTGTATATATTCTGTATTATGTATATATGTATTCTGTATATAATAATACCCCCGTCGCAGCAAACTTGCATACTCAGTGAATTTCCAATGAATATATAACATAACACATTAAAAATTTGAACGAATGGTGTTTTTGGCATCTGGGGACCTCAAAACGAAAAGTTATCATGGTCTCGGGCTTAAGTCTTACCATGAGACCTATGGTAATAGCTTCTTCCCTATAGGGGAAATTCGCTAAAAACTGTATATATATATACAGTATCGAACGAATGGTGTTTTTGGGGTCTGGGGACCTCAAAACGAAAAGTTATCATGGTCCCGGGCCTAGGTCTTACCATGCCGACTACGGTAATAGCTTCTTCACTATAGGGGAAATTCGCTAAAACGAAATTAAAACACTTCTTGTAACCATATTGTAAAAAGTGTTTAGTGTTTAAAGATCGTAATCACAATTTACATCAGAATGGGTTTTCACTGTTCGTGACGGACTTGAAATAGAGTTCTCGTAGTGTACTACAGTAATCTCTCTATTCAGGTTATTGAATCAAAAAGGCTGCAAATCATCAGCTGTTGTAGTGAGCCAATCAGCTGATCGAACGTTCAGATCGTGAGTCACGGACGTTTCCGTATCCGGAGATCGACCGAGTCCACGACCTTTCACCGTCCAGTTTGCCGCGCCGCTTCCAACTGCTGTGCATATGCTTACCGCTTACCGTTCCCTCCCTGGCAATAGAACCTAAACTACTGAAAGATTGATGTTCATGATTACCTGTATGTAAAACATTACGAGGTTTTGTAGGTAACGAACTTAGCCAAATTTAAGACTAACTTATTGTATTACACTATAACTTGAGGGTCAACAGGTTTTACGATAACAAAAGTGAAAGGGCTTTGCAGATTACAAAGAAGTGAAAGGCGGGTTTAAGATGAGGCGATCTTGAAATGAAGATGAGCCTCGAGATGGTCTTTCCGGTCTTGTCAAGGTATGAAATCTCCGGGAGAATTTTGGGACTCAGTGAATAAGATATAAAGTTACACACGCTGTGATTTAACAAACAGTTCTTTATTTTTAATCTTGTAGGATATATAAGATAATTTTAAAATACACCGAAGAATTTTGTCGGTTCATTTTAGATTTGAGTATTATACGTTTCATAAAAGGTTTCTTTTTAATTTCCGATACCAGTAGTTCAAATTAAAAAAAATATCACAAGTAATTCACATATGAAGAGTAACTTTTGGACCAAAATTTAAAATAAAAAATAAAATAAATACCCCCGTAGCAGCAAACCTGCGTACTCAGCGAATTTCCAATGCATATATATGTATCTTAATACCACATAAAGCCACATATCAAGTTTCATCAATATACATTCATAAATAAACAATTTATGACATTTTAATTATTCTCCATAAGAATAACATGGCGGCTGAGTATGCAGGTTTGCTGAAGCAAGGAACACAAAAAATGGGGTTTTATACAAATATCAATATAACTCATGTAGGTAAAGCCACATACCAAATTTCATTTATTTATTTTCATAATGAAGCGAGATAACACGTTACTTATTCTCCATAAGAATAACATGGGGCTGAGTACGCAGGTTTGCTGCTACGGGAGCCTTTGGTTAAAAATAGTTTTTTTGAGCAAATATCAATAGACCACAACCAGATGAAGCCATATACCAAGTTTTGTCAGTATACGTTCATAAATAAGCGAGATATAAAATTTTTCTTTTCCTCCATAAGAATAACATTAGACAACGTACTGTGTTTAGCACTTTCAATATCTCGGTAACCAATTGACGTAGAGAAATGATCAAAATACCAAATTGTGTGTTTTTTTAAGCTGAAACCAATGGTCAAAACCAAAGTTTGAATATCTCAAAAATTATATGTGAAAAATTCAAAAAACCCATTTTTGGGGTACAAAACCCCCCCAAAATACCCCTTCGGGTAGAGCGATCTGGCTGGTTTTCGAACTTAAAGTCATAAATGTTGCTTTACACGTTTATACCAAATTTCATCAAAATCGGATAATTTTTACGAGAGTTATCGTGCTCACGGACATATATATATATATATATATATATATATATATATATATATATATACAGTTTCGAACGAATGGTGTTTTTGGGGTCTGGGGACCTCAAAACGAAAAGTTATCATGGTCCCGGGCCTAGGTCTTACCATGCCGACTACGGTAATAGCTTCTTCCCTATAGGGGAAATTCGCTAAAACGAGTCCGCACGCTGCACGCTGACATGAGGGAAGTGAATTCCTACATACAAAACTTTTAAAATTCAAAACCAGTGTAAAAACATACATTAATTCAAATTTTATTGGAATCTGAAAACATTGATTTTTTGGCTGTTCTGATGCTCCTGGTTTCATTTACCTGCAATGCTGGGAATACAATTTAGCGCATTATAAAGTTAGGAGAAGGTCCAGTCAGGCTTGCAAGTAGGCGTGAGGTTGCTGGAGATGATAAAAGTACACCAACAAATTAATAACAGGCTTTTATAATGTAAAACCTCCACAAGACAACGTACTGTGTTTAGTCGACACACATTTTCTTTAATAACTCGGTAAATGTTTATGCTAGAATGACGAGAGAGGGCTTAAAACTTTCGCCTCACTAATTTCCATCTTTTCAAATGCATTAATTTTACATCCGGGGATTTTCTGACCCTTTTGGGGCCCAAAATATCGAAATTTTAAAGATTAATCCTCAAAAAAGGGGTTTAGAGTTTTCCGATTGTTTTGTCCAACGAATTTTCCAACTGATTATAGAAAGGAACGTCCCTACCAAATTTTAAGTAAATCGGACAAAAATTGCGACCGCTAGAGTGCAAACACATATATACATATATATATATATATATATATATATACAAATATATATATATGTATACAAATATATATATATATACAATTTTTAAAGACCCCCCAAAACGTGTTCAGGGGGTCACGTTAGGAACTTCTATGGTGGTCCCGGGCTTAAGTTTCATTGTGCGGGTCATGCTATTAGTTAACTTTCCATGGGAAATTCACTAATAAGGTGGTGTCTGTGTATGTGTGTCTGCCTATTGTTCCATCACGCCAAAACCACTGGTCCAATTCTCCTGAAATTGTGCACAAATGTAGTCTATGTACTGAGAAGTGTCATAGGACCATTGAGTTTAGAAATGTCCTCAGGGCTCTGCCCCACGGGACTTCCAGGTTCCCATGTTATTCATATGGAGGAGAGTTTTATTTGCTTTACAATATCAGTGTTTTCCTGATTCAATTAATTTAAATAAACAGTTTTATATCATTGTTTTGTTTACAATTTTTCTAGTCAGAATGTTCACCCCGTTGCAAAGCACGGACAGAGGAGCTAGAATAAAATAAATTTAAATAACGCTTGACAGTGTGTAGCTCTGGCGGTTGCATAGTCAGGAAACACACATAAACAAGCTGACAATCCTCGCGTGCCGGGAGCGAGGACGAGGGGAGAGCGTCAGAGGTCGAGAGACGAGAGAGCAACCAACAGTGGAACTGTGATGCATGCTGCAGCAGATAACTGCAAGCTGAGTGAGGAAGTTGGGCAGGGGTGGCCCTAAGATGGGGTTAGGAAGCAACCAACAGTGGAACTGTGATGCATGCTGCAGCAGATAACTGTATGCTAAATGCAGAGATCGGGCAAACAAATCTTTCGGTTTTAGTGAGCAGAACTGTTATTTAAAAAATCATAACTGTTTAATCATATTTCAAAATATTTTATATTTGCGATTTTTATCATGGGTGACTATTTTTGATATAAAAGGTCTGATCACTAAAATCACTAAATATTGTTTTGCTCTTTAAAATGAGCCGTACCTAAACGACCTTCAATCAGTTGAGGAAGGATGGGATTGGAAAGGTAACACTGGCCTTATTGGAGAAGCAGGTAGAAGCTGGTGGCTTGAGCCCTCAGGTAGCTCGTAGTCAGCATCGGTCACGTAACAGCCTGGCATTACTCGGATGACTCTGCGCCTCGTGAGGGCGGGACCATCACACTCACTAATCTCCGACCACCTCTCGGGCCCAGGTTTTCAGCGGTGGTACTTAGAGGACTGGTAATGCGTGTGAGAAAAAGCGCGAGAACAATCACTTGTAGTCTGCACCGACTCGGCACACGGCACACGGCACACGGCACACGGCACACGGCACACGGCGGCATCACGTAACAAGAGAACAATACGCTAATTACACGCTTTTATTCTCCCGGTGTACGTGTTGCATTGGAATTTGGCTGAGGTTTTTTTACATTTCTTGGAGCTTGAAAGATGAAAATAGTTCAGAAATGTTCACCTGATTTCAGTTTCATGGTCAAATAAGATCGCACAGCTGATCAAACTACAGTATTTGAGACTGTGTTTTACCTTAACACCGTTATTTAAATTATGACCTTAGGGGAGGTTGAATTAAACAACCAACTACAATTATATCTCCAACAATCCCACCGAGGGCTTACATTCAAGACTGTGGTTCGTGGGTCTTTGATTGCGGGGGTCTCAAAGGTTCGTCGTATAGTTTGGCTTTATGTAGATGTGTCTTTAAAGTCGATAATATTTTAATACAGGACCATCATTGGTAATTCTGTAACCATAAAACTTACAGAAAACTTTGACCTACTTTTTACTCCCAACTATAAAATATTTTATTCATTGTTGAATGCCTCCAGAACTGTTAAATGACAATTGAAATATAGGCAGAACAAGTATTTCATGTTTAAACGTGCGTATGTGTTGTGTACAATATTTAATTTCAATTTTAATTTTTGAAAAAATATGTTTAAACTGCTATAGAAGAAAGACATTTTTGTAAACAAGGATGTGGAACAAGAGTTCCGAAACATGTAGGCATGATTTACTGGAAATTGAACTGTTGACTGAAGGTACGTAAACCTATACCGGTATTTCAATTGTTATAAAATATTAATGAAATATGAATTCGGAAGTTAAAAATCCCACCGCTGTTTTACAACATGACCGCCAACTTGAAAATGTGGAATACATAACCGCATTTTATTATTTTTTAAAGATTTAGGATGTAATTTTAAGATATTTCTATTCCTTGGTATTTTTTTCTAAACATAACGGGTAAGGAGACAAGGGCAGCAAGTTAAAATTAAGAGACACGGAGAGTTAAAATTTTACCGTGATACATTCTTGATACAAGTCATGAAAATCTTTATTTCAAAAATAGTTATGTTGAATATCAAATCGCCATTAATAATGATGATACTATTTAAAAATCATATTTGGTTACGTTTCATTCATAAAACATCCAGACAAAAAGCGATTTAAAAGAAATATTTTGAATATTTGCCGTCACATTGGGATAAAGCGGGGGGGTAAAACGGGAATAAACAACATTGTTGATGACAAGTGATTTTCAGGCAAAATTAATTGGAAAATTTGTATTTAACTCACAATTTTTAAAATAAAAGCTGTATTAATTTTGTACCCGTGCAAATTTATAATAACAAATGTTGACTTCCGCTGCCCTTCTTTTCTCGACGATTCCGTCACACAACATTTTAATATACATCAAACAAAGAAGACGAGTACTTCAAATGCGGAAGACTAGAAGCTTCATTCACCTTGCACCCAGCAATAACGTATGTCATCAAGATGGTCGTGGTGACGGTGGTCAGCCACACCACGACCGCGGGTGCATCACACCACGGGTTATGGCGTTTCACCACAACCGTATAAAATGAAATCCCATCTCGCCGGATCCGAAAGGCATTCAACTAATCCCACTTGGGTGCTTTCACTAATACAAATATTCAAGTGGCTTTGTGGCATTCCACTGGCGGCGACTTGGGGTATTGTAATGTCAAATTGCTTATGTGGTCTTTGAAAGAGGTTTACTCTACGGCTGATCAATTGGAAATATATTCTGGTATATCAGCGTCATACTACTGTATATCAGTGTGCTTAAAGTGCGAACATGATCAATGGCTGGTGTTAACAAAATAAACTGTAGATTAACAATGGTCAAATTCAGGATATAACGTTTAAAACTAATTCAGGAACAAATTATCTTAATAATAATGAAAATTTAACATTTTTGGGCATTCTTAATTATTAACAAATGACTAGAATGTTCCATATGCATATTGCGTATTGACGCACATTTTTATGCAGTTAAATTGTTGATTTTGCCATCAGTACGCTGACATATAAATAAACAGTAACACCCATTAAATTTAATGTTTCGCATTTAGCGGTTTAGGTAATCTTAAAAATGACCGCTGAAATATTGGTGTTGATGAAGAATTAAGGGAGATATGGAAAACCGACATACACAATTGAGAAATAATATATACACACACACACATATATATATATATATATATATATATATATATATATATATATAAGTTGGCATGGCAATATCAATTTTACCGTATTAATTTTAACATCAAAAGTATTTAATAGTTAGATGCCCTCTTTAAAAGTATCTCAAGTAACGTAAGAACTGGAGTGCTCAAAATTAGATATAATGCGAAAATTCACAACCAACTCAACTGTGGTACTCTAACATGAGGGGGGAGGGAAGGCGTGATACAAATTCGATAACTTTGTGTAAACCATTTGTGATCGGACTTGAAATAAATTACCTGCCAGTGGATACCTTACGTAAAACCACGACCGCGGATTAGGGTAGGGTGAATAGTTAAAACTATTTCATCTACCCTGATTAAATTGTCTACAATTTATTATTAGACTACATTAAATTATGAAATCAAAGAACAATAATGTTGTTGGAACTTTCTAGATATGTACGAGAGAAACGGCCGGAGGAATGTCATTCGTTCCAGGGTTTCACTTAATCGGCTGTGTCAAATATTTAGTAGCGGCATTGGCCAAGGCCCATCAAAGTGGGACGGACCGCGCCCGTGCCCGCGCCTTGGCGGGTAATGTCTTCTTCTGGCGGGGATCTTCTACAGCTGTTAATGTCGAATTGGCACTTTCACAGTCTTCTTCAGTTGCAAGGTATATTTTGCGTTAATCTAAATATTCGATACTAGCTGATGTACTGGTTCTTCGCAGAGGTGTTTTCTTTACCCGTTCTATAGTCAATGCAATTTGAATTTTAGTTAGCTTGAAACAGCAGTTATTGCTTCTGCTCTTTAAGCTAGCTGTCAAATGGAAGTATCCACAGCTGTTCGCATTATATGTAGTTTCTGAATGTACACTTTCTTCTGAAATGTAATCATTGAAACTTAGGACGTTCACGGGGCGTAGCCCGAGGGGATTTTAAAGAAGTGAATAGGCCCATGTGTTGCATGGGTTAAAGATCTACCTTTGTGTAAAGTTTCAGCCCGGTCGGTTCAGTAGTTTTTGCGTTTACCCGGAACATCAGACAGACAGACAGACAGAAACCACCTCTTCTTTGTAATATTATAGATTTATTTTGAGACAAAATATTCAAATACACATTGGTCAGGGAGATGAGAGATGACTTGAAGGCCAGGTAGTAAACCGATTTCGATATTTTTGGTGTCGTTGGATAGATCCTGGTCTGGAGTTGTTTGTGCCAAAATGTCTTAAAGATCGGACCTAAGGGAAGGGCCCTAGCTGCCCTTAAAGTTTGTAATTTGTCCATAAGAGTAACTGGGGGCCGAGCTTTGCTCGTGGGAAGGCCAGTCAGTCAGTTTAGATGACTCGGAGTAATATTTCACCACTTACCCTTACTGATAATCAGATTTGTATAACTCATTTGCCTCTTTTTTATATTTGTAAGGTGACTCCAGTTGTTATTTATAGCTCAATGTCCTTTTGATTTATTTTATTACTCTATATATGTAATCTTCACTCAAACCTCTTAATCTCTGCTCTCAGGAAAGCCGCAAGGTGCAATTTTGTCGCCTCTTTTATACAACATATACACTTCAGACATGCCTCTGTCAACTAATGTTAAAACCGCTGTTTTTGCTGATGATACCCTTATTTATTCCACACACATACAGTACACATACATGACATTCATATTGCTACAAAAAACGTTCAAGAATCCCTGGACAATTTAATTCATTGGTTTACGAGATGGAGAATAGCAATCAATCCCAACAAAAGTGAGGCAAAAATCTTTACTCTTCGCAGACCTGAAGAACCTCAAAATCTTGAAATATTAGACGATGAAATACCATGGAACCCTCCAGATCAGACAATAAAATATTTAGGAGTTTATTTTGACCGGAAACTAAATTGGAAATTTCACATAAACAAAAAGCTTAACTTAGCATATGGAAGATTATCAAAACTGTTCCCATTATTAAACAATAAATCATCTCTATCAGTGAAAAATGGTATTCTTCTCTACAAAACTATCCTCCGACCATTACTGTTGTATGCATGCCCAGTATGGGGCACTGCTTCGACCAGTGCAATTAATAAACTACAAACTTTCCAAAACAAAACATTGAGAATAATACGTAAATGCCCTTGGTATGTACGTAATGCCCAAATTCACCACGAACTTGGAATTTCCCAAATCAAAGAATTTATAAAAAAGTCAACTCTGAAGTTTTTTTACAAAACTTGCATCTGTAAGAGGGATTCAATATTTCAACACAGGGCTCCCGTCCGATTTCAGAAGGCTTCGTCTCAAACCAAGGTTACCTCAAGATATTTTGTTAAATGAATGTAAAAAAAAGTTTGTGCACACCAAGATTACCCGAAGATTATGTTACTTGTTATGTTGTTTGTTAGATTGTTACACGAAGAAGTTATGTGGCAATACCCTGTGCCACTGAACATTATGAATTCTGTGCCTGAGGGGCTGATCGGCTGACCTCAATCTTTGTCATTTATTATGTTATCCACATGTATTGTATTAAACTTTAGCCTGTATAGCAATTGTAATAATGCTGAACGGTTTAATAAAATGGTAAAAAAAAGGAAATTACATGTTCATAATCATAAACAAAATGAGTATTACTTTGACAGTTCCCTGGTTGATTATGAACAGATGTTACAATTCTTTTGTTTTGATTTGAAACTCCATAAGCCCAATGTTAATTTTGTTAACTTTTAATTTTAGTTTTTTTACATTATTTGATTTTTTCTGGGGTTGAGGCCTGTTTAGAACTTATTTTTATCCCAGAAATTTGTTATTTCGAACATTTGAAGGGAATCGTTGGAGCCGTTTTTGAGATCAGTGTCACAAGCAAGCAAGCAAGGAAGCAATCATACAAGCAAACCTTACTAATATTAGAGTATAGGATAGAATTGTATGATCAAATAGCTGAATAGAGTAAACACAGTTTATCAGCAAGAACAAATGGTCATTACTGAAAAGGTAGATAATTTTAATTATGAATCCTATACTCTAATATGAGTAAGGTTTGCTTGCTTTCTTGCTTGCGACACGGATCTCAAAAACGGCTCCAACGATTTCCATAAAATGTTCGAAATAACTAATTTCTGGGATAAAAATAAGTTCTAGACAGGCCTCATCCCTAGGAAAAATCAAACAATGTAAAAATACTCAAATGAAAAGTTAAAAAAATTAACATTGGGCTTATGGAGTTTCAAATCAAAACAAAAGAATTGTAACAGCTGTTCATAATCAACCACGGAACTGTCAAAGTAATACTCTCGTTGTTTATGATTATTAACATGTGGTTTCCTGAGAGCAGAGATTAAAAGATTTGAGTTAATATTACATATATAGAGTAGAAAATAAATCAAAGGGATATTGAGCTATAAATAACAACTGGAGGGACCTTAAAAATTTAGAAAAGAGGCAAATGAATAATCCAAATCTGATTATCAGTAGGGGGAAGTGGTGAAATATTACTCCGAGTCATCTAAACAAACGGACTGACCTTCTAAGCAAAGCTCGGCCCCCAGGTACTGTTATAATTAATCAAAGAGTGAGTTTATAACGTTTATCCCAGAGTGCAGCACATGAAACGTCATGTTAAATAGTAATAAATATATTCTTAAGGCTGAATTATTAGAAAAATCACACATTTTACTTTTTAATAATAATACTGTACCAAACATTTTAAAACTTTGTTCTTTTCAAATTTCAATCAAACTTATAATTTTCAGGGAAGTATTATTATTATTATTACTTTTACATTCATGTCATTAGCTGGTGCCCGGTGCGACTTTGTTTACGTAACCGATTTTCATTAGATACTTCCGTTTATTTTCCCGCTGGTAAAACTATTGCTACCGTTAAAACTAAAATTAAATCAATACCCTATGAGGTTAACTTTGGCTATTTTTAAGCATGCAAACGTTGAATTCCAGTAGGGTGGAGCCCCAAAAGATTGACGGTATGGGTCTGTAGGTTATATTCTCATGTACCTATCTTACTACAAAATCTTAGCTTCATCGTTCCAGAATTTTACATTTAATACTAAACATAACTACGCATAAATTCCAGTGGGGTGGAGTCCCATAGAACTTTCGGAACGGGAAAAGGACATGGTTTGAGTGTAATTTAAGTATTATCTGTTCTGTAGTTGGATGTGATCCATGGGAATAATAAAGGCCAGCGGGGTGGACCTCTAAATAGTATTTTGATTAGGATACTCCTGAGCCAATGTATCCTTGGAGTATATTAGCTACCTTCAAAGGCGTAATTCGGGGGGACAACGGGGGGGAGGGGGGCAGCTGCCCCCTCAATAATTTGGAGAAAATATTATTATAATATATTATACAAAAGTCACAATAATCACGACCACGATCATGTTTGCCCCTCCAATCAAAATATAGAAATTACGCTTATGGCTTCCTTCCACCCGAACTTCAGATCCTTAAGTCCAGTAGTAGGTACAAGGTGGTAAGCTTGATTTTAAAAGCCAGTGGGGCGGAGCTCCATATGAGGTTGGAACAGGAGGAGCACAACATTGGATTGTAAAGTATGGTATATTTCCCAAACTTTAGTTTGATTGGTTTAATAGTTGTGTGTGTTAACATATGAATAATAAAGGTTTGCGGTGCGGAGCCCTAAACAATATTTCGATCAGTCGTAGGCCTATTCGGATTTAAGTTTGTTAGCCATCTTCCTACCGAACTTCAGCCCTATCAGTCCATTAGTAGGTTCGAGATGGTCAACATAACTTAAATGCCAGTGGGGTGGGGTCACAAAGGATCTTTGAATTGAGGAAACGTTTGGTAGGGGAATTTTCGCTACCAAATTTCATCTATATCGTTTCAACCGTTTCAGCGTGGTGTTTAATGATTAACTCGGGTATAATAAAGACCAGTGGGGTGAAGTACTAAAGTATAATATTATCAGAGGTAGCCCTATATCTGCCTTGAGCTATCAGCTACAAATTCCTGCTAAATTTTAGCTTCGTCAGTCAAGTAGTAGGTGCAAGATTGTTGGAATAACTATTTTAAGGTCAAAAAAGGAGAGTCCTAAAACATTTTCGGAACGTGGGAATAGAAATTATATCAGATTATATAAGCCTAAGGAACGGGGGGAAGCGATCTATCATGAACAAATTTATTTTTAATACAACAAATAAAAATCAATTATTTGTAATTCACAGGTTTTTGATTGTATGTTTTAGAATTAAGGGAATAAGTATAGATTATTAGAAAACCACCAAAGCCAGCTTCACGTAGATATTTATCAGAATGTGTCGGTCAGATGTCAAATGATCCCATCCTTATTTTCAGAATCTCCATAAAATTTGAACCAAAATTCGGATACCATGAACTTTGTGCGAAATTGTATAAAACGTTCCTTATTAACAATGGCATTTTACCCAAAATGTGTTATTAGCATTGTTCAAAACCCAAGCTCATAGAAAGTTGGCACATTGTAACCTGAGAGTATTTATAGCAAAGAAAAATAGCCAGTATAAAAAAAAAGAGTTTTGGAAAAAAGAATGAGTTATCATATTGATAAAATTTATGCTCATCAAAGCGAAATATTGCTCGATTTCGAGCAACGGGTTTACTAGTATTTTATCACCGCTGATCATAAAACACCGTTAGTTTTACTGGGAGTTTCTTGGTTGGCTCTGTCAACAAGCAAGGTGTGTCAGCAGAGGTGGAGGCAACGTTCCCCTTTACCTCTGCCCAACAAGTCATCTAGTCCAGTAGTCATCTAGTCATCTGGCCAACAAGTTTACCAGCTGGCCACCAAGTCATCTTTGTGCAGTATGTAGCATTAGTTTGAATACATTCACATTCGTTGGTGGCGAAAGTTGATTCAATGTGTCTAAACGTTTTCTACAATCAACAATCTGAACAATCTGATCTGTTATGTTGTGATCTGATCTCTGCAACAATCTGATCTGACTGAGCTGTTATTTCGATTCACTCTCTCACCACTGGAACAGGCGCTTTTTCGTCGTGTCTGTTATCACATTTTATTGCGAGTGAAAGTTGTACATTTCTTGCACTCTTGATCCTTGAACGAGCCAATCATCCGGGTTTAGACGTGACGTCGTTGGTGGCATCTTAGGTAATCGTTGATAGGAATATATCTGGAGCGTTTCCCTCTTCCTCGAGTAACGAAGACCTGGTACAAGGGAACGTCTTCATTACCCGGTAATAATGGGAACAAGTTGCGTTCCCTCATTGATACGGTGATGCTGTTTGTCGTGAAAACACATCCTTTGCCTGGATGCAACTTCACAAAACAACGTAATAACTATCTATATCAAATTAGATATGCTTAGTATCATAAAAAAGCTTCAACATTCGTAATTATAATCAAGTCAAATCAAATACATTTATCCACAAAATAATCCCCATCACTATAAAAACAATGGTTAAGCAAGAACAGTTTTACATTTCTCTTAAATACTGGTAGATTTTATTCTTGTTTTAGAGAGTTTGACAAGTTGTTGAAAAGTTGTGTTGAACTATAAAGAGTGTAGTTTTTGAAAAAGGAAGATTTATGCAGTGGTTTGATATAATTATTCATATTCTTGGTTTTACTATGTAATCATTAGCACTTTCGCTGTGGGTGTTCCGGAATCGGAACATTGCTCAACATTGCAACATAAGAGATTTTCACGTTTAAACATGTCAAAGCCAGCGAAAGTGTTAAATAGGTGCTGGTTATTTTTTAGACTTCAAAATATAAATTGAAGGGAATGCAAGTAGTTCAAAAGCCTTAAAAAGGGGCACAGTTTTTTTTAATTCCTACCATTATTCCTACAGCCCTTTTAATTTTCTGAAGAACGAACAGAGTCTTTGTATAACAATTATTGGATCCACAAATCACGACTGCGTTTGATAGAAAGGGATGAATGAGAGCGTAGTTTACTGAAAAAAGCACATCAGTGTTCCCAAATAAGGACACACTGAGGGTCACATTACAAAAATGTCTGACAATAGACAGCTTGCAACACTCTCAATGTGAGAGAATTGTTTTTAAATTTCTATCCAAGATAAGACCTAGGAACTTAACTTCATCTTCTTAAATAGCAACTCTTTCACCAACAGCTAATTTAAAGGGCCGCATCTTTGTGACCAATCGAAATATTAATCAGCTCGGTTTTAAAGGAGTTAACACAACAAACTATCATCGAACCAAAGCACAATATTTCTGGTTCTATTATTATTAATTCATATAACAGGTATAATTTACCCGAGTCTGCCAAAGTGATCCAACATGGATCCTTTTAGTGGATTTAAATCCTCGAATCGCGTATTCTACTAAATGCATAGATGTTGAACCACTCTGGCAGATTCAGATAAAATTATACCTTTTATGGTCTAAATAAAGGATTTGGTGAAAATATATCGAGTATGACGTAAAAAAATAAAGCAATATAAATTCCACAATAGTTAGTGATATAAGTAGCAATTTGAACTTATTTAAAAAATATACGACCATGAGTGTGTTTATTTTCAAACGAAATCTCATATTCAGATCTAACTGAATAGTGTTTAATGAGCCTTACATCGCATTACAACATTTTCAGGCAGGATACTGACAATAATGCAGTTAATATAGATGACAGCTCTGTACAACGTTTTCGTGGTGTAACTCAGCTGACTGGTATTCTTGATACGAGGATTAATCTACATTATGTGAAGGAGGAATAAGATTAAAACTGAACTTTATCGAGTTTTGAAGTAGATCGCAATGTACGATGATTTGAACAAACCGAAAACCTTCTTGGACACACATAACATAGAGATGATAATATATGAAATCTACTATCGGTACAGCAGTTTTTTTTATGAATGCGAACTAAACGTCACATCAACCATGAGCACGATCATACAAACACTCAGGCAACACATAATTATGATTTTCTGATACATAAAAATGACAATAACTAAACATTTCAAGATTCCAGGCAGTGTGATGATAAAACTTTAATTTCCTAGCCGACCCGTTGCAGCTTCGCCCGCGTAAACTATGATAGTTGTGTGTGCTGCATTCTGTGGTTATCCCGTGGAACTACTACGAATCAAGAACAGCTGTTTGAATTTTCATCAGCTCAAACCAAAGTGAATGTCCATAAGGAATACATGGGCAATTTGGGACCCAGCGGTGTGGAACAGAGGGGGGATTTTGTAATACAGTTTCTTAGCAAGCACCTAGCGCCAAAGAGGAACCTATATGTCAAATTTCAATTTCAAATTTTGAGTTATAGAGATTTCGTGATAGGTCAGTCAGTCAGTGGTATTGGGATTTGATATATATTAAGATTATATGAAATATATAGTTATGCTTCATAATTGCAACAGTGCAAATTATTACAAGGAAGTCCACCACTGAATACCGTCATCGAGAGGGTCTGCCTGTCTGATTACAAAACAATATAATTATACTGGCAGAAGGTTTAATTTTACCTTGGGACAATTCGTAGAAAGGACACTCGAGTCGAATCAAATATTGGAGAGAAAGTCACCAAATTTCGAAGTAAGGGAATGTTTAAATGAGGGGGTATTTTACAAATGTTGAAATAATCTTAATATATACGAGCTGATCCCCCACGACATTTTGCGGATCTAATCCTTAAATCAGCTGTTTATTGAATGAAGAAAAAAACACATATGACATAAACCAAATCAAACTCACCATATGAATAACATGGGAACTTAGAAGTCCCGTAGGCAAAACCCTGAAGCCTAAATTGGAATTCTGGCTCGACAGTGACTTAGAATTTGAAATTATCTTTTAAATAACGAAAAGAACCATCAAAATCGGTTAAGTATCAATTTCAGGAAGTTAGTGAACAAAAAGCAGGAATTTTGTAAATATGCAGAAAATCCAAATACCACTGACTGACTCACTCACTTACTCATCATAAAATTTCAAAAACCACAGAATGAATTGCAATGAAATTTGGAACATAGCTTCTTCTTGGGTCTAAGGTGCTCACTAAGAAAGGGTTTTAAGAAATCCCCGTGGGGCTCCCGCCCTACGGGGAGTCAAAGTTCCAATCCTGTGTTATTTTTATAGACATTCACTTATTTAAGTTTGAGCTGATGAAAATACAACAGCTGATCTTGATTTGTAGTAGTTCCACGGGATA
Source organism: Allygus modestus (assembly GCA_963675035.1). NCBI lineage: Eukaryota > Metazoa > Arthropoda > Insecta > Hemiptera > Cicadellidae > Allygus > Allygus modestus. Next base: position 72,096,377 of record OY776114.1, on the reverse strand, counting down.
ACCACAGAGTGCAGCACACACAACTGTCAGTTCTTATTTGCGGGGCGAAGCCTACGGGAACAGCACATTATATACTTCAAATCGACAAATCTTATTTGTAGTTATTGGTCTGATTTGTAGTTATTGTAGTTATTGATCATGGAAAAATCAGTAACAATCCTACCTCAAAGATATTAGCTCATTTTACAGTTTTAACTTGGTATTTTATTTCCAGGGCACCAAGTTAAAAAAGTAATAAAATGTGTTTCCATTGTAAATGGAACATATGTCTTGGGAATTGGGAGGTTCAGGTTCTTACTCGTTATTGTGAATTAAATGTGTAAAAGTTATAAGGTAAAATATGTGCAGCAAATCTGCCTTCGTTTACTTTAGATATTGCGAATCTTATATTAATTTCGGAAGTAAGTAAATAATAAGAACAATCTCTAAGAAACTAATTATCAACATTTTATGTTTTTTGTGTTTTGAGGTGTTGATTCTATGATATCTCATATATTTTACATGTATTTAGGAATTGTCCCCACTTTTTAACATAAACTTTGATGTTATAATGATTTTATGAATGAAAAGCAATAGATTAAATTATTTTTAACAGCAATGATACCATTATAAAACACAACATAAAAGCTAAAACACGTGTCAATTCATAATATAAATATATTACTACTGGAATAGCAAGCAGAATCTACTGTTATCATGATTACATGTACTGTTACTTCATATACTGTACTGTATATTTTGAAACCCAGTGTCAATCTGAGAATCGCTCATATAAAGGCAATATTTATTTATGCAAAATACATTAAGGGGGTTCGTAATTATGAAGCACCAGAAGATAATTTATTCGTTTGACTTCGAGTAGCAGGTTCTTTTAGTTTCCATTATTGAAAAAATGCTCATCTATTCAAGTGACTGAAACGGTTATGTAATTTTTACAGACTGAAAGATCTGTGAGTAGTAGTTAAAATGTGTCAGGATAACTCGCAAATAATTTTAAGAATGAAAATAGAGGAAACGTGTGGACTAATTAATGTTGTCCTGTTGATAGATTCAAAAGAGGCAATAATGATTGACGAAATTAAAGTTACAGTATTACATTTCTGGAGAGCTCCAGTGCTCTAATAATGCGTGCATAGTTATGTCTTGGAAATTGGGAGATTCAGGTTCTCTTATGCGTTATTGTGGATTAAATGTTAAACATTTAGAAGACAAAATATTTTTGCAACACATCTGCCTTGTTTACTTTAGATAATGTTAAGACTTGCATCAGTATGTGAACCTTTCAATCGAGTGGAAAACTATTCACGTAATAACCAGACAAATGTATAACTTCTCAATAATTTGACAAGTGTCATAGTTTACTGACTTTCTCCATAGACATTCTCCACAGACATTCCTCTTGAAATTCCTTCGAGGGCAATAATGCTAGTGTGAAGTGACAAGGAAATGTTGTCTGGTCCTTGGACTTTCATCTGTAGTCAGCAATCACCCAGGGAACCAACACGGGTCAGAGGCTACCCACCACGGTCTATGGTCACTCCACCTCGACCATGCTATCTGCCATCCGTTCAGGAAGAGGTCTAATCCTTCAATTTAGTGCAGATGGTTCGTGTGGCGTCCGCTTCCCTCTGGGTACCCCACTTGGTGTTATTAACACATTACCTCTGAAGGAGAAACGCGGACATTATGCTACAACTATTTCTGAGTGCATTCTGGATAGACACCATAATTTATTATGGTTCGTGCGTTTCGCTAATTCGAAAGGAGTGGTTATAACTTGATCATATCTGTATCATTTATGCCCATTGAACATAGTCTCAGGTGTTGCTAACGTTACATTTATACAATGTTTCTATTTTCATTTTCATTGATTAATTATTTTATACTAAACTTTCAGTAACCTAGTTTTAATAACATAACTTGTAATTTGTTTTGAGGAATTTGATGAATAAAACCCAGTTTGTAATTACAGAATCTTTTATAGCGTGGACGTTGACTTCGAGGGGTTAAAAATTGCATCTTGAATAAAAAATACAATTTTTTCAACTCAGCAAAATCGAACAGTCTTGGCTATATTTTATTCATGGCTACTTTTAACAACCTAAAGTATAATTTTTGCAACCTTTAAGATATTGTATTTCTTTCCAAGGTTATTAAAAAATATATTTGTCATACGAACTCATCCCCATTAATATTATACTTAATATTAACTGACTTAATATTATAGCCTTAATATTGACTATAAATACTGAAGTTGACTTCTCATTGTCATTGTAAAATCTGTCCCTAGAAATGTGTGAGCCAGGATTCAAAGAGGACGTAGTTCTCACTAATCACCAACAGAGTATACTGCTGTCAACTATTGCTTATCCTCTCAAGGAAGGGTTAATACAACAGTTGGTGTGTCAGGAAGCAAACATAAGTTGATTATCACTTGATTTATGGGGTAGAGAAATGTTATGTAAATAACTAAAATAAATAGTTAACAGCAGCACACAATATGTCGGTGATCTAATCACACTACGTCCACTTCAAATTCTGGAAAACACCTGAAGTGGGACAGCTTGGCCATATAGATAGGATGACTTCGTCATTATATAGTCAATGCTATTCATCTATTGAAGTTTTTTCTTTTGCTGAGCTTCAGACTTAAAAATAGAGGTGTTAAATCCTATACTCTAATTCGAGTAAGGTTTGCTTGCGACACGGATCTCAAAAACGGCTCCAACGATTTCCTTCAAATGTTCGAAATAACTAATTTCTGTGATAAAAATAAGTTCTAGACAGGCCTCATCCCCAGTAAAAATCAAATAATGTAAAAAACTAAAATGAAAAGTTAAAAAATTAACATTGGGCTTCTGGAGTTTCAAATCAAAACAAAAGAATCGTAACAGCTGTTCATAATCAACCAGGGAACTGCCAAAGTAATACTCATGTTGTTTATGATTATTAACATGTGGTTTCATGAGAGCAGAGATTAAAAGATTTGGGTGAAGTGATATATAGAGTAGTAAAATAAATCAAAGGGACATTGAGCTATAAATAACAACTGGAGTGACCTTAAAAATGTAGAAAATAGGCAAATGAGTTATACAAATCTGATTATCACTAAGTGGTGAAATATTACTCCAAGTCATCTAAACAATCTGAGCAAAGCTCGGCCCCCAGGTGCTTATTTCATATCGAAGCAATAAATCTATATGTAAAATACTAATATAGGAATGCATGTAATCAAATGGGAAATACGCCGTCCCAAATTTGAAGGTGATTCGGTACTGGATAACGGTAGCCTCTGGACAAACCCCCAATATATCGCATATCAGAATATTCGTTTGGCTTCAGGCATATGTAAAATTCAGAAAATGACCAAGATTCCTTAATAGTTTCGCCCCGTTGGCCTTAAACGTTTTATTGTTTACCTATAATTTTATTTGGTCAGTTGTATATCAGGTGTAAAAGTTCCAAAGTTTTTACGCAGATTACAGCACAAACAAAAGTTTTTACTTTCCTTATATCATACCGGTGTAACTGAGATCGTCAGGTCTATAGCAATATTTATTTGAAAATAGTTTGATTTTGTTAATTAAATACCAATAACTTTCATAGTAAAAATCACGAAACCTTCCTACTCGTCAAGTTTACGTTGATGCTATCTCACATCCCACCGATGCTCTTATCATTTTAGTGGCCGCCAACAGTCAGATTGCATCTCTCAAGAGATTTGAAAGTAAAAGCACAGAAGAAACAGAATCGGACTTTCATCTAGAGAGGTAGCCCGCCAAACCGAAGTCCATAATTCAACTAAAACCTCAGGTAATGCGTCAAATTTTGCGACAAATGGGGAGAGGAGAGGTGCGGTCGCAACGGGGAACTAATGGATGCGGTAACGTCGTGTGGTTATGCATGTTCACCGACTATCCTCCGCTTCCGCCTCGCTACATGGGAACATTAATGTCGGCTGCAAAATTGCAATCCCTTAATGGTTTTATTGAGTCGCCATCTGAGCTGAATGCTCCGCCTTGCCGGGCTTCAGGATCACATCACCGTGAGAAATGATTCCTTAGATAACTAGGTTTATGTAATAAATTGAGTTTTAGGGTGTGGGTAAAATCCTAACATATATTCTTGTGACGTAAATATTTGATAAAACTATTTAGTTCATTAAAAAAACAAAAAAAACAAGAACAAAAAAAACTTATTAGCTCAAGTAAACACGATAAACCGAGCACAAATAGACAACAACTATTTACTAAAGAAAATATAAAAATTAATTAATTTTTTATCCTACATTTTTTGAAAACGAATTAGGGGGCCTATTATTGCTCAAAACCAAGCAAAGTTGTTCCAGTTTGTCTTGCCATTTTAGCTTAAAAGATTTTGTTCAAGCAGATGTTGATATTGTAAAACTGTGTTTTGCTGTATAGTCATCTGTTTCATCTGTCAGAATGATCTTCATAATATCCTTATGGGCAAAAACTAACTTTAAGGGTTATTAAAAAAGTGGTATCGAATACTGAAGCTTGCTTTGCACAACTACGGGTTGAGGCCATTTATTTGATAATCACAATCGTCAAAATCGGTTCATAACAGCGGAGGAGTTCTGTCCACAACAGTCGCCCTAGCGTATTAGATATTTATTAAGATACTTTAATCCTTGTATATAAACCTCTAAATATTTATTATCAATACGAAGCTTATTCCCTTCTCTCCCCCTTAACATTCTGCATATGAACGGATTATGGATTATGGTACTGTAGTGACTTGTATGAATAAAATAAGTTATTTTTTGAGTTTCCATGTCATAAAAAAAATTTAATATACCCCCGTCGAATCAAACCTGCATACTCAGCGAATTTCCAATGGAGATATAACTGTCTTAATACTTCATAAAGCCACTTACCAAGTTTCATAAAAATATATTCACAAATAAGCAATATATACAATTTTAATTATTCCCCATAAGAATAACATTGGGGCTGAGTACGCAGGTTTGCTGCATCAAGGTACACAAAAAATGGGGTTTTATACTAATATCAATATTACTCAACTAGGTGAAGTCATATACCAGTTTTTATTTATTTATGTTTATAATTAAGGGAAACATAGCATTTAGTCTTTAGCCATAAGAATAACATGGGGCTGAGTATGCAGGTTTGCTGCTACGGGAGCCTTTAGCAAAAAATTGTTTTTTTTTTTAGCAAATATCAATGGACCACAACCAGATGAAGCCGTATACCAAGTTTCGTCAGTATACGTTCATAAATGAGCGAGATATAAATTTTTTATTTTCCTCCATAAGAATAACATTAGACAACGTACTGTGTTTATCACTTTCAATATCTCGATAACCAATTGACGTAGAGGAATGATCAAAATACCAAATTGTGTGTGTTTTTTAGCTGAATCCAATGGTAAAAACTTAAATTTGACAATTTCAAAAATTATATGTAAAAAATTCAAAAAATCCATTTTTGGGGTACAAAACCCCCCTAAAATACCCCTTCGAATAGAGCGATCTGGCTGGTTTTCGAACTTAAAGTTATAAATGTTGCTTTACACGTTTATACCAAATTTCATCAAAATCGGATCATTTTTACGAGAGTTGTCGTGCTCACGGACACACACACACACACACACACACACACACACACATATATACAGTTTCGAACGAATGGTGTTTTTGGGGTCTGGGGACCTCAAAACGAAAAGTTATCATGGTCCCGGGCCTAGGTCTTACCATGCTGACTACGGTAATAGCTTCTTCCCTATAGGGGAAATTCGCTAAAAGACAATATTATTTTATTGTGTTATTAATTTTGTTAGACAAACAACATGACACAATCGCTTGACTGTAAATTCTCCTAGAAATGAAAACAACAAATACAAATCGTTATCTTGTACTACCGAAACGTTGGCGATAAAAATGAAATAGATTTGTAGTCAACCCTAAACAGTCCTAAACCCTAAAGCAATACTAAATTTTAAACCTTCGACAAATCTTCAATAAAATAGATTTTTGTGAAAATGAACAAATATTTGTCTAAACGCATCTCTTTTCATGAACGTTATACATTTGAACTCGTAAATTCCCGATAGGGAAATTTAGAGAGCTTTCAAATGATTTCACTGTAAATATATAAAAAAAATCATAATCCAAACCTAAATTTAAGTGTATTTCAGTTTAAACAATTTTAAAATGGTGGACGGAACTATCTATTGCAGTGAGAAAGACATTATAAATTAAGCCCATCAACTAACAATAAGAAATAACATGAACACATTTTTATAAAATAAGTTTCTTTTAGTATTAGGGATGATTCTAAAACCAAAATGTTAATTTGGGCCGATCAATATGTCGACATGAATAACAAGAGTAACTAGATTGGTAGAGACCAGAATGGTATTAGTTTTGATACGAACTAAAATAAAGTTAGTTTAGAGGAAAGTCACCGGCCAACACACAGAGAACGGCCAGAGTTAGCACCTTGTAGTTCACAAATTGTTAATTTTCTTCCTGAAAGTTATATCAATTGTATGTTCTATAAATTGAATATTGTATGTCATTGATTACAAATGTATTGAATATTTAAATTTAATAATTGTTATTCTGTTTAGTTATATATTTCATCGCGAAATCCATTCAATCATGCCCCATTACAGGATTAATTTGTAAGTACCTGGGGGCCAAGCTTTGCTCGGGGGAAGGCCAGTCAGGTTGTTTAGATCAATCTGAGTAATATTTCACCACTTCCCCCTACTGATAATCAGATTTGTATAATCATTTGCCTCTTTTCTAAATTTTTAAGGTCCCTCCAGTTTTTATTTATAGCTCAATGTCCCTTTGATTTATTTTACTATTCTGTATGTAATCTTCACTCAAATCTGTTAATCTCTGCTCTCAGGAAACCACATGTTAATAATTATAAACAACATGAGTATTACTTTGACAGTTGCCTGGTTGATTATGAACAGCTGTTATACAATTCTTTTGTTTTGATTTGAAACTCCATAAGCCCAATGTTAATTTTTTTAACTTTTCATTTTAGTTTTTTACATTATTTGATTTTTCCTGGGGATGAGACCTGTCTAGAACTTATTTTTATCCCAGAAATGAGTTATTTCGAACATTTGAAGGAAATCGTTGGAGCCGTTTTTGAGTTCAGTGTCGCAAGCAAGCAAGCACACTAGCAAGCAAGCAAGCAAACCTTACTCATATTAGAGTATAGGATTACTAAAGATAAAATCATGGCGAAATATCAATTAATTTTTCTTTGTTCAAATTAAAAAAGATTCATGTTCAATATTTTAGAAGGAATGTTTGGATTGGAGAGGAGGCCACGTCTAATCAAGAATACACCTTTTTTAATATTTTAAAATTATTTAAAACTTATACTTTTTAACTTATTTTTCATACACGCGGTAATACAATTTTCAGGACTATTCGATTGGTAATAGAGTAAATAAGACTTTTGTAATACTCACAGAATTTCCAAGTTATGCTTTTAATTCTTAGTGTTTTTAAAGTTTTATTTTAGAGATCCCACTTTACAGGTACTTGGCAAAGAACCTCGCTCGAAAAAGTAACTCTATTCTTCAAAAATTTGTGATTTGTGTCGGAACCTAATTTCCAAATTGTATGCAAATACAATTTGTGCAATAATTTACGCTTTACTAATTTAATTTAGATAATTAAAGTCACTTTCATTTGTAATTTATTTATTTTTGTCTCGAAGGCTAATTAGTGTAATGATTACACAAATAATAGTTTGTACACACAGAATAGCTTATGTGTTTACAACTACACACATAGCTTATGTGTGTATATCCTCCTAAATGTAACTCTCAGAATAGAAGATTTTGCTAAAGGAATAATCCATAGCAAAACATTTAATTTGATTTGATTTATTGGTTTTAAGTTACATAAATAGGGCTATAAAGCCCTTTCTTACCCTATGTAACTATTGTACCGGGTGTCCCACGAAGAGATCGCTATATTTGAATTAATATACCAGACTTATCGAACACGCTACAAAACTTGAAACTATACAGTTATAATAAATACATACGTAAAAAACAACCCCGAGTCTCATTTGATTCTGATTAATCAGAAAAAAATGGCGGAGCATCAAAATAATGGTGCGTTTTCGTTCAAGTAATTTTATTAACAAAACCATTTCAAATTAATTCTTGATTTTTTACAATGTTATTGTACTAAATAAAATTAAAGAAATTAAAGAGATAGGAAAGTGGTTAATCATAAATGAAATTAATTTGATTCATAACCCTTCATTCGAATTGATGTCCATCAATCGCTATGCAATGGTGGCAAAGAAACAAAAATGAGTCATAAGAGTTTTTGAAAAATTTCCGAGGTATCAACAACAGTTCCTCTTCAATCAACGTCATTAATTCATCATCTGTCGAAATGTTGTGAGAGTAAACCTTTTCCTTCAATAAGCCCCATAGGACATTGTGATAGACGTTGAATTAATGAGGTTGATTGAAAAGGAACTGTTGTTGATACCTCCGCAATTTGTCAAAAACGCTAATGTTTCATTTTTGTTTCGTTGCCATCAGTGCACAGCGATTGATGGACATCAGTTCGAATAAAGGGTTGTGAATCAAATTAATTTAATTAAATTTATTTTATTTAACCACTTTCCTATCTCTTTATTTATTTAATTTTATTTAGTACTTAGTAACATTGTAAAAAATCAAGAATTAATTTGAAATGGTTTTGCAAATAAAATTACTTTAACGAAAACGCACTATTATTTTGATGTCCCGCCTTTTTGTTCTGATTAATCAGAATCAAATGAGACTCGGGGGTATTTTTTTATATATGTATTTATTATAACTGTAGAGTTTCAAGTTTGTAGCGTTCGATACGTCTGGTATATTAATTCAAAAATAACGACCTCTTCGTGGGATACCCGGTATCCTATACTATAACATGAGTAAGGTTTGCTTGCTTGCGACACTGGTCTCAAAAACTGCTCCAACGATTTCCTTCAAGTGTTGGAAATAACTAATTTCTGGGATAAAAATAATTTCTAGACAGGCCTCATCCCCAGGAAAAATCAAATAATGTAAAAAACTAAAATGAAAAAAGTTAAAAAAATTAAAATTGGACTTATGGAGTTTCAAATCAAAACAAAAGAATTGTAACAGCTGTTCATAATCAACCAGGGAACTGTCAAAGTAATACTCATGTTGTTTATGATTATTAACATGTGGTTTCCTGAGAGCAGAGATTAAAACATTTGAGTGAAGATTACATATATACAGTGGTAAATAAATCAAAGGGACATTGAGCTATAAATAACAACTGGAGTGACCTTACAAATGTATAAAAAGGCAAACGAGTTCGCACGCAGCACGCTGACGTGAGGGAAGTGAATTTCCATATAAAAACTTTTAAAACTCAAAATCAGTGTAAAAAAATACATTTGTCCAATTTTTATCGAAATCTGAAAACTTTGATTTTTTGGTTGTTCTGATACTCCTGGTTTCATTTACTTGCAAATCTGGGAATAAAATTTTGCCCATTATAAGGTTAGGAGAAGGTCCAGACAGGCTTGAAAGTAGGCGTGAGGTTGCTGGGGGTAATAAAAGTACTCTAACAAAGGAATAACTGGCTTTTCTAGTGTAAAACCCCCATAAGACAACGTACTGTGTTTAGTCGATACACATTTTCTTTAATAACTCGGTAAATATTTATGCTAGAATTACTAGAGAGGGCTTAAAACTTTCGCCTTTCTAATTCCCATCTTTTTACATGCATTAGTTTTACATCTGGGGCTTTTCCGACCCTTTTTGGGCCCAAAAACCCGAAATTTGAAAGATTAATCCCCAAAAAATGGGTTTAGAGTTTTCCGATTGTTTTGCCCAACGAACTTGTCCAACAGATTATAGAAAGTAACGTCCCTACCAAATTTGAAGTAAATCGGACAAAAAATGCGACCGCTAGAGTGCATACACATATATATATATATATATATATATATAACATTTTAAACGACCCCCCAAAACGTGTTCAGGGGGTCACGTTAGGAACTTCTATGGTGGTCCCGGGCTTAAGTTTCACCGTGCGGGTCATGCTAATAGTTCACTTTCCGAAGGAAATTCACTAATGAATTATACAAATCTGATTATCAGTAGGGGGAAGTGGTGAAATATACTCCAAGTCATCTAAAAAAAACTGACTGACCTTCCCCGAGCAAAGCTTGGTCCCCCATGTACTATACATTGAATAATAACTGCAACTAAACCAAATAGAAAACAACGATAAACTTAATTAATACAATAATTTAAATAAATTATAATTAATAAATTAAATGTTAAATGTTATTTCTTAAAAATTTCAAATAATATTTAATTTTATCATACGTTTTTTACTAATTTACAAAAACTTATTCATAAAAACAATTAATTTATTCTTGCTCCAAAATAATTCGATTTGCAATAATTAAATTCTTTATCAATTTACAAAATTTATTGTAATTATGTTCAGTCCTGATTGGTTCTGGGAGGACGTTCCATTCCCTACAACAAGTGACACAGAAGGATTTATTGAACATCACTAACATCACTGATCTGTGGACTGGAATAGAGAGAATAGAGACTAACAAATATATGGCAATAGTAAATGCTAATAATCGCGGTTGATAATTGCTGAATAACAAATTAAATAAAAACCAAGAAGATAAAAATATTGGAAATAAGAATGAAAACAAAATATACTCAAGGGCACACAGAAAAAGCCCAGCTTACATGCTTACATGTTCACATTTAAAAAAATAGACCATAGTATAATATGACTAAATAATACAAGACAATTCAGAGCACAAACTAAAAGTACTGACCTTGAGAGGTTTGGACCATTATCGTCTAACACATTTTAAAAATGCCACTGGGGTGAAGTTCAGCAAAAAAATTATCAGAACCGATCAATTAAATTGGACTGTTATTAAAAAATAACTCCTGATGAATATTTTGAGTTAAAATACCAAATTGAAATTTGGCACGTGTGTTATACCTGCTTAGGGTTAATTTTGTGTCGAATTTTATGTTTTTAACTTTTACCGATTCAAAGTGGTGGCATATTCAATTTTTAAAAGTCTTTATCTAGTTTATTTAAAAAATATGAAATTTTAAGCCAAAAGATATGGTGGAAAGACGTTAAAGATCACTTGTCACTCAGGTGTAGCTGAAAATTGGTATTTGTAAAATCGTGTAAATTCTGTATTGATTACCATGTCTTTATTTCTAAATATTGGACTTGCTCTGGTACGGGTAGACCAAGGAGTTCTATTGTTATTACTGAAAGTAACACTGATGAACAAAACTGCGAGCCGTTCTTTCCAAATTTTGGCGAGGCACAGAACTACTCGCTGAAATTGAACGAGTCTACAAGGGGAATCAAACAAGTACATATCCATGATCTGAAACTCAATAAACTTGTATTCGTTTATTTCCTCATAATTAATCATGTTTCATGGAAAGATAGAGACATAAATTAAACAAAATAATGAATTTACTCAAACTTGTATTACTTTTATTCCAGTGATTTGCAGGAGTAGATTCACTTATAGGAACAAAACAGCCAATCAGGATAGTTCAAAGAACGATAAATTTGCCTCACCAGTGTACCAACCTGACGACATCACCGGCTCGCTTTTTTGACCAAAATCGTTAAGCAGTGTTACCTCCAGTTATACAATAAACCTCCCTGGTGTAGACCGATCTTTAAAATATTCAAACCATATGTTTTAATTCGAATTTCACAGTTTTATGATGCCAAGATAAATGTTTCAACAAAATTGTATTTTTCAACAAAGTTTTTAAGCTTTTAAGTATTTAAATGACTATATTTATAAGACTATGACAATAGTCTTATAAATTTGCAATAGTCAATTTGCCTATGACAAATTTATAAGTCATATATTTATGACTATGATAATATTTATAAGACGGTAAAAGGTAGACACGTCATATTCAATACAAAAGTACTTGTAAACAAATATAAATCACCTGCCAAGTTTCAACTCAGTACCTAAGATATGATGATTTGATTAAAAAAACACAAAACGCTAAACGTATATGGGTAATGGAGCGAGATAGGCCTTAGGCTCATTTAAACAATTTTGTTTGATTTGACCTTGCTAAAAGACCCTCAAGTTTCGGTAGAGAGTTCGAAAACAGTATACAAATTATAAAGAAAAATATGTACCGTAACAACAAAAAAAGTATTTGCAAAAGTATAATATAATTTATTCACCGTCCTACACAGAACCAGTTTATAGCAGCTCCCGTGGCTACCGGCAATCCAGATGCCAGCTGTGACATAAGTAGCCAGTTGACCGCGAGTTATTGCCGATATTAACACGAGAGTCGCGGTAGTTTAAACCGGTCCGGACCACATTGGCGAACCGTCCATAAACAGACCGGGTCGTGCGATACAACTAGTTCACCGCTGTGGGTCAAAGTTGCCATTCCAGCAGTGTAAGTAGTGCAGATGCATAAATGAAAGGTAAGATTTTACAGACTCGAATAAGGCAATTAATCTACAGATTATTGAAGACTCTTTCAATATTAGAATGACTCGTGTATGACGGTGACTCGATAGCTAGTAAACAAAGGGTTGAAGTGAAAACCACCCCCCACTGTTCATATACTGTTTATCAACACCACTCAAAAAACTAAAAGTCGTATGAAATGGTGATTAACCATCTATTATAACATTTGTAATAAAACCAATCAAATTTGTCCAATGGCATAAGCAGGAAGGATTGTGGTGGTAGCTTACCCTCAGACCCCTGTTTACTAGCACCAAGTCACACTTAAAATTACAAAATTGGTAGCTATCACAATATAAAATGTTCACTACTCTAGATATTTAGTAGATGTAAGATATAAGGTAGAGACCATTATTACACTCACCTCAGCCTGGTGGACCCAAGGAGTGTGAAGCAGGTGGACGAATGAATGGGAGGAGGAACGGAGAGAGAGAGAGAGAGAGAGAGAGAGAGAGAGAGAGAGAGAGAGAGAGAGAGAGAGAGAGAGAGAGAGAGAGAGAGAGAGAGAGCGAGGAGGAGGTCCCTGTGGCTTACGGGTGCTGGGTGCTGGAGTTGAGCGGTGACAGAGTATATAAGAGTAGTGGTCCGTAGGCGCTGTATCTAGACGTTAGACACCCCGGGATGGGTCCTCTCTCAGCCAGCCTCTGGGTCAGTAGTCTATAGTGTGTGTCGTGCCTGATGGATACGTGTGCAGTGATGCAGTGCTCTAGGATTAAATACTGTTTAAGTTTATTTTTAAGTGTTTTTTTATTGGCTTAGAAAATAAATTTACTGTAATGGAATTTTACTAGAAGTTGGAAAATGGTATTGGCATAAAGTTAAAAATTGCCACATTCTGATCGTGTTAATATGCACGTGGTCGTGTGGTGGACTTGACGACTGTGCCACTAAATAATAAGTAATAATTTTCCAACATAAAAAATAAACTAAAACATTTTATTTGGCGCAATAAAATTTTGCTGAATGTTGTTAAATGATATTGGTTATTCAATAAGGAATAATTTTCCTAAACATGGATACTCTTTATTGATAAAATAAATTAAAATATTTGATTTTTAAGTCAAATGTTTTCCATTTAAAACCGTAAAAACATACGTTAGACTAGTAAAAGAAAGAAATTATAATTTTATTTTATTTAGGGTTATGTTTTATTTTAAATTTACTACCAGAAAAATAATAATAACAATGGCCCAACAAATATTTGTTTTTGGCAGTACTATTTTATAATATAAATATATACAAGTTTAAAAAGAAGTATTTTTGAAATAAACTCGAGTATGGTAATCCTTATGGTATCCTACATTCGTAACTAAAATTATTATAAAAACTAATCATCAAAACTACTAAACCAAATACCAATGACAAACAATTTTTTAATCTAATCCGAGATTTTAATTACAGGAAGTTGTGAAAATAATCAACATTGCTTTAGCATTATTTTCATTGCGGTCATTTTCAATAGCACATTGACCTTTCTATTCTTGTCCTAATTTTTAAAATTAAACCTTAAATGTACAAGCGAAAATTATTGTTCACACTAAGATTGTAGCTGAAGTAAGTTACTTAACTGGTTTTCTTTCACTATTTAGGTAACAATTAAGGTGAAACATTTATGTCAATATATTTACAATCCTTTTCCAGGCATTCTAAAAATAGTATAAAAATATGATAGCAATTAATGAATATTGGTGATTCAATTAAATTAAAATCACTTTTATTCTTGCAATTAGTAAAGGTTATTTTTCAATGTTATACATTTGAATATACTCCGCCCGTGAGACAAGCCTTCTGTATGGTGGGGGGATGAGTCTTTTTCGGTTGGTTTTGTGTGGTACTTTTAAGAACTTATCAAACTGTTTCACACTTCATCTATAAGATAAACTTTCCATGACTCACAAAATTACATTAATGAAAAATAAAATTTGTTACTTAATTAAGAAAACAACATAATTTTAAAATTTCGTAAGCCAACATAATCAAAACTATATGCTGCATAAATTTGATTGTAACTTAAAATTGTTTCTAACTAAAAAAATGATGATGTGGTAATTAAAATAATAATCTTGTATAATACCAATAATACAACATTCAATATTTATATTGCTTTTTTAAACTGTAATTATATGTTTAGTTTGGAACTATAAGTTATTAGAGAACAAATTGTAAAACAGTAAATTTATAACAATAATATTATCATTAGGTTAAACAAATAAGACTGACGACATGACGACATGCAGTTTATATATTTATCTCAATTCAACACAAGATATATTTACCTAGAATATTACAAAGAATATTTAGGCAAGATATATTTACCTAAATTCACCTACTGGTATCGGTTTTAAACTAGGAACATGCCATATTGCATATCTTACAATATGTTACTCCCACAGTAGTTGCGGAAAAATATTAGTTGTAAAAACCTAATAAGAGAAATTAGGTTTTATACTGACCTGATTACTGTTTCAAGGCGGCCTGGAAACTAATGCCGAGATTCATCTAAAGCGATGAATGTTAAAATAGTAAATGCATTTTTTACATAAATAGGGAACATCAGATTAGATAATACCCCAACAATTGACTATAAATAATGAAGTAGACTTCTCATTGCCATTGTAAAATGTGTGCCTAGTTTTGTGTATGCCAGGATTGAAAGAGGTCGTAGTTTACAATAATCACCAACAGAGTATACTGCTGTCAACTATTACTTATCCTCTCAAGGAGGGGATAATACAACAGTTGGTGTGTCAGGAAGCAAACATAAGTTGATTATCACTTGCTTTCTGGGGTGGAGATATTTTAAAAGTTAACGTAAATAACTAAAATAAAAAGTTGACAGCAGCACAATCTGTCGGTGACCCAATCAAACTACTTCAATTTTAAATTCTAGCATACACTAAAAGTGGGACAGCTGGGCAATATGGATGGGATGTTTCCTTCATTATTTATAGTCAGTTGGTATAGTCAGTGGTTATAGTCAATGATAGTACTAATTAAACGTCGATATCATATTAGTGATAAATGATGTAGCATGTAAGACAGATATATTAGAATTAGTCTGTATCACACATTAGTTACTCTTTATATCAGCTACTTTTGGAAACCTAATAAAAAACCTGATATATTCGGTTTTCTCTATTTTAAACGCTTATAAGACTTTAAACTTTGACATTTCATTGATTGTTTATTTCAGACGGTCTAATACCTTTGTGGATCAAACTCCCACAGTAATAACCCGATACTTAAATTGGAATCAGTACGGGAAAGCGGGGAGAATCGGTTCAACCAGCTAACCGTCGGTCGACCATTTACCACTTTCGTAGAAACCTAGGAATTCCAACTTTTCTATGGACGTTGGGATCATACATCCCAACGTCCATAGAAAAGTTGTCACAGGATACCCTAGTAGGACTATTGCTTGAAACCGGCAAAGTGGTTCCAAATTGTGTTTGATAAAAATTGTTTGATTTTCCAATTCAATAGGTCGTGTCCTCAGCTCATTATTTGTTGCAGTCGGCTTTTTTGTAAGCAACTGAGTAAACAGTTATCTCCCTTGATAACTTTAAGAGTAAAGAACAAACTTTGAGGGTCTTTACTCTTTAGATTGGGAGTATCGAAAATATAAAACCTCTTAGCAAAACTATGGGTCAAGGCCGTTTAAGTGATATCTCAGTCAACAAAATTGGTTAAGAAGTCTGAGGAATTTAGTTCATAGATCTATAGATTATAGTCGTAGATAAACTAATATATAGTAGTACAAATATTCAATGAGAAATTCGTAAGCAGTGAACTATAAGCTCAATCGGGTGTGATCTTTTATTATTTTTACGACCAAAAGAGAAGCAGAACCAAAAGGTAGTCTTCCACAAATTTGTTATCATACTAATATTTTAAATGTAAAAATATGGATGTTTGTGCGTAAGTTTGTGCGTAACTCACAAGCATTCCATCATGTGAAAACTACTGGACCGATTGAGCTGAAATTTTTCAGAGAGGTACTTGATAGTCCTGAGTAACATATAGGCATATCAAAGTTGTGAAGATCCTATAGGGCTTCAAAGATCCTACGGGGGTTCAAAGTTCCCATGTATTCCTTATGTACATTCATTTTTGTTTGAGCTGATGAAAATACAAACAGCTGATATTGATTCGTAGTTGTTCAACAGGATAACCACAGAATGCAGCACACAAAACTATCTTAGTTTTTATAAATAAGTACCTGAGGGGCCAAGCTTAGCTCGGGGAAAGGCCAGTCAGTTTGTTTAGATGACTTATAGTAATATTTCACCACTTCCCCCTACTGATAATCGGATGTTTACAACTCATTTGCCTCCTTTCTATATTTGTAAGGTCACTCCAGTTGTTATTTATAGCTCAATGTCCCTTTGATTTATTTTACTACTCCATATATGTAATTTTCAGTCAAATCTTTTAATCTCTGCTCTCAGTAAACGACATGTTAATAATCATAAACAACATGAGTATTACTTTGACAGTTCCCTGGTTGATTATGAACAGCTGTTACAATTCTTTTGTTTTGATTTGAAACTCCATAAGTCCAATGTTAATGTTGTTAACTTTTCATTTTAGTTTTTTTACATTATTTGATTTTTCCTGGGGATGAGGCCTGTCTAGAACTTATTTTTATCCCAGAAATTAGTTATTTCGAACATTTGAAGGAAATCGTTGGAGCCGTTTTTGAGATCAGTGTCGCAAGCAAGCAAGCAAACCTTACTCATATTAGAGTATAGTATTCGCGGGGCGAAGCCTGCAGGGAACAGCTAGTTATATAACGTTTGTAAATTGAACATTTCAAGTAATATTTAACTACTCCACATTCAAGTTCCTCAATAATATAGGCTTTAACGCTTCCACAACCAGTTGTTGAAACTGCTTTAAAACCTTTACTTTCTGCTTAAACCATTTTACAATGCCGCAGCACGAGGAGAAAGTCCCAGTCAAAAATAATTTACGGCTAAGGCTTCAACAGCCATAAACCGAGGAAATCGCTGGCGTTTTGAAGAGCTCTAATGGAAAGAGAGGCGGGCCATAAATATGAAATTCTAGAATAGGAGGGGGGGAGAAAATAAATCCGGTGAAATTTGTCATCTTCTTAAGAGATCGTCGCTTCGCCGTCGAGTCGTCAGCCGATTGATATCTCGTCTTTCACATGCAAATCCACAAGGAGCAAAGGGACGCTTCGTGGAGATAACAGACCTACATGAACATGCAGTTATTTCTATCAAACTGCATAAGGAATATAGATAACGTTTTTCAAACACCGTGCGGTTTGAGATTCAAACAGGAAATCGAAATTGATTTGGCGGATATATCTGGTAATTTATTGTTTGATTGTATTTCAATGTTTGAATCAACTAAGGTTTGGGTGTCCTAGAGTTTTCTTCATCGAAACAATTTTTTATCACGTAATTATTAAATCGAATAAGTGCAGCTGATCCACTACCTGATCAAATTAGGAACACTTCCTGGGATCCGTGCTTTGCTCCGAAATACATATTGATACTGATATATTGATACCTTACCATTTGACTGTTACTTCGACAGCTCATGGGTTGTTTTTGATCAGCTATTATGGTTATATTGTTGTCACTTGAATCTGCATTGCGACATTGTGCTTTCAAGAGTATAGATAAATGGTTAAAATAAACTAGGATATATATATGTATTTGTTTTATATGTAACAGTTTTGGAATTAATAATTGTAAACTGATAAACTTGATACGGTAAATCTGATCTAGTTGAGATTCGCAGACCTTTGATAACGTGTTGACTACCAATCAAATTCTAAAATCATTAGTTTTTCAGCTTGATAATTACGATAGTTTATTTTTATTTTAAAGGACTCTATTACCATCTCAATTATTAATTTAATTTTGAATACCTTGAGAAAAATGCAGTGTCAGTGTTTTTCTGTTGGATCCTATTAACTATTACCAAATCTACCAAATTCAAATTTATCTTGATAGACATTATTTTATAACTTTGGGCTTTAATATTCAAGCATAATGTACTGAATTTGAGGATAATATTGATAATTGACAACATGTATAATTGTTCAGTATGGGGGACATGCGGTAGCAGATAGTGAGCTGGTAGCTCGACAGCTCGACTTCAAAATACGATGTCAATTCGGTCACAATCATTTATCAAGCTGTCGCTCCACGGTTGATGAAGATTGTTCGAATCTAATTGTTTGTCTTAACGTTAGATATTTTAGAGCAGACACTCCAAATGATAGAAAACCTCTTAGCAAAACTATGGGTCAAGTCCGTTTAATTGATATCCACATAGTACAAATAACCAATGTCAAATAACAATAACATGGGGACGGAGTACCTAGGTTTGCTGCTACGGGAACCATACGTGAAAATGTTGTAGTTTGTTGATTCGGCGCGTATGATACAAATACAGAGCGTTGTGTGGTCCATGCTTGATAGTTGAATGGTAGTAACAGGCCAGTAAGCCACCTGCATCGCGGTGCCTCGCAGATCAGTGCAGAATTATGTCGCTTTCCACTTGTTTTACGATCATCCGATATGTCATACATGTCGGTTTGGTGAAACTTGCTTATCTAACTGGGTGTTTTAAAAATAAACACAAGCATGGGTTTTGAAAAAGAATACACTTTTGACACTATAATTTGAAATCTAGCAAAACGGATTGATTAAATCGTTAAGAAAATTATTTATTTGATATAAGTATTATGATTTCAATAAAGCCACGATTACACGATGCAGGTTGGAATGAAGGTCACCTTGACAAAGAGCCTTGCGTAGGGTGTGTGGGCAGAAACTAGATCAAAAACCGTGCAGGCTGCTCGGTATGTTTCTGTCCATACACCCTACGCAAGGCTACCTTGTCAAGGTTACCTTCTCGCTAACCTGCATCGTGCGGCTTAAAGTAAAAATAATAGAGTAACAAATTATTAAAATGTATTTCAGTTGATATTGTTAATTTAGCACATGTTTTAAATTATGTGTTAAATAACATATGTTTTAAATTCAACATATTTTAGAAGTAGTTTACAAAAATGCAATAATGTCAGTGTGAATTTAAATCAATTTGTTGAAAGCATAAAACCTTATTTATCTTGTTTATTAACCCATAGCTATTAAAGTTTTAGCTCAGCTTGCTGAAATAATAAAATAAAGCTTTTAGGAATAATGTTATTTGATGTTATTTTGTACAGATCTAGTGTTGAGTATAATATTAAAACAATGCAAATACAAAAAAAAATGAAACGGTAAGTTAGAGACAAAAACTCATAATTTTATTAGTTAAATGCGCTACCGAAAGTGGCAAACGATGCAGCCATCTGGGCGCTGATTATGATCGTTCATGCGTCATTGAACACTTTTTGAGGGCCACTGAGCTTCACGGTTGATGTTCATGTTCATGATCACGGCCCGTAGCGCCGGCTGCCAAGGTTCAATGGGCTGCGGCGACCATGGTAATCCCTGATTGTTCCACTGTTAATGTACCTTTTAATGAACGGCGATGTTTTTAGGTTTTAAAGTTAAAGACCGTGAAAGAGACTTGTAATTATTATAACTTATTGACTTAGTTTACTGCGTTGGATGGGTTTTCTACGTTATTGTAAAACGACTCTTAAAAAGAAAACATAACAATATCATTATGATATCAAATGTCTTATTTATGTATATTTTTTAAACATTTGTTTTGACCATAATTATGTTCAGTATAATGAAACAGACCAGAAGTATAAAATCAAATCTTAAATTTAATAATTATATATATTTTTGGGAGATTTATAATATTTTAATTCAGTACAATACAAGAACACCTCTTACAAATTTTAGTAATATTACTTTCATTACTATCATTAGCTCAAACAGTTTAGATTTACAACGAAGTGAATTAAAAACATGAATTGACCAGGAAACTAATTACCAATCTTATGGCTCCATTGAGGCAATAATAACATTTTAATGTTATAACATTACTTTGAGCTTGCAATTAAATTCAAAACGATCTTTGCTATAATTTTAACTAGTATCATTTAAACAGTTGCTGTGTTAATGAACTACTTGGAGTTTCAAAACGTTATTAGGTTGGGTTACAGAAGATTCAATTTCGATATATGATAGGAATTACATATTTATTTTTAAAATCATCAACTTTGTTGGAATTAAATCGAATTGGCAACATAGTTAATATTCAGAAAATAGTATACTTCGGAAAATATATAAAGGTGAATAAAATAATACGTGTACGTTATAATGTACAAAACAGACGAAACAACACACTACGTCCATCTTCGGTTTGAGGTCAGGAATGAAAGCAAGAATACTGCGAGAACAAAAACAGTCCCCAGAAGTGTTTCAATGCAAATAACCAGAAAGTACCCCAGTTCTCAGCGGGATTCACGGTGGATTTGAATATCACTCTGTGACACGCGTTCGTCCAGTGTAAAAACTATGAGGCAATCTACTTATGAGGGGGCTCTAGCAAGGACACATTTCGAGTAGGTTCCTGCTTCTCCCGTAAGGCTGATGTTAACCTTCAAAGCCTGTCCCTCATCAACGGACCATCGAAATAGTTGATATATATGGCTCATTTTAAAGAGAAATACCCCCGTCGCAGCAAACCTGCATCCTCAGCGAATTTCCAATGGAGACTTAAATGTCTTAATACTACATAAAGCCACTTACCAACTTTCTTAAAAATATATTCACAAATAAGCAATATATACAATTTTAATTATTCTCTTTAAGAATAACATTGGGGCTGAGTACGCAGGTTTGCTGTAAATAGGAACACAAAATAATGGGTTTTTATGCAAATATCAATAGAACTCATTTAAGTAAAGTCACACATCAAGTTTCATTCATATACATTTATAAATAAGCGATATATAACATTTTAATTATTCTCCAAAATTACATGGGGACGGAGTACCTAGGTTTGCTGCTACGGGAACTATACGTGAAAATTTTGTTTCTTTGTGCAAACAACAACAACCCACAACCAGATGAAGCCATGTACCAAGTTTTCGTCGGTTTATATTCATAAATAAGCGAGATATAACATTTTCTTTGCCCCCATAAGAATAGCATTAGACAACGTACTGTGTTTAGTACTTGAAATATCTTAGTAACAAACTGACGTAGAGCAATGATCAAAATACCAAATTGTTTGTTTTTTAAGCTGAATTCAATGGTGTAAATTACAATTTGATTTAAATAAAAATACAAGTGAAAACCCCAAAAACGTTTTGGAGTACAAACCCCCCCCCACCCCCTTTTGGATGGTGCAATTTGACTGGTTTTCAAACTCGTTCAAATAAATGTTACTTTTCACATTTCTATCAAATTACATTAAGATCGGAACTTTTTACGAGAGTTATCGTGCTTACGGACACACACACACACACACACACACACACCCACACACACACACACACACACACACACACACACACACACACACACACACACACACTTATATAAATAAATTTGAACGAATGGAGTTTTTGGCATCCAGGGACCACAAAACAAAAAGTTATCATGGTCTCGGGCTTAAGTCTTACCCTGAGACCTACGGTAATAGCTTCTTCCCTATAGGGGAAATTCGGTAAAAACCTAATAACGATTTAAGTGAGAACTGCATCGATATCACAAATAATAATCGATCAAAAGATTCCAAAACATTCAATAATTGCGATTTTTGTATGGATTGACTATTTGTGATATTAAAATTCCGCTTACTGAAATCGCTAGGTAATTTTGTACTTTTTACAATGAGCCATACAGCAACGATATCAGATAATCTTGAGGAGGCACGGACTTTGAAGGCTACCATTGGCCTTATGGGGA
Source organism: Allygus modestus (assembly GCA_963675035.1). Classification (NCBI taxonomy): domain Eukaryota; kingdom Metazoa; phylum Arthropoda; class Insecta; order Hemiptera; family Cicadellidae; genus Allygus; species Allygus modestus. The sequence continues at coordinate 72,073,942 of OY776114.1, read as the reverse complement.
AGCTGGTAAAAACACGAAATGTGCCGTGACTGAAGCCCCCTCTCCCGGTTAAATGTGCCCTTTCACTCTCCAAAATAAGTTATTAACACTTTCCATAAACTAATTGATTGCTAACACATCTTGTTATAGTGAAAGCGGATTCTCCCATTGTAGTTTTACTGTCGAGGCCATTGTAAACGCTTCTATTCTCCCACGTGTGATGCTGATCCGTAACGCATCCGTAGTGCGTTATGTATAGTGTAGATTTACAATGCAGCACTGTACATTGATGTGTGAGAATGCAACACAGCATCTGAGAGGATAGGTAGAGTTTATTTCCGCTTTTCCCTTTGAATACTGTAATTGCTATTTTGGTTATACGGTGATCAGATAGCCTGCCGGCATTGGATTTATACCACTTTAACGTATGTGGACGATGAAGACGGCAGCCATGTTGAACTTATAAGAATCAATGTTCTTCAAATAATTTATTTTATTATTTACGATAAAAAATCGTGATACTTATTTAAAATGAGATGTCTCTCAACTATATTTTGTTTGTTTGTAAGTTTTGGTTTTTCATAAATAAGTATATTTTTAAAAATATAGAAAACCCTTTTTATTATGTCTTTTAATATTTCTCTACCTCATAAAAACGTATCAAATAAAACGAAAAATCGTATCAAGCTTAAACAAAATTGTTTTAAAAACATTGGTCAAATAATAATGGAAACTATTATTGTGAATAGTATAATATTTAATGAAGACATGTTGAGGACAAATCCACAATGAAATCGTCTCTGGTTAGCCTGCGATTAGCTGGCCTGTTACAGAAACTGATCATATTTTCGGCGCTTAGGAATACAGGCTTCTTGGCAGACGCTTCAAATTAAATCGAAATAAATCAAAAATATATTATTCAGACGCAATATTCTAGCACCTAGGTTTGTCAATATACCCTTGGGGTGTGTTTTAGGATGCAAATCCAAGCCCCGCCACGGTTGGGATTGTTTAGATTGGCACTACCGTTCAAGTACAGTAGTGTCTAACATCTTCGCATCGCAACGTATTATTAGGTTATTTCCAAGTTTCACCTCAACTCAGTCGCCTTTCCAGCGGCTCCTGCGACTGCAACTGTTGTACGAGACCGAAAACTAAGAAACAAAGTGTAAACATGTCACTGATGTTCAGCCAGTAGCTTTACGGATTCAAATCTGCGCAAGATACTGCGCTAGATTTTGTCATATTAACAGCTGATGTTTAACCGCTGATCTTGTGTCTTAGGCATTACTGCTGGTGACGTCAGCAGTATGTGTTCCAGTGCCGAGCCCTACCCCCGCTCCGACGCCGAAACCTGACGACACCAGGCAGAAAAAGTCGTGAGTACTCCATAATATGGTTGAAACTTCTTCATTGCCCTCAATATCTCAATGTGTCGAGGGATGAATTAAATATATGAAACTGTGTTATTATGTTCTCACTGGAGTTTACCAATCACAGTATGTTAGGTCTAAATGATCTTTTCGGGGTTATCTTTAAGATTTCCCCATGAGGCTTTAAAGAGGTGTATTAGCATTATAAAAATATTAGACGTATTTGATTTGTTTTAAATTGTCAAAGGGAATTTTTTAACTGAGAGAAGCACATTTTCTTAGCAATCCATGCACATTATACTCGATAAACACATAATGGGAACCCGATATGTTAAAATACAATTGTCTCTTTACATAAATGTATGAAAAGTTAACTTTCTTATGTTTATAAACAAACCTGACCTTTGAAAAGAGAAACATTACAACCGGAAGAAGGTTTAAGGGGTGAAAGTCGATAATGTAGGAAGGAACCTCGAGATCGTGGTGCATGACCACGCACCGAGGGCTTATCTCCCCGTGTGGGTCTGAGATTACCTCAGCACGCCAACCGTTACAGCACCTCGCGACATTTGGAAGTTCGTAAGTCATGGTCATTAAGAGGAGGCTCCAGGCCCGTAACATTCCGCGTTTATACCTGCTTCTCCGATAAGCCCGTCTCTCCTCAACGGCTTATACTAAATCGTTGATACATTAGATACATGGCTCATTTTAAAGAGCAAACAAATACAAAGTGGTTTCAGAGAGCAGAGGTCTGATACCGCAAACAATAATCCTTCAATAACATTAAAAATATTCAAATATTTGTTAATTTTCTTATGGTCTATGTCTATTTGTGATATAAAAAATAAGTACCTGGGGGGCCGAGCTTTGCTCGGGTAAGGCCAGTCAGTTTGTTTAGATGACTGGGAGTAATATTTCACCACTTCCTTCAACTGATCCCATATTTTTACAGCTCATTTGCCTCTTTCCTGTATTTTTAAGGTCACTCCAGTTGTTATTTATAGCTCAATGTCCCTTTGATTTATTTTACAACCCGTATATATGTAATCTTCACTTAAATCTTTTAATCTCTGCTCTCAGGAAACCACATGGTAATAATCATAAACCGCATGAGTCCCTTTGACAGTTCCCTGGTTGATTATGAACAGGTTTCAATTATTTTGTTTTGATTTGAAATTCCATAAGTCCAATGTTAATTTTTTGAACTTTTCATCTTAGTTTTTTTACATTATTTGATTTTTCCTGGGGATGAGGCCTGTCTAGAACTTATTTTTATCACAGAAATTAGTTATTTCGAACATTTGAAGGAAATCGTTGGAGCCGTTTTTGAGATCCGTGTCGCAAGCAAGCAAGCAAGCAAGCAAGCTAGCAAGCAAGCAAGCTAGCAAGCAAGCAAGCAAGCAAGCAAGCAAGCAAACCTTACTCATATTAGAGTATAGGATATTTCTGCCCACTGAAATAGCTACGATTTTCGTTGGTCTTTAAAATGAGCAATAATTTAACAATTTCAGTTAATTAGTTAAGAAGGGACGGAATTTGAAAGGTAACAGTGGCTTTATGCGAGAAGCGGTAAGAGACGCGAAATGGTTTGTGATTGGAGCCCCGGCCTCCTTAAAGCAAAACTTACATGACGACAGCCAGCCACCACCTTGTTTTTATAACAGTATGTATTACCTTTTTAAATTGTCTTGCCTTTATACATTCCAATTTCATGTTAATCCTTCCTGTCTGAAAGATCCCACATACCGATAACATATCCCCATCTAAAATACTTCTACAGACAGCGCCGACAAAGAGTACAAGATCTCTCTCACTGATTTGAAGACGGAGATAGCTCTCATTAGAACAGAACAGCACATTGTTAATTAAACATTTCAACAATGGTTCGTACCAATTATCTTGATCTCTTTCAAGATGAGAAAAGTTGTTATAGACTACTTTGTTAATTTAGTCCTTGATTCTCGTGATAGTTCCCTACTTTATATAGCAGAGAGATCCGTAACCTATACTTATTATAAAAGAAAGGTGGTGTCGACTGAAACGACGGGAAGCCGAATGGTCCAGTAGAAGTAAAGGGAATGCAAAATGCTGCTTTGACTCGCCAACTGTGCGGAGCGAGGTTGGTCTTCGCATTAGTAAATGACGCGTAATCTACCTTCACATTTCCTTAAAGTATACAACACTGGCTGTTACCCTAGGCTTCTTTGGCAACAAATTAAATCACATTTAAAATATGAACCTGGCTAGCACTAAATAATCTTATTTACGTTTTACCACACGACTTCCTTTGCAGTAACTGACAAACATCTATCTACAGTAGGTAGTTTTGTAAATGATATCCTCCCATAAGATTTGCATTGATATTTACAGGACCCGTGAGTGGAGCCCTCAGGTTAGATGTAGGCTAGACAATGTTCATGCCACATTTTAGGTCCAGTAGTTTTTGAGTGATGGAAGTCTAAACATATATCCATAAATATACACACCTTTCACATTTATAATATCAGTTGGATAAACAAACCCTTAAGTTCAACTCTCAAATTAAATATATTCTGTAACATTTGATTATTCAACGGTAACAATGATAAATATAATTTTTAATCACAGTTTTTATCCTAAAGGTACATCGGAATTTTAACTTATTTAATTTAAAACCTTCCCACTGCTTTAAAAACCGTGCAAATTAAGGTAGAGGTTCACCCGTTACTGAGTGATTAAAAAAAATGCAAGTTTCAATATGAAAAATATTGAAGTTTGCTAAACATCTGTTTACCTAAAGATTAAAACTAAAATTAATTAAACTTTACAAAAAAATAAAAATAACAAAACTATGGTCCTTAATAATCCTGACTTTGTTGCAGAGTTGACAATCAGATTCAGCGGAGAGATGGTGGAGGCGGATGGGACTCTGGGGGCGGCGGCGGGGGCGGTGGTTGGCACGTGAGCGGCGGCGGAGGAGGCGGAGGATGGAGCGGAGGAGGAGGTGGAGGTGGAGGCGGAGGAGGATGGGATTCAAGTGGAAGTGGAGGTGACAGCAACGGAGGAGGCCACGGAGGAGGAGGGGGTGGCGGCAACGGCGGAGGATGGGACTCTAATGGCGGAGGAGGCGGCGGTGGATGGGATGTTGGAGGAGGCGGCGGAGGTGGATATGGAGGCGGAGGTGGAGACGGAGGCGGCGGAGGAGGAGGCCATGGAGGCGGAGGAGGCGGCGGCTGGGACTCAAGTGGAAGTGGTGGTGATAGTTACGGAGGAGGTCATGGAGGAGGCGAAGGAGGAGGAGGATGGGACTCGAACGGTGGAGGCGGCGGCGGTGGATACGGAGGTGGCGGTGGAGGTGGCCATGGAGGAGGTGATAGTGGAGGATGGAGTCCCAGTGGTGGTGGAAGTGATGGCTGGAGCGGAGGTGGAGGCGGCGGAGGAGGAGGCGGTTGGGATTCAAGCGGAAGCAATGTTGGTGGATACGGAGGAGGAGGCGGTGGCGGCGGCTGGGATACGAGCGGAAGTGGCGGCGGAGGACATGGAGGAGGTGGTGGTGGACATGGAGGAGGTGGAGGAGGATACGGAGGCGGAGGTGGCGGCGGCCATGGAGGAGGTGGAGGAGGATACGGAGGCGGAGGCGGCGGTGGCCACGGAGGAGGTGGAGGAGGATATGGAGGCGGAGGCGGCGGTGGCCACGGAGGAGGTGGAGGAGGATACGGAGGCGGAGGCGGCGGTGGCCACGGAGGAGGAGGCGGCGGAGGATACGGTGGTGGCGGTGGTGGTGGACACGACCAACACTGCAAGATCAAGAAGAAACTGGTGTGGAAAGATGAATGGGTAAAAATTTGGAAGACCGAAGAAAAGAAAATTTGGAAGACCGAACAAAAGAAAGACCAAGTTGCCGTATGGAAAGAAACACAAGTGCCAATCTGGAAAGAGGTGCAGGTTCCAGCCTGGAAAACAATCAAAGTTCCCGAGTGGTTGAAAAAAGAAGTACCCGGATGGAAAGTGGAAAAGGTCCCCGATTGGAAAAAAGTACAAAAGCCTATTTGGGTCGAGAAAAAAGTGCCAGCGTGGAAAGAAGTCGAAGTGCCAGCTTGGAAACAAGTATGGATCCCGGTCGTTATCAAGAAATGTATCCCAGACGAACACGGATGGGACAGATCCGGTGGATGCAAATGGGTAAAAAAGATGATTTGGAAATCGGAATGGAAAAAAATATGGAAAACTGAGAAAAAAGAGATCTGGGTTACGAAGAAAGAGCTGAAATGGAAGGAAGAGTGGGTTAAGGTTTGGAAAGAAGAGAAGAAGCAGATCTGGGTAGTAGAGAAGAAACTGATTTGGAAGGAGAAAAACATAAAGATTTGGAAAACGGAGAAGAAGCAAGAGTGGGCGACTAAGAAGGAACAGGTGTGGAAAGATGTGTGGAAGACAGTTCAAGTGCCGGCAGTGAAACACGTGCAGGTGCCTGCGTGGAAGAAGGTCAGCAAGCCAGTGTGGCACGAGGCGTGCGTGCCGGAAGAGGAGCACCCTGGTGGGCCCTACCCTTGAGCTCTCAGCCGGAGTCGCTGTTGGTCATAGCGTTCTCTAATACCTAAGAGGAAGAACTATGGTCATAATGACGTATACACCACCCCGGTGTCTACAACACTATCTCGGGTATCCCTAACATGTCGTTTCTCCAATGATAACAACCTTAGCTAGAGAACCATAGATAACCACCTCACTTCGTGTTCTAACGTCGTAGGTACCTCTTCACGTTGTTGATTCTTGTTAATATTGTCTGTTTTGTAAATATTGTTTAATTTTGTACAAACTGTTGTTATATAAAGTTGTATTTTTGTCATGGTCTATTTTTTTATAGAAACCTGGGTTTTCAAGGTTAGTTTAAGATGTATAAATAACCACATTGGTGTGTGTGTCTTTGTCTATTTTATTTTTGTTATGATTTAACATTGATTCATCATAAATATTGTAAAATGTACTGATTTGGGAAGATCACAAAAATCAAAGCCATGGAAGTGTCGATACAAAAAACCCACATATTTGTAATTACTTATTTATAGAATTTTCTGTAGGGATAAATTTGTATTGTTTTCTTCGGGGTTTGATTTTTAACCTCTTCTTTAGATTTGTTCCGGAAAATGTTATTAATTCTATCATACCCCTATGTTTTATGTTTTCTTTTAATCGGTAGTTTAAAATCACAGTAGCTAGTTAGAATTATAGAACTATAGAGAGGTATTTTTGAACAAACAAATTTAAGATATGAGCTCAAAGAGCTAGTTTAGTATTTCGATACTTTTACCATAATTATTGCTATATTAAAGAGCTACAGCATACAGTGAACTTGCTGGGTAAGTAATGTTTAGACCCTGAGTAAAATCGTTTTTATTAAATTTATTAAAGGTTTGAAACTGGACCTAGCTATATTAGTCCCTAAACTATTAATTGAGAATTATTTCCTCTTCAGACGCAACAACGATAAGAATAGTGACAAAGCTTTTATTAATGAGGCGTTGTTAAGACTACGTCCTATTAACATTGTTAAGGCATTGTTAAGTCCTCTTCACCACTTAACCTCAGTAAAAAAACGAAACAATAATAATTCTTCAGAAAAGGTGGACCATAAACAGTAAAATCTCTAGTGTTTGGACCGCTACTTATTGAAACCTAAAAACTATTTTGCTAAACAAAAACATAAACCCTATTTGAAAGGGATAACAGATGCGGCTAATATTAAAGAGGCAACTACAGTTTTTTACGTCATTCCTCTTCTGTCGCTGTAAATCTTAATGTTAATATGTTTACTTACAGACATATTGACTAATCTAAAACTAAACTGGACAAACCACTATTGCAAAAGTAAATATTCTACTCGAAATTAAAAAAGTATTTTTACCAACTATCTCCTAAGTATATTTATTTTGAATTATGAGAATTTGTATTTTTGCATTGGAAATTTCAATTTTGTTCGATGCTTTGATGATTTAAAGGCGATGTTGATTGTAGAATCAGTGACAATTGGTCTTCTTTACACAGTCCTTGGTTATCGTCTATACGCTCCGATGAAAAGGTTGGTACAGTATTTTATAATTTTTGAATCCGGCGATTATATACTGAGCAAGAGTAATACTAGTGAATTTAAAGAATTTGTACCAGGAAAAACGAATCCAACTGCTCAAATTTGAGTAAATATTTCCCCTTTTGAGATCACAAAGCCTACAAAGCTCATATTCGCTCCTAGTATTTTATATTATGATGACATTTCATAAGTTAGATTGAAACAGCTGAAACGCGTAATTTCTGTTTTTTTCTTTGATTAAAGGGACAAACATGGTTGTGATCGTGACTTGTCATAATATATCACAATAATATTTTCTCCAAATTATTGGGATGGAAATTGCCCCCCTTGCCACTCTCGAATATTACACGTATGAAACAGCGGTTATTGCTTCTGTATTACCGACAGCTGATAAATATCCAATTAATCTGCTTTATATTCTTCCATAAGATTAACAGTGGGACTTCGAAAGCCCAGGGGGTGGAGCCCCAGAGGGATGTTTTCGAAAACCCCTTGTTATAAAAATCAGTTTATTCTTTTACAGAATTGCCCATTCGTAGCTTACGCATTTTAATACCTGTTTCGAGTTATTAGAATTTGTCACCATAAAATAGTACCCCCTAGTACGTTGACAAAACAATAATTAAGAATTAGGCTACCAATTAAAATTGTATTTTCTATCGTTTTGATTTTTTTAATTCAAAACATCTGTATTCGATTATGTACATTTCAAAAATATACAAGAATGGTGTCAAATTATAAGTGTAAATTAGTTACTTATTCTAATACAAGTTTGGTTACATCAAGGTTGTATGCTATCTCTATATATAATTCCGTAAGTCAAATTTTTGTAAAGAAATTGTGAGTGACTGGATGGCCGTAGAAGGATGGGAGGGGTATCATTTTAAAGGTCTTGACGTGAATTTTGAGGGAAAACTATTCATTTTTCTTATTTTTTTACCATAAATTCGCAACAGAATAAAACTTTTCCCATTAAAACAACATGGGGTTTAATTTGTTTACATCTTTTGAAATTAAAACAGCTGTGCCACAGAGTTAAATTAGCCTTTGATATTGATACCAGCTGTACTTATTCAGTTTGTTTACTTTTAAACTACAGCAATTTGATAAAAAATTTATGTATTTTGGTTTTTTAGGGGCTATCGCCCCTTCAAGCCCCTAGTTAAGACTATAGTTTCTCTAAAGAGTATAATGCTTTGTTTTTTATTAAATTCTGAAAGACAAACTGTAGACAATCTTATATCTCTTGGGAATTTGTTATAGAATTTCGAGCCTATATATTTTTGGCTTCTTGGAGTACAGTTCTATTCTGTGAAGATTCAGGGCAATTTCTCCTCTACTTCTGGTATTATAATTATGGTTATTCCCAACTAAGTCCAACAAATTTTATCTTGTTTTTACTGACAGAATAGTTTCATATACATAGAGCCCATAAACTGTCATAATTTTAATGAAAAAAAGTGTTATTTTACTGATGTCCTTGGTTTCAGATTAAGAATCATTCTTATTGGTTTTTTCTTTAACTTTAGAATATAATTGCAATTATTTGTAGATGTTGCTCCATAAAGAGATATACCAAAAGAGATAATTGAATGAATGTAAGAATCTTTGTTTATGTTTCGCATTTAGCGGTAAAAGTATTCTTCAAAATAATGGCTTAACCGTTGGTTTTGATGTAGTACTAAGCTTTTGATTAGGGTTTTTTTTATGACCGGATAAAAAAAATCTTCTGGCATGGCATCACAAAATAAACTAAGTTGAGCTGGGCAATCCTAAAAGAAAATTATTTTCTCGAATTAGAATAACAGGCAAATATACATATATATTCAAGATATAATATATAAAGCTAGTGTAAGGCATACTTTTAACGGAAACCGACATTGTGCCGACACACATTGCACCTAGAATGGGAAGCAACTGTCACAGTAGTCGCACCTCCCCCGCGCCGCATGCTGCGTGCTCATGCTCATGCTCACGTCTCCATGCTGACGCTCCGCTGAGCATGCTCATTCCACGTCCGCCACCCGCCATTGTCAAGTGATTTGACAGATAATGGTCCATTGTCAGACCCCAGGGAGTCAACACGTCTGCGGGGGACCTCGGCGTTGCTAGATTGTTACGTGTTTTAATGGGCGAAAAGAAAACATAGTGACGAGTCAAAATAGACTCGAACATTTCATATTTTAGTAATTTTAAATTATGTATCCGCCTTTTTGTTTATAAAGTGAACAAAGAAAACATTTTGTTCAGAAAAATTGGCCCGACAGACCTGTCCTGTCCTAATGTCATTGAATTTGTTTTATGTCAAATACTCGTTCATTTTCAAGATGAGCTAGTTCGCTTCGCTCACTCGCCTCCCGGATGAGCTCGTTTGCTACGCTCACTCGCTTATCGAAAACAGAGTTTGAGTTGCCATTCAAGTAGTTTTTTATTTCCATAATTAACATATGTTAATGCCTTTCAAATATGTTTACAGCTGTTTGGTGTAACTAACTGAACTTTGATCAAATCAATGAGAACTTTGAAGGTATATGGGACAGAACCCTTAGGTCGGATTAAAAATTTTCTTTTATTGTCTTGACATTAACGAACTCAACAAAAAAATTATTCAATTTGGTTCACTCATTCTCAAGTGACGGCGTGACCAAGGGAAATATGCATTCATTTATATATATAAAGATATTGATGATTATGAAGATGATATACCATAACATTTACATTGTAAATTACAGGTCCCGTGGGATGGAACCTTAAGGTTTGATGTGGACATTATCAGGTCTATAAGTTAATGTGATTTATGCTGGCACATTTATATTGGCAGAACACATGTTGTGTACATCACTTCTTCTTCTTTCCTTTACGTGACGATGCACCAATCACGTGACGCGTAACAGCTATGGTTACATTGAGCAGAAAGGGATCGCGAGGTGGATAGTTGTTGTTGGGAAGGGGGGAGGGGGGCGGAAGAGCACCCGAGGTGGCGGAAGTAACAGGAAGTCGCACGTCGAGATTACAATAAGATCGAGATACGGTTACGATGCGGGCTTGTGGAAATATCGCACTTAACCACAGTATTGATGGTCCTCGCGAGCGATACCAGCGATATCGTGACCACGAGGTAGAGATAGCCTAATCGATTACTTTCCGATATCGATATTTATAAATCGACACTCACGATCGATAGTTTTATCCACGAGCAGTATAAGAGGCAATTGATCCAGAACGCATAAAATCTGTATACGTTTGATAAAAATGAACTTTTTGTTCAAGAAGCCAAGGCTGCCAACTGGAAGATGTGGCATAATAGTACCCATTGATATAAATGGTTTAGATACCTAGGGGGCTGATCTTTGCTCGGGGGGAGGCCAGTCAGTTTGTTTAGATGACTTGGAGTAATATTTCACCACCTCCCCCTACTGATAATCAGATTTGTATAACTAATTTGCCTCTTTTCTGGAGTTATTTATAGCTCAATGTCCCTTTGATTTATTTTACTTCTCTATATATGTAATCTTCACTCAAATCTTTTAATCTCTGCTCTCAGGAAACCAGATATTAATAATCATAAACAACATGAGTATTACTTTGACAGTTCCCTGATTGATTATGCACAGCTGTTACAATTCTTTTGTTTTGATTTGAAACTCCATAAGCCCAATGTTAATTTTTTTAACTTTTCATTTTAGTTGTTTTACATTATTTGATTTTTCCTGGGGATGAGGCCTGTCTAGAACTTATTTTTGTCCCAGAAATTAGTTATTTTGAACATTTTAAGGAAATCGTTGGAGCCGTTTTTGAGATCAGTGTCGCAAGCAAGCAAACCTTACTCATATTAGGGAGTAGGATAGGTTTTTTTGTTAATGAATATGCCAAGTACTAAAATGCAACAGTTGCTTGTTAGCAATCAACTGTTAATACGAGCAAATGTTATTTAGGCAATTAGTTTAGAGAGTTAGGCGTTATTGGATTTTACTAAAGAAGTATTATTTAAGTTTTGTTCAAGTACAAGACTTACATTAATTTCTCAACATTTTCTTATAACATGGTATTGTGGACAGACATGTTTTTTTAATGAAAGGTCACTAAAGTACCATTTTGCAAATCGAATGACTTTTTTGGCTATTGCCTCTTCTATCTCTAGAACAGGAAAACGAATCTGTTAAAAATCTTGTTTCTATGCTTATACCATTGACAATAGTGTGTGTCAGGAAGCAAACATAAGTTGATTATCACTTGCTTTCTGGGGTGGGGATATTTTACAAGCTAACGGAAATATCTAAAATAAATAGTTAGCAGCAGCACAATCTGTCGGTGACCTAATCAAACAACGTCCACTTCAAATTCTGGCTAATACTAAAAGTGGTACAGCTTGGACAGGGACATATAGCAATGTATACAATGCATATAGATGGAATGTCTCCTTCAGTGTATATTATAGACAATGTCTGTACTATCTATTGGTATATATAGTGACTCGATCCATGGTTTTGCAATGTGGTTTTTAATTCAAGTCACATCTATTCTGAAGGACAGGGCCGCCCTCAATGTTCGGTTTTGCCAACAAGGAAGACAGAGATTAAATTTAATTGAATTGAATTTCAAAATTACTATTGATACAATAATCACATATTTACAGCATTTAGGTTATGAAAACTTCCAAGATTTCAACACGATCTCTGCTTATGAACAACGTTGCACGGTTTCAAGCAACAGGTCCGATAGCAGACAATTATAAATACTTATTACACTGTACTGGGAGTTATTTGTTAGTAATTTTTACAAGAACGGCCGCTTGCAGTATATAGTAATCTGGTAATTATTTTAATAGAAAGATTTGCAAAAGAGGATCATAAAATTAATCGTTAAACCTCTTCCCCTTTTATTTTAAAATGTACTTCATTATTTGATTTGATCATATAAAATACCAGATAGGATTAATTTTCTTAGAACATAATTACTGAGGTAAAAATTTAACAAAGTAACATTTAACATTTAGTAAACATTTAGCAAGGTATATAATTTCAACGTTAAAAATATAAATCAACGGTAGATAATCTATTGTGTTTTTAACCTTATAAATTGTTTAAAGAGCTGTCACAAAAAATTTTCGTTTAGATATTTAATTCCTGAAGAATTTCTAGTACCGTATTACATTTTTAAACGAGAAAGTTTGCCGCACCAGAGATGTGTACTGCTTGTGCAGAAACCTGCTAGCAGTTTAGCCATTCGCCGACAGATCGAGTTGGTTTACACTTAGTACCCTACAGAAGTTGCAGTAACTTAGCAGGCTAAATAACAGGTAATCATTCAAGATACTACATTTGCAATCATCACAATAGATTCACTAAATTCTCCTCATAGTATTGAATACGTAGTTAAAAATAAGTTTAGACGAATACTAGGTATAGTGCAAAGATTAGATCATTGTCTCATAAGAATAAGCATAGTTTATTTATTTCGATGTATTTCGAATAGGGTGGGGGGGATTATCGTGATTGTGTTTGTGACTTTTCTTTTACTCCAGAAATATACTCCCCAAACTGTTCGGGAGGGGTACTTGCTCCCTCTTGCAGCTCACAAATTACTTGTTCACTTAAGTAATGTTTCACATTCTGAGCGTGTTCCTCAACTTGTGTTCAAAATGTAAACTGGGCCATACTGAAAATATCTCCCGCCTACGTTGTTTCCTGGACCAGAAGCTTTAAACCGGTAATTTGAAACCTCTAACATGAACATATCGAACGCTGTGGTTTATGTATTGGTGGATATTTTGTTCTTTTAAACGTTTTATTATGGTGGGCAGCCTTAATTTTGTTGAGACGCTGTTCAGAAGTAGAGGTGTTCTCAGGTCTTGGTTATTAAAGGTTAGGCCCTTTTTGTTAACACTTTATCAAATCTCCACTTGCTGACACACACACACACACACACACACACACACACACACACACACACACACACACACACACACACACACACACACACACACACACACACACACACACACACACACACACACACACACACACACACACACACACACACACACATATATGTATGTATGTATATATATATAAGAATTTGAACGAGTGGTTTTTTTTGGCATCTGGGGACCTACAATTTTGGTCTTGTTTAGCTTGAAACACGGACTGTTAAAAGTTGAGAGGTTTGTAGGCAAAAATCAATGGGCCACACACACACACACATATGTATGTATATATATAAGAATTTGAACGAGTGGTTTTTTTGGCATCTGGGGACCTACAATTTTGGTCTTGTTTAGCTTGAAACACGGACTGTTAAAAGTTGAGAGGTTTGTAGGCAAAAATCAATGGGCCACAACCTAATGAAACCGCATTAAAAGTTTCGTTCAAATACACAGAATTCACAAATAAGCGAGATGTAAAATCTACTTCTCTACAGAATGTGTTGTGTGTTGAGCTGCGCTTTTATTTAATGGCCGATTTTGACGATTTAGGGGATTATCCTCTAGATGTTTCGAAGTAATATATTTTTCCCTTAGGCAGTAGTTAGGGTTCCACTCCACTGGCCCCTCAAAAGTTCCTGTCATTCTTACGGAAGAAACATTTTATTGGGTTTGTGGGCAACTAATTTAATTTTTGTAAACAGCTATTTTAACAAACACTTCTAACTACATATTGCCCCTGTGCTGTTTACATTTTAATTTTGTACTGAACTGCACTTTGCGTCTGCGATTGTGGCATCTGGGGACCTCAAAACTAAAAGTTATCAAGATCTCGAAGATCTCGGACTTATTTCTAACCATGCCACCTTGTATAGCGGAAATTCGCTAAAAACATTTTTATTCCTTTTTATTGAAAGGTTTTGAAAACACTATTGGAGTTGGGACGTAAAGATGCTATCCGGACATCTAGACAGATGACATGCAAACACTGATTGTCATGGGTCATGACCGAATTGTCGGCTATCCATATTGACAACGAATCGCCTTCCTCCCAACCAGTAAATACAAAGCCTCTACATAATCTTACGCAACTCCCAGACGCTACAGCAGCAGGTGGTTGCCTCGCGGCGAGGAACACAACCACGTGTCCGTACCGACATCCGATATAAAGTTGTAGATACCAAACAATGCGGTGCCCGAGAGGAGAGCCATTATTAAACCGAAGCGTCTCGTTTATCCGACCACTTTCACTGAAGGTCGCTCACTTTCGCTCTCACTCGCGCCGCAAGGTCCTCGTCCTCGGTGCTTTCATCGTGATGTAACCGGCCTTGAGTACCCACAGCAGTTGGTTTTTGTTTTGGTCTTGTTCCATCTTAACTATGACTGGTTGGTGGTGCGTCGCGCCCGAGCCCCCTCATTGGCCTAACCGCTTTCCTCAGGAGTTCTCATATTTGTAGCGAATTTCCCGTATATAGAAGAAGGTATTGCCGTAGTCGTCTAATAGTTGTATTACATGGTACCATCTTAACTTTTGGTTTTGAGGTCCTCAGATACCGTAAACAACATTCGAAATTTGAAATATTTGAGTAGGTGCTCAGGCGTATCTGCGAGTGGGTGTTTCTGAACACCCTTTGTTCAGTTGTTGTGTTGTCTTGTTTGAGCGTTTGGCTTTTGTGTTTCTGTTAGTTTTATTTTTTACAGCGTTCACATTGTTCTCTGTTTTAGCTTGTTTATGATTATTTCTATCTTGGCCTGGATTGTGCATCTGATTTCGTGTTTTAGGTTCTCTTCTCACCTGAAGATAGGGTCATATTACAGATCGTGATACGTCACTAAACTGTGTCCTTTATATAAGTACTGATGGAAAAGTTCTCAATAATATCTTAAATAATAATTTGTTTTATTTTTGTTTTTAAATGGCTGGCTGTGCGAAGATGCCCAATAGTCGGCCTATGGATATAATGCCTGAGAAAAATAATGATTATCTGTACATTTTTACGTATAAAGTATTGTCATACCATGTGTTAATGTTTTTGGTTTGCAACAATATCGTTTCCCGTTCTTTGAACAGGAATTCCGCAAGCATAAAAGCAGACATTACAATATATAGTCATATTTTTGTTCTCATCGTAATCATATAACCAAGGAAGTCAGTGTCCATAAGATTAACCCCTTAACCACTGTACTTTAAATGACAGTGAAACCGAAGAGCAAGGACTGTACGGAGATTGGCTTGACTTGATGGTCAACAAGCAACAAAGGGTTGCCGGGAACGTTCCCCCCTCTACTGTTTATACACTGTTTATAGACACAGCCAACTAAGAGTCCTATACCCTAATACGAGCAATGTCGGTCCATCCGTCTGTTTGATTGTTTGTTTGCAAAATTTATCTAGGAATCCAGTGGAACGATGTTATTAATCATTTTGGAATTAGGGGCTTTTGGACCTGAAAATGCGATCGGTAAAAACCTCAACCCCGAGAAGATTCAAAGTTTGTTAAAAATCTTATTTAAAAATTGTAAATTTGTACATTGGACTTACAGAGTTTCAAATTAAAACAAAAGAATCATAACAGTTGTGAATAAATAACCAGTGAACTGTCACAGTAGCACTTACAAAAGGTAAAGTAAAAGTATCAACAAATGATTTCTTGAAAACAGATGGTTAGCAGTCAAGGAACCTATTAGTCTAGAATAGATCAAACAAACATCAGTGAATAGAACCATTGAATAAATATTGCACATAGAGTGGACGTCGTTTCCACCCACGTAATGAATCAAATATCACCAAGCTTGGCCTCACTGGTATTCATCAATTACATGACATCGTGTTCAACGATCAGCTGTCATAACATCTTGCAATACCCCCGTTGCTGCAAACCTGCAGACTCAGCGAATTTAAAATGGTACTTCACTATCTCATGAAGCCACTCACCAACTTTCATCAAAGAATATTCATAAACAAGCGAGACATGACTTTTTATTTATTCTCCATAAGAAAAAAATTATGACTGAGTATGCAGGTTTGCTGTATCAAGGACCACAAAAATCACGTTTTTATGCAAATACCAATGGATCACCACTAGATAAAGTAACATACCAAGTTTTACCAATTTATGGTCATAAACAAGCAAGACATCACAAGTTTCTTAATCTCCTTAAGAATAACATTATAGCTGCTGAGTACGCAGGTTTGCTGCCATGGGGACTACAAATATCGGGGTTTTTCATGAAAATATCAGTAAACCCCAACGACATGAAGCCTCATACCAAGTTTCATTAGAATATGTTCATTGATAAGCAAGATATAAAATTGTACTTATTCTCCATAAGATTAACATTGGACTACGTACTGTGTTTACACTTTCAATATCTCGGTAACCAATTGACGTAGAGCGATAATAAAAATACCAACTTGTTTGTTTTTTGAGCGTGATTTAATGGTGTTAACCAAAAGTTTTGATTAAATAGAATTATGTGTAAAAAGTTCAAAAAACCCACTTTTAGGGAACGAAATCCCCCCAAAACGCCCCTGAAAATAGAGCGACTTTTCTGATTCTCGAACTCATGAAAATAGATGCTGCCTTACATGTTTATACCAAATTTCATCAAGATCGGACCATTTTTACGAAAGTTATCGTGCCTACGGACACACACACACTCACACACACACACACATATATATATATATTTATATACATATATAAGAATTTGAACGAATGGTGTTTTTGGTATCTGGGGGCCTCAAAACGAAAAGTTATCATGGTCCCGGGCCTAGGTCTCACCATGCCGACTACGGTAATTGCTTCTTCCCGATAGGGGAAATTCGCTAATAACAATAGTTTGGGTATTAAGGGAGTAAGTGCAACTTTGTCTCCCTGAGGGAAATTGTTGGCGCCCGACGCCCGCCGTAGGGGGGAGCGATAATTTTCCCGAGGGAGACAATGTACTTTACTCCCGTAATACACACAACATTTTTCCCACACCCCAAAATCCACAAGTATCGATAAATATTCACATTCACAATCGCTGTCCATTTTGGTTGCGTAATGCGTAATGTAATAACCTCGGAACTCGGAACGTTAATTGCAGCTGGAGCGAAATATCAATCAGCAGATCCGATTCCGCTATGCTGCAGCGTTGATTTTTGCAGCGAAGTACCAGCTGATTCTGTTCCGCGGGAGACAAAGTAGCACTTTACTCGTTCATTACAAGGAGTAAAATCCAACTTTACACAGTAGGTGGGGGGAAAACAAATCAAATCACTTTGTCCAATAGTATTAGTAAACAGGACTGTGGAGGGGGCAACTTTTTGTGGAGGGGGCAACTTTCCCCTCATCTCTTTGTTTAGCAGCTGGTTATCAAGTCATCTCAGATGGCCGCTTTCTCCAAATATGGCTAATCTTAAGTTTAAATTAACCCTGATAAAATTTTAATCGCAGGTTTAAAATTATTCCTGTTTCTCCATGGTATTATCGTGTAGGATTATTTTAATCGAAAAAATATTAAGTTGGCTGCACTGTTGGTTTTAAATTTACATGATTAGCATCTGTTAAGGTAGGTTTTTGTTGGCTTTTGTAATTCTTAAGTTGGAATAAACTAGAGTCAGTTATTTTTTATATAAGTGGATATTTTGGTATATATATTTATAGTGAAATGGAAACGAAAACAGAAATGGGACATCTTGTCCGTAAAGACGAGAGAGGAAAAAAAATAAAAGTTCACTTCGCGGTATAAATTAATTAATCACAATGCATCTGAGCCGCACTAGTTTTTGAAATTGTATGTTGTATATTGTATATAACTATCTAATAAGCATTACCTATCCCAGCTGACGGTGGGATGTATATTTATAACTCGCTTCGCTCGCTGAGGGCTCCGCCCCCAGAGCCCCACTTGGGGTCACTCCAGTTGTTATTATAACTCAATGTCCCAAAGTATTTTTTATATAGTATACTATTCTGATTAATTTTAGTTACATCCACTCTAGATTTTATCTTTATTCAATAGTCCCTGTAATTGGTTTTTACTCTACCATGTGAAAGTTACTTGATATTTTGTTACAGCTGTTATAAATCTTTTGTTTTATTTGAAACTCCATACGCCCAATGTTAAAATTTGTAATTTTCAAAGTAAAAATTAGGGGTTTAAAAATTACAAATATTTACTTTTGTCAATTTTCCCGTTAGTTTCTAGGTTCAAGCTATTTGAATGCCAAATTTAACGTTTCTATCTATCTAGAAGTAGTCTAGAATTTCATGGCTACGTGAGTGAGTGACACATCAGGCTGTATATTTATTTAGATGGATTAGATAGATACCGTTTGGGAAAATTAACGTTGCATTCGATTATTTCATCCAAAATTTCACTTTGCTTCTCTTACGCCAGTGGCACCTTTACAACATTGTTAGAGGACGTAATTCTAAACTTCCGAAAGTCATAATGTACAGCATGAGAGACTCAAACTCCTAACTCAGTAAGGAGTTACTATTTTTGCCAAATTACCTATCTCACTCACGCTCTCCTCAGACAAACATGGGAATCTTTTTGTTCTAATGAGCACATCTCTGATTGGTTCTACTCAGAATCAGTTCCGTGGGAAGCCAAATTGGGGTCCTGACCCGTGAGGTAACGACGGCGACGAGAGCACATTAATCTGATGGCTCTCGGTTATGTAGAGCTTATGTAACGTCCGACCGGCTTGTTTATAACTGGAATAATAGTTTCCTTAACATTAATACGAATCTGGCTCCCACATGCTGGGATTTCAAATTCGGTTATTTTTAAGTACAGCCTCCAGTCTGACAATTATAGGAATTTGCGTTTTCCTCTGGCTAGTTATGTCATACTTTACTCACGTAAGTTGTGTTGTGTTGTGTGATTCTGCAAATCTTTGCAATCTTTGCTATAATTTTTGCTGGCAAATAGATTACTTGGAATAAATCTTATGGAAAGTTACATTTTCATAAACTTGCAAGAAATATAATGAAACTGCTTTGAAACAGTAATGATTTAACTATTTTGTTTTTCTGAGAATGGATTTCGTATACAGTGGTAGAAAAACCGTTCCAATAAAGGGGATGAAGAATTATATCGGAGCGGACATGCTGGACGAGAGATATCTATATTATTAACACGCTACATACAAACTTTGTAAACAATAAGGCTTTGTTGTTTTAAGATTTACCCCCACACCAAAACACGCGTCTAGATGTGTAGATGTGCAAACTGGCTTTATATTTTAGATTTAGGCCTCAGGGCTCTGCCCACGGGACTTCAAAGCCCCCATGTTATTCATATGGAGGAGTGTTTTATTTGTTTATGTCACTTGTGATTTTTCTTAATTAAATTAAATTAAATAAACAGCTGTCTATTTAAATCATAACTCTTCTTTGCGATGTTATGTAGGAATTCCGAAGAACTTGTTTTACACCACACGGGATGTGCAAGCTGCGCATTGGAAATTCTAGTCCTCTATATATTTAATTCCGTAAGCGAATCGGTCCCCGCGAAATATCTTGAGCTACGAAGAAGTTAGGTTATTATAACGATTCATTGTAAAGCTTGAGGGCCAAGGACGGTGGGAAAAATATCAGAAATGTCAAAAATTACGTGGGCTACGTCCCACTGGACTTCAAAGATCCAATGATTTTCTTATGGAAATATCACTACAATGTTTTTATTAATAAGCAAAATGAACTAATGATCAACTGTGATTATCCACTTAGGCAAAAACCATATGTTAGGGACTACATGTAAGCCACTAGTTTAATATTAATGTGGTAAAATTTTGTTGACGTAACCCAAACCCCCCCTCCTCCCAAAAAAAGTTCTGCTCGACTACGTGCAGTGGAAGGACACTTGTTTTCTGATTTGGTCCATCTGTCATCTGAGCCCCTCTACATTGTACTGCGATAATCCAAAGGTCTACAGCACATAGTAAACATAAACTGTACAAACTATAACTCTAAACCCCGATAACAGTGGAGGCGGAAGCTTGGGCACAGCAGTAGCGGTCCTCGACGGGAGGAAATGACGCCCCGGTTCTCCAACTCCGACGGGAGCGTCTGAAGCTCCTGTCAAGGCAGTCATGATAACTGGTCGCTACAGGGGGAGAAATAAACACCTTGAGATATTGTATAACCTCATAGAAAAAAACACAAAACAACCATGAATTTCTGTCTGACTATCGACTTGTATGTTCCGTTTTAACGTAAAAACTACTGTACCAATCCAGCTGATAAGTTGCATGTAGGTAGATCATTTATCTGGACTAAATATAGGCCTATTCCCATCTTAGCAATCCCTTAGGGCTCCGCCCCAGTGCCATTAAAGTTACAATGCTATTCTTATGGACAATATGTTCAATGAATAAGATAATTATTTGAGCAGATGTGGTTGTAGCAGGAATTTTAATAAGTTATCGTAGTTCGTTGTATTTAAGGGTTCCCGACTAAATACTTGATATTTTATACAATACATTTTCAGAACAACCACATTCCTTAAAGATTTACTAACATTATTTATGATTCCTTAGTTACATGGCCAACAATGAATATTTTTAAATAAAAATTCCTGTAGTTTATTGTATTGATCTATTTAAAGCCTGTTTTATTATTCTGAACCTTTAATGGCATCCGTGTAATTCACCTTCGATCAAATTAAACCATTCCCTAATCACAAATTTCAGTCTAATGGGTAAAAAAGGAAAAGAACCCAAACCCAAGGGGAAAGAGAAGAAAGGAAAATCATCAGCGGAGAAGAAACCTCAGATAGACCCGGAACTCTTGAAGGATTTAGACCTGAAGGACGTATTTAGATTTTGGAACGGTGACTTGTATTTGGGTCAGTTCAGTTTGACTCCTCAGAGTGAGATTTTCCGCCACGGCAGAGGGAAGTATTTCGCAGCGGACGGTTGTTCCTTGATCGGCCAGTGGGAACACGATGTTCTGTTGGAAGCGGAGCAACTGTCTTACCCGGACGGTAGCTGGTACCGAGGGGGTCTGGACGACGGGAGGTACGACGGTCCCGGGGTCTACGGCCATCCTCAACTCGGGACCTTGGACAGCAACTTTCTCCGAGGTCGACCGGAGGGACTTGTGGCCTTGATTGACATAGATGATAACAAATGGCAAGGTCAAGCGTCTTCTGGATCCTTAACGCTTCTTCCCAGAAATCACTTTTTTGACTCGGAGGAAGACCTGTTAACACGGAGAAGAGAAGAAGATGAACATACTATTAGATCTGAAACTAAGAAATCTTCAGTCAAGAAAAGCGTTGTTTCTAAAACCTCTGAGATAAGGAGAAGTCGAGCCTCTCGTGACAGTGGGGAAGAGAACCATTGAACCTGTAGTACCAGTAACAAAATTGAAAATAGTGTTCTACGAGTAATATCTACCCTATAAACAAATTCTAAACATCCAATTAATCTTCCTGGTATTCTTTTGCAGTCGCGTCGGGTTTTTATAATTTTGTCTCGGCATAAGTGGCGTTATAAAATATCTAAACTAAAATTAACATTTATCTGAATTCACTTAAAGAGTAGCCTATTTAAAAGGAAAAGTATTGTTACCTGTAAATATATTGAGAATAATAAGTTCACAAACAAAAACCTTGCGTTATGTTTTGGAATATGTAATTCTAGATTTTATGCAATGATAAAAAAAAGTTCAGGAGAAAACTAGACTAGAGATCAGACACCGGTGTAACGCTAGCAGCAGCGCTGTTGAATGAAGGCGCTTTGTCAACTACGTACGTTAATGTTCTTTGATAGTGTTGTACGATAATGTTCTTTGTGTGTTTCTGTTATATTTTTTAACTAAGAAACCCAATAACAGAAGACTTATCCAGCGAATTACATTGTATGCAATCCGCTAGTATGACTTAATTTTGATAAAAATTGTTTTTGGCTTCGGCCGTAATATGAAGATGTCAGCAAAACAAACTTGTAAATAAAAAAATAAATAAAACTGCCCATGGGAAATCTCGAAACATATAAACTGTCCTATAATTACGAAGAAGTGACTATGTTTTTTAGGAAATATCATCCATTTCGACCAAGTTTACTGAACGAGAGGGTATGCTCATGGAGCTATTATAAATGGACCGGGCTTCACCGTTGTGGGAGGCAGGAAAGTAGATCACCACTATGCTGTATCCTATAGCCTTAATGATGTTTGCTATACAAAAGTTATGAAAATCTACAATAAATAATTCTGGAAAATGTGTTATTAAAGTAATCAGACTGATAAACTAAATGGTTGAGTTCTAATGTTTGTAAGTCGCACTCCCATTTCAGCATGTGTAAGGTACACCGTAGTTATGAGAGGACATATTCAAAAACATACCGACACGACGGATCGTATCTACAACCTTTGTATATCCGGTGAAAACGTGACGTGCGTTCAGCTGATTTATGATTTTTTCAAAGAAATAATTGGTTTGTGTCCAAATGGCCTTTTGATTTGTATTCCTAAATAAGTTTTCGAGATTTTAACACCAAATATTGCCACTGGGAAGTGTCGTTAAATCACTCCGGCCTTCTATTTAGGTGGCGTCATTCGGTTCTTATGTATCACTGTGTCGCATCAACAAACAATAAATAAATAAGAACAGCTGATTAAAAATGCATCTTCACTTTTAAAACTTACGTGTTATAAACATAACAAACTCGTTAAATAACTTATACTAAAATTTGTATTTTTAAACGTTTTTCGACTAGTGGTGCTGCTACTTGTGAAGATCAGTTAATTTTCAGTTAATGTTCCCAGAACAGGATTCAGTATTAGCGTTACTCCCATCGGACATGCCCATTAGGTCGGCTTGTGCTTGTGTTCCTCAGCACTGGATCGTGTGCGCGCTATGCAGCTTGGCACTGGCGATCATCGGCCACAAGAACACTTGCTTTTATGCGATCGGCGACATCGTCAGTTCCATTACAGAGGAGAGGAAAAAACCGGTGGCCGGCGCCGGCGGCTGCCCTTTTCTGTTCTCCACCAGTTCCTCTCGGACACTTCCGTTCTACTTGCCGAACGTCTTCTGGAACCCCTGGATTATCGATATTGCGGATTCAATTTTTCACGCCGGGAAATTGTTGACGGTCATTCCGGCAGGGTTGCTGTCAGACCTCGGATATTCCAGGTACGTCCTCGGCGGGGGCATGTTGTTGATAGCTGTCACTCACTTGCTGCGCCCCACTTTCGTCGATTACGGAATCAGCGCGATCGCGGTTAAAAACTTGTTCGAAGGTGTAGGCGAAGCCACGATCTTCCCGAGCATCGTCAGCCTGATCAGTCGCTGGACCCCGCCCTCGCAACGGAACACCTTCACCGCCCTCATACTGGCCGGTCTATACTGCGGAGACGCCCTGGGACACGTGTTCTTCAGTTTGATCTACGTGGGTTCTAGCTCATGGAGTTTCGGACAATACACTACGGGCACAGTCGGGTTGGTTTGGTCGGTCTTTTGTTTCATTTTTATATACCATTCACCGGAAGAGAGTCCGTTTATTACTCCTCACGAGTACCGTGGCATACGAGAGAACGTCCGTCGGAGAACGTCCGTGATGATCAGACTGCATAGGTTGCAGGTGATTCCGTGGCGCAAGATTGTTTCTTCTCGTACTTTCCTCAGCCTCGTTTTACTATTTTGCTCTTTGGACTGGGCCACCATATCGAATATTTACGGATTCCTTAAGTATTATCAAACGTACGTATTGCGTCTTTCCGAATATTTCAGCAACGGCACGACTGCCGTGTTCATCGCTTCTCTCCCGACTTTGTTGATGGGAGGTTTTCTCGCTGATTGGCTCATTAAACATAGAATAATGTCCAAGACAGCGGTAAAACGCAGATTTTCTTTTATCAGCGTGTTTCTTTCATTGGTTCTCATTGTCTCAGCGAGTCTGGTCGGCTGCAACGTCACCTTGTTCTGGATCCTCTCCGTCGCTGCAGTGTTCGTCCTCGGACTGGCAGTCCCGGTCATCTATTCCGCCCCCGTTGACCTCAGTCCGCGGAACGCCGGCCTGCTGATGGGCATAATGACAGGTGCCAGGACGATATGCTCTTTCTTCGAAGTTACAATAGACGAAGGCTTGATAGCCGATCCCTATAGCCCGGCCCAATGGCGGGTCAGAGGGGTTGTTTATGCCTTGCTCACGTTGGCAATGATGATACCATTCCTTTTTTTCGGGTCGGTAGAAAATCAACATTGGAGAGGCCATTCCTCTGGATCTATCCATCGTGATGAACCACCCACCGAACTTGCCACTACTGATGAACCGAATCCCCCTGAATCGACTTAATGCCTCACAGACAATTTTAGAAAGGATTGTTTGTGTTAAAATTATTAAGAAATAAGACCGATTATTGATATGAGTGCTCTATTGCAAAATTGCAATTAAAAATAAAATTATATTTACATCTCAGGCAAAATTTGAGTTGTTATTATTCAAATAAATAGGTTACAAGTCATATGTTTTTGTTTATTTGTTTATGTATCAGCAAAAGTCAACTGTATCAGTGTGTAGAGAGGTCACCTTGGGTGCTGGCAATTTTTGGGTGGTTTCATATTCTATGTATTAAAAACAGCTACGTGTTTTTATTTAAAGATTGTGAGTTAACTACTCGTCAGATTTTCATGATTTTTTTCAAGAAAGGTAATTTCAATAGTGGAAGTGAATGTCGAAGCCATAATTTCCATATAAAGATTTCATTTGTTACAATTTTGTCATCTCTTTATTAAGGCTTCACATAAGTTATGACACCTATGATTAAAATTTTTTAAATACATTTACAATATTTTGAAGTACAGTACCACTAAAATAGTCTAATTACAAATTTTATTTTAATTTGGTAAAGGTCTAGCAGCTGACTCAAACATTTTAAGTTTGTAAGAGGATGGTTTGCAAACAAAAGGATACAGAGAAAACATCTCTTGTTAATAATCCCATGTTTTAATTTATGTAGACAAGGCCGTGAAAAGCAGCTAGGAATCGTAATGTGTTATTGATCACATCTGACTGAGTTACATTTTAAAGCAAAATCTTCTGTATAAATAAAGCAGAGTTATTGTCTGTGTGTGGATCGCCGTACGGCTAAACTACGGAGTTAAGCATGAAATTTTCAGGGCAGGTTCCTTTAGGTTACAGCTGTTGTACCTGACTCTCAGTTTCCTCTAAATAATCTAGGGCTACTCCCCGTGGGACATCCAAAGTTCCAATGTTAATCAAATGAGATCATACGGGTACGCTACGGTTTTCTGCTATTTATTTAATGTTATTCAAACGAGTTCGCACGCAGCACGCTAACGTGAGGGAAGTGAATTTCCACATAAAAATCTTTTAAAACTCAAAATCAGTGTAAAACATACATTTATTCAAATTTTTATTGAAATCTGAAAACATTGATTTTTTTGCTGTTCTGATGCTCCTGGTTTCATTTACCTGCAATTTTAGGAATACAATTTTGCGCATTATAAGGTTAAGATAAGGTCCAGTCAGGCTTGAAAGTAGGCGTGAGGTTGCTGGGGAGGATAAAAGTTCACCAACAAATGAATAACAGGTTTTTCTAATGTAAAACCCCATAAGACAACATACTGTGTTAAGCCGATATACATTGTCCTTAATAACTCGGTAAATAAATATGCTGGAATGAGGAGAGAAGGCTTAAAACTTTCGCTTTACTAATTCCCATCTTAATACATGCATTAATTTTACGTTCGGGGCTTTTCTGACCCTTTTTGGGCCCAAAAACTCGAAATTTGGCAGAATAATCCCCAAAAAACTTAAGGGGTTTAGAGTTTTCCGATTGTTTTGCCCAACGAACTTGTCCAACTGATTATAGAAAGGAACGTCCCTACCAAATTTGAAGTAAATCGGACAAAAAATGCGACCGCTAGAGTGCATACACCGACACACACACACACACACACACACACACACACACACACACACACACACACACACACACACACACACACACACACACACACACACACACATATATATTAATATATATTACAAATTAATAAAATAAAAACTGAGTACCCTTGTTTATGAGATTTATTTACCAGTGAATCGAATAAAAATGTCATATATATATATATATATATATATATATATATATATATATATATATATATATATACATAACATTTTGAACGACACCCCCAAAACGTGTTCAGGGGGTCACGTTAGGAACTTCTATGGTGGTCCCGGGCTTAAGTTTCACCGTGCGGGTCATGCTAATAGTTCACTTTCCATAGGAAATTCACTAATAAACAGCTGACATTATTAATATACTTTTAGCGAATTTCCCCTATAGGGAAGAAGCTATTACCATTGACTATTTATAGTCAATGCTATTACCGTAGGTCTCATGGTAAGACTTAAGCCCGATACCATGATAACTTTTTGTTTTTTGGTCCCCAGATGCCAACAAATTGTTATATATGTGTATATACATATATTTGTGTCTGTAAGCACGATAACTCTTGTAATAAAGGTCCGATCTTAATTAAATTTGGTACAAATGTGTAAAGTACCATTTATTTGAACGAGTACGAAAACCAGACGAATCGTACTGTCCAAAGGGGGTTTTAAGGTGGGGGTTTTGTACCCCAAAATGGGTTTTTTGGGGTTTTCACATGTAATTTTTATTTAAATAAAATGTTAATTTATACTATTGAATTCAGCTTACAAAAACATTGTATTTGGATGATTGCTCTACGTCAATTGGTTACTGAGATATTGCAAGTGCTAAACACAGTACGTTGTCTAATACTATTTTTATGGAGAAAAATAAAAATTTTATATCTTGCTTATTTATGAATATAAACTGACGAAACTTGGTATATGGCTTCATATGGTTGTGATTTGTTCTTGTTTGCACAAAAAACAAAATTTTCACGAATGGTTCCCGAAGCAGCAAACCTAGGTAGTCGGTCCCCATGTTGTTCTTATGGAGAATAATAAAAATGTTATATATCGCTTATTCATAAATGTATATGAATGAAACTTGGTATGTGACTTTACTTAGATGAGTTCTATTGATATTTGCATAAAAACCATTATTTTGTCTTTCTTGTTGCAGCAAACCTGCGTACTCATCCCCAATGTTATTCTTATGGAGAATAATTAAAATTGTATTTATCGCTTATTTGTGTATATATTTTTATGAAACTTGGTATGCGGCTTTATGTGTGTTGTATGTGGCCAATGTCTTAATTGGAAATTCGCTGCTATTACCATTGACTATTTATAGTCAATGCTATTACCGTAGGTCTCATGGTAAGACTTAAGCCCGATACCATGATAACTTTATTGACATATACCATGAGTACATTGATGATATTTATTGACATATGATAACTTTACCGATACCATGATAACTTTTTGTTTTTTGGTCCCCAGATGCCAAAAACACCATTCGTTCAAATTGTTATATATATATATATATATATGATGAGTGCCATGGCATTATGCCAATATGCCAAAATATCATGAGTACCATGATAACTTCAATATCGGTAGCTGCGATGGGGGTATTTTAACTACATTTTATACCCGGGTGAATCCGGTATAATCAGCTAGTAAATAATAATTCAAGCGCTTTTGTTGTTTTAAAATGTTAATATTCTAGCGGCCTGAAGGCCCCTAACTTTGCTCGAATGCTCTGCCTCAACTGATCTTGTTTATGAATTTCCTATGGAAAGTGAATTATTAGCATGACCTGCACGGTGAAACTTAAGCCCGGGACCACCATGGAAGTTCCTAATGTGACCCCCTGAACACGTTTTGGGGGGTCGTTCAAAATTATATATACAAGTGTGTGTGTGTGTGTGTGTGTGTGTGTGTGTGTGTGTGTGTGTGTGTGCACTCTAGCGGTCGCATTTTTTGTCCGATTTACTTCAAATTTGGTAGGGACGTTCTTTTCTATAATCAGTTGGACAAGTTCGTTGGGCAAAACAATCGGAAAACTCTAAACCCCTTAAGTTTTTTGGGGATTATTCTGTCAAATTCCGAGTTTTTGGGCCCAAAAAGGGTCATAAAAGCCCTTGACGTAAAATTAATGCATGTATTAAGAATTAATGCATGTATTAAGATGGGAATTAGTGAAGCGAAAGTTTTAAGCCTTCTCTCGTCATTCCAGCATATATATTTACCGAGTTATTAAAAACAATGTATATCGGCTTAACACAGTATGTTGTCTTATGGGGTTTTACATTAGAAAAACATGTTATTCATTTGTTGGTGTATTTGTTTCATCTCCAGCAACCTCGCACCTACTTTTAAGTCTAACTGGACCTTCTCCTAACCTTATATTGCGCATAATTGTATTCCTAACATTGCAGGTAAATTAAACAAGGAGCATCAGAACAGCCAAAAAATCAGTGTTTTCAGATTTTAATAAAATTGGCATAAATGTATGTTTTTACACTGTGTTTGAGTTTTAAAAGTTTTGTATGTGGAAATTCACTTCCCTCACGTCAGCGTGCTGCGTGCGAAATTGTTTGTTCTTTAAATGCTGAGGAAAATAAAACACTGCTATATAATAAATAGTAAACAAAACAATGGCAGTCTAGATTTATTATCTATTATTAATTTATTTATTTACTTTATTTATTCGGCTTTGGAATAATACCATTAAAGCCCATAACGGAATTGCAAAGAAAAAACAAATCATATATTAAAATAAGTTATTAAAAAACACTAAATAGATTGGTATGTACATATTTCATAATGGCAAGTTCATATAGACTACAGTTAAATAAATCAACGTATGATAATTACAACAAATAATTTTCTTCTATTAGAAATCTTTCCAATTAAAAACAAAATTTCAGGATTGCCTTATTCCAGTAAAATTAGCACATTACAATCCTTATTAACTGTTTATTTAATTAAGGAAAAACACAAGTGACACAAACCAAACAAAAATCGCACCCATTTGACTAACATGGGGACTTGGAAGTCCTGTGGCAGAGCACTGAGCCATAAATCATAAATCTAATGCCAGTTTTCACATCTGCACGCCTATTCGCGCGTTTTAAAGTATAATATGTGGGGTAAATCTAAAAAAGTATTGTTTACAAAGTTTGCATGTATCTTATTAAAAATATAGATGGATCAGTAGGAACATATGTAAGTTCGTAAACAAATTAGACACTTCATTACATGAATTAATGCAAACAAAGCAGACGTGTTTAAATTCCCGTTCTTTTCTCATGTTTACGTTATTTCTCGTTTGCTAGAAGATTTTTGTGAATACTGCTATTTTTCCCGAGTCCCTGGGATCACGACGTTGAATTTGAGCACTCTCCCATCATCCTGCGATTTGCCAATCGTCCAAAATTTCCAGTTTGATATTTCGCTTACAGAAATATAACTGTAGACACGCTTCGCTCGCTGAGTGCTCTGCCCCAGGACTCCCGCTTGGGGTCACTCCAGTTGTTATTAAAACTCAATGTCCCTTCAATTAATTATTTTTAATATAGTATACTATTTTGATTCATTTGGGACAATGCACTCATGTTATCTATATTCAAAAGTTCTATTATTTGTTTACACTCTAACATGTGAAAGTTTATTTTATTTGTTTATTCTCTTTATTACGGCTTGGCATAAGTCAGGACACCTATGATTAAACCTTATAAAATACTTTTACATTTCTTAAATACCACTAAAATAGCCTTTCATGTGTTTCATGTCAGACTTCTTGTCGAAAGACAATTTAAAAAGATTGACATATAAAAGTTACATTTAAAGCAACACCGGAAACAAATGAAAAGAATATACAAATTACAACTTCCTTTGTGTACTGGATATCTATATCTATACTTATTTGATAGGCGAGCAGGTTTTTTGTGACAATCACTCCTCCTAAACTACTGAACCGATTTTCATGTTGTTGGTATCATTGGAAAGAGGCTAACGTGAAGTTGTGCAGACAACTTTTTTTATAGAAAAATCATTTGTGAGTGAGGCCCTGGGGCCCTTTAAAGTTGAGTTTTTTTCCTATAATCTTAAAAAGTTTTAAGCAATCAGCTGGATAGAGTAAACAGTTAATCAGCAGGCCATGTTGGCTTTGGAATGGTAACACAATATTTATTGCTCGGATTCGAGCAACAGGACAACTAGTAAATTCTAAAAGGTAGTCCCATATTTTTTGGTTTCTAATACTTAAAATCTCTTCTGATTTGGCCGGAATGTTAAGATTTGATTTTTTGACTTTATTGTAAAAAACATTTCTTTCATGGTTGTGTATATGATATCGTAATCGTGTTACTAAGTTTGTGTTATATATGTTAAATTTACATTGACAGTTTACTTAAAATTAGTTTACAGCTGTTGGAATTTATTTTGAGTGACTCGAAATTCCGTAGACCCAATGTTAAAATTTTTCATTTTTCAAGGTAAAAATCGGAAGTTAAAAAATTGGTAATTATATTTTTTTGACAATATTACCAGGAGTTTCTAGGTACAAGCTACCTGCATACCAAATTTCACGTTTCAACCTCATATAGAGGTGATATAGAATATAGAGTGGGTGACTTACACATCGGGCTGTGGCTGTATAGTTATTTAGATAGATTTATGTATAAATTGTGAGGTAAATTTACTTTAGATTGTTTCGTTTTAAATAAAATAAAGTTTAATTTTGTTGAATTAAGTAACACATTTTTATCAGAAAAAAATCATTCATTGATTCCAGTATACTTTGTACATTTTTTATATTATTATTCTTGTTTTTTCCGATATTAAGATTGATGTATCATCTGCAAATAAACGTTGCTTATTATTTACAATCATAAAATTTTTAATCCAGTAATTTAGCAAATAAATAGTAGTGGGCCTAAATTAGATCCTTATGGAACACCATACAACACCTTTGATATAGAAGTTTTTTGTTTGTTTTTTGACAACAGTTTTATTTACAATCTGTTCTTTTACATAAAACAATAAGTAATTAAATTGATATAATTTATTGTTTTAATTATATTTCAATTCAACATATTTTAATTGATTTTTCAAGTTCGACTTGAACCAATTTAATTATTTTCCTTTGATTCCTTCATTTTATAAGATTAATAACAGTTTATAATGCTTTACACTGTCAAAATAAAAAATATATATTCATAAGTATATGAGTATTCCAATTGGCTTCATTCCCTTGTTTATGTATACCAATATTTTTTCAACATACTCTAAAGATGCACCAATAATTGTTTTACCAGGCCTCTACAAACATTCGGGCGTATTCGCGAATAGTGAGACAGGCTTAACAAGATGTCGAGTAGGCAATGAGCAAACTTGATAGGAGATGTTCGCAAATCCCAAGGAAACTGAAATAAATCAAATAAAATATTTGCGCCACCTTTCCTTTTCAAAGTGAAACACACGATCAACAATAATGGACATAATCGTGAAGCAAATGCTGTTCCTCGGTCGTGCAACAATGGTCGGTTGTGTAACCGTGACCTTAAATCTTTTCCTCTGCCCCAGACCTTTGCGGTGTCGGGAAGGTCACTGCCATCTGGTCATGACTGACCCCAAGGTCAGAGTTCACCCTACCGGAAGCGATCTTGCAGAGAGTTTCTTGGAAGCTTCACGAGTCTTTCTCGCCCATAAACTGCATATCGCCGCTCTTCTCCGCAATTGCCTATCGCCGCAATGGTAACTCCCTTCTCTTAACTCCTTCTCCGATTAAATCCACATTAACAAAATTGAACCTGTTTGTGAGGATGGGAGGATAAGGAACGTGGAGAGAATGAGGTGGAGGTTCCAAGCCTTTTTATTTATGAATCATTAAAGCATTTAATGATTTAATGAGTCAAAAATAAAAAGGCTACTGATTACTGGAATGGTAACGTCCTTCTGCTATCTGATTTAACTCCACATTAAACAATTTCTCTGGGGGTGAGGGTGGAGGAAGGGGAGGAAGAGAGAGAGAGAGAGAGAGAGAGAGAGAGAGAGAGAGAGAGAGAGAGAGAGAGAGAGAGAGAGAGAGAGAGAGAGAGAGAGAGAGAGAGAGAGAGAGAGAGAGAGAGAGAGATGAGTGCAACAGAACCGACTAGATCTTAAACTAAATTTTTCAAACATTCGTCAACTAGTCGACTATATACCTATATAATATTTTACTGAATTTTGACCATTGGGCGGTTTATAGTATCTATCAATAAATAAGCGATTTATAACATTTTAATTATCCTCCATAGGGGGGGGGCTGCTGAGTACGCAGGTTTGCTGCACCAAGGAACACAAATTATGACTTTTTACAATTATTAATATAACTCAACTAGGTGAAGCTACAAACGATGTTATATTAACTTATGTTCATAATTAAGAGAGGCATAACATTTTACTTATTCTTTATAAGAATAACATGGGGGGCGCAGATTTACTGCTAAAGGAACCATCGGCAAAATATTTGTGTGTTTGCAAAATATCAATAGACGAGAACCAGACGATGCCGTATACCAAATTTCGTTTGTGTACGTTCATAAATAACCTTTTTCCCCATACCAAAAATATGTCTTTTAAACAAAGAATTTAACATCTTCTTAAGAAACTCTTTGGCGCAGTTAATGCACGACCTCTATAGATATATACTCGTTGGAAGTAATCAATAGTAAACTGTCTAACTAGGTTATGTATACTTTCCAATACAACATTTGTAAATTTACTTAAATAACCTATAGTTTATTATTAAAATGAGAAATACCGGTAGTAAATGTTTACAAATATACCAATTGATTTAACTATATTTGTATTGCATATTTGTTAGCTTAATATATTGTGCAGTATGACGAAAAATATAGTTCATCACACGTGCCAAAAGTTGCTTTTCGATCCTTGCAGTTAATCTTGAGCTCGTATCGAAAAGCGTCCCTTTTGACCCTAGTGATGAAATATATATACTATTAGACCTTTTCCAATACTTTATTTTATGTATATTTAGTTTACTAATCATAAATTGTTCATTGAAATAAGGTTTATAATACACATTTACACTTTACAATAACTCATTTTTACAATGATTTATTGTAATATAATACAGTTTAGCACTAAGGTTAGTGTTTGACAACCAGTTGAGTCATGGCGGCGGCGCGGCCATGGCAGACGTAGTTGCAGCCGACCCCAAGCCGAGCATCTGTTTTGCACCCGGCACTCCCCAGCCTCTTATATAAGAAGCGCTGCTGCCAGCAAGAGGACACACTTCTCCTAGTCGCTGCGGGTCGATCAGACCATTTGTCCTGCGACAGCGCAGGGCTAGTGGAGGGTGCAGCATCATCTCGTCCAATATTATTTCGTCCAACACATAACCTGTTGTTAACCTGTCGAGTTCAGTCTCCAGTCGCTGCGGGTCTCTGACCATTTGCCTTGCGACATAAAAAATAACGAAATAGGGAGAATTTGTATAAAATATTGTATTTTGAATGTTTCAATTTGTATATTTGCTTTACTCACTGTCTAACCAAATAAAAGGCGAGTATATTGTGTAAATACGAGTTTTTATTTCATGGTAAGTAATTTAAAATATTATTTCTCCACAGTACACTTGCACACAAGGCATTTGCCCTGCCACGACCGTCCGCCAGGGCTGCGACCTATCACAAACACACACTTTACACGGCTTTGTCTTGCACTCTTTGTGCTGCGGCCAAACTCAAACAATTAGTGGGATTTTTCCCCTATTACCAACAAAGCATTTGTCCTGCCACGACAGTCTGTCGGCGATGCGGCCTAACATTAACACTTATTCGCACGGCATTTGTCTTGCATAACTATCGGCACTGCTGCGGCCGAACACTAACAATTAGTGACACAACGCTTTACATTTGGATCTACCTTTGGCAAAGAACCTCACCCTGAGAACAAATCAATCAAAAATAACAAATTCTATAGTAAAACATTTTTAAACACTGCAATGTCAATAATACAATGTTAATGTAAAAATTAAGTCATGATAAGTAAGGCGTATTGCAAGTTAATAAATTACATTTCAGTTTGTGTAGTTTAAGCCAACAATCCTATACTCTAATATGAGTAAGGTTTCCTTGTATGTTTGCTTGCTTGCGACACTGATCTCAAAAACGGCTCCAACGATTTCCTTCAAATGTTGGAAATAACTAATTTCTGGGATAAAAATAAGTTCTAGACATGCCTCATCCCCAGGAAAAATAAAATAATGTAAAAAACTAAAATGAAAAGTTACAAACATTAACATTGGGTTTATGGAGTTTAAAATCAAAACAAAAGAATTGTAACAGCTGTTCATAATCAATCAGGGAAATGTCAAAGTAATACTCATGTTTCCTTTTTTTATTTTTTAACAATTTTATTAAACCGTTCAGCATTATTACAAATGCTATTCAGGCTAAAGTTTAATATAATACATGTGGATAACATAAGAAATGACAAAGATTGAGGTCAGCCGATCAGCCCCTCAGGCACAGAGTTCATAATGTTCAGAGACACAGGGTATTGCCACATAACTTCTTTGGGTAATAATCTAACAAATGACATAACAAGTAACATAATCTTCGGGTAATCTTGGTGTGCACAGACTTTTTTGTTTTCCTCACATTAAATTAACAAAACATTTTGAGGTAACCTTGGTTTGAGACGAAGCCTTCTGAAATCGGACGGGAGCCCTGTGTTGAAATATTGAATCCCTCTTACAGATGCAAGTTTTGTAAAAAACTTTAGAGCTGACTTTTATATAAATTCTTTGATTTGGGAAATTCCAAGTTCGTGGTGAATTTGGGAATCACGCACATACCAAGGGCATTTAAGTATTATCCTCAAAGTTTTGTTTTGGAAAGTTTGTAGTTTATTAATTGCACTGGTCGAAGCAGTGCCCCATACTGGGCATGCATACAACAGTAATGGTCGGAGGATAGTTTTGTAGAGAAGAACACCATTTTTCACTGATAGAGACGATTTCTTGTTTAATAATGGGAACAGTTTTGATAGTCTTCCATATGCTAAGTTAAGCTGTTTGTTTATATGAAATTTCCAATTTATTTTTCGGTCAAAGTAAACTCCTAAATACTTATTGCCTGATCTGGAGGGTTCCATGTATTTCCTCGTCTAATATTTTAAGATTTTGAGGTTATTCAGGTCTGCAAAGAGTAAAGATTTTTGCCTCACTTCTGTTGGGATTGATTGCTATTCTCCATATTGTTTATGATTATTAACATGTGGTTTCCTGAGAGCAGAGATTAAAATATTTGAGTGAAGATTACATATATGGAGTAGTAAAATAAATCAAAGGGACATTGAGCTATAAATAACAAATGGAGTGACCTTAAAAATGTAGAAAAGAGGCAAATTAGTTATACAAATATGATTATCAGTAGGGGGAAGTGGTGAGATATTACTCCAAGTCATCTAAACAAACTGATTGGCCTTCCCCATAGCAAAGCTCTGCCCCCCATGTACTTATTCCAAATCAGTATATTGTTGTATCAGTGTTTTTTTAATCTGTTGTTCAATTTCATAGAGCTGCTATATTGGATGTAATTGGATGTGACACTGGTAAAATATTGGGACAAAAATGGATAAGAAAACTATAGATCATGTACCTATACTACTACTACTCACATGGAATACTTACCTAGAACGTTTAGCTTATTGTGTGTTTTGATTGGCCTATTTTAAGATAGTTTGTATGTCAGCAGACGAAATACAATCAAATGTTGATTAATTTGTAGACTGTTTTTAAGTTAATTTGTAATGAGGTGTTGAGCCCGAAAGAAAATATGTTTAACATTTAATACAAATTAACTTCACAAGTGACACACATCGTATCTGCTTCAATCTCCAAAAATAAACTTACAAAGTTACCAAACCATTGAATCACTTTTTTGAACTATTTTGCATTCAGGCGTAAAAATTCTTTCTATATACGGGGTAAGATGGCCGAGGTCGAGATAGCTCTAAATATGTTAAATTGAGGGAATCAAAAATACCCATGATTAATATGATTCCATTTTAAATGAAATTTCAAGTTCATTAAAAACATGCAAGGGGTAAACAAATTATACTTCAGAGTATAGTTTCAAGGGTTCTTATAATACTGATTACCATTTATTTACGGTATATTTAAATAGGCTAAATATTTCTATAATGGAAGATAATAATTAATTAGGCATGACAATCCTAGGACTTAAGTTACGCCAGAAAAATTCATGGACAGCTAAACAATTCGTTTGTGCTACAATCTGTGTAGTATTATTACTAAAATAAAAATATTACTAAAATTGTGTATGCATGACAACAACAACAAAAAAAAACTAAAATATCATAAAATTCAAAAATTAGCTTTTAACCTGTCACACCACAACACAAAATAAAGATCATAAACATAAACAAACCAATGAATAATAACAGCTGTTTGTAAAAAATTTTAAAGAAACAGATGGTAATGTAGAGTTTGCAAGACACTAGCCCATTTTTAACATTATTGGCTTACTCCAGTTCAAAAGAATTATAAATAAACGTTCTACCGTGGTTTTACTGTTTGTGTAGAATAGCTACAGCTGTTTAAAATATTTTAAATTAGTCATCTGATATCATCAAAACAAATCTTTCTTCCATAAGAATAACATGGTAACTTTGAAGGTCTGTGGGGCGGAGCCCTATGGAGATATCGGCGTGTAAACTGCTTGGTTGTCCTATTTAAGACCTAAAGAATCAGTGTACAAAATTTCAGCTCTCTACCTACATGGGAAGGAGGAGAATTCTTGATGAGTGAGTCAGTGAGGGCTTTGCCTTTTATAGGTATAGATATATATGTGTTTGCACTCTAGCGGTCGCATTTTTTGTCCGATTTACTTAAAATGTGGTAGGGACGTTCCTTTCTGTAATCAGTTGGACAAGTTCGTTGGGCAAAACAATCGGAAAACTCTAAACCCCTTTTTTGGGGATTAATCTTTAAAATTTCGAGTTTTTGGGCCCAATAAGGGTCAGAAAAGCCCCTTATGTAAAATTAATGCATGTAAAAAGTTGGGAATTAGTGAAGCAAAAGTTTTAAGCCCTCTCTCGTCATTCTAGCATACGTATTTACCGAGTTATTAAAGAAAATGTGTTTCGACTAAACACAGTACGTTGTCTTATGGGGGTTTTACACTAGAAAAGCCTGTTATTCCTTTGTTAGAGTACTTTTATCATCCCCAGCAACCTCACGCCTACTTTAAAGCCTGACTGGACCTTCTACTAACATTATAAAGCGCAAAATTTTATTCCCAGCTTTGCAGGTAAATAAAACCAGGAGCATCAGAACAGCCAAAAAAATCATTGTTTTCAGATTTTAATAAAAATTGGAACAAATATATGTTGTTACACTGATTTTGAGTTTTAAAAGTGGAAATTCACTTCCCTCACGTCAGCGTGCTGCGTGCGAACTCGTTTTTTTAACGACGGCATACAGAAACCCTTACTGAGAGATACCTCTTTTTAAACGTCTTAATAGAAGAAGATGAATGGTGCAAACTAGAGGTCTCTACGATGATCCTCCCTTAAAACATGGCAGCTTATTAAATATAAAATTGTATAATGATATTTAATAAGCTGTTATGATTTAGAGGATCATCGTAGAGACCTATAATTTGCACCATTCATCTTCTTTAATTAAGACCTTTAAAAAAAGGTATCACTCAGTAAGGGTTGTTATTTAACATTTTTTACTTAGCCCCAAAAACCCCTATTTTGGGGGATGAGGCCAAACTTGTTCACTCACTAAAGATTCACGGCTTGGTTACTTCAACGTTC
Organism: Allygus modestus; assembly: GCA_963675035.1. NCBI lineage: Eukaryota > Metazoa > Arthropoda > Insecta > Hemiptera > Cicadellidae > Allygus > Allygus modestus. The sequence continues at coordinate 72,035,828 of OY776114.1, read as the reverse complement.
CAATCGAAAAATCGTATTATTTCGAAACGTTATTGGTGAATTTAAATTACTGCCATGTAAATATAATGCAAAGTGATGTTATAAAATTCAAAAATTCAATTGATCGCTGTGTTTCATAGAACAGAGCTAAAACCCCTAACTCGCGCCATTCTTCTTCTTTTTTATTTTGACTTACCCCCCAAAACCCCTATTTTGGGGGAGGGGGTTGAAAATTTGAACTCTTCGAAAGTTTCCTTTTTGGGTCACTAAGACTTCCCCGGAAGATAACCTCGTTATATGCAGTCGTTAAAAACATAATGTGGGGGATGGGAAACACGGGTATAATCACCTGACCAAATAAAATCATCGTCTGCCATACACACTGAGACGTCTAAGCCCTATTGGCCGTTGGGCAAAGCCCTCAGAGAATTGGAGACATTTCCTTAATTTTGACACATCTGGGAGTTCTTAACGAATATTTTAATAAGAAATCTGTTGAGGTTTTATTACGGCAAAACCTTTAAATTTGACACCTAGGATTTCTATTTGATAACATGCATTTCAATATACGAGCTTTAATAATGTATTTTTAAAAACAAATTTGAAAGCTATTAACTGTGTTTCACCAACTGTGTAATGAACAAATTTCACCAGCTAGTTTAAAATAAAAGACTTCGGTTCAGGTGGTTTTGGCTGTAATACCCGTGATTCAACTCATTAAACAAATAATCAGCTGTTAAGATGTTTATGTAAGAATAATAATACACACAACACTCGAGATGATTGAAACATAATTACTTTTTTACAAGTCATTGCAATATTACGTTTGGATCCAATTATAAATATCTAAATAATAATCCAGTGTTTATTATTACTTTCTTTTACGCGTCTGTGTTTGCCACATACTGTTCTCCCGAGTTGAAAACACTAGGATAGCTCCAGTGAACAGAGCTATTGAATGTTAGGTCATGCCACTCAGGTCAGCCGTCTCAAGTGTTCCTCATCGTCGCTGGGTCGTGTGCGCATTGTGCAGTTGGGCCATGGCGATCATCGGCTACAAGAACATTTGCTTTTATGCAATCTTTGACATCGTGAATTACGTTACTGAGGAGAAAATATCACCCACCGGAGGCTGTCCATTTTTGTTCGCTGATTATTCCTGGATGAGACGAGAGATACCGTTCTACTTACCCAATTTTTACTGGAACCCCAAGGCTGTACAAATAGCTGACTCTGCTTTTTACATGGGTAAGATCGTGATGCTCGTGCCGGCAGGAGTGCTGTCAGATCTCGGGTACCCTAGGCGCGTGCTCGGTGGAGGCATGTTGTTGGTGATGGCTCATTACCTTCTCGTCCCGATGGTCTGCGAATACGGAATCTCCGGGTTCGTGGTGCTATACATATTGGAAGGTATCGGCGAAGCCTTGGTACTCCCAAGCATATTTTCCCTGATAAGCCGCTTTGCACTCCCATCGGAAAGGAACTTCTTCACCGCACTTGTAGTTGCTGGTTTTTACTGCGGAGACACTATGGGACACGTGGTCTTCAACTTGATCTACGTGGGACTTAGATCCTGGAGTTCTGGATACTACGCTACGGGGGTGATTGGACTAGCCTGGTTGGCCATCTGGTCTGTCTTTACGTACTACACACCAGTCGAGATTCCGTCCATCCCTCAGAACCAGCACCGCACCATAACCGACATCCGCCAGAAAAGAACCTTACTGATCGAACTGCAAATATTAAAGGGAATTCCTTGGAGCAAGATTGTTTCTTCACGCCCTTTCCTCAGCCTCGTTTTAGTATATTGCTCTTTGTTCTGGGCCGCCTACTCAAACATTTGGAAAACCCTGGTTCCCTATCAACAATATATATTGCACCTTCCCGCTGGGTTAACCAAGTATTTGAAAATGGTGGGGGTAGCTGCTATACCGACTACGTTGATGGGCGGGTTGCTAGCCGATTGGGCCATTAAACACAATCTTGCATCCAATACAGTTATTAAACGTTCTTTTGCATTCATCGGCGTGATCTGTTCATCAGTTGTGCAGGTAACATTGCCGTTGGTCGGCTGCGACGTAATATTGTTCTGGGTCCTCGCTACCACTGCGATGTATATCATCGGGCTGGCAGTTTCAGTCATCTACTCCACTCCCATCGACCTCAGTCCGCAACACGCCGGTCTATTGACGGGAATTATGATCACCGCTAGTACGATCTGCTTCCTCTTTGATGTAAAGATAGGCAAAATACTGGTAACAGACTATTGCAATCCAAGTCATTGGGGGAACAACTTTCTGTTTTTTTCAATGTCAGCCATAATATCGACGGTTCCATTTATATTGTTTGGGTCAGGAGAAAAACAACGCTGGAAGCAAACCACCCTTGTATATACTCCCCCCACCGAACTAACTCGCCCTCACAACCAGCCCCCCACCGAACTAACTCGCCCTCACAGCCAGCCCCCCACCGAACTAACTCGCCCTCACAACCAGCCCCCCACCGAACTAACTCGCCCTCACAACCAGCCCCCCACCGAACTAACTCGCCCTCACAACCAGCCCCCCACCGAACTAACTCGCCCTCACAACCAGCCCCCCACCGAACCAACTCGCCCTTACAACCAGCCCCCCACCGAACTAACTCGCCCTCACAACCAACCCCCACCGAACTAACTCGCCCTCACAACCAGCCCCCCACCGAACTAAATCGCCCTCACAACCAGCCCCCCACCGAGCTAGAGACTTCGGTTGGACCTATTCTCCACCAACCCACCTCCACCTCCGATACACAGATGCCTACAAATCTTTTACCTCCAAATTGATGACTCACAGATAATTTGGAATGGATAATCTTTTGAATGTTGAGTAAGAATCAAGAAACGTGGACAATTAGTGTAAAAACTGTCCAACTGTGAAATTAGGCCTTCACTTACTGAGAATAAGTCACTTTTTCTCATATCAAACAAAACTTAAATTGTTGTGAATTTTAAAATAAATAAACAATAAATCATATGTTCTGTTTTTATTCATATAATTCATACGTGATTTTAAAGGAACTTAGCCAATGTTTTAGGGGGATTGGAAAGGGGCGATGGGGTTTTATTGGTTTAAAGGTGTCGAATTTTCAAAAAATTATATGATTAGTGCTAACTTACTTTGAGGATGAATCCTAAAAATACTTAGGTTGAGTAAGTATGCTTTTAAAGTTTTTTTGTTTATCAATGCATTCAGACTTTTTAATAAACCAATCCTAATAATATTAAATACCCCCGTCGCAGCAAACCTGCGTACTTAGCGAATTTCCAACGCAACTATATGTCTTAATACCACATAAAGCCGCATAGCAAGTTTTATAATCATATATTCACAAATACAATTTTAATTATTCTCCATAAGAATAACATTGAGTACATAGGTTTGCTGCAACAAGGAACACAAAATATGGGGTTTCATGCAAATATCAATATAAATCACCTAGGTGAAACCACATACCAAGTTTCATCAATACACATAAAAAAATCGATATATACCATTTTGATTTTTCTCCATTAGAATAACATGGGGGATGAGGACGCAGGTTTGCTGCAACAAGGAACACAAAAAATTGTTTTATATACAAATATCAATATAACTCAATAAGGTGAAGCCACATACAAGTTTTATTAAATTATTTCATAATTAAGGGATACATTACTTGTTACTTATTCTCCATAAGAATAGCATGGGGGCTGAGTACGCAGGTTTGCTGCTACGGGAATAATCAGTAAAAATGGATTTGTTTGTGCAAATAAGAATAGACCATAACCAGATGAAGCCGAATACCAAGTTTCATTAGTATCCGTTCATAAATAAGCGAGATATAAAATTGATCTTATTCTCCATAACATTGGATAACATTGGACAACGTACTGTGTTTAGAACTTTCAATATCTCTGTAACCATTTGACGTAGAGAAATGGTCAAAACACCGAATTGGGTGTTTTTGTTTTAGTTGAATCTAATGGCGAAAACTAAAATTAGACTTTTTAAAATATTACATGCCAAAACTTCAAAAAAACCATTTTTGGGGTACAACCCCCCCCCCCAAAATACCACTTTGGATGGAGCGATCTGTCTGGTTTTTGAACTTAAAGTCATAAATGCTGCTTTACACGTTTGCACCAAATTTCACCAAAATCGGACCATTTTTACGAGAGTTACCGCACCCACGGACCACACACACACACACACACACACACACACACACACACACACACACACACACACACACACACACACACACACACACACACATATACAGTTTCGAACGAATGGTGTTTTTGGAGTCTGGGGACCTAAAACGAAAAGTTATCATGGTCCCGGGCCTAGGTCTTACCATGCTGACTACGGTAATAGCTTCTTCAATAGGGGAAATTCGCTAAGAATAAAAGTTGACTAAGTACTACTGAACGTAATATTACAAATGCTGAAATTTATATTTGACTTTGAATATATATTGAGGTGCTGCAATTTAACTAGGCTTTACATTTTAATTGTTAATTTTATTTTATAAAAAATCAATCACGAATTTATCATATCATATCATACTGTTATTATAAAGCAGAAAGTTTGTGAGTATGTTCGGGGCTCAATCACGCTCCAACTACTGAACCGATTGAGCTGATATTAGATAAAGTACCCGGGGGCCAAGCTTTGCTAGGGGGAAGGCCAGTAAGTTTGTTTAGATAACTCGGAGTAATATTTCACCACTTCCCCCTACCGATAATCAGATTTGTATAACTCGTTTGCCTCTTTTCTACATTTTTAATGTCCCTCCAGTTGTTATTTATAGTTCAATGTCCCTTTGATTCATTTTAATACTCTATATATGTAATCTTCACTCAAATATTTTAATCTCTGATCTCAGGAAACCAAATATTAATCATAAACAACATGAGTCGGTGTTTGGATTGATACAAAACTTAAATTCCATAAACATATTGATGAAACCATCAGCAGGTGTAGAAAAGACTTAGATGTCTTAAAATGCTTAGCGTTTGGGACGAAGGGAGCTCATCCAAAGTTTCTTCTAAGAATCTACAAAGCTTTAATACGACCAAAATTGGATTACTGCAGTTTTATTTTTGGACATTTAAATAGGACATATGAACAAAAATTGGATGTTGTACAAAACAGCGCATTAAGGATATGTACTGGAGCTATTAAGACAACACCCATTCAGGCATTACATGCTGAAACTGCCACAATGACACTAAATTTGAGAAGACAATTGTTATCGGAAAAATTAGCTCTGAAAATTCATTTAAATACATCTCATCCTGCTTTTTTAAAACTCCAAGAACTAAGCATGCTCACCCATCACCATCCATTTTGGGATAAAAAACATACACCAACAATTATACGAGCTTTTGACAAAATTAAAAATTATATTGGTGAAGCCGTCAACGAACCCTATGGTCATTCAATTTTCCAATTCCATAAACCTCTATGTATGATAAACCCAAATATCCATTTTTCTAAAGTTCTTGCTTCTGGTATTCAGTCTAGTAAACAGCATGTAAACGATACTGTATTGCTACAATCATCGTTATACATTTTACACCACAAATGGAACGGGCACAGGATAATATATACAGATGGATCCAAAATTGGAACCAATGTTGGTGTTGGTATATATGATCCTGCAGTTGACATGGAAATAAAAATAAAAATTCCCTCAATGTCATCAATCGTCTCAGCAGAATTATTTGCCATTTTAAAATCTTTAGAATATATATCACAGTTAAATGACAGCAAATTTGCTATTGCAACAGATTCTCTTGTGTCCATTTACAACATTGAAAATGCTCTACGTGGCTTTAACAATGATAACCTAACTTTAGCAATTGCAAAAGAAATTATTAAATGTTCAAAAGAAATTGTGATACAATGGATTCCTGGCCATGTTGGAGTTCCGGGTAATGAAAAGGCGGATTCCCTAGCAAAGTGTGCAGCTCACGATGATGCATTAGTTGTAGACAATAAGTTCCCTTTGCGATATTCCGATATTTGTTTTGATATAAAGAATAAAATAAGAGCTAAATGTAATGAATTATTGCAAGCTACAAACAAAGGGGAATGGTATAAAAAGACTCAAAGTACCTACTCGAACGTCCCATGGTTTGAATCAACCAAATTCAGTAGACGTGACACCACTATGATCTGCAGACTTCGTTTTGGACACTGTTTTACAGCAGACCGACTTTTCTTACTTCAAAGAATTGACTCCCCACAATGCCTAAAATGTAATGATGGAACTCATGAAAGTATTCTACACATATTTAAGGACTGCACTGCCTACTCAGTACATCGAAGTTATCTCTATGAAATGTTGAGAAGATGTAACTGTCATATACCTCCTAATTTGCATGACATTCTTAAAGAAGAAAACTCAAAATTATGGTGTTACATCTTAGAATTTTTACACAAAATCAAGAAAATTATTTAAGTGACCATATACCTGATGAAATTTATTAAGGTTTGGACTTGAATTGTAATATTTGGACTTCATACATCAGAACTATTTATATAATTGAAATTAATTCAGTGTGTTTTCAAAATTATAGTGTTACGTCTTAGAATTGTTATATAAAATCGAGAAAATAAGTGGCCATAAACCGGATGGAATCAATTAAATTTTGGACTTGAACTGTAATATAATAATTTATGTTCGTAGCTCTTAAGGCTTCATGTAATTTAATACAAAGCCTCTAATAAAAGATAAAAAAAATACTTTGACAGTTCCCTGGTTGATTATGAACAGCTGTTACAATTCTTTTGTTTTGATTTGAAACCCCATAAGCCCAATGTTAATTTTTTTAACTTTTCATTTTAGTTGTTTTACATTATTTGATTTTTCCTGGGGATGAGGCCTGTCTAGAACTTATTTTTATCCCAGAAATTAATTATTTCGAACATTTGAAGGAAATCGTTGGAGCCGTTTTTGAGATCCGTGTCGCAAGCAAGCAATCACACAAGCAAGCAAGCAAACCTTACTCATATTAGAGTATAGGATAATATCCTAACTAACATTTAGGCCTATTTAGTTTTACAATTCCTTTAGGGCTTTGGCCGCTAAACCACCCATGTTAATCTGAAGGGCACAACAATTTACTGCATCATATGATACTTAAAATTGGTGTTCTGTATTTGAGATTTACAACAAGATATTGAGTTTATTTATTTGTTTATGTTTTTGGTTTACACTTTTGTTGCACGTTTAACCACGAAAGTACCTGTAATCCTAAGGAAACATAAATCAAATTTGTTTCAAAGATTGGAAAAAGCTCGATTGGCTAAATGTCAGACATCTTCAGCACAAATTGAAGTTAGAAGGCTTTCACAAGCTCTACGGCATGCAGCACGCAGAGCAGAAGGAGCTCCAGAAGATCAGCAACTTGGACGTAGTAAACAGTCGTAGTAATATGACGGTGTTGCTGTTTCGCCTGGCTTGTAAGCTCAAACTGGTGTTAAAATCCGCTTATAGCTTATTCTGGAAGTAGATGTGTTGCCTTTAAGATAATGTAAAGCTATAATACCCCCGTAGCAGCAAAACCTGCGTACACAGCGAATTTACAATGCATATATATGTATCTTAATACCACATAAAGCCACATTCCAAGTTTCATCAATATACATTCATAAATACATTTTCTCCATAAGAATAACATGGCGGCTGAGTATAAAGGTTTGCTGAAACATGGAACACGAAAAATGGGTTTTAATACATATATCAATATAACTCGACTAGGTAACACCCACATACCAAGTTTTATTAATTTATGTTTTCCGATTTTAAATTGAAAATATGTTCAAAACAATATTTATTTGTCAGCAGTATGAAATGCACTGTGCTGATAACAACGAAATTTTTCCAATTAAATTCAAAATAAATTTAACACCTAACTTTTTTTAAATAAATCCCTTTGCCCTCTTGAAAGAATGATTTTAAATGTTGATGACATAATGGTTCAAGTCGACAATAATCCTTCCTTTTATGCCAGCTTTATGTTATTTCATACACTTGCTTTACAGAATTTGAACAAATAATGGAGACAGTATGTAAACATAGCAGAAGTTTATATTGTTTATAATTACTCTAAGCAGACGCTTGTGCAGTGAGATGTTCTGCTAGCCATCCCTTACAGGTGTCGCGGTGGTCAGTCCCAAGATGTGCCCGGTCTCATATTAAGCGGGGCCCACCCGCCAGTTAGGCTGTCCATGATAATAGCTGATGTCCCGTTCTACGCTCGAGTATCTAGCAGACGTAAGAGCCAGATGTGATGAAAGGTTTACACTGATCACCACAACCTAAATAAAATACAACTCCATAAGATTAACATTGTAACTTTGAAGGCCTGTATGGCAAAGCTCTAAACGTGGATGTGTTTCAAACCCCCTAAAAGCACGTCTAGAGAGTAAGAGCTTTCGACTGATGCCAAATATGTATGTAAAATAATAAAAAATCACCGAAAAAAAATAATAAAGTGAATCAGGAATTTCTCCCTTTTAGCCCAACTTTAATGAATAAATTACTTTTTATTTACTAAATATAGAATACAAAGCACGGTCGAATATACAGAAAATCTTGTAAACAAGTTGTTTACAAAACACCCAAATCCCTGTTTCGATAAGTATATCAAGTTTGAACGAAATTTATCAGTAAATAAGAGAGAAATTGTAATTTTTCTATTCCCCATAAGAATAACATTGGACAACGTACTGCTTTTACCGCAAAATGAAAATTTAAATTTTCTCCGCAACCAGCAATCCTAGAATAGCAATTCAAAATACTAAATTATTTAGTTTTTTGAGCTCTTTTCAATGGTGAATAGTATTTTTTTGTTTATATTTATTTTTTGTTTTATGAAAAATTAAAAAAAATGAATTTTTGATGGTTTAAATCCTGTATTTTCTGAACCCGTATTTTTACAGAAATGCGGGTGGTGTCGTTTTGTTGGAAAAACGAAAGCTCTACAAACTAGTAAAGTTTAGTTAAAATCGTTAGAGCCGTTTTTGAGAAATTTTGATTTTTCATGTTTTTTGGCGGTTTTTGATAATTACCCTTAAAAATCAAAAATTCCAAAAAATGAAAAAAATGCCTGGAGATATCGTGGGTTAGTTCCTACATACCAAGTTTCATAACAATCGGACCATTGGTTAGGGCTCTAGCTCTGTACACATCCTTACAGACAGATAGACAGACAGACATCACGTAAAAATCACTTTTTGGGTTCAGGGAGCACCAAAGCGAATATTTCCACTATCAACCCAAATTCGAAAATTTTGACGAAAATAATACTTTCTCCATATGACTGTAGTTGGAGGGGAATAGTAGTGAGGGTATTCGCCATCTCTCTCGCACTACTCCTTGAACAGACTTGTATAGATAGTTTGTGATCCTGAATATTTTATTTTAACCCCTCCAACTCTATTTTTTTGGAAAAACATTGCTCAACCACAACGATTCTACCATCACTAAACACAGGATGAATGTCTGCACGTGAGAATGTCGCTAGAGGATACCGCGTGATGAAATCCATCGGGACCACATGGAAATGATAGTCACCAATCTTTGAAGTTTTGAGGATTCTTGAAGTTATTCTGTAATAAATAATATATTGTTTTAAATGGAACAACTTAAAGCAAGGCTTAGGTAATCAAGGCTCGGGGTCGAGAGAGACCCCGTCCCTCGCATGGCCAGAGAGGAAGCGTTCAATGACCTTAGCTGAGAGGCAGAAGGGTCGAGTTGCACAAGTGCATTTCCTGGACTGCAGTTGCAGTTGCATCGTGCACTCTCAAAAGATTTGTGTAAACATTCGAGTGAAAGTATCAATTAGTATGCAATTATATGCGAAGGAGAAGGATCGAAGAGGACACTTTATGAGATGGTTCGGATGTGGAGAAAGTAACGCGCGGAATTGTGTCTTTGAAGAATAAACAGGGATGATTAACGCAAAGTATTGGTTTTGTATTTGCTGTGATGCGTACTAAGCCCCCATGTTATTCTTATGGAGAATAAGTAAAATGTAATGACTCCCTTAATTATGAACATAAATTAATAAAACTTGGTATGTGGCTTCTCCTACTTAAATTATATTTATATTTGCATAAAAACCAATTTTTTTGTTCCTTGTTTCAGCAAACCTCTGTACTCATCACCAATGTTATTCTTATGGAGAATAATAAGATTGTATAACTGGCTGATTTGTGAATATATTTTTATGAAACTTGGTTTGCGACTTTATTTGGTATTAAGACATATATTATTCATTGTAAATTTGCTGATAACGTAGATTTGCTGTGACGGTGGTAATTTGATTTATTTTATACTTTATCTATATTTTAACATATGTTTATTCATTTTAGCGAATTTCCCTTATAGGTAAAAAGCTATTACCGTAGATCTCATGGTAAGACCCCGAGACCATGATAACTTTTTGTTTTGAGGTCCACAGATGACAAAAACACTATTCGTTCAAATTGATATATATATATATATATATATATATATATATATATATGTGTGTGTGTGTGTGTGTGTTTTGTGTGTGTGTGTGTGTGTGTTTGTGTGTGTGTGTGTGTGTGTGTGTGTGTGTGTGTGTGTGTGTGTGTGTGTGTGTGTCTGTGTTTGTGTGTGTGTGTGTGTGTGTGTGTGTGTGTGTGTGTGTGTGTGTGTGTGTGTGTGTGTGTGTGTGTGTGTGCGGGCGCGCGCCTGTGTCCGTGAATGCGATGACTTGAGTAAAAAATGTCCGATTTCGATGAAATTTGGCTGAAATGTCTAAAGTAACATTTATGACTAAGTTCGAGAACCAGAAAAATCGGAATATGGGAAGGGGGGTTTATTGATGTTTTTAATTTTCCGAAAATCAGTTTTTTTGCATTTTGCACCCTAAAATCTTTAAAACACTTAATTTTGTTTGGACCATGTTATAGAGCTAAATACCCCCGTCGCAGTAAACCTGCATACTCAGCGAATTTCCAATGCATTATATATGTCTTAACACCACATAAAGGCGTATACCATGTTCCATAAAAAATATATTCACAAATAAGCGATACATACAGTTTAAATTATTCTCCATAAGATTAACATTGGCGATGAGTACATAGGTTTGCTGAAACAAGGAACACAAACAATTAGTATTTGTGCAAATATAAATAGAATTAAACTAGGTGAAGCCACATACCTAGTCTCATCAATAATGTTCATTCATAAATAAGTGATATATAACATTATAATTGTCCTCTATAATAATGACATGGGAGCTGAGTAAACAGGTTTGCTACAACAAGGATCACAAAATATGGTTTTTTATGCAAATATCAATATAAATCAACTAAGTGAAGCCACATACCAAGTTCCATCAATTTAAATCCATAAATAAGCGATATATACCATTTTGATTTTTCTCCATAAGATTAACACGGGGGATGAGTACGCAGGTTTGCCACAACAAGGAACACCAAAAATGTTTTTTTATGCATATATCAATAAAACTCAACAAGGTGAAGCCACATACCAAGTTGAAATTAATTTATGCTTTTAACTAAGGGAGCCATTACATTTTACTTATTCTCCATAAGAATAACATTGGACAACGTACTGTGTTTAGCACTTTCAATATCTCTGTAACCATTTGACCTAGAGAAATGATCAAAACACCAAATCGTGCGTCTTTTTAAGTTGATTCTAATGATTAAAACTAAAATTTGACTTTTTCAAAAATTACATGCAAAAAACTCAAAACCCCACTTTTGGGGTACAAAACCCCCCAAAATACCCCTTCGGGTAGGTCGATATGTCTGGTTTCGAACTTAAAGTCATAAATGCTGCTTTACACGTTTATACCAAATTTCGTCAAAATCTGATTATTTTTACGAGAGTTATTGTGCTCACGGACACACACACACACACATATATATATACATATACACACAAATATATATATATATATATATATATATATATATATATATATTTATATTTATATATATATATATATACAATTTTGAACGAATGGTGTTTTTGGCATCTGGAGACCTCAAAACGAAAAGTTATCATGGTCCCGGGCCTACGTCTTACCATGCCGACTACGGTAATAGCTTCTTCCCTATAGGGGAAATTTGCTAAAAACACATTTATTACCTTCCTCGTTGCAGCTCACCTGCGTACTCAATCCTCAATGTTATTCTTATGGATAATATTTATAATGCTATAAACCACTTATTTATTAATTTATTTTTATGTAACTTGGTAAGTGGCTTTATCTAGTAGTGTTACACATATATATGCATTTGAAATTCGCTGAGTACTCAGCTTTGCTGCGATGGGGGTATTATTACAAACAATAATGAAATCATTCAAATTGTTAAGGATTTAGAAGACAAACATACTGCAGGCTGGGATGGTATATCTGTTCATCTAATCAAACAATGCATATATTCAATAGTCCCACACCTTTCTTATATCTTTAATATATGTTTACAATTTGCTGTATTTCCTGATCTTTTAAAACTATCAGTTGTAATTCCAATTAAAAATAAAAATGGGACGAATACTTTGGAAAACTTCAGGCCAATATCGATCCTTCCTTCATTCTCAAAAATCTTAGAAAAATTGGCGTATGAGAGACTTATTAATTTTATAGATAAATATAATATATTAAATACCGAACAATATGGTTTTCGAAGAAATACGTCTACTTTAAACGCATTAATAAAATATACTAATCTAATCATTGAAAATATTGAACAAAATCAATTCACAGCATCAATTATATGTGATATGTCAAAAGCTTTTGATAGTATTGATCACAAATTACTACTTGAAAAGTTACAATTTTATGGTATAAGAGGCATAGCAGGAGATTTTTTTCATTCATACCTAAGCAATAGGAAACAATTGGTAAAAATTAAATTTAAAAATAAATCATCCGAATCAGAACTTAAAAATGTAAAATTTGGCGTGCCACAAGGATCTATTATGGGGCCACTATTATTTATTATATATGTTGCTGATATGCCATTTAATGTTAAAGCCAACCAAATTGTCCAATTTGCTGATGACACCAGCTTAGTGGTATCAGCAGAAAGCTTCGAAGATCTGCAGGATAGAATAAACGAGTCTCTGCTTGATATAGACCAGTGGTTTAATGCAAATGGATTGGCACTGAATAAATCTAAGACTTATATTCTGAGCATGAAATTCATAAAAGAACAAAACGAAAAAATAATCAATGCTAAAATTAATGGCACAACAATTCCTACAGTAGAAGAAGTATCAGTTCTGGGTGTTTTAATTGACAGTAAATTAAATTGGAGCAGTAATATTGAAAAAACATCTAAAAAACTAAGTTCATGTTGTTACTGTTTAAGAGTTTTGTCAAAGTCTCTAAGTAGAGAAATTTTACGAATAACATATTTTGCGTATTTTCAAAACATACTTTCCTATTGTTTACCAATTTGGTTTGGCACTTCATCAGAGAACAAAATAAAAATTTTCAAAATTCTAAAACAAGCAATCCGAATTATTTACAGTATACCACAGACGGAATCATGTCACAACTATTTTAAAGATTCAAAAATATTAACTGTATTCGGCCTGTATATATTTGATTTAGCAAAATTTTTCTTAAAAAATAAAAGCCAATTTACTGAATCTCAACAAGTAAACAAATATGATACAAGACAAAATTCTTTAATATTACATCATATTCATAGAACAACTTTGTACGAAAGATCAATTACATATACATCTGGAAAATTGATTAATCACATAAAAGAAAATACAACTTAACAATGGAATCAAGAAAAGATTTAAATAAATTAAAAAAATGTTTGCTTGAAAACCCCGTCTATTACGTTGATGATGATTTCCACCAACTTTAAACAAAAGAACCTCATACGAATAACCAAGTGCCAAGTGGATGATTGCGAACTTTTTTACATTTTGTTCTCCACTTTTATAACAACACGTTTACCTTTTATATTGTACACATTGTAAAATGTTTATACAATAAAGATCTGTATCTGTACATATATATTATATAGTTATATATAGTAGTATTATATATGATATAGATTAGTAATAAATACCCACAAGGTTTAAATTTAACACAAATCATATCAGCTGTTTACAATTAAACATGAAATATTAAAACATAATAAACAAAAAACAAACAATATGCAAAAAAGAAGTTCACCACAAGACATTCAATTGTTAAAAGTCAATCTTGGTTTCCTCACCGATCGAGTTAGAACATTAGCTATCATATAGATGGTTTTACTGATCTAGTATATAGATCTCCAAATATTGTTCCTCTCATGTCAGACTATTGCTATTACGCCACTGAACATTGTTACCGTAGGACATGCCAGTGAGATCAGCCGTCTCGTGTGCCCCCCAGCGATGGATCGTGTGCGCTTGTGTAGTTTAGCTTTTGCGATCATAAGCTACAGGAATTTTTGCTTTTTTGCTATCGCCAACATTGTGGATTCTGCTTCAGACGAGCGGTGGATGTCCTTTTCTCTTTTCTGGAAGTACCTGGGAGAAAGAAGAATCGCCATTAGTCTTACCCGAATTTTAATGGAATCCAAATATTCTTGATAAATCGCACTCCGCATTTTACGCAGGTAAGATGTTGATGGTTGTGCCGGCAGGAATGCTGTCAGATTTCGGGTACTCGAGGTTCGTCCTCGGTGGAGTCATGTTGTTGGTCGCAGTTATCAACTAATTTGCTCCTCCTCACGTTTACTAAAAAATCTGGATTCACAGAATACTTTGTTCAGAACTTCTTAGAAGGTATTAGCGAAGCACTGATATACCCGTGCATCTTTACACTGATAAGTCGCTGGGCGCCGCCCTCGGAACGGTACTTGTTCACGGCACTCGTAGTAGTAGGCTTTTTCTACGGAGACAACATAGGACATGTATTCTTCAAATTATTCTATTTGGGATTTAGATCGTGGAGAATCGGTAGTTTTATTACGGGGTTATTTGCACTAATCTGGTTGGCTTTAGGTTTCATTTTCATACACCACTCACCAGATGATCACCCGTTCCTACATAGACTTGACTACCCTATCACTACCAGGGGCAATCGAAGAAAGGAGACCATATCAATTGGAGTGAGAAGATTAAAGGGAATTCCTTGGTTCAAGATCGTGTCGTCGCGTCCTTTCCTCAGTCTAGTTTTAGCGTATTGCTCTGTGGACTGGGCTGCCTACATGAACATTTGGGAGTTATTCCCGACATATCAAAAGTATATATTGCGTCTCCCCGAAAGGTTTAGTGACAAGTCATCAATCATGGTGTTCGCTGTCATCCCCACTTCGTTGATGGAAGGATTGTTCGCCGATTGGGCCAATAAACACAATCTTATGTCGAGGACTGCGGTCAAAAAGATGATTGTTTTTTACAGTGTATTGTATTCCTCAATTCTACAACTATCAGCGACTTTAGTGGGCTGCAACATTATGTTGTTCTGGGTTTTCTCTATCACCGCAGCCTACATGATCGGTCTGGCTAACCCGGTGATCTACTCCACTCCCATAGATCTCTGTTCAAGGCGCGCCGGTCTGTTGATGGCTATTATGACCGGCGCTAGAGCGATCTGTGCCGTCTTCACGAGAACGTTAAGCGACATCCTAACCGACAATTACAACTTGGATCAGAGGCGGAGCAAGATTCTAGTTTTTCCCGCTCTTACCTTGGTATTGATTATTCCATTCCTATTTTTCGGGTCGGGAGAATCGCAACAATGGAGGCGCTCCAGTCTAAGAGTCACTCGCCCTCACTCGATCAAGCTGAAGAACTAGAGACATCCGAGGTAGCAAACACCCCAACAGCCACCTCTTAAACAGACCCAGGCCAAAACTCCTTACCTTTACAAAATAAAATTTGGAATAAATTATCTGTGAAAAGGTCACTATAAATCTTGCCAACTGATTCCAACAAATGTTTAAATATATTTATAACTGTAAAACTACTCATACAAATTAGTTATTTTCTGCATAAAGTTACCAAAACTGTTATATTGTCAGCGAAATAAACAAATAGCAAACATGTGTTTCATTTTACAACTTACTAAATTTGTAAGAACTTTGACAGACTTTTTAGTAAATGTATACTCATTATACCTTTAATTATATTAATAGGCAAGCACAAAACTGTCCCTCACTTTTTCTCAGCGCGTATGTGCATCGTAGGAGAAATTCACGCATACCATTAGAAATGCTCACGTAGATGAGCAGAAACTTCTTAATATTTGCATCGGCCCTCAGGGCTACGCCCCTCAGGCTTTCAAAGTGTCAATGTTAACCATAGGCCCGTATTACACTGTAAAATATTTTTATATAAGTTCTTTGACAAAAATCTTTGATAGTGTAATAGACTATCTTTTAAGAACTATTTCCTTTATAACATTTAATTTATACAATTTTAGGTTGGCATTACATTTTAACAAAGTAGTTAAAGTAGTACTGAATTTCAAAAAACCCATTTTTGGGGTACAAACCCCCGCTCCCCCCAAAAACAACCCTTATTATGGTGCTGTCTGGTTTTCGAACTCATGAAAATAGATGCTTTCTAACACGTTTTTACTAAATTTCATCAAGATCGAAACATTTTTACGGAAGTTATAGTGCCTACGAACATATATATATTAGGTTGACATATATATATATATATATATATATTATATCGTATATATCGTATGTATCGTATATATATATATATATTATATCGTATATATCGTATGTATCGTATATATATATATATATATATATATAAACGGGTATATATTTCTCTCATATATATATATATTTATTTATATATATTAATTTGAACGAATGGTGTTTTTGGCATCTGAGGGCCTCAAAACAAAAGGTTATCATGGTCTCGGGCCTAGGTCTTAGCATGCCGACTACGCTATTAGCTTTTTCCCTATAGGTAAACAAAATTTAGTTTGAGAAATTGTTATACATTATTAAGAGTCTTCATCACCGGAAGTTGCTAGATGCCATCTTGCAGTTTTGCTCCATAAGGCCAATGTTAACTTTGTGCCTCCATTACTCCTCACCTGATCGTCACATACAATTCATGTTGGTGTCAAATTAAAGGTTTTGACGTCCTCTAGGGAAATACAATGTTGAATTTTTTAATTTGGGTACCATAGTTGCATAATAAATAGTTGAATTTTGAACTGAAACACTGTACATGTTCTCATTAATATGTAACAAAATCCAAATTCGACTATTGTATTTCCCTAGATGACGACGAAACCTTTAACTTGACACCAAAATTAATTGTTTTTGACGATCAGGTGAGGAGTAACGGAGGCACAAAGTTAACATTGGCCTTATGGAACAAAACACCAAGATGGCGTCCGGCAACTTCCGGTGATGAAGACTCTTAATATTGTTTGCAGTATGACGAAAAGTTTAGTTCATCACTAGGACCAAAAGTGGCTTTTTGATCCTCGCTCATTTTCCAGCCTCGGTTCCTCCTCAGCCGTTAACCTTGAGCTTGGATCGAAATTCACGTCGTAGGAGAAATTCACGCATACCGTTAGTGGGTACGTGGGTAAGATGGGAGTGCTTCCTTCTGCTTAGGTTGCAACATATTACGAACACCCTCTATCGGTATTGCCGTGTAAATTAGCAGAAACCATTTAAAATTAACATTGGCCCCACAGGCCTTCAAAAGCCTCAATGTCAATCCACAAAAAATATATAAATATAATTAATTTTATATTTAACAGTTGAAACATTAAGAAAACATCAGCAAGAACAGATGTGACATAAATTATACCGAGTGTGCCGCTTCCATTGCATAGAACTTTACCAGGTTATTTGGAAGGTCAAAACAAACAAATAATGCAAAAATGTATCCTATCTCGATCTTTTTTCTTTCTGTAAGCTTGTATATGTTTTAAAGAATTTCCCCTTTAGGAAAGAACCTATTGATAGCCCTACCCATTAAACCCACCCCTCGTTCCAGGGTTTCCTTTCGCCGGAATCGTTTGTCACATTTCTTTGGGGGGAGAGAGCCCCGTGTTGATCCGGCGTTCTGAGGCCCGCAGTGCTGGGAGAAAGGAACTTCCTTTTCTTCGATGACGCTGCTTTTGGCAGTCACCTTTCTTCATTTTTAGCCTTTTCCAGGGCAAGCCTAAAAACGCGTCATGCTGCGGAACAAGCTGAGGTCAACCTTTTCCTCTGGCTGGCGCTTACTGCAGAGGAAGCAGTGAGGCCCTTTGCTGCAAGACTCGTGCTGATTGTCCGACTCTGCATTTGTAGCAGAGAGTGGGCCACTTTTACTGTGGCATTGATTCAACCAAGGTATGCTTTTTTAATACTAACCGAATTATATAAAACAAATTAATACTACAGCCAGGTGCTTGCGACTGCAATTTTTCTTTGAACTAATGATGATGTCACTGCTGCAATTACTTAAATTACAGATTAAGAACAGCATTTTTAATATCTCATTGCAGGAAGTGGAAAATAACTCTCTTCTTTAAAAATTGCTGTCGATATCGGTGTAAAGTGTAAAGTCGTCAACTCTTTTAACTCGCTAGACTAGACTAGCTTGTCGGCAAACAACGGCAATAAGCACCAATTTCAGGGAGACTGCGGTGTCTTCATCCCAGGGACTTGGAATATACAGGCCAACTTATGGTACATCGCTAGGCACAAAAAAGTGTCTTATAATTGTGTAAGTCTTCCCTTATCAATAGATAAATCGGATTAAGTTATTATTCTTTCAAATAAACAATGCAATCATATTAAAGGATATGACAAACAATATTAAACCTGCTACGTTACATATGTTACCTGTTTCCCGGTGTATAACTCTTACCTTATTGCAGCTTAATTAAAATTACACCACGGTCTGGGAAAAGTTCAACTTTCCCGCTCCGCCGAGCGCCACAGCTCAACTTGGAATGTCGCGGACGCTCTATGCAACGGATCACAGTTTCCAACTTTCCACACTGTTTATGAGCAACGGTTCAGAGATCAAGCTCAGATGCTAATCGGAGGCGACAATAATGAGAGAATGACGTCACATGACGCCACTTTCCCGCGATTGCACGTCCGCGTGGTCAGCTGGCTATCTTCCCGCGAGGAATCACAACAGCTGATTTATTAAGCGCCTTTGTCTGACTGTGTTTTGAAACTGTTTGGCTGGCGGTTTGACACCCGTAGCCGTGTTTCGAGTAATTTATCGATTGTTTTGTGAATTTGTCTTGGCTTTGATTGTAATTTATTTTGTATTCAAAGGGTTTATTGGGGAAAACAAATAAATGGGTTTCCTATCTTTCGCCATTTGCTTGAGATCAGAAAATAGCCGCGATACCTCCCCACCGTAACAGTTTACGTGCGACCGATCCTAAACTTCCTTTACTAGCGAATCCGGTTGCTCGAATTCGAGCAACTAATTTTCTCCCCAGCTCACACACGGTCATATAATTTTATCTTGTGATACTATTCCAGAAGTCATCTTGAAACAGCTGATCTTTCTTCTGCCCTGTGCTGTGTTAGTATAAACAGCTGCTGTTACATGTTCAATCAAACTGATTTCTATTCTTCCAAAAGTGACAATGGAACTTCGAAAACTCAGGGGGCGAAGCCCTGATGTTTGATGTTTCTTTAAACCCCAAAAGGTCCTCCTAGACGTGAAGATTTTTACATATCACATAACCAATAGTTTAATTAACAATCGCTGACATTAGGGAAGTGAATTTCCCCAATAAAAACTTTAAAAAATCAAATAACGGGTTTAAACAATGATTTGTGACATTTTTAGCAAAATGAAAAATATTCAGTTGTTTGGCTGTTCTGATGAACCTGGTTCTATTTAAATGCGATATTGGGATGACAATGTTGTGCATTGTAAGCTTAGGAGGATGTACCATGAGGATCAAAAATCGGTATGGGGTTATTAGGAGAGATAAATACACCCGTCGCAGCAAACCTGCATACTCAGCGAATTTCCAATGAATATATAACATAACACTTAACAGGATTCATAAGAAATGTATTCACAAACAAGCGATATTTAAAATATTAATTATTCTCCATAAGAATAACATTGGGGATGAGTACGCAGGTTTGCTGCAACAAGGCACACAAAATAATGGGTTTTTATGCAAATATCAATAGAACTCATCTTAGTGAAGTCACATACCAAGTTTCATCCATATACATTCATAAATAAGCGATATATAACATTTTAAGTATTTCCCATAAGAATAACATGGGGACCAAGTACCTAGGTTTGCTGCTACAGGAACCATAGGCGAAACATTTTTTTTGTGCAAACAACAATAAACCATAACCAGATCAAGCCATATACCAAACTTTGCCAGTTTATGTTCATAAATAAGCGAGATATACAATTTTTCTTTTTCTCCATAAGAATAACATTAGACAACGTACTGTGTTTAGCACTTTCAATATCTCGGTAACCAATTGACGTAGAGAAATGATCAAAATACCAAATTGTTTGTTTTTTAAGCTGAATTCAATGGTATAAATTAAAATTTGATTGAAATTAAAATTACATGTGAAAACCCCAAAAAACACATTTTTGGGGTACAAAACCCCCCAAAAACCCCCCTTTGGATGGTGCGATTCATCTGGTTTTCGAACTTGTTCAAATAAATGGTACTTTACACATTTGTACCAAATTTCATTCAGATCGGACCTTTTTACGAGAGTTATCGTGCTTACGGACACACACATATATATATACATATATAAAAATTTGAACGAATGGTGTTTTTGGCATCTGGGGACCTCAAAATGAAAAGTTATCATGGTCTCGGGCTTAAGTCTTACCATGAGACCTACGTTAATAGCTTCTTCCCTATAGGAGAAATTCGCTAAAAACATCAATATATGAAAAACAGCCTTTTCCAACGTAAAATCCCCATAACTCAACGTACTGTGTTTACTCAATTTTCATTATCTTTAATAACTCGGTAAATATTGGTGCTATAATGAAGAGAGAGGCCTTTTTACGTGCTATAACCTATTATCCATTAATCTTACATTTAGGGCTTATCTGACCCTTTTTGGGCCCGAAAACTCAAATTTTAAAATTTAAAATCCCAAAAAACGGGGTTAGAGTTGTCCGATTGTTTTGCCCAATGAACTTGTCCAACTGATTACAAAAAGGAATGTCTCTACAAAATTTGAAGTATATCGGACAAAAAATGCGACCACTAGAGTACAAACACATATTTATGTCTATATATATAAAGACCACGGTGCGATACTTGCAGAATAAAGACAGAATCTAATAAATTTTAAAGCAACGCCACAAAGAAAAAATACAGTATAAAAGGTGAGATGGACTGAAATTCAAAAAATGTAATTTACCAACTTGACTGCAAGTGCTGCAAGAAACAATATATACGTCAGACATCAAACCACTTAAGAGTACGAATGACGGGTCACCGTGCAGCTCTAGTACATGGTGACGAAGAAAAGCCAGTTGCTAAACATGCTAGTTTTCATAATAAACAAAAGATCGAAGACTGCTACAATTTAAAGGCCATCAAACAAGTTACAGAGGACAACAACAAGAATATTACAATGGTTAACCTTCGTAAGTCTGAACTGGCCCATCAACTAGTCTTACAAACACGGCACCCGTCTGGTTTACATCTAAGATAATTATGAAGTCCAATATTGGTATATGTCTTGACCTGTATATTATTTTTACCTATGACCCATCTGTTTTATATTGCATATGATTTTTATTATCTGTTTATATTTTATTGTTAACCTATTTTGTTTAGTTTTATACAATTATGTACATATTTATACACCTTCTTTATAAGTTCACCAGAATAAACGAAAATTAATAAGGATTTTAAAATTTGAATCTGGAGAGAGAATTTCTACTATATACATATATATATATATATATATATATATATTCATATATAATTTCGAACGACCCCCCAAAACGTGTTCAGGGGGTCACGTCAGGAACTTCTATGTGGTCCCGGGCTTAAGTTTCACCGTGCGGGTCATGCTAATAGTTCACTTTCCATAGGAAATTCACTAATAAGTTGAGGATAACAGTTGAATAAAGGCAAAGTGAAAAAATCACGTCTTAAACTAATTTATATTGTACTCATCGTGGTTCTATATATATATATTGGTCATAAAGCGTATATACATTTACAACTTAATTTAAGAGATTTATTTTTTATTTTTACATATATAAACTACGGATAACAAACTACTGTACCAGAATACCATGGAACTTAATAGTTTGTGGTATCATCATTGCAATGGGTAAAAGGGTACTCTGTGATAAAGGTCGACGGTAACATCGATTAAAGTGACAGATATCTGATTAGAGAGATCATTGGTTGACAAGCTTTCCCCGCTACCGGCGATGAACCGTGGCCTTATACTACTGATTGCCTGGTTACTTTTCATTCGCTAATAATGTGAACTCTGACTTTTACAAGGCAAAAAAACTGCAATTGTGCATTGATGTCGATGATAAAACATTATTAGATACTAGAAAAAACGTTCCTGGCGACATTGTCATTGGGCTATTATTGAATGCTCCTGGCTACAGCATCAGTCGGTCTTGGTCAGCAGCAAAGCTAGGCAAGACGTCTAACTCGTTCCACATTCATAATAATTCATTCATATTAGGCTTATAGATATATTGTCATAAGACATTACAGTTTTTTTAAGAGATTAAGTAGCCAAAGAACCAGAAAGCCACAGTTCGACTACTTTAAGCAAGACCTAAAAAAGGCAAAGGCCTCACTCACTCACTCATAACGAATTTTCCGACTTCCCATTTACTTAGAGAGTTAAAATTTTGACACTGATTCTTTAGGCATAAAATAGGAAAAGTAAATGGTTTTCATCCTGATCTAACCATAGGGACCTCAACAAAGTTCCCATGAACATTCGTTTTTGTTTGAGATGATGAAAATTCTAACATCTGATCTTGATTCGTGGTATTTCCACGGGCTAACCACAGAATGCAGCACGTACACTTTCATAGTTTTAGCGAATTTCCCCTATAGGAAAGACGCTATTACCGTAGGTCTCATGGTAAGACTTAAGCCTGAGACCATGATAACTATTTGTTTTGAGGTCACCAGATGTCAAAAACACTATTCGTTCAAATTTATAGGTATATATATATATTTGTCCGTGAATGCGAAAACTTGAGTAAAAAACATCCGATTTCGATGAAATTTGGCTCAAATGTGTAAAGTGACATTCATGACTTTAATTTCGAAAACCAGAAAAATCGAACCATGGGAAGGGGGTTTATGGGGTTTTAAATTTTCCAAAAATCACTTTTTTGCATTTTTTACCCTAAACTTTTTAAAAACTTGAATAGAACTTGAAAAAACAAATAATATAGTTTTTGAATTATTAACTTAGGTTAAGTGGTTGCGGGGAAAATCCAAAAGACCTACGCATAAACCCTCCATGTTTATCTTATGGGAAAAAGGTTTTTGGTTTTCCTCAGTTAATTTCAATATAAACTTCACATTTGCTTTTACCAATCAGATCAGCTCCACAAAACAATCATTTTGGGGTTTAAATTGTGATTCTACGTCCAACCGTTGCAGAGATATTCAAAGTGCGTTGTCCAATGTTATTTTTATGGAGAATAAATAAAATTTGATATCTTGATTATTTATGAATGTATGAATATGTATGAATGTAATAATGTATGAATGTAATATGTATTTATGAAAGGCCTATTGATTAAACTTTGTATGTGGCTTCACGTAGTTCTGGTATATTGATATTTGCACATCAATGATTTTTTGTTGATTATCCCCGTATCAGCAAACCTGCTTACTCAGCCCCATGTTTTTCTTATGGAGAATAATTAATATGTTGTATAGCGCTTATTTATGATTGAATATTGATGAAACTTGGTATGTGGCTTCGCCTAGTTAAATTCTATTTGTATTTGCATAAAAAATAATTGTTTGTGTTCCTTGTTTCAGCAAACCTACGTACTCATCACCAATGTAATTCTTATAGATAATAATTAAAATTGTATATATCGCTTATATGTGAATATATTTTTATGAAACTTGGTAAATGGCTTTATGTAGTAAGAAACATATGCATGCATTGGAAATTCGCTGAGTATGCAGGTTTTCTGCGACGGGGGTATTTATAAATCATTTGCGGGGCGAACAGCTAGTACTTATATAATATACTAGCTGCTATGCCCGTGCTGCGCAACGGGGTGAAAATGCAGAGTAGAAAATTTGTAAACAAAACTATGACAGTCTATTATATGCTCCTTATAACAGCTGTTTATTGAAATGAATTGGATCAGGAAAACACTCATGTGACATAAACCAAATAAAACTCACCTCCATAAGAATAACATGGGATCTTGGAAGTCCCGTGGGGCAGAGCCCTGAGGACATTTCTAAACGGTGATAGGCCTATGACTCCTCGGTACATAGACTACATTTGTGCAAAATTCCAGCAGAATTGGTCCAGTGGTTTTGGCGTGATGGAGCAATAGACAGACAGACATTCACCATCTCATTTTTATAATAGTAGCATTGAATAATAGTCAATGATAGTAGTGACTAGCTGCTCTGGTCGTGCTTCGCAACGGGGTGAAATGCCAGAGTAGAAAGCTTGTAAACAAAGCAATGACAGTTTGTAATTAGATATCATCCTTATAACAGCTGTTTATCTAAAATAATTTAATTAAAAAAAGCTTATGTGACATAAACCAAATAAAACTCTCCTCCTTAGGAAAAACATGAGCAATTGGAAGTCCAAAGGGGCAGAGCCCTGAGGACGTTACTAAACGGCAATAGGCCTATGACACTCCTGGGTACATGTTCTATAATTGTGCAAAACTTCAGCATAATTGGTCAAGTGGTTTTGGCGTGATGGAACAAAAGACAAGCAGCCACCGCCTCATTTGTATAATAGTATTGATTTATATTCGATTGGTTATTTACCACATCAAGCTTCTCTCATACACTTTGAACCAATATTTCATCTAACACTTCCTAATGAATCTATGACCGTTTTTAGTTTAATTAATTAGAAATAAAACAATAATTTTGTATCGCCTCTGACAATCTGTGATCACTCGCATGAATTGTGATAGCCAGGTGGTCTGAACAGCAGCTGTTGATGTGGTAAATGATATCAGCTGATGTGAGATGGGCGGATCAGCTGATTGGACAAGTCAACTGATTGATGAACTCTCTCCTCTCCACATGTCACTGTCAACACCTCCCGCTCCTGTGGTAGCCATACAAATCCCGGTATGCTTTTCATTTTGAGAGCCTTAACGGTACGTCCAGAGTGCACGCCGATTCCGATTCCGATTTTCAGCGCCAGGAATTGCATTTGTATTTTAACGGACGTGGCCATAGTGGCCACCGGAAGCCGAGCCCGCGGGCAGGTACTTGCTTACCGGAATTAATTCTTCATCCTGTTTTCAGATGGCACTCCTACGACTCTGTTATAACTGGCTACGACACCATGAATATGCAATAAATTCATATGTGGGGCCTGTACAATGTCTAAGCTACTTTACATTTTATTGCAACTTTACAGCTTTTATATGAGTAATTCATTTCTCAAAATTTAGTTACCGTATAAGTTTTGGGGTCAATGGTATGGTATTCACCAAATTCACCGCTACACTTATTAATATCATGAGCACCTTTTTTCACTGGCTGTAACTTGACAACACCTTTCTGACGCTATTGCTGCTTCCGGTGTTGGCGACTTATTTTCTGCCTCCTCTGTGGCCACCACCAAGATATCAAATGTGGAATTGGCTAAAGTGTTCATGATTTTAGCTAAGCATGAAATCTTTGCAATAGGTCTGTAGGATTCAGCTACACCTTTGTCACATTGAGGTTTGATAAGAGGTACGATGACATGGTTCTTCCAACATTTAGGAATTGTATCTCCTTCAGACTTCCAAACTCTGTTGTATATTTGTAACAGCAATTCCAAAGCATTTTGAGGCATGATATACCGTCTACCCCTGGGGCTGTATCCTTCTTTTTACTAGCCAAAGCAATCTCCAGTTCCTTCATAGTAAAGGGTTCTGTCATCCTAGTATCATCAACAGTAGAAATTGGACAATTAATTTCACTGATTTCTGGGACATGGGCCGGAACTAAAATGTCCATGAAGCTATTAGCCAAATCGATATCTTGTTTCATGAGATGGTTGTCATGAATAACATTACCTTTAAAACTTTTTACTATTCTCCATGCTTCAGACGAGTTTTTATTTTGTAAGTCATTGCACAGCTTCTCCCACGATTGTGTTTTTGCTCTCTTAATAACATGTTTCGCTTCTCTGGCACATTTTTTGTAAACATTTTGTGGTGTCATATTTAAACGGAACAGTTTGAAACTCAATCTCCTTTGAGCTACTGCTTTTGAGCATTCAACATTCCACCATGGTTTGTGTTGAAATCCATATATATTATGTTTCGGTCCATATTTTATGTGAGGAATAGACGAGTCCCCTGCATTATTAATTATATTATGAAATTCTTCTAATTGTTCATCGTCTAATATATTTTCTTCATTTCTGATTTCGTTCAGGTTTCTCGTTATAATAGAAGTATAACGTTCCCAATTAGCATTTTTTTTAAATTTCTAAGAGGAACTTTGTTAATGTTACTGTAGGATATGTTATTAATTGGTTTTGCATAGTTAAATGTAATGAGTATAGGAAAATGATTGCTTCCAACTGCATCCGCTAGAAATGACCTATTATTTAACATGTTATGTAGCTGTGGTGAAACAAAAGAAAGGTCAATAGTGCTAGAACTTCTAAAAGGGGAGGGTACGGTGGTGTGCGTTCCATTATAATCGTGATGAAACTTGAGAAACTCAGTGCATTTACATTGTCTTTGCCCCTAGAACATGACTTTCTGTTTCCCCACAAGGTATGATGGGCGTTAAAATCCCCTATCACTAAACTCAAATCATCATCGTTTTTTAAAACACGATTTTCCCATATATCAGCCCTAACATTACCCTTACCACAGTAGTAATTAAATATGCTAATAAATTTATTAAATCCTCTTGGTGGATCTTAATTGCAAGGCCTTCAATGTTATCATTGTTGTATCCAGGATCCCATTCAATAGAGGAATGAACAAAGAAAGCTATTCCACCGTATTCATCCTCCCTGTCTTGTCTTATAATACTGTAGTCACTTAGTTTATAGTTAAACCAAGTTTCTTGTACAGCTGCAATGTAAACCTTATTTTTAAGTAATAATTCAGGAAACTCAGCCCATTTAGGTGATAAGGACTGAGCATTCCACTGTATGAGTCTAAGTTCAGTGTATGTCATCGCAATAACTAAGATAATCAACATGAAGAAAGAAAGTTTGAAACACATATATTACAAAGTTTGTATTGAATTTAATCCGGCCCTAAATGACATGTCTTCTAATATTGAACTGCATACTTTTTGTATTATGTTGGTTATAGTCGAGTTAATATTCTCACTACCTTGCGGAATTGTTTCTTTCAAGTTTTCCATGAGGTCGGTGGTCTACTTGGTGTGCTTAATTTTAAATAACGCCTCTTCAAACAGTTGTTTTAAATTTTCATCCGTGTGTTTCTCATTGTCTTGGCTTACCTTTTCACAGGCAATAGAGGTTACCGCAGGTTTAGAGCTAGCATTTATACCTCCTTTACTAAACCCGTCATCATCTGTTTTATTAAATTTACTAAACTTTTCGTTGATACTTTGTTGACGAAATGGCGACTTATTTTGACGAAATGGCCTTTTAGGCTTTAATCAAAATTGTGATTTTGATGACGATTCCGCTACATCTTCTTGGTTTTGCAATTGGGTCAATACATTGTACCTGTTAGGTATTAAGGAATAGCAATTTCATGGGGAGGTATTGAATAATTTGACATTTGCTGCAACTGTGTCTTCCTTGCATATGAGGTTTCTGTTGGAATACCCACATTGTGCTGAGACATGTGTGTCTTGGGGAAGTACTTTGAAGCAGTCATAAAGTTTTCTCTCATCTGTGTCATTCTTTGCCTTATATTTTGTTGCCGTACAAATTCTGGGCATATTCATGAAGCACAATCGTGATCCCCTTTGCAGTGTAAACAAGATGGACTTGCACTGCATTCCGTTCCATGAAAAGGTTTTACACAAACTTTACAAATTCTTTCATTTCTACAGTTTCGCGACGAGTGCCCGTAACGGTAACACCGGTAACATTGTTGAACAGGATATGCATATTTCCTCACTGGAAGCACAACATAATTAAGCTTAATTTCTGTCGGGATCTTGTCTCCCTGAAAAGTCACTTTAACCCAATTCGTCTTAATCGGACCCTCTGAAGTATACTTAGTAAGTCTGAAGGCATCTACTATCGGTAAGGGGCTTAAGGAATCCTCTACAATTTCTTCAACTTCAATGTCCGGCTCAATGTTAATCAACCCGACAACTTCCACACGATTCGATGGTATAAACAAATTGAACTCGGGAAAGTGAGAAGATGACACTAACCTGTTGGCCGTTGTGTGTGGTTTACAGTTAATTACAAGATTATTTCCAGCTCTGGTAATACCATTAACTTCAAAACGGAGTTTTTCAATCATTTTTCCAACTTTAAATAGATTTATCTTTTTTTGTCTTTAGAAGATACAATAACTTCATACGGACCAGAGTGAAACACGTCATACAATCTTATTTTAGATGGTTTATCTCTTTTTGAGGGGGGATAAGTTGAATTTTGTTTCTTGTTTCCATATTTTGAGTCATAGAACTACTATTATTGTCCATTGTCACCTCTTCATTGTCATTTGTCTGATTGTCTTTGATTAATACTTACTTGCGTTTGATGTTGAAATCCTAGAGGAACGTTATTAGTTGTAGGTAAAGGAGGGAAGTCATTATTTGTAATAGTTTTAGTTTGTTTCAACTGCCTATCAAACATAATTTGGTTCCCACCAACATTGGTATCCCCATTATTCTCATCACCTTCATTTAATTCCATCATATTGCCAGAATTAGGGCCGTAAGCCCAAAACCAAGGTTCTGTATACTATACAAAACTAATTTATGAAAAACAGAATAGAGAATAGATTAACCAAACAGTCACAATAAAATGAAAAAAACAATTTTCAAAGATAATTTATTTCCATTATTATTTCACATGTCTTGATAAAATGTTTCCAATTATTTGAAAACTATATCAACAAAACTGTAAATAGAAAAATTAGGTTAATAAACAACGTAAACACACAACCACACAGCGCAAGGCCCCACTAAAAAAACAACAAGTTGTTTTTTAGTGGGGCCTTGCACAGCGACTGTCAAAGTAATACCCATGTTGTTTATGATTATTAACATGTGGTTTCCTGAGAGCAGAGATTAAAATATTTGAGTGAAGATTACATACATAGAGTAGTAAAGTAAATCAAAGGGACATTGAGCTATAAATAACAACTGGAGTGACCTTAAAAATGTAGAAAAGAGGCAAATGAGTTATACAAATCTGATTATCAGTAGGGGAAGTGGTGAAATATTACTCCAAGTCATCTAAACAAACTGAGTGGCCTTCCCCCTAGCAAAGCTCGGCCCCCAAGTCCTGTTAATCTTATGGAGTTACATTGTATTTAAGTAATTACCTGATCAATTACATTGGCTCTATGTCTGCTAGGTTCCGTGCGAAGAATGGACATCAGCTGGTATTTATGTATCTAATGTCTACGAACGTTAAAAATGTTATAGAAAAAAGTAACAATCCAAATTAATCTACCCTGCATCTATGATATAAATTTGTTAAGTTGTTCCTCTAAGGAGAGTCTGTTATAAATCGAGCGATTTAAGAACATCGGTCCTAACTACATCCTAATACAATCGCCATTACAACTTTCTTCATTATGCGAGAACTCTGAACTCATACATGCAAAACATCCTTTCTCCGTGTCCTTATGGCTTTGAGAGTAATCAATAATAAAGATCTCGGCCGCACAATGGTTCATTACATCCCACGTTTTCAGTTTCCGACCACTCGCGCCGCGGAGCTATTACGAGCGCTTGAGATGATTGTCCGTCATCGGCCGCAGTCGTGAGCGCGGGAAAGCGAGCGTAAACGATGGATGGTACACGGTGACTGGTAGTAGTGGTAGTGCGGGCGGTCGCCGGGGAACAGGGGAGCAGAGAGCAGAGAGTACGGAGCACGACTGGTTACATAACGTCGGGTAATATACAAATAACCAGGGGCGAACGCCGCCGCCGCGTGAATGTATATCCACTTCTGGTGCTATTACGGATTGGATTGTCAGATTGGTATATGATCAGGTTTTTGGGAAATTTCGTTAATTCAACACCCTCCGCTCCCGTATAACAATAAAAAGCAAGCTCCTTTTCGTTATGAGACGCGGTTTTTTTCGTAATTCGCTTGTTCTGATTTGTCCAAAAAAATCAGTTTCCATGACATTTTTTAGAATAAAAAAAATTTTGGTTTATTGAATAACACAGAAAATATAGTCGATGGCAGTTTTGCGATTTCGAAACTTTTAAAACTTAAGACAAAAGTTTACTTAAACTTGTTGGATAATAGTTTAGCGGAATAATATAAAGTAAAAACTTAAATTCCTAGAACCTTAGTCAAACCAAAAGTATGTTACCCCAGTACTCCATTATTTTTCTAAAACTAAAACGAATCTCGTAAATTTGTCAACTGTAATTAATTGAAAAGTGTTCCCTTCCGAAACTTGAGCTAGCTCTTTCAATATAACCTTCGTTTAATATGTTGCAAGTACTGAGTTTACTATAATTGAAAGTACTGTACTGTTCAATAAGCCTATTTTTGTATTAAATGTAACGGTTTTTTGTTTTTCAACGGAGTGAGAACTAAAGCCAAAGAGTAGTTTGAGGTTCATAGTCTTCAAAACTCAACAACCAGCTCGAGCGAGGATACAAATTCAATGTGTTTTTTATTAGGATTATGGTAATTTTCACTGGTCTATTTACATCGCACCAACTAAGTTTAAAGTCAGACTGTTTTAAATCAACGGAACCTTGATAACAATGCCAAAGAACCAAAACCATGTTTATATATAATTCTGTAAGCGAAATGTTTAAATCACAATTGTGGGAGTTTGGAAAATTGCAGGATGATGGGAGACGGCTAAAATTAAAGGTCTTGATCCCGGGGACTCGGGAAAAATACCAGTATTTCTAAAAGGTTACCAGCAAACGATAAGCTGGTAACCCCCCCCCCAAAAAAAAAAGCATGAGGATTTAAAAACGCCTGCTTTGTCTACATTAAAACATGTGCTCAAATCAGATGAGGCAGAGTATTTGAGCAAAGTTAAGGGTTTTGGCCCCTTCAAAGCCACTCGTCTTTATATATAATTCTGTAAGCGAAATTGTTAAGTCACAATTGTGGGAGTTTGGAAAATTGTTGGATGATAGGATAGGGCTCAAATTAAAGGTCTCAATCTCAAGGACTCGGGGAAAATAGCAGTATTTCCAAAAAGTTACCAGCAAACGAGAAATAACGTAAAGCATCCCTCATGTTTTACATTAAAACATGAGATTAAGTGTCTACTTTGTTTACGAACTGACATTCGTTCCTCCTTATCATGTAAAAAGTAAAAAAATCAGGTAATGCAGAGGCATTTGAAAATGTATTGGAGGCAGGATAGGGGCTAAGGCTTCTTCAAGCTACTAGTTATCACGACTATTATAAAATTGAGGTGATGTCGCTCTGTCTGTCTATTGTTCCATCATGGAACAATGATGGAACAAAGTAACCACTGGACTAATTCTGCGAAGTTTTGAACAAATATAGTCTATGTAGGCCGTTTCAGAAGTGTCGTAGGCCTATTGCCGTTTAGAATAGGTATCAGGGACTTCCAAGTCCCCATGTTATTCATATGGAAAAGAATTTTGTTTGGTTTATGTCACATGTGCTTTTTGTTAATTCAATTAATTTAAATAAACAGCTGTTATTAGGATTCCAACTTGGTGAGCTCTATAAAATCTGGAGAGACTACTAATTTCTGACAAAAAAGCATGCCGTATTTGAAAAGCAGCTGGAAGTACAATATCTACCCTCTACAGTACTAACATAACAAAACGAACACCATGTACCAAAGTGCCATGTTCGTTTTTTAATGTTGGTATTTTAGAGGGTAAAAATTCTGCCAATGGCACGAAAATTCAGCCAGTATTCTCACCGCCAGTATTCACACCGCCAGTATTCACACCGCCAGTATTCACACCGCCAGTATTCTCACCGCCAGTATTCACACCGCCAGTATTCACACCGCCAGTATTCACACCGCCAGTATTCACACCGCCAGTATTCACACCTCCAGTATTCAAACCGCCAGTATTCACACCGCCAGTATTCACACCGCCAGTATTCACACCGCCAGTATTCACACCGCCAGTATTCAAACCGCCAGTATTCAAACCGCCAGTATTCACACCGCCAGTATTCACACCGCCAGTATTCACACCGCCAGTATTCACACCGCCAGTATTCACGCCGCCAGTATTCACGCCGCCAGTATTCACACCGCCAGTATTCACACCGCCAGTATTCACACCGCCAGTATTCACACCTCCAGTATTCACACCGCCAGTATTCACACCGCCAGTATTCACACCGCCAGTATTCACACCTCCAGTATTCAAACCGCCATTATTCACACCGCCAGTATTCACACCGCCAGTATTCACACCGCCAGTATTCACACCGCCAGTATTCACACCGCCAGTATTCACACCGCCAGTATTAACACCGCCAGTATTAACACCGCCAGTATTCACACCGCCAGTATTCACACCGCCAGTATTCACACCGCCAGTATTCTCACCGCCAGTATTCACACCGCCAGTATTCACACCGCCAGTATTCACACCGCCAGTATTCACACCGCCAGTATTCACACCTCCAGTATTCAAACCGCCAGTATTCACACCGCCAGTATTCACACCGCCAGTATTCACACCGCCAGTATTCACACCGCCAGTATTCACACCGCCAGTATTCACACCGCCAGTATTCACACCGCCAGTATTCAAACCGCCAGTATTCAAACCGCCAGTATTCACACCGCCAGTATTCACACCGCCAGTATTCACACCGCCAGTATTCACACCGCCAGTATTCACGCCGCCAGTATTCACGCCGCCAGTATTCACACCGCCAGTATTCACACCGCCAGTATTCACACCTCCAGTATTCACACCGCCAGTATTCACACCGCCAGTATTCACACCGCCAGTATTCACACCGCCAGTATTCACACCGCCAGTATTCACACCTCCAGTATTCAAACCGCCAGTATTCACACCGCCAGTATTCACACCGCCAGTATTCACACCGCCAGTATTCACACCGCCAGTATTCACACCGCCGTATTAACACCGCCAGTATTAACACCGCCAGTATTCACACCGCCAGTATTCACACCGCCAGTATTCACACCGCCAGTATTCACACCGCCAGTATTCACACCGCCAGTATTCACACCGCCAGTATTCACACCGCCAGTATTCTCACCGCCAGTATTCACACCGCCAGTATTCACACCGCCAGTATTCAAACCTCCAGTATTCAAACCACCAGTATTCACACCGCCAGTATTCACACCGCCAGTATTCACACCGCCAGTATTCACACCGCCAGTATTCACACCGCCAGTATTCACACCGCCAGTATTCTCACCGCCAGTATTCACACCACCAGTATTCACACTGCCAATATTCACACCTCCAGTATTCAAACCGCCAGTATTCACACCGCCAGTATTCTCACAGCCAGTATTAACACCGCCAATATTCACACCGCCAGTATTCACTCTCCATTATACATAAAGCTCATTGATCACTGATCCAACTACAGACTTTCATTGTTTTGTTTACAATGGTCCTACTATGAATGTGTACCCCGTTGCGGAGCACGGGCATATTATACAGTACTCTACTAGCATACATAATATAATCTGTTACGACCCACAAGACGGGCTAAAGCAATCAAACTACACAAACTACGCTTGCACTCCAACATCAAACAATAACAACCTACTACTAGCAACACACCACTACAGCAACTACACGAATACGAACTGCCCGTACGAGATCAGATAATAGCGATCGATATGTTTCCATAACCGATAGCCCAAACAACCGACAGCTGCGGACGGCTATAATGTAAACAGCATGCCTGCCTAATAGCAGTCACGACTCGGAAGAAAGTGAACCCCCAGGCGCTCCGCTCCAATTTCCGGAACACTTTTACCTTTCAAGGGCGAGGTCGGCGATTACGCGGAGATTTCCGGTCGTAACGCCGCGCTTACACAACGTTGCGCAACGTTCGCTTCGCTCAAACAATGGCGGGGTTTGCCGTTGTCTGGGTCAAGGTGTGGTTGTTTTGGCACGGGCTGCGTGGCGCTGCTCTGGAATCGTATTTTGCAAGGGATGTCCCAGATTACGAAGACAACTGGTAAGAGGTAGGATGACATGAGGTTAACAAGGTGTAACTGGTATTCATGCAAGCTTGATTCAAGCTTAGTTATTGTTACTATCGAACCCAGTTGTTCAGATTCAAGCAGGGTTTGTTTTTTGATTACCCAACTAATATACTAATATACCCAACTAATATACCCAACTAATATACCCAACTAATATACCTTATCTTCTTAAATTGTTGTCATTGCAGTGATCTTATGTGCCATTGTCATTCCATAAGTTAACTTTGAACAGCTGTTATTGCTTTTGTACTGTGTTTGTTACTATCAACAGCTGTTAAATGCTCTATTAAAATCTTTATATATAATTCTGTAAGCGACATTTTTAAGTCAAAATTGTGGGAGTTTGGAAAATCGCAGGATGATGGGAGAGAGCTTAAATTAAAGGTCTTGACCCCAGGGACTCGGGAAAAATGGCAATATTTCTAAAAAGAAACAAGCCAATGAGGTATTACGTTAAACACCCTCCATGAAAAATGCATGGGGATTTAATAACGTCTGCTTTGTTTACAGTAAAACATGTGATTAAGTGTGTACTTTGTTTACGAACTTACATATGTTCCTACTTGGAGCAAGGTTAGGGGCTTTAGCCCCTTCAAGCCACTAGTTATTTCTATTCTTCCATAAGATTAACATCGTAACTTAAAAGCCCAAGGGCGGAGCTCTGAAGGAGGATGTTTTACAACACCCCTTGAGGCACATATTATAGGCGTTTAGTAGTTTCAAATATGATATATAATAGTTTCGTCGGTGGCTTTGTCATAAAAATTGACTTATTATTTTTATAAATAGGTTGTTTAAGTTTAGCTAAATAATAAATAAGACATAATTGGTTCATGGGACGGTTGGATCATCTGTACTCATTTCACAATGAAAGGAATTAAAATCCAGGATAGCTGCTGGCCAGTCCGGCAATCCTTCATACTAGCAGGCTTCCTGCTGTATAATTCTTGTTGTATGACAACAATAAGCACATAGGTACAAAACCAGACTTGAAACCGTCTTACGTAGGTCTAAGATCTTATAATTTTCTACCAGCAGTTTTAAATTTTCAAAACAAGCTGACGAAAGAATTTAAATCTTGCTTGTTTAAAACACCCTTCTATAGTGTCACAGAATTGTTATCTTGCAGGAGTGGCTGTGTGGGGCAGTTAAATGGATATGGTCAAATAATGGTTAGATGGTCAAATAATGGTTAGATGGTCAACTAATGGGGATGGACTGCATATAATTTGTATTGTTTTTGTATTGTATTTGGATGCCTTTTTCTTTATTGATGATGGTGAATAGAGATTTCTGTATCTGGATCCTGGAATTAAATATACCAAATCGAATAGTTGATTAGACAGACACAAGACACACCTAAAACTGCCAAAGGTAGCAGTATTACGTATTTTTGAGTCTAATCAGAATCCTACTTCATTTTTTTATTATTAGTCCTATTAAAAATAAATTAATTCCCGAATATTCTGCGAAAGTCAAACCCGCAATCAGTATACATAACCACTTTTATAATTTCACTCAATTAAGCTATTTTTATTGTAATAATTTTACTAGGGGAATTATACAATTTGGGTATTTTGCAGCTCAATCAGTGGTACCATGTACATTCCAGTGCATTTGTAAAAAATATGAGAAATTATTATATACCCCCGTCGCAGAAAACCTGCATACTCAGCGAATTTCCAATGAATATATAACATAACACATTAAAACAATTAACAGGATTCATAATAAATATATTCCCAAACAAGCGATATTTAAAATATTAATTATTCTCCATAAGAATAACATTGGAGATGAGTACACAGGTTTGCTGCAACAAGGCACACAAAATAATGGGTTTTTATGCAAATATCAATAGAATTCATCTTAGTGAAGTCACATACCAATTTTCATCCATATACATTCATAAATAAGCGATATATAATATTTTAAGTATTTTCCATAAGAATAACATGGGGACCAAGTACCTAGGTTTGCTGCTACAGGAACCATAGGCGAAAAATTTTTTGTGTGCAAACAACGATAAACCACAACCAGATCAAGCCATATACCAAATTTCGCCAGTTTATGTTCATAAATAAGCGAGATATACAATTTTTCTTTTTTACCATAAGAATAACATTAGACAATGTACTGTGTTTAGCACTTTCAATATCTCGGCAACCAATTGACGTAGAGCAATGATCAAATCACCAAATTGTTTGTTTATTTAAGCTGGATTCAATGGTATAAATTAAAATTTTATTTAAATAAAAATTACATGTGAAAACCCCGAAAAAAAATATTTTTGGGGTACAAAACCCCCCCTTCGGGTGGTGCGATTCATCTGGTTTTCGAACTCGTACAAATAAATAGTACTTTACACATTTGTACAAAATTTCATTGCGATCTGCCTTTTTTACGAGAGTTATCGTGCTTACGGACACATATATATATATATATATATAAATTTGAACGAATGGTGTTTTTGGCATCTGGGGACCTCACAATGAAAAGTTATCATGGTCTCGGGCTTAAATCTTACCATGAGACCTACGGTAATAATAGGGGAAATTCGCTAAAAATGCAATTTTTCTTTGGAAATCAATTTTAATTTTACTACAATACTATAAACCTTTAAGTAGGTAATACTGGATTTATTCAAAATCCTATATTAAAAATATGAGGGAACGGTAGAGCGATTTTGTTTTAAAGCATTATAGGTGGCAGGTTAAACTTTATCAAGGAAACCTTAATGTATTTATTCCAACGGACCAGCCATTTTACAGAATCATTACAATTACAGCAAGGTATAATAAAATATGAATATGATAACGATAATGAGGACAATAAAATGATATTGTATAATGCATAAGTGATAGCAATAAATGTATAATAACAAAGACTAACGAGCTTGAACAATTTTAAACAAGACCCACCGGACCTATACCAGTAGGCTAACCATCATCCTTGTTTGATCTACCACCAGACTTTAAATACTAGATAGAGTGTCTGACAATGTACTCTTTCAGTAATTTGTTTATAACCAAAAAAGCATTTTCCGAGCAATTCAAACCTCACTTTGTAACTCAGGCCTTTCTTATTGAACTCACTGTAAAGCCCTGTTATATAAGTAGGTTTCAGCACCGATCGCTGTTGGGTCACTCTGCTATGGGGGCCACGTACCGCCGTGTCATCGTTGTATAAATCGTCTGTTTACAAATATTGCGACAAAATGACGCTAGTGAACTACACGTGTTCTTTTATGAATTTCCTGTTTCCCAAAAAGTCACAACGCTCAGTTGTAGATATTTAAAATGAGCCTTCGAAGCAATTTAGAAAAAGTGGCATTAAAATTGTATGATTATAATCAACTACTACTTTTGTAAATGATTTGTGTTAAACCTGTGACCCACATTCGTTCGCATCCATATCTTTGCTTAACAGCTTTATTGTTGGCTCGTATCTTATTTTTTCGCCGTCAACGTCAACAGGCTGGTCTGATCCAGTTTCGATCCTGACCGTTGGGTCTATTATGTAAACGGATTTGTTGTTATATTCAGTAGCAATAACATCTATTCATTTTAGCGAATTTTTCTTATAGGGAAGAAGCTATTACCGTAGTCAGCATGGTAAGACCTAGGCCCGGGATATATATATATATATATATATATATATGTGTGTGTGTGTGTGTGTGTGTGTGTGTGTGTGTGTGTGTGTGTGTGTGTGTGTGTCCATGAGCACGATAACTCTCGTAAAAATGATCCGGTTTTGATGAAATTTGGTATAACCGTGTAAAGTAACATTTATGACTTTAAGTTCGAAAAATAGCCAGATCGCTCCGTCCGAAGGGATATTTTGGGGGGGTTTTATACCCTAAAAATGGGTTTTTTATATTTTTACATATAATTTTTGAAAAAATAAAATTTTAGTTTTTACCATTAGATTCAGCTTAAAAAATACACAATTTGGTATTATTATAATTTCTCTACGTTAATTGGTTACCGAGATATTGAAAGTACTAAACACAGTACGTTGTCTAATGTTATTCTTATGGAGGAAAAGAAAAATTTTATATCTTGCTTATTTATGAACGCATACTGACGAAACTTGGTATATGGCTTCATCTGGTTGTGGTCTATTGATATTTGCTAAAAAAATAATTTTTTTCCAAAGGCTCCCAAAGCAACAAACCTGCGTACTCAGCCCCATGTTATTCTTATGGATAATAATTAAATGCTATGTCTCCCTTAATTATGAACATAAATTAATAAAAAATGGTATATGACTTCAACTAGTTGAGTTGCATTGATATTAGTATAAAAACCTATTTATTGTGTTCGTTGATGCAGCAAACCTGCGTACTCAGCCCCAAAGTTATTCTTATAATAACTAAAAAATAATTAAAATTGTATATATCGCTTATTTGTGAATATATTTTTATGAAACTTGGTAAGTGGCTTTATGTAGTATTAAGACATTTATATCTCCTTTGGAAATTCGCTGAGTATGCAGGTTTGCTGCGACGGGGGTATTAATGATCCATTCCCGTCACTTCACCTCATATCCTTTTTCTTTCCGGACTTTCGATAATATTTCCAGTTGATTGGCTCCCCAAATGGACATAATCCAAGGGTATTAAGATAAGATATATTAAGGTAAGGGGTAAAGTTTCTCATATATATTTCTCGGTGGCAGGACAATGTCTGTACCGGACATCATCCTTGGATCTACCATGGGTCGTTCTTAACAGGGGCTACTCCACCAATTGAAGAAGTTGGTCTGAAGATGGCAGCATAGACTGCTGAAATATATTACCTGTTGTAAATAATAATTAATCGTGTAAATATAGTGTTGTTTAGACGAAAAAATTTTATTTTATTTAGTAATGATTTTTTTCTGTAAGTGACTTAATTATTTGGGTTGTATCGGCTCCAATTCCATTTTCCACATTAACCTCAATATTGTATTTGTTCTCCAGGATTAAGAGATTGGATCTCGATCCCGTCAAAGTTAAATCTGCAAGTTTCAACTCTCCTTGGTGTGGTTTTTGTTCTTGAGTTATTAGGTTTTAGTCAAATGTCTTAAATAGTTTCTTGAGTAGCATAATACGTGTTGTTACAATTAACAGGATAAAATAATACTACGTCTCACAACACTACACAATATATTTACACTTATACTGTACTTACATACAAGACGGTAAATATACAAAAAGATGGCCTTGTACCATATTTTTGTATACTTACCGTTTTGTATGTAAGTACAGTATAAGTGTGAATATATTGTGTAGTATTGTGAGACGTAGTTTTATTTTATCCAGTAAAATTTCTTCTAAAAAAGACAAAATCACATAATATAGATTAATTACAGCATCCTTACTTCTACCAATGAGAATCGTGTCATCATTAAACCAAAGAATGGATATTGCTGGTAAATTTTCATCAAGTTGATATACATATACTGATCTAACATTTACTTCGCTTATTTCATCAAGAATATTATCTATGCTGATATTATACAAAGTTGGTGATAAGGGAGCTACTTAAAGTACACCGCAGTTCAGGGTATAGGTTTGGTTTTCCATTTAACCGTTTCTATCTGGGTGACATTTTGTTTTTGTAATTCAAAGATTTTATTGGTAGACTACACACGGTCGATTCAAGGTTTGTATGGCCGATGTTGTCATATGCTTTTGTTATATCTAAAAATAATATCCAACAATCTATGCTAGCTTCTTTAGCAGATAACAACACTGAGTTTAATATGTTAACATTTACGTAAGTACCCGGTGTTGAAATAAACTCTTATTTGGATGGATTGAATTTTACATAACTTTTATTAATCTTTTGTCGATGATCTTTCAAAAAATATTCTTATTGATACTGGTCTCATATTTTTCAGAGTTTCAATTGTGCAGACTTCAAAAGAAATGTTTAACAATAGATATGGACGACAATTTAAAAACTGAGGTATACTTTGTGGCTACATTTCAAATAATGTGTTTTATATCCAAATCCTTCAACTTAGATTATTTAATTCCTGTCCATCAAAAGGTTGAAGATCACATTACTTACAAAGAAAGTTATCATTTATCAGAAGTTATGAAGATTTTTATAATGAAGATATATAAGGTAGATTTATGTAAATTAGAGACCGCCCAATTGTCGAAATTCGACAAAATATTTTATGAATATAAAGTCGACGAATATATGAAAAAGGTTTAATATCTACTGGGTTATGTTGTGCTCATCTCTCTCTCCCTCCCTCTTTTCTCTCTCTCTCTCTCTCTCTCTCCCTCCCTCTTTTCTCTCTCTCTCTCTCTCTCTCTCTCTCTCTCTCTCTCTCTCTCTCTCTCTCTCTCCCTCTCTCGCTTTCCTTCCCACATCCTCACATCCAGGTATTTTTTTTAATGTGGAGTTAAAACGGATAGCAGAAGGGCCTTACCGTAATACAGTAATCAGTGTTATTTTTATTTATGCTTGAAACCTCTCCACCTCATCATCTCCCCGTCCCTCTTCCTCCCCCCCTCAAAAACAGGTTTATTTTTTGTAATGTGGAGTTAAAACGGAGAAGGAATTAAGATCAAGGGGGTTACCATTCCAGTAGTCAGTAAAATTTGTTATTTATGAATCATCTGTTCTTGCTCATGATGTAAGAACCAGACGGTACTTACATCATGGTTCTTGCTGTTGTGCTAACCATGTATCTGAACAACGCAGCTGTTTATTATATAAATGAACAGCATAACCCAAGTTCCCACAAAGATAACATGTAAACTTTGAAAGACTATAGGCCATATCCCTACACACCCAAACACATAATTGTTTGCATTTGACACATCCTCTAATAGTAGGGCCTACTAAATAAGCGTGCCAAGTTTCAAAATTTTCCTATTAAGATTATGTCTGAAACATTTGTTCATGCTATTTCGTTATATTAACATTTGTTATAACGAAAACACGCTGTCAAATATACAATTCCATCAATTACTGTTCTTCCATAAGATTAACATTAAAACTTTGAAAGCCTGAGGGGCGTAGCCCTAAGGGCCGATGTAAATTATAATTGGTTTCTGCTCATCTATAGGATGAGCCTATTCTTTCTAACTGTAAGCGTGAATTTCTCCAACGATGCACACAAGCTAAGAAAAAAGGAGGGACAGTTTTGTGCTTGCCTATTAATAAAAAGATAGAGCATGGGGAATTTATATTTTAAGGGCGACGACTTACATAAATAGACGCTGTTCCCTTTTCGCGTTAAAAATTAACAATTGTGCAGTGTTGGAGGCGCCCATATAAATTGATAAGCAAGTAAACGACCAGGCTTTTGAATACCACTGATAATATACTAAAAGCTGTTTCACTAAGTCAAAGCGTCGGTTGTACGGCTTCAGATCAATTTTTGTTGATCTAGGTCAAATACATATACCTAGTATTTCAAGTAAGACTTATTCATCATGAATAAATCCCATGAGAAAGTCAAGTGAGTCAAACACAGCCATAAGAAGCGAAGATGATTTATTCCTGATTTCACTCACCAGCTGATATATTACTTCATAGTTGCCTTTACAAACTGTGACAGGTACTTAGACTGGGCATTGAGACATCCCATCCATATGGCCCAGCTGTCCCACTTTTAGTGTATGCTAGAATTTAAAATTGAAGTAGTTTGATTGGGTCACCAACAGATTGTGCTGCTGTAAACTTTTTATTTTAGTTATTTTTACGTTAACTTTTAAAATATCTCCACCCCAGAAACCAAGTGATAATCAACTTATGTTTGCTTCCTGACACACCAACTGTTGTATTATCCCCTCCTTGAGAGGATAAGTAATAGTTGACAGCAGTATATTCTGTTGGTGATTGGTGTAAACTACGACCTCTTTCAATCCTGGCATACACAAAACTAGGGACACATTTTACAATGGCAATGGGAAGTCTACTTCAGTATTTATTTTCAATGGACTGGGTAATGCCTTGGCAATACACAACCGGTGTTTAAATAGAATAAGTGGAGATTGATGAGTATGCACACGACGTTGATGCAACCCATAATAGCCTCTAATTGTAATTTGTAATCACAGACCCACACCTTACGGGAAGAAATCATAGAGGAAACTTCTAGCATTGTAGATGGAATGCGGAATTCCATAACAAGACGAGGCGAGGCAGCGCCCAAGGATGATTCAAAATTGCTATAGCCAATCACCTCCGCTGCCGGCTAAGACATCCAATCAGCGTGTTATCTAATCGGACTGCCACCAGCCAGATTGGAATCGTAGAAAGCTTAAGAGTGCAGTTAAAAGACCAGAATGGCGAACCCATCTTCGAATGTTCGATACCACTCGTCAATTCAAATTTCTCTTTCCCACCGTGTTGCGTAACCTCGAGAGGTTTTGAGAGCGTTTAGCCCATCGCTTCCCATTGCGTAACGCGGTAATTGGGTCCGGGTTATGTTGATCTGCCGGGCCCCGGGGAGGAGCCATGCAAATGTGAGAGGAAAACTGTACGGCCGAGTCCGAGGCCCGTGCTGCTTGGTCTCTGTAGCTTTTTCCGACCAACCAGTTCGCAGTGGACCATTTCGTAACGGGTTTTATACCGGATTGAAACGCGAATCTCAAGCAGGAAACTTCAAATATTGGTTAATTGGAACGCATTCTTGCGCATGCGGAACATCAGGTTCAACAGCCTTAAC
Source organism: Allygus modestus (assembly GCA_963675035.1). Taxonomy (NCBI): domain Eukaryota; kingdom Metazoa; phylum Arthropoda; class Insecta; order Hemiptera; family Cicadellidae; genus Allygus; species Allygus modestus. The sequence continues at coordinate 71,992,580 of OY776114.1, read as the reverse complement.
TTGAACATTGACAAAAAGTGGTTTGTGAGATTTGAAATGTTGTTTTTACGATCACGCTTAAAAGCTTTTTTTGGGACTCGTCCGATAACAGTCTTCAATTAGTCGTAGTCAGAACCACTACTACGTAGTCAGTATACCACTTTAGCGGTAGAAATCATAGAAGAAACGTGTAGGATCAATACGTGAAGTTTGGACCATAGAATACTCTCTACCACCACCACGGCAGATCACTACGCTCTGGGGACTCTCTACCACCCACCACGGCAGATCACTACGCTCTGGGGACTCTAGCAAGAATACAGAGTGTCTTACTTGAGATGCCTCAAACAGATTAAAGACGAATGAATTCATCCATTTGACATAGAAGGATAAAAACTAAACTTGTTCCACTAACTCTAACCCCGTGGAATAGAGGAACATATTTTGATATTTATAAAATTACCAGGGTGTTCCAAAAAATGAGGGATTATAATTGTTTCCCTCGTAATAACTCCGATATGCTGTGTAGGCAGATGATAAACCATACAAACTGTCAGACTAACAAGGGCTGTCAACGCGCTACATCACTCGACTAGTAGAATAACAATTATCCATAATGTTGAAATAGGTAATTTAAATAAAGTTTTGCATTAAGTTTTTCACTAAAATGTTCTTATATTTAGCTTAACCTGTTAACCATTCCCTAGTGTTTGGCCCTCATTCAAGGTCCGCATAAGTTTATTTATATTTCTCATACTAACCATTCTCATTTCGGGGCAACAGGGAACACATAAGGAAAAATTTTTATATAGCTTTGATACAACTAAAGTCCCCTTAACGACTTTAGATTTATGAACTTGCTTCAAAATTATTTAATTATTTTACTTATACAGGGTGAATCTCGTAAGTTGTCCAGTATTGATTTCAGACAAACCGTTGGTCCTACGATGATGGAATAAAATTATTTCCCACTAAACCAACCCCAAGGAATAACGTAAAAATATTTGTAACGATTTTTAAATAGAGGGTGTACCAGAAACTGAGGGTCACTAGTCCGAATCTACGAAATATCAAATACAAACGTATATCATGATATACATAAAATTAAAGCTCTTTTCAATCCAAACCATTTGGCGGAATCGGATTTTGATTATTATTGATTCATTTCAAAATGGCGGCTGTTTTTGTGAAAAAATTAGTATTTTTTTGAATACCCTGTATTTTTCTTAAAAATGCAGATATCTTGATTCTGATTCAAATATCGCATTCCTTATGAGCTAAGCTTTATTTTGATATGCAACACTTCAATATTATCTCAAAAACAAAAAGTTTCAAAAATATCAGTTTTTGAAAATATGTACATAGCCAAAACTCAAAAATTTCAAATAGCACCATATGTCAAATAGCATATCATTTTAAAGGTATTGCAATTCTAAGAAACTTTCAAATTTAAACCTTATGCGTATCTATTTTGGTTTTCGAGTTATCAACAAAAAACATGTTTTTCCACATTAAAACGCATGTTATTTGTTAAACATGGTGGTAATAGAACTATGGTCCAGCCTTTACCACCATGTTTAACAAATAACATGTGTTTTAATGTGGGAAAACATGTTTTTTGTTGATAACTCGAAAACCAAATAGATACGCATAAGGTTTAAATTTGAAAGTTTCTTAGAATTGCAATACCTTTAAAATGATATGCTATTTGACATATGGTGCTATTTGAAATTTTTGAGTTTTGGCTATGTACATATTTTCAAAAACTGATATTTTTGAAACTTTTTGTTTTTGAGATAATATTGAAGTGTTGCATATCAAAATAAAGCTTAGCTCATAAGGAATGCGATATTTGAATCAGAATCAAGATATCTGCATTTTTAAGAAAAATACAGGGTATTCAAAAAAATACTAATTTTTTCACAAAAACAGCCGCCATTTTGAAATGAATCAATAATAATCAAAATCCGATTCCGCCAAATGGTTTGGATTGAAAAGAGCTTTGATTTTATGTATATCATGATATACGTTTGTATTTGATATTTCGTAGATTCGGACTAGTGACCCTCAGTTTCTGGTACACCCTCTATTTAAAAATCGTTAAAAATATTTTTACGTTATTCCTTGGGGTTGGTTTAGTGGGAAATAATTTTATTTCATCATCGTAGGACCAACGGTTTGTCTGAAATCAATACTGGACAACTTACGAGATTCACCCTGTAGATAAAAACTGAATACACAACATTCGGTTGCATATTAATTAGTGAATTTCCTTTGGAAAGTGAACTATTAGCATGACCCGCACAGTGAAACTTAAGCCCGGGACCACCATAGAAGTTCCTAACTTCACCCCCTGAACACGTTTTGGGGGGTCGTTCAAAATATTTTATATATATATATATATATAAATGTGTGTGTGTGTGTGTGTGTGTGTGTGTGTTTGCACTCTAGCGGTCGCATTTTTTATCCGATTTACTTCAAATTTGGTAGGGACGTTCCTTTCTGTAGTCACTTGGACAGTTTCGTTGGGCAAAACAAAATCTCTAAATCCCTTTTTTTGGGAATTAATATTTCAAATTGCGAGTTTTTGGGCCCAAAAAGGGTCACAAAAGCCCCGTATGTAAAATTAATCCATGTAAAAAGATGGGAATTAGCGAGGCGAAAGTTTTAAGCCCTCTCTCGTCATTCTATCATAAATATTTACCGAGTTATTAAAGAAAATGTGTTTCGACTAAACACAGTACGTTGTCTTACGGGGGTTTTACACTAGAAAAGCTTGTTATTCCTTTGTTAGAGAACATTTATCATCCACAGCAACCTCACGCCTACTTTCGAACCTTCTCCTAACATCACAATGCGCAAAATTGTATTCCCAGCTTTGCAGGTAAATGAAACCAGGAGCATCAGAACAGCCAAAAAATCACTGTTTTCAGATATTAATATTATTAATAACATTGGAATAAATGTATGTTTTTACACTGATTTTGAGTTTTAAACGTTTTTATGTGAAAATTCACTTCCCTCACGTCAGCGTGCTGCGTGCGAACTCGTTTAAAATTGAAATTGTCTGGATTTGAGAGCAGTCACATCTCATCGTCTGAGGAAAGCCGCTAACCCATATTTTCCGCACGATTGACTTGCAGATTCCTCACCTCAAGTCCGCCTGGTGACACAGCCATGACGCTCCTCCCGAAATAAATCTAGCAACTTTCTCCGCAACATGATATACGGACTTGCACGATGGCGTAAACTACCCAGTGTAGGACGGGCCACGTAGTTGCTATAATAGTTGCGATAGCGATCCTGGTGGGGTTACGCGCGCGACGTCGTAACCTGTTACTGTTACGTGTGGTGCTTAGGGGTATAAAAGTACAGACTTCATCGTTTATATTTACATTCCAAGGTGGAAAGCTCAAGTAAAATAATTAAATCACTTATACACCTGTGCACAGGATTGCCAACCAAAGGTAAAAACGCAATTCCCCTCCCCAAAATGCATACTTGACCATTACTACGCCCCTCCCCGTAAACTAATTAAATTATATTCCCCAACCAAGGACCTTAAACATAAACTATAATTGATTGCAATGTTTTAGTTAAATAAATTTAATCCGAAAAGTAGCTTCTGACTAGGTGAAAAATTCCTAACTTTTGAGAAGCTTTATACAGGACAGGATAAAATAAACTAAGTCTAACAACGCTACAAAATATATTTACACTTAAACTGCACTTTCATACAAGACGGTAAATATACAAAAAATATGGTTCAAGGCGATCGATTTCAACCAGTCACACCGGTCATCATCAGGCCCAATCAGAGGTTTTCATTCGCTGGTTGTGCTTGATGATGACCGGTGTGACCGGTTGAAATCGATCGCCTTGAACCATATTTGTTGTAAATTTACCGTCTTGTAAGTAAGTGCAGTTTAAGTATATATTTTGTAGCGTTGTAAGACGTAGTTTATTTTATTCTGTTTAATTTTAACCACACGTATTATGCTACTCAAGAAATTAAGCTTTATATACAAAAATAAAATAAGAGTGGCTATTACACAAAATAATGATACACTGAAGTATGCCAATGATGTAGGATTACGTAATGATTTAAGGAAATATACAAATTCAATTTACTCACTGAAATATAAGTATTTCCCAAAATAAAATTTTATAGCGAGATCCACGATATTAATCCACCTGTGGGAGTCCCTAATGATATGTTTAGAGGATATAATTCACGTTGTATACACTTTACTTATTAGGACTCAGATTGTTTATTTGAAAAACAGGATTTTCATTACTTTTTTGCTGAAGAAATACTAAATTCCCAGTATTTTAAATACCCGGTGCTATATTCATTATGAACTTAAGCTTCCGTCTGCAAGAGAAAGAGAAGAAACAGCAATTGTTCTCACTCAATCTGGATGCAATCGTAGGACGCACGTATCGATAGGCGGTGGCGAGCCCGGGGACAGCGGCAGGAGTTGCCAAACCGGAAGTGAACAAGCCACACGCAGATCAGCTGTCCGCTGTAATCAGGAAATTATTAGTCAAGACTTATTTACTTTCTACGGTCAAGTGTAAGGTGCTAGGGTCGCTTTCCCCACGCGTGTTTTGGCGAGGCTCACTCTAGCGTAGGAATGTGGAGGCTGCATCGCTTACTATCTCCAATTAGAATTTGGCAACCGACAGATATGACTTGCTAATGCTCGATACAGACACATTCCGCAGTAATGATTTTGTAACGCAATATTTTCCGACTGTTGGATTTTGTTAGGAAATTGATTGTTTTGGAAATATTTGATGGGCATATAAGTAATACAGTAGTACCTGGAGAGCCGAGCTTTGCCCATGGAAGGTCATCCAGTTTGTATACGTGACTGGGAGTAATTTTTCACCTCGTCCCTACTAACGAGCAGATTTACTTAGCCCATTTATCTCTTTTCTGCATATTTAAGGTTACTCCAGTTGTTACTATAGCTCAGTGTCCCTTTAGGGAGAGTTTTTAATCCCATTTATCTCTTCTCTGCATGTATAAGATCACTCTAGTTGGTACTATAGCTCAGTGTCCCTTCAGGGAGTATTTTTAATATGTATGCACATTTGATTCATTTGTAATATGATCACTCTAAGTGTAATCTTCATTCTATGGTTTTAGTAACTTTTCTCAGGAAACCATGTTTAATACGTATTACTTTGGCAGTTCACTTATTTGTTATAAACAGTTGATACGATTCTTTTGTTTTGATTTGAAACTCCATAAAACCATTGTTAATTTTTTTTAACTTTTCAAATTCGTATTTTACATAATTAGATTTTACCTGGGGTTGGTACTGTAACGTTAATTATTATCACTTTTGAACATTACGTTATGACGGTCATGTTAAAAGTAGGAAACGCTAGTCAACAGTAAAATGTAAATGCACTTCGCTCAAGAGTAAAGAGTGTATTCGTCACGGCAATACATCCCAGCGCAACTTGGACAGCACGGCGTTACAGTAGGCAATTCAGGGGCTGCTTTGTGTGGCGGGTTTTGCATAACTTAAGGCGTTCCCCCATTTTAATTCAACAAACTGGTAAAGACTAATTGAGCCCTTTTAAGTTTAATGATCTTAATTAATTTAGCTTAGTTAAGAGGGAAATCCATCAAATTTACAGATATCGTGAAGAAAATTGTTAACATTTGCTTTAACAATGTTCAGTAGTACAGTATTACTTTTTGTATCAAAATTCAGAAAATGTCCGAATTTCTCTTAGATCTTCGCCTTGTTGGCCTTAAATGTTCCCATATTTTTTCGATGATTTTATTTGGTTAGGTGACCTGAGTGCTCTGGTTCTGACTCGTTTGTGTTCAGTTTAAATCAGATCTACTGTGACAATCTCTAGATTAGTGGGCAAGCTCAAAAATAGTGGTAAGCTTTTTCCATTCACACTCACACACACCGGTCGAAGGTATTGACTTTTACATTTGCAGAAATCCTTTACAAATTTATTTACATCGGTCCTAAGGGCTACGCCCTATAGGCATTTAAAATTCCAATTAAAATCTTACATAAGAATACCAATCAATCAATAAGGAAGTATAACATCTAGTGGGATAAAACAAATGCCAGCACTACAGCAAAAACAGATACTCAGGCTTAAGGAAAGTAAAAATGAGATCGCACACAGCACGCTGACGTGAGGGAAGTGAATTTCCGTATTAAAACCTTGCAAATATCAAATAAAGGGTTTAAACCAACACTGGTTACATTTTTTTTTTTATTTAAAAATTTTATTTTTTGCTGTTTTGATGCTTCTGGTTATATTTAAATTCACTAATAGGATGCCAATGTTGTACTTTATGAAGTTATTAGGTATTGCTGGTATAACAAGTTGCTACAGGGGTATGGGGGGTAACGAAACGATATTAAGATATGAAAAACAGCCTTTTCCAGTGTAAAATCCCCATAAGACAACGTTCTGTATTTTGAAAATTAACATTTTCTTTAATTAATCGGTAAGTATTTATGCTAGAATGATGAGGGAGGGCTTAAAATCTTTGAATTTTTACGTACAATAAGTTAATCTGCAATAAGTGTACATTTGGGGCTTTTCTGACCCTTTTTGGGTCCACAAACTCAAAATTTTAAAACTTAAAATCCCCAAAAAAGGGGGTTAGAGTTTTCCGATTGTTTTCCCAACAAACTTGTCCAACTGATCATAAAAAGGAATGTCTCCACCAAATTTGAAGTAAATCGGTCAAAAGTTGCGACCGCTAGAGTGCGAACATATATACATATATATACATAAAGTTTTTAGAGACCCCTCAAAACGTTAGGAACTTCTATGGTGGTCCCGGGCTTACGTCTTACCGTGCGGGTCTTGCTAATAGTTCACTTTGCCATAGGAAATTCACTAATAATACTTTTAATGCAACATAATAGTCACAAGAAGTAATTGTTACGCTCATCAACACCGCGGATTAGCGATTGAGAAGCATTTTGTTATTGTTCTATAACCATCCAGAACTATTCTGAGTAGGTACTGCGGTAAATGCATATTAAAGGGAAGAATAAATATTAATTAACTAAATATAGCTGCTATGCCCGTGCTCTGCAACCAATCGGAAAGGTTTGCTCAGTCTATTTATTTAAGGTTTTCTAGTTAATCGGAAGAGATCTCGTAAAAACATCTCTAAGGTCACGTGATCACCAATCCAATCTGCAGTGTTGCTGGAAACACGATATTTATCGTACGCGTACAAAATTTTCCTCATCAATGTAATTGAAATCAACATTGTTTAACTAATTTCATAATTTTATCAGCTGATATTTTATGAAACTAATACATTGTTTTGATTTATTTTTATTATTAGATTAATGGATTAAGGGTTTAAATTTTCCTTCTGCATGTCCAGTGACAATTTAAAAATAGCTGTACCATTATTATACCCTGTAAGGTTGGCAACTCTTTATAGTATGTTGTTGATTTATGCATCAGCTGGACGTCCTCGTAATTAATCTTTGCTGCGAACATTACTCTTATGGAAACAATCAGACCTGGGCTGAAAGCTCTACGAACCTTGCTCTGCAACGCGGTGAAAATTCAGAGTAGACAAATTTTAAACAAATCAATGACAGTCTTTAGTTAGATATACTCCTTATAGCAGCTGTTTATTTAAATTAATTGAATTAGAAAAAACACACATGTGACATAAACCAAATAAAACTCTCCTCCATATGAATAACATGGGAACTTGGAAGTCCCGTGGGGCAGAGCCCTGAGGACATTTCTAAACGGCAATAGGCCTATGACACTCCTCGGTAAATAGTCTAAATTTGTGCAAAGGTTCAGCAGAATTGGTCCAGTGGTTTTGGCGTGACGGAATAATAGACAGACAGACAGAGAGAGAGTGAGAGAGAGAGAGAGAGAGAGAGAGAGAGAGAGAGAGAGAGAGAGAGAGAGAGAGAGAGAGAGAGAGAGAGAGAGAGAGAGAGAACAGGACCCACCAGATTACAAAGTATTTGATTATATGGTTATTCGTGAAACGCAGCATTATGATAACACTGGTTTAAATGTTTTTTGTTACTATTCATGCAGTATGTGACAAAACATTCACGCAAACACCCATTATTCATAGAATAAAATCACTAGCCACTGGTCATGGTCGATCGCTAGCGCAGATTGTTTGGCACTCCTCTAACCCCTACCCGGAATTCCAGATGCTTCACCCCGAGGCCGCGGGTGTCGGGTGGCTGTGGCAGCTTCTTCACGGACAACTTTCTCCAGAGGTGTTGATGGTCAACAGCAGGAACAAAGGAAGTAGAGGTTACATCATGTTACAAAAACACTGTGGACCGGGCCCTTGACCGCAGTGTAGTAGTGCGGTCGGCGGTCCGCACCCTTCACCGACGCTGCAGCTCGCGGTCGTTGTGTAACTGTATAATCTCCACGGCTGTTGGAAGTTCAACCTAGGCTTACGCTCGAACACAACGAGATGCTGATTACAAGTTTAGTGCGTTATTTATACCATCATCGAAACATAAGTGTCCTTCCATTTTGAAGTTGGCTGTGTGACTAAGATGTGTCTAAGATGAACGTCTAAGATGGTAAAATACTCAAACCAAACACTATAGTCAGTATTATTTTAATTTCCACTAAAAGGAAACGATGGCAAAACATCGTTTAAAACCAATATGTTTGACTTAATGGACAAAGTCCATTACTTTGTATTCATATCGGTTTGTTTTAGATAAATAAAAACGCTTAGGCTACAACTGGAAGGCCCATGTTAATAGTCGCAACTATTGAAATATTTTCCATTCGAACAAAGTCGACACAGCAATATGTCCGTGAACATATACTTTGTCTGAATCACTCGAAGTTCCCATAAAGAAGTGCTAGTTTTTTGTGTTTTATTTCAACTAATCCTTAAGTTTTACTTAAATATTTTGACGTTGCTAATACGTTGAGTGTCTTTTTTTCAGTCTTTCAGTTTGGACCAAACTATTTGAGCAGCCCATCAACGTTCCTCCTTGTAATTGTTCAGATGTTTGACCGAATCGTTCAACAACTTGAAGAAAGCTAATCTTGACAACGAGTTGGTTTGACAAATCTCTATGTTAAAGACGTCTACGGCATGTCGACAATGCCGAGGGTAAGCGACAGGAGATGAGAACCATGTCCATTTCCGGTGGGCAGATGTGGAGGAAGTGGTCCCAACCTTCCCCAGCCATATACGTGTAAGCGCTCCGTTTCCTGTCCGGCGTTCGCGCAAGACTTTCTCCGTTGCATAACCAAGGCCCAAGGTTACCTCGCTTTATGACAAGGTGCACCTCTGCGCCAATTATTGACACCTTGCGGTGTTTGGCTGAATTGGGTAAACATGCAAACACAACCAAATAGCCTCTAGGTTCTAGGAATTTCTTTAATTGGCTAAGAAGAATGCATTATTGAAAACAACCTTGTTTACGCCTATATTTAAACTGTGTTAAAACAATGTTTTATCATCCAGTGCACACTTTATTATTAGCTCCTAAAGAAATATGTTTTTCATAATGATAACATTTGAATGTTCTAGGCCAAAGGGAAAGTAGCCTAGATAACTAAGGAAAAATATTATATTTCGTTACTAGTCCGGAAAAGCGCTCTTTGCCAGTGCGAGATCGTGTTTACGTGTGAGACGAAGTCGAGCACGGAATTTAGATCAAGCACTGGCAAGGAGCTTTTCGGACGAGTATTGAACGATACTTTTCGTCATACTACAAAAATTCATATAATTACAAAAACACAATGCCATAATATGCTTTACACGTGTAACATCAATGAGAGGTTAACTTTGGCCAATGATATGACGATAATGAAAGTCAGCTGTTGCGTCTCGTTTGTAACTTCTAAAACTGATCGGAAAAGAACTGTCCGGCAAAAATAGGCTTTCACCATAAGATTAACATGTAGCTAATTTTAGTGATCGGAAAAGAAGTGATCGGAAAAGACAACAAAGGAACATATGTTATTTTAAATGAAAACAGCCGCATTTTAGTATTGAAAGTCATATGTTCCCGCGTAGTATGACGAAAACATCTTTTCGTCATTCATGTTTTTTTTAATATTATTTGCGGGGCGAAGCCTGCGGGAACAGCTAGTTTAATATAAAAAATGGTTGTTAAAAATATTCGAACTACAGAGTGTTACCTGTCTGATTTAGAACAGAAAGGGCTTCTCAGTATAACTACAAGCTGCCTCCTAAAAGGCAAACGTTTTTAAGTAACAGTATTCGCCAGAGATGCTTCTCCAGCCAACTTTCTTGATGGCAAACCTCATGCTCGGACTATAAAACGTCTGCAATAACACGGAACGTGGCGTGTAATGGGGTTGGAAGCCGGAAAACATTTTCGCACCCGACGCCATCGCCGGGCGGGCGAGAGCCAAGAGTGAGTCTTATGAGTAATAAACACTGTCAGAGCGGCGCGGCGGCACGCACGAGTAAGCAATATTTGACTAGTATTAGAGCATTGGTCACGCAGACGGCCACATTGGAGTAATGCAGCAAAACCTGGGAGCAACTGCTATTTCGCTGTTATCGCGGTTTCTGTACCACTCCTGCAAAAACGTCAGAGGTTTTTGGATTTGGATGTAAAATGGTATTATTCAACAAATACAGGGTGTCCCATAACTCTCTGGACAAAGGTATATAGAATTATTCCTTTAGTCAAGACAAACACAAGTTACCAATCCTATACTTCCGGTAACCAGCGCAATATTCCCGATTGTGGAAGATGTACCTAGCAGCTATGCTGGGGTTTCCTAATCCGCAACAATGGTAATAATGATGACACATATTACCTTATAAACGTGGTCTCCCATGCCTAGCTTTCCGATTGTCTGTGTGTGTTTTGCACTTTTTAATATTTTAAAAAACTACGGAACCGAATTAAACTAACTATTTGTAGCGTTAGTGTCTATCAACACAAAGGTTATATGGTGTAGTTATTTCTGACGATTTCAAAATGGCTTGAAAACCAACTGTTTTTCGAAGTATTTCCAAGAGCAACTCCTTTCAGGGAATTTCCTAGCCAGTCCAACGATAGTTAAATACTTGAAATCAAGTACTAAATAACCGAGCTGATGCGATTTACGTGTCACCGGGCATAGCCCGTATTTAGTTTCTTCACAATGCAATAATAGAAAAACTAAAATACCCCCGTCGCAGCAAACCTGCGTACTCAGCGAATTTCCAATGCATATATATGTGACTCACTACCAAGAGCTATGACAAGTTAGAGTTATGGTAAGTTAGCTGTTTTGTTTATAGAGCTATTTACCAAGTTTCACAAAAATACATCCATAAATAAGTGATATATAGCATTTTATTTAATCTCCATAAGAATAACATTATGGTTGAGGACGCAGGTTTGCTGCAACGAGGAAGATAAGTAAGGTGTTTTTTGCAATTATCAATACAACTGAACCAGGTGAAGCTACATACCAAGTTCTTTTAATGTAGGTTCATAAAATTAAGGGAGATATACAACTTTACTTATTCTCCATATGAATAACATGGGGGCCGAGTATGCAGGTTTGCTGCTACGGGGACTATCAACAAAAAACTTGTTTTTTATGCTAATATCAATATACCACAACTAGTTGAAGCCACATACCAATTTTCATCAATATACATTCATAAATAATCGAGATATAGAATTTTATTAATTCTCCACAAGGATAACATTGGACAACGTACTGTGTTTAGCACTTTGAATATCTCTGCAACGGTTGGACGTAGAACAACGATTAAAAAACCAAAATGTTTGTTTTGTTGAGCTAAACACATTAATATACAGAAATGTGAAGTTTTTAGTAAAACTATCTCAGAAAAATCTAAAAAGCTTTTTCCCATAAGATTAACATGGGACACGTTTTTTTGGATTTTCTCCGCAACCACTTAACCTAGGTTAATGATTCAAAATACTAAATTATTTGTTTTTTTAAGCTCTATAAAATGGCTACAACCAAAATTGAGTGTTTTTAACATTTTGGGGTTAAATTTGCAAAAAACCGATTTTTGGAAAATTGTAAACCCCCATAAAACCCCCCTCCCATAGTGCGATCGATCTGGTTTTCGAACTTAAAGTCATAAATGCTACTCTCCACATTTGTGCCAAATTTCGTCAAAATCGGGTTTTTCTTTCAAAAGTTATCGTGGTAACGGACACACATACACACACACACACACACACACACACACACACACACATATATATATATATATATATGTATATATATAAATTTGAACGAATAGTGTTTTTGGCATCTGGGGACCTCAAAACGAAAAGTTATCATGGTCTCGGAAGTCTTACCATGCCACCTACGGTAATAGCTTCTTCCCTATAGGGGAAATTCGCTAAAAAGGAGTTGCAACGGATCGGTTGTTTATTACTCGATTTCAATCATTTAAATATAGTTCGATTTTTCGTAAAATTCCCTAAAATAAGTTATTCTTGTAAATATTTTGCAAAATGACTTTTTTCGAGCCATTTAAGATAGAAGATTTCAAGTGGCCGCCACTTTGAAATCGTCAGAGATAATCACACCATAACGTTTTTTGTTGGTTTGCCCTATCACCACAAACAGTTGACTTTGGTTTTTTACTTTGAAGTTTGATTTATTACCGTTCCGTAGTTTGAAAATATTAACTTTAAAGTAAAAATCACAAACAAACGAAAAACTAGGCATGGGAGACCCATGTTTTTATGGTAAAATGTGTTTGTCTTGACCCAACGAATAATGCTATATACCTTTGTCCAGAGAGTTACGGGACACCCTGTATTTCGTGATCCTAATATATAACTGCGCAAGGAATGAATGGTAAATTTGTGACCTTGTGCAGGTTTCCAAAGTTATTGACCTAGAGGGCTGAAACCTGGAACATACTTTGAAAATTAGATGGGGCAGAATTAGATGGAGTCCGATTTTTTATTTATTTTGCCCTTATTTTCCCTTAAAAAACTGCATTGAGCGAAGCTCTCTTTCCCTCACTTTGTCAGTTCTTTGTAACGGTATCACAGTGTAATTTGGCTTTACCGATTGATGTGAAATTTGGCCAGTAGCTAGGTGATAACGAGGTTTTTTTTAGAGAGATTTGCAAAATTTCTCCAAGGTTACGTACCACTGGGTCTTAAAGTTCACATGTAATTTTAATGGAAGAAATATTTTATTTGGTTTATGTCACATGTTTTTAACTGACTTCATTTAAATTACATAAACAGCTGTTAAATACTGTCACTGTTTTGTTAACATTATTTTAAGTTTGTTTTATAAATGTAGCGTTCTTCCCCGTAGATATTCTTTGTTCGCTCTTTAACGTTGTAACTGTTGCTTCGCTCATTTAAGCGTCTAAAGTGTAACGGCAGACCATCCTAGTTGAAATCCAGAAAACTATGCCAAAACTTTAAATTAAATCCTTAGCTGTAATTAATGTGGATTTTTTATTTAATCACAACGACATTAAGGTATGAAATTTAAACGTTAGTACAGTTCGCGCCACGGTGCTTGACGCCTGGGAAAGGCGAGAACCAACTCAAACTTCTCATAATTAAAAGCAGACAATAACGAAAATAACAAAAACCAATATTTTAACATTAAATTATTTAATTTTGGTTTCTGTTGACAAAAGTATTCTGTAACACTAACGGTACTAAGCCATATAGAGGCGAAAAGTCATTCCAGAGCATACGCTAACCAGGCGCCAAGCACTGTGCCCCGAACTGTATTCATTTATTAGTGAATTTCCTATGGAAAAGTGAACTATTAGCATGAACCGCACGGTGAAACTTAAGCCCGGGACCACCATAGAAGTTCCTAACGTGACCCCCTGAGAACGTTTTGGGGGGTCGTTCAAAATTATATAGATATATATATATATATATATATATATATATATATATATATATGATATATATATAGATATCTATATATATATATATATATATATATATATATATATATGCACTCTAGCGGTCGCATATTTTGTCCGATTTACTTAAAATTTGGTAGGGACGTTCCTTTCAATAATCGGTTTGACAAGTTGGTTGGGAAAAACAATCAGAAAAATTTAAACCCCTTTTTTGGGGATTATTCTTTCAAATTTCGAGTTTTTGGGCCAAAAAGGGTCAGACAAGCCCCGGACGTAAAATAAATGCATGTATTAAGATGGGAATTAGGGAAGCGAAAGTTTTAAGCCCTCTTTCGTCATTCTAGCATAAATATTTACCGAGTTATTAAAGAAGATGTATATCGACTAAACACAGTACGTTGTCTTATGGTTTTTTACATTAGAAAGCATGTTATTCATTTGTTGGTGTATTTGTATCATCCCCAGCAACCTGGCGCTTACTTTAAAGCCTGACTGGACCTTCACCTAACCTTATAATGCGCAAAATTGTATTCCTAGCATTGCAGGTAATTGAAACCAGGAGCATCAGAACAGCCAAAAAAATCAATGTTTTCAGATCTCAATAAAATTGGAATAAATATGTTTTTACACTGGTTTTGAGTTTTACAATTTTTGTATGTGGAAATTCACTTCCCTCACGTCAGCGTACTGCGTGCTAACTCGTTTAAAACTTAAAACGAAGGTTGGATGCTAAAACCTCGACAAGCCACTAGCAGCATTAGAAAGGTATAATCTAAGTCCGCATGTGACTTGCGGTGTTTAATCGAATCCTCGTCAACGCTGTTGCTGTTCCACAGATAAAGAGCTCTCTCGTAACTAGATGTCTTATTTGCAGATCATGCACTCATATCTCGGCACGCAATAGTCGTACGTTGTCTGCACGTCATAAACACAGCGACTGCAGCAAGTACAGATGTCAATTAGGCCGCGCTCTGGTGTCTATATCTCACAGCAGACTAGACACTAGACTAACTGGCTTCATTGTTAGCCAGGGCTGATGGCATCATTGTGTTAGGTCGTGGGAGGTCCGGGCATCTTCCGTTTCCTCTTTTGTATTAATGGTGAGAGTTTCCTGGGAACAGAAATTGCGCAATTCGTTCAATTACTCTCGAAAGGTTTTTGATTTATACATTATTTAACGTAGATACTCCCTTGGAAGCAGTAGATTGTTTATTAATATGACAAATTTAATGGTAGTAAAACTGTATATAGTTGTGATTATTTCTTTCACTAGACAACGTTTGAGAAATTTAATTGTACTAAAAGTGTGTTATTAAACCAACTATTTTGATCTGTAAGCACCGCTCTGTCACCTGATTTCAATTAGAACAAAATGCTTAAGATGATGATGGGCTTCCAATTTCTTAAAGATTTTTAAAGGCATACTCTTCAGATGGTTATGCCCTTCTGTATGAAAAATTAGTTTACCGAATTTATCTTACAAGGACTTATCATTCAAGGCAGTTACGAGTATGGTTAGTGTTACTTCTTTGTATCAGTCAAATGTTTATAACTCCCAAATTGTACTCCATACATTGGAAAGTTAAGAATTTTGACCAAACAACTTTCCTGTTTACGGAAAAACATTCTAATCGTAAGACTGACACTGCCAATCAATGCACACACAATCGCAACCCAATGTATTTTAAAGTAACATTTTAAAATGTTAATGTGTATTGTAAGGAGTACTAACTATATAAAGTGTAAATCGATATGTTACATCACTAAGGTGTTAAACTTGATGTATCACTGATGACTTGTGTCTTAAAACATTCGTGATCAATATAAAACTCTCTATCTCAAAGACACCTCCTCCCGCGCGCTCCAATCCTACGTCATGTTCTCGTGCCACACATGTCATATCTGTCATGCAATACCCGGGTTTCCATTAGCAGCCCGTGCTGGAGAAAGGTCGAGGCAAGCCCGGGAGTGCTGGGTGTAGGTGCTGACACCACTCGCGTGCTCCATCAATCACGTCTCGGCGCCCCGCAGGGTTCGGCTCTGGCACCCTGCTTGTTCCGCTCCGATCGTATCAGCCATTTCTTCCGGGTCAGCGCCAGCCGTCCGACTTGTTTTCTAGGTGTTTATACAGGGTCTGGGTATCAGGGTTAAGTGCGTTCCCAAATTTTAAAATATGGTTATTTAGGTCAAAATTAGTAAAAAAGTTCGTATAAACATAGGTTCTAAAACCTATACTTTTCTCTCTGTCTGTACGTGATTTTTACATAATTTTACATATCTAACGAACCTCTTAAAGTATCAAGTTCAAACTTGGTAAATGCATGATGACCAATAAGACCTATTTTATCATGGAGTATCAAATTTCTTCTTTTTACCATTTCAAAATGGCGGCCATGTTTTTTTCAAATATTAATATCCTAAAAACCGTAATATTTATGAAAAAACTGTAAACATCAAAACAGTTGTGTCATTTTGTTCTAAAAATAATAGTACTAAGATTTTAACTATATGATTTTAAGTAACTGAGAAATTGTAATTTTTACAAGTTAAAACATTTTTTTTGCCATTTCTGGACTAAAAAATCACGTTTTAACTTATAGAAATTACAATTTCTCAGTTACTTAGAATCATATAGTTAAAATCTTAATACTATTATTTTTAGAACAAAATGACACAACTGTTTTGATGTTTACAGTTTTTTTCATAAATATTACGGTTTTTAGGATATCAAGCTTTGAAAACAAAACATGGCCGCCATTTTGAAATAGTAAATAGTAGTAACTTGATACTCTATACCCAAATAGGCCAAATATTAGACCAAATAGGTTAGTGGTCATACATGGACTAACTTTAAAGTTGATACCTTAAGTGGTTAATAATATATGATAAATTATTTAAATACCCCCGTCGCAGCAAACCTGCGTACTCAGCGAATTTCCAATGCATAATGTATGTCTTAATACCAGATAAAGCCGCAAACTAAGTTTCATAAAAATATATTCACATATAAGCGATTTTAATTATTCTCCATAAGAATAACATTGGTAATGAGTACGTGGGTTTGCTGAAACAAGGAACACAAACAATTGGTTTTTATGCAAATATAAATAGAATTTAACTAGGCGAAGCCACATACTAAGTTTCATCAATATTCAAACATAAATAAGCGCTATATAACATTCTAGTTATTCTCCATAAGAATAACATGGGGGCTGGAGAAAGCAGGTTTGCTGCAACAAGGAACAGAAAAATGGGTTTTTATATAATTATCAATATAACTCAACCAAGTGAAGCTACATACCAAGTTTTATTAATTTATGTTCATAATTAAGGGAGTCATTACATTTTACTTATTCTCCATAAGAATAACATGGGGGTTGAGTACGCAGGTTTGCTGCTACGGGAATAATCAACAAAAAATAAATTTTGTGTGCAAATATCAATATAATAGTACTACGTGAAGCCACATACCAAGTTTCATCAACATACATTCATAAATAATCGAGATATCAAATTTTATTTATTCTCCATAAGGATAACATTGGACAACGTACTGTGTTTAGCACTTTGAATATCTCTGCAACGGTTGGGCGTAGAATCACAATTTAAACACCAAAATGATTGCTTTGTGGAACTGAACAGATTGGTAAAAGCAAATGTGATGTTTATATTAAAATAAACTGAGGAAAAGCCAATAACCTTTTTCCCATAAGATTAACATGGGAGATTTTATGAGTAGGTTTTTTTGGATTTTCTCCGCAACCACTTAACCTAGGTTAATAATTCAAAATACTGAATTATTTGTTTTTTTAAGCTCTATAACATGGTCAAAACCAAAATTAAGTTTTTTAAAAATTGTAGGGTGAAAAATGCAAAAAACTGATTTTTGGAAAAATTAAAACCCCCATAAACCCCCCTTCCCATTGTCCGATTTTTCTGGTTTTCGAACTTAAAGTCATGAATGTCATTTTACACATTTGTGCCAAATTTAATCAAAATCGGACTTTTTTACTCAAGTTATCGTGTTAACGGACACACACACACACACATATATATATATATATATATATATATATATATATATATATATATATATATATAGATAGATAGATAGATATATATATATATACATATATATAAATTTGAACGAATAGTGTTTTTGGCATCTGGGGACCTCAAAACAAAAAGTTATCATGGTCTCGGGCTTAAGTCTTACCATGAGACCTACGGTAATAGCTTCTTCCCTATAGGGGAAATTCGCTAAAAACACGTACGGACAGATAGACGGAACGAGGCATTTTAGGACCTATGATTATAGGAACTCTTTTACTCATTTTGACCTAAATAACCATATTTTAAAATTTGGGAACGCACTTAACAAATATTATATATAAATTTATATTTTATTATTAACGCCCTGTATATATATTATCATGAAAGATATTCGCTAAACACTGGAGATGACTCGATGACCAGCTAGTAGACTAGGGAGAGAGGGGAACCTTACCCCAATCACAACCCTTCCTATCGTATGTGACTGGACGAAGTGGTTTGATTTATTTTTAGTACCTTGGGGCGAGCTTTGCTCGGGGGAAGGCCAGTCAGTTTGTTTAGATGACTCGGAGTAATATTTCACCACTTCCCCCTACTGATAATCAGATTTGTACAGTATAACTCATTTGCCTCTTTTCTACATTTTTAAGGTACCTCCAGTTTTTATTTATAGCTCAATATCCCTTTGATTTATTTTACTACTCTATATATGTAATCTTCACTCAAATCTTTTAATCTCTGCTCTCCGGAAACCACATTTTAATAATCATAAACAACATGAGTATTACTTTCACAGTTCCCTGGTTGATTATGAACAGCTGTTACAATTGTAATATTTTACCACAGCTGATTCTTAAACCCCATTAATTTTCATTGATAGTTTCTTGTTAGGCTTGGTAGGATAGAGAGTGGAGGGGTTAACTTCCTCTTTAACTCTTTGAATACTAGTTGGCCATCAGTCACCTCCTTACAGTGCCTTAAGTTTTCCGAATGTCTCAAGATTAACCAAAACAATTTACAGATGTTATGGCAATAAATATTAAATAGTAGTGGATATTTTTCTGTTATTTCCCATTTAAACTTCACTTTATAAAGATAAGTCACGAGGAAGATGTTAGTCAGATTGAAGGTTAAAAGAAAATTCGTCCTCAATATTTGAGTTTTACAGTTTTTACTTTTCAACAAGTGGCATTTTACATCTGCTGTTACATTACAGGACTGCGGTCCAAACCCAATGCCACATGGTCACCTCAGGAATGACACTTATAACTAACTTCTTGTACCGGATATCAAGACACGAAACGCCATCCTGGTGAGGTACCACTGGTGAAATACAGGTATGCCTCCTAGCCACCACAGTACCTGGTTTCACCAAGGAACACAACACTTGTGTGTTCTGCATTCAGTTAACCTTGTAATAGATTTAGAATAAGTAACATTCGTTAACAAGTAAAGTTATAAGTAAATTTGTTATTTGTTATCATATTGTAAAGTAAATTTAATTTCCTTAAGCTATAAGGTCATATCGGGATCACAACCCTTCACGTTTGTCATTTTAGACCAATATAATCAATGTAACTAATTTCACCCCTCCAGAATACCGGGATGTTTGATAACTTTTGATGTTACCCCAGGGCCTTTTATGTATTAGTATGCTAAAGGTACATCCATTAATATTTTTTATTCCAAATACATAGAGTTTATAATATTTATTTTATTTGTTTTATTTGTTATATTTTTTTTTTTTATAATGTTTATTATATTTCATATTTTGCTTAGGAAAAATAAAATAACGTTAAACAATTTTGATTTTGTTGTACAATTTTAGTTTATAATTTCACTTACTCTAATCATAATATATGTTTTGGAATATTATCATAGGGGCTTAATCCTGTGTGAGGGCGTGAGTGGACAAAAATGATCTTATTTCTATTTATTACTACATTTAATAGTGATTATTTAACCAATTGTTATCTTTTATGGATAATTTCATTCCAAACTTTTGTACAATGCCAATGGTTAGAAATTATTATAAGTCCAAGGAGATTCAAACTATTTTATATCTGTACTGTGTAGACAGACTTGTGGACACACATTTACTCTGGTTTATAAAAGTTTTACTATAAATACTAAATATTTAAGCGGGGTATTGCGCAGAAAGTACTAAAGTTTTTTGTACTACCGCAAATTCGAAGACCTTTGCCTGCTTAAATTCCGTCCAAACTAAATGCTAGTTAACTAATCCTACAGTCGGGTTTAAATTAATTGAAAGCAACCAACCTTACATCACCAGAACTGCCGGAAAGCCATCCTAAGCCAGCGGTTTTTGGCAGTAAACACCACCTGTTAACCCACAATCATAGTGACCCCATTAGACATCGTTACTCAGATGCTCACCCCTGTATTATCCCGCGACCGCCGTCGATTCACTTCCTTCCGCCTCTTGGCTGTCGGCGATCGGGCTCTAAATAACAGTCGGGACAAAGTTTCTCTGCGACTGGTCCGAGGGGTGAACTGGTTCTCGAGATTTATCGAACCTGTTTCGTAACGCGATTGTTCTATTACAACACCCTCGGCAGATAATAGTATATGTTTAGATATAATAACACCGCTCGCCGAGGTGTCGGGGTATTCATCTTCCACCGGGTCAGTCGGCGGTCGTCCGGATCATACTCATTATCTATTGTAGCCGATGAACCGACCGGTTGGCATTTCGCGGCTTATATAACTTTGTTTTCAATAAGATAATAGGATAATGCAGTTAGAGTGGCATATCCTACCTAAAATTATAAATGTGAAAGTTTGGAGTATAGATTTGTGTAGTCCATTACGCAGTAACTGTTTTGAATGAACATTGCTTGCATTAACCTGATGACCTGATGCTAATGAACTACACTATATGATTCTATGATTCTACACGACCGAGCTCTAGACCCACATTCAACCTTAGAGCTCCACCCCACGGGCGCTGTAAGTTCCAATGCCAATCTTATAGGAGGACATCATTTACAAAATTACCAGCTGCAGTTGTTTGTCAGTTAGGGTAAAGGAAGTCTCATGGTAAAACTAAACAGAGATTTGATAGTGCTTGGGGAGGTTAATATTTTTAATGTGTTTTAATTGATCGTTTTCTATCTATTTATTAAAAGAATTTCTTGTTTTTTGTTCGGCGATTTTAGACCCCTTAAACGATTATTTTGTATACATGATTGGTATCAATAAAAAGCTCTTTCTCTCTAGATGTGCCTTTTGGGGGTTTGAAAAACCTACACCTTCAGAGCTTCACCCTGCAGGCTTTCAAAGTTTTAATGTTAATCTTATAGATTTATATTCATTTAGTTAGTCAGCTATAATGTAAATACACTCTTAAAACGTCTAGCTCTATGCCTGCTAGATCCCCGTGCGGAGAATGGGACATCTGCTAGTATTAATAAAGCAGAGTTCTTGTCTGTGTGTGGATCGCCGTACGGCTAAACTACAAGGAGTTAAGGCATGCAATTTTCAGGGTGCGTTCCTTTAGGTTACAGCTGACACCTACCTGACACTCAGTTTCCTCTAAATAATCTAGGTCTACTCCCCGTGGGACATCCAAAATTCCAATGTTAATCAAATGAGGCCATACGGTTACAGTTTTCTACTATTTTATTTAATGTTATTCAAATAAACAGCTGAACTATATATATATTCGTAACTATATATATATATATATATATATATATATATATAGTTTCGAACGAATGGTGTTTTTGGGGTCTGGGGACCTCAAAACGAAAAGTTATCATGGTCCCGGGCCTATGTCTTACCATGCCGACTACGGTAATAGCTTCTTCCCTATAGGGGAAATTCGCTAAAAAGTAAATTACTAATGTCAGCTGTTTATTTGAATAACATTAAATAAATAGTAGAAAACTGTAACCGTATGGCCTCATTTGATTAACATTGGACCTTTTTACGAAAGTTATCGCACCCACGGACACACACATATATATATGTGTGTCCGTGGGTGCGATAACTCTCGTAAAAAAGGTCCGATTTTGATTAAATTTGGTACAAACGTGTAAAGCAGCATTTATGACTTTAAGTTCGAACACCAGACAGATCGACCCATCCGAAGGGGTATTTTAGGGGGGTTTTGTACCCCAAAAATGTTTTTTTTGAGTTTTTTACATATAATTTTTGAAAAAGTGAAATTTTATTTTTTCCATTGGAATCAACTTAAAAAGACGCACAATTTGGTGTTTTAATTATTGCTCTACGTCAATTGGTTACTGAGATATTGAAAGTGCTAAACACAGTACGTTGTCCAATGCTATTCTTATGGAGGATAAGAAAAATTGTATAGCTCGCTTATTTATCAACTTATCCTGACGAAACTTGGTATATTGCTTCATTTCATTGTAGTCTATTGATATTTGCACAAAAACCGTTTTTTGGCCGACAGTTCCCGTAGCAGCAAACCTGCATACTCAGCCCCATGGTATTCTTATGGAGAATAAGTAACGTGTTATCTCCTTTAATTATGAACATAAATTATTAGAACTTGGTATGTAGCTTTATCTAGTTGAGTTATATTGCTATTTGTATAAGAACCCATATTTAGTGTTCCTTATTTCAGCAAACCTGCATACTCAGCCGCCATGTTATTCTTATGGAGAATAACTAAAATGTCATAAATCGTTTATTTATGAATGTATATTGATGAAACTTGGTATGTGGCTTTATGTTGTATTAAGATAATATTATATGCATTGGAAATTCGCTGAGTATGCAGGTTTGCTGCTACGGGGGTATTTAACTACATTTTATACCCGGGTGAAACCGGGATAATCAGCTAGTCACACATAAATCGAAGCCGCGGGTAACAGCTGGTTCTGTAAACATACAAGACATGTTTAATAAAGGTCTGCATCTCAATAGATAACATTAGGCCTATCAGATCTGTTTTCTAGAAAATAAGATCTATTATCGAGTAAAAAGTCAGTAATATAATTTGACTGACGTTCCTCTAAGTTTATTTAAGTTTAGAAACACATAATGGAGATACATAATAAGAATTGCTACTGCTCTCACTGAATTTGTGGATCCGCCAGAGATGAACTTACTGATAATTTTCGTTGCAGTATGATCTAAATTTAAATGTTTTTGCTTATCTTGGAAAGTACGTACTGGCTTTACAAAGTATATTAAATAAATGTTTTTCATTACATAGTGATTTACACGGTATGTATTTGGAAACAAACAGATCATAGCCTATATAGAAGTTTTGAGTGTTCATGTTGTGTCGAATATTTTTAGATTTGAAAGGGGACTTTTAGATTTGGGAAAGGGGGATTTAATGTTTAGCTCTTCTTAGAAATAATTATTGACAGACCAATATGGTAGCTGGTTCTATTATTGAACCTTTAAACTTGTTTCAGATGTTGCTCGGTTTCTTCTTGGGTCCTCTAACCTCTGCGGCACCAGCCAGTTATGTACAGTTATTTTAATGTAGTGTTCTGTTTTGAACCTGTCTGTTATGGGCAGGAGTCACTTTCATATTTCACCTCCCTGTCGAAGCGTGCGGGGCGTTATCTCTGTCTGTCTAATGAACTCTCGGCTATAATTCTACACGGCCGAGCTCTAGGCCTGATGATGATTACTGCGTGATCCGTCACATGGTGCTTTCTCCCAATAAACTATTCACTATTAAATACATAACTAGCTGATTATCCGTGCTTCGCACAAATAATTCAGGAATGAACAGCTGATTAAAATTGTTGCTGCAACTACATATGTTTCTGATCTATTAAACATATTACTCGTAAGAATAAGATGGAAATTTTGAAGTCCAATGGGACGAAGCACATTGAACTGAGAGAGACAAACGTTATTTCATGACTTATACAGAGAAATCCCTTTAATTTGACACCTCAATCATCAAAATCGGTTCAAAAATAAAAGAGTTTCGCTGTACACAAGAAATTCCTTAGGGAATTAGTATAATAGATTCCTTACCAATGAATGACCAGTTTTGTCAACTGTTTTTGGCAATAATAATACTGAATGATATTTTAACTTCAGGAATAAAAGCCGTTATTACGAGGGGCTCCAGTCATCTTCTAGCTGCTTCTCCTATTGGACCAATGCTAACTTTCAAATCCTGTTCTCAACAACGGATTTTCAAAAATTATTGATGGATAGCTCATTTTATAGACCAAAAAAAAATACCTATTGATTTCAGGGAGCATAATTTTTATCTCACAAATCATAATCGTTCAATAAAATTCCAAAAAATTCAATATTTGCGATTTTTGTTATAAATTAACGATTTGTGAAATCAAAATTCAGCTCATTCTAATAGGCATTCCTTCCTTTAAAATTAACCTTAAATCAACTAAATTAAATCAACATTGAGGTGGGATAGGGTTTGAAAGCTAATATTCGATTATGGTTGAAGCAGAAGGAAACGCGGAGTGTTATGTGAACGGAGACACTCTAAAATATCAAACGACGGGGGTTTCTTGTCTTTAAAATGCAACCAGGACGAAGACATTTTTGCAAACAATACGGCAAAACACTCCTTTTCATTACAACTTGATGTATTTGAATTTATTCAGTTATTCCTTATCTAAAAAGATCAATACATCCACTTAAGATGGAAATGTGGAATATCTTGTTCTTGAGCTTCGCAGGTGATCAGCGCTTGGGCTCGGGACTGTCATAGAAGGAGATGGGCAGAGGTTCCTCTTCACGGTAAGCAAGCTTAATCTCCAGAGACCATCCCAGCAGGTCACCAGGAAGCTCCTGGGTCTCAGCAGGCTAGACACAAGCGAATCACAGGTATGATTACGGGCCATAGTCACCTAAGGACGCACCCCTTGTGCATGGGAGTCTCAATGGTGACCCTGCATGCAGGAAATGTGGGCAGTACGAGGAGACTACAGATCATTTGCTCTTTGATTGCGATGAGCTTAGGGAGGTAAGGGTTTCAACTCTGGGAACTATGGCCAGGTGTGGATGCACCCTGCCTCCTGAGGAGCTCGTCGATAGGATGATGCACCTTATCAGGCTCTTGAACCTGGAGGAGTTCTGAAACCTCTCTCATTTCTTTTTCGTGGGTGCGCAATAAGCCCAATGCGGCTGATGTGCCTTGGGGCTCATGTCCGCCTCTTCTGATGATGATTATGGTGAAAAAGAAGAGGGTAATTAAAAGTATAATGAAATATATCTACTGAGATTCGCACGCTGGGCACATTTACACTAATACTATTTGGACGATTTAGGTTTTTTTATACAGATGGTAACATATTTATTGGGGGCTTAGCTTTGGAAGTGTAAAATCACTGAATAAGGTTAAAGAACGATAGTTTCACAACCGATGTTGAATAGATGAAAAAGTTAAAAAGGTTTTATATAAAGAAATTATCCAGTAAGTTTATTTTTG
Organism: Allygus modestus; assembly: GCA_963675035.1. NCBI lineage: Eukaryota > Metazoa > Arthropoda > Insecta > Hemiptera > Cicadellidae > Allygus > Allygus modestus. The sequence continues at coordinate 71,967,231 of OY776114.1, read as the reverse complement.
TTGCGATTTTTGAATAGTTAGTGATCTGTTAACAAGTTTGCACCTCTGATCAAATCGTTTATGTGTTTAAGAAACTTGATAATAATTACAATTAATAAAAAAAAACTAAGAAAGTCGTTGAGTATTTACATTTTAAGTGGATTTCTGAATAATGAATTTCTTAATTAATCGAACTAACCTAACACTAAAATAAAATTAAACAAAACATGTGAAGTCAGAACCATAGATTGCCGTTTAGGGTTATAAATTATTATTACAATTTCTTCACCGCCTCGTAGATAGAATAATGGCCTTGTTCATTACTCCGCATTACCTTTCAGGTGTCCATAAGGAAGTAATGCTTTTAATATGACTGCAATAAATGAGTAAATCTACCAGCGCAAGTCATCCCATTTCTCTCATGCAATTGCGTTTTCATAATTATTGTACAAATCACTCGTACAAACCATCTCAAAATTAACCGCTAAATATAACCAAGTTTGTACGTTCTTGTTCTGCTACTTTTTTAGTACAAATACAATTGCACTTAAATTTGTTGTTGTCTTTTTCACTGTTTTAATACAAATAATTAAAACAAAATTGGGGGAAATTAAATATTTTGTTAAATTTAAGTCGAGAGGCAACTAATTTTATTCACACAGCAAAGGACTTTGTACTGCATCATTTTCAAACATTATTCGAGTCCAAGTATGATGTAAAAATGGTCTTAATCAGCTTACGCCATATAGACCCCTAGAACTCTGCTCAGGTGAATTAATATAGTTCTATGGCTTACGCTTGTGAAATGGTACAGTAATTGATAGAAATATTAAGTAAAACTACAGCTTTTAATAAAATACCATGTTGAACTCAAGGACACTAATTAAATTGTAGACTTAGTAGCCTAATCTTATTGCGATTTACATTGTAATCGAAATATTGTAATAGTTATATTATTTGTATATTTACAGATATTTCTGTAACACTTACAAAATTGTATATCCCATTAAACTATGTGAAGTTTGAGGAGAAAATATCTAAAATCGTCTTGGATTTCACTGATATTGTCCCACTCCACTCATTGTTTAGGTGTCTCTCCATCTGCTAGCAGTCAACAATGTGACAGAACCGACAATAGGAACTGAATCAGATGGTAGCTGATTGTGAAACGCAACAATAAAATGGCTGCAGAATTGCAACAATTCTCTTGTGCAAAGTGCAAAAAGGATTTGGACAGTTCCCTCTTAAAATCATGTCCCATGAAATATACCAAGGATGTACCAAGGATTTCCATGAAATAAATATACCAAGGATAGAAATTCTCAAAAACAAATCTAAAAAGACTTTTTTCAATAGCCATAATTTACTAAATTAGTTTCCTTGAAGTGATAGTTACTTAGCAGAATTTTGTATGGTTTGAGTTTAATGGATGAAAGTCTTTACTGACGAGACAATGATCCACCTGAGATACATATTTATTTTCGTTTTTAATGAAGGTGCATGTCTTAAGCTTAAGGTAGGTCCTGACCTACCGAGCGCCGTTTCCGGAATTTTTGGCGATTAGCGGGGATGAACTTATCTTACGACCAAGTCACGTGATCTAACCATTACACCATATTGTCCACTGTATACCAATTATTTTTTACCCTAACATCAAAGTTCACCACGTCAATTTTACTATTCTCCGTCGGGCCTTCGCCCACGCCCATTATTCGCTGCGATCTTTTGCCTGTAAAAAAACATAATTAATTTCGCTCATTTTCCTCTCGAACAGTTAATTTTAAACGGTTTGAATTTAATACCAAACTAAAGTCAGGGTAATTAAAGTTAGTTTCATTTTGTTGTGATTTTCGAATGGTTAATGACTTGTTAAAAAGTTTGCACCACTGGTTCATTTTGAATAATGATACATGTTGCAGAAATCATTTGGTCAGATTAGGATATACGCTTAAACCTTTCAGTAAAAGTCAATGATGCTTTTACTAAAGTATAAACATTAATAGTGTATTCAGAACGACATAGTTATAAATTACAAAATATAATAAATCCAAACGTAGTCTCTCTGTAATAGTGTCTGATATCTGAAAAAGTCGGATAAAGAAGCGAACATTCTGTCATATTCAAAATCTAAAATACCGGGTAAACCAGGAAAGCGCCAGTTATGCGAGGGTCAGTAGGGATAAATGGAGTGTTCTGGACCAGGAGGAGCCAGGAGGAGCACCCCCCCCCCCGAGGAGCCCCCCCCCCCTAATTAGTATGCAAATTTTTTTTTTTAATTACCCTAATTAATATGCAAATTTTTAATTACCCTAATTAATATGCAAATTTTTTTTAATTACCCTAATTAATATGCAAATTTTTTTTTTTTTTCATTTCAGGAGGAGCCCCCCCCCCGGTACATCAATCAGGAGGAGCCCCCCCCCCGGTACATCAATCAGGAGGAGCGCCCCCCCCCGAGGTCTCGTCTGTGACACTTTACCCCCCCCCCTCAACCTAACCTAACCTCGGAAGCAGCTGCGCCCGACCCTTCCGGGAACCCATTATAGTCCGCCTGTATTGAATTACAATAGAGGAGGGTTGCTTTTACCCCTGACAGCTGTCGTGATTTGTTGTCTAGGCGACAAACGTCGACGCAGCAGATGTTCGCACAAAAGACCGGTGAGTCGAGACCGGTCTGGGAAGCAGCTGCACCCGACCCTTCTAGGAACCCATTATAGTCCCCCCGTATCGAATTCAATTAGAGGAGGGTTGCTTTTACCCCTGACAGCGGTTGAGATTTATTGCCCCGGCCTTCTCCGAAATCCATTAGTGGGGAGCGTCACCCCACATCGCCAGCTCTCCGTCAGTTCAGTTCGAGAGTTCAGTGCGTGTAGACGTGTTAGTCCGATCCTGCTCCGTTCTACGCGATTTTTGTTAGTTGCTGATTTCATTTGTGATATTCGTCCAGCATCTTTGAACTATTTAAAACGGTTGTGTTGTGCCGTATTGTTTGCGATTATCGAAACTTTATAATCCATATTCAAGATGAACGACTCACACCAATGCGTCATTTGTGGCTGCACGTTCCCGCGCAGACACAGTATGAAGCACTACGCAGAATTCCACGGTGGATTCATCCCACCCCAGCAAGGTACGTCATTGTGTGTTGCATTATTGTTTTAATCAGACTTAAATGTTAGTAATATAGGAATATGTTATGCAGTATATAACCGGAGTGTGGTAAAAGTCTTCTTTTTATTTAACAGCTTTAGTTATTCTGTGCGAATATAGAGCTGTGTAAAAAAAAAATTAAAATTACATGACTATATTTATATAATGTTAATAACTTATGCTATTGTTCGAACCATCAAGTCAAGTCATCAGAGTACCCATATGACATACTTCATACCCCCCCCCTCGAGTATGACCCTAACCTCGGGGGGGGGGGGCAAAAGTGTCACAGACGAGACCTCGGGGGGGGGGTAATGGGTCTGGGTTACCATAGGTCGGATCTGAATTCTGATTGCAGATTCTTGCTCGTCTAGTCAAGACGAGTCATTTGAGTACCCACATCGACCACTTTGGGCTAACCTGATGATGACCTTGAACCTGACCTTCTTTTTTTTTAATGCATTTTCGGAATCCCCTCTTCAAGCCGAGTATTTTGAGTACCCACATCGACCACTTTGGGCTAACCTGATGATGACCTTGAACTTGAACTTGACCCTCTTTTTTTTAATGCATTTTCGGAATCCCCTCTTCAAGCCGAGTATTTTGAGTACCCACATGACGTACTTTTGATAATTAATACAAGAGTTGAGCAGGGTAACGCTACAACCAACAGAGCTAGCCCATCAGCGCCTGCGGACAAGTTAACTACCCGTGAATGCTTTGGGTTGGAGCACTTGAAGGGGGGTGTATCGATACACCCCCCATCAAGTACACTAAACTAAGACAGGTGTTAAACATTTCTCAATCTAATCGTTTTGTGCGTTTGCAGATGGAGAAGCTGCATGTCGGCTTTGTCGAGCCACATTCGCAGACCAAGGGGCCTTAGAGCGACACATGGGAGCGAATCACCGCGTCGTTCCACCCCGGGAGGCGATTGATGCTCCGCAGACGACTGCCGGTGTCAATCAACACTCCGTTGAAGGTGAGAATCCACATTAAAATAACTTTTTTCCCCTAGTGACTATTTACCTTCTTTTTTTAACTATTTAACTAGGTTCCTGAAGAAGAATGAGACCGTGCCAACTGATGTACTATTGATTTAATTACTAGGGGGAGATTTTCGCTCCCCCTAACACAAAAGGCTTCTTTAGGGTTGACGTAGCTCATTATTCCAGCTACATCCTTTGCTTTGAACCCAGGATCATCAATGTAGACAAACAGTACAGAAGATTACTTCTTCCCTGTTTAATGATTGCTATTTTGATTTAACAAACTTAACTTTGAAATGTGATTCTCGAGAGAGAGGGGAATTTGTATCTTCATTTATCCTAATTTGTTTTTATTTTTATTTTCAGATGAAGGTCCGGGTCCTGGCCACCACACCTGCCATGAATGCGGTCGCCGTTTCCGTCGTGAAAGAAACCTGCGTAGACATGTAGAATCGACCCACAGCAGAGTCCGCAGGTTCTTTTGCGTAACATGCGGCGCCGAGTTTAAGAGGGAAGACAACCTGCGTCGCCACACCAAGCAATTTCACGGTGATGGCCAAGAACGGAGATTCCCTTGCGCATACTGCGGTCAGGAGTTCAACAAGCTGTTCAACAAGGACCATCATGAGCGGTTCTCTTGCCCGATCATGAAGGACCTGATCCTGAACCGAGCAGCCATGGAACAGGATGAACCCCAGCCAGGTCCGAGCACGGAGCCACAACCCGGTACGAGCACACACCAACAACCCGACGATGTTGAGATGACTGGAGCAGGACAGCCAAACCCCGTGTTCTCACTTATTCAACGGGGTTTCCGCAACCGCCTCCTAACCTACCGTCTGCAGCGGCCGATGGAGAATCTCGTCACAATCGGAGAAGTGATGGCGTTGTTGATTGTGAGCCTTACGGAGTTGCTTGAGATCACCTTGGCGAAACACCGCAGCATTAAGGTCAACTTGAAGCTGGAGTGTGAGTTCAAAAATGTGCACAACAACACCTGCCTGCGCAACTTCAAGACGAAGATGACTCCGCTGACGGTGACCTCGGACCTGAACCAGTACATCACAACAGCTTTTGCGAAGCTTATCAGAGAGAAGGCTGAGTGTGATCATATCGGCTCCGGGTGGACATACCTTCGCGTTCGTGATTTGGAGGTCGGCATCAACGAATACACTCCTCTAGGTGAAGATGGTCGAGCTTGGCTCCCACTGCCTACGTCTCTGGAGAACACCAAAGCAGTCGTCAACGTATCGAACACCGATGAGCGGTGTTTTATGTATGCAGTCCTGGGAAAGTTTGTTCAAGATCACCCCGAACGACCGGCATTGTACACCGATGACATCATCGCCCGATACGATTGGACCGGCCTTCAATTCCCCGTTGCTCTTAAAAGTATCAAGACGTTTGAGCGGACAAACAACATCAGCATCAACGTCTATGGTATTGATCACACGCGCGTGGGTCAGAAACCTAACGGACAACCAAAGTATCAGGACACCGTCTTTCCCTTGAAGATTTGTAGGCAGGAGCGCGAAGACCATCGCGACCTTTTGTACGTGACAACGGACGGTGATAGTCACTACGCCTACATCAAAGACCTTGGCCGACTGATCCGTCCCCAACTCACAGCGCGTGTAGACAGGATATTCATCTGTAAGCGGTGCTTCGCGCACTTTGACAACCGTCCGAACAAGCTCGGTCTGACGGGTGCTCAGCGTCTGGAGGAGCACAGGCGATACTGCTCCGCTTCAGCCCCTATTCGCATGGATACGCCGAGAAAGACTGAAATCAAATTCAGCCATCCAGAGTTCACCCGACGCGAGCGTTTCACCATCTACGCGGACTTTGAGTGTGCTCTACTGCCGACCGCGGAGATGGATGAACAAGTCGACGAGCCGCACGGAGGAGTAGCCACCCACATCCACATCCCATATGCCTTTGCGTACCAGATCATTGACTCGTACGGACTTGAAGAGTTTGAGCCTCGAGTCTACTTCGGGGATGATGCGTCAAAGACATTTATGGAGATGTTGAAAACTGATGTTGAGCGATTGTGGAACTTCCTGTACGAAGCAAGAAATCTGCGCCCTGTCCTGACCCCAGCGGAAACGATGCAGTACAACTCGACAGCGAATTGCTACCTCTGTGGATCGCCATTTTCAAGAGAAGACCCAAAGGTTCGTGATCACAACCACGCGCCGCCCTACGAGTTCCGTGGCGCTGCGCACAGATCATGTAACCTACGCTACAGGGAGCAGCGAGTAGTCAACTGCTACTTCCACAACCTCTCCAACTACGACGCTCACTTCATAGTGCGGGAGTTGGCGGTCGACCCTGGTGATGTTGAGGTGTTGGCTCACACGGAAGAGCGGTACATCGCTTTCACGAAGCGGTTCCTGTTCGACCGAGCAGCGGCACCGGTTGGGATGCCAGGGCGTGGAAAAAGACAGCCAGGATTCAGAGTCAGGTTCCTCGACACCTACAGGTTCCTGGCTTTGAGCCTCGCCAGCCTCGCAGCCGCACTTCCACCAGCTCAACTCTTGGAGACGAGGAAGAGATTCCCCGAAGACCACCTCTTCGATCTAGTCCGTAGGAAAGGCGTGTTCCCGTACAACTTTGTAACGTCGAACGCCGTTTTGGAAGATACTACGGAACTGCCTCTGCAGCGAGATTTCCACAACGACCTGACCCTGGAGGACATCACGGATGCAGACTACGAGCATGCTCGCAACGTGTGGGAAACCTTCGGTTGTAGGAACCTCAAGGACTACGCCGAGAAGTACCTGCGCTGTGACATTGCGCTGTTGACTGACGTCTTTGAACGCTTCAGGGACACGTCGATGGCTGAATACGAACTAGACCCTGCGCACTACTACACCCTACCGTCATACGCCTGGGATGTCATGTTAAGGACCTGTGGAGTGGAGCTTGATACGATACAGGACTTTGACATGTACCTCTTCTTCGAGCAAGGCATCAGAGGAGGTATTTCCCAGGCGATCACCAGACACGCCAAGGCCAACCATGATGGATGTCGCCCTGAAGATCGTCGACCTGAAGAGCCAACGCATCACCTGCTATACTTGGACGCCAACAACCTTTACGGTTGGGCCATGTCCCAGTGTCTTCCACAGGGACACTTCCAATGGCTCAGCCGCGAGGAGATCGCGTCCCTGGATATTGCAGCGTTGGACCCCGAAGGACCCACGGGCTACGTCTTGGAAGTTGACCTTCGCTACCCCGCCCACCTGCACGACCTTCACAAAGATCTCCCTTACTGCTGTGAGACCAAACGTCCGCCAGGAGGGAAATTCAAGAAGCTCGTTACGACTCTGGATGACAAGAAGAACTACATCTGTCATTACAGAATCCTGCAACAGGCACTGGAAAACGGGCTGGAGCTTGCGAACGTGCATCGCGTCATCTCGTTCCGTCAGTCTCGGTGGTTAGAGAGCTACATCCTAATGAACACCGAACTGAGGAAGAATGCCAAGACCAAGTTTGAACAAGACTTTTTCAAGCTTATGAACAACGCGGTCTTCGGCAAGACGATCGAGAATGTTCGCAAGCGAATGAACTCTAAGCTGGTGTGTACGCCGGAGATGTTCAGGAAGTACGTGGCCAAGTCAAACTTCCTGGACCGAACCTACTTCAACGATGATGTCGCCATTGTCCACATGTCGAAAGTCAATATCGTCCTGGACAAACCGCTGTACGTCGGAATGTGTGTCCTCGATCTGAGCAAGTGGCTCATGTACGACTTCCTTCGGAAGATGAAGAACCGCTACGGTGATCGTCTGAAGGTTGACTACATGGACACTGACAGTTTCGTGTTCGACGTCCAGACTGAAGATGTTTATAAGGACATGTTGGAGCATCTGGATGATTTTGACACCAGTGCGTACCCCAGAAACCATCCCTGCTACAGCCCCGTCAACGCAAAGTCATCGGAAAGTTCAAGGATGAAGCAAATGGACTTCCTCTGCTCGAGTACCTCGGTCTTCGCTCGAAACTTTATTTCATGGACATTGTCGAGTTCGAGGAGAGGACCGAAGATGACGAGTTGCAGGTCATGACAGTGAAGCGCGCCAAGGGAGTCGCTAGAGGTGTTGTAAAACACAATTTAACCTCTGACGACTATCGGGAATGCCTCTTCAACGGCGTGTTGAAGAGAACCATCAACACCAGGTTCCAGTCCCGAAACCACCGCGTATTCACAGTCCAAGTCGACAAGCTATCCTTGAGCTGTAACGATGACAAACGTTACATCCTTCCGGACGGAGTCAACACACTTCCGTGGGGACAGATTGACGTTCCACCTCAGCCCGAAGACATCCCTCAAGATGATGAAGAGGCGGAGGATGAGGAGCGTTGAGTGGTTGTGTCATATTGCCAAAGACCCTGACTTGACTTGTAAATTATTTTGAAAAATCTAGTCATTAGTTTGTATCGAGTCTCGTAAAACTTAGAAATGTTCTCCTTTTTTCTTTTTGTTCTAGTCATTATTTTGTGTCGAGTCTCATTTTTGCTAGTCAATCTCAAATGTTCAGGAGCACATACTCGATGTAAAATATATATAAGGTGTGTTTATTAAAATCGCCAAATTGTTTGTATATACATTCGTATTTTTTTCTCCTCTCACATAGTCTTAAGATACAAAAGTAAACTACCAATTCAAATGTATGACTACTTGCTAAAAGTGTAATTTCTAAAGGAGGTGAGGATATGAATGTTACTTTAGAATCATTGTATGATAGGTATGTCCAAAATTGGGACAGCCCTAGTGTTTTCACAAACACGCATTAGTAGGACTTTCCTACCTGGGTTAGAGTAATTGAAGGGGGGTGTATCGATACACCCCCCTTTGCAGTATATGTTCAAAGCATTACATTCCTCATTTTTCTCAAAATTTGCATTCAATATGTGTCTGACTAATTGCTAAAAGTAAATACTAAAGGATGCGAGGATGGGAAATAATAAGAATGTTTCTTTTTATTCTGAGTACACAACTAGTTTATTGAGAAAAAAAAATGCAAAATTCAATTGGTATACATTTGTGCAAAGAGTCTTCTGATCAGTGCGTCGTTGTGGCCAGTAGATGAGTGTTCAAAGAGCTGCACAAAGTCCGTCATCTTCATACCGTAGTGGGTGCGGCAGTACAGGAACACAAGGCAGTATTGACCGCAGACCAGAGTGTTGTCACTTTGAATGCGATGCTCGTTGTACAGGTAGCGACGAGCGTTGCGTCTCAGGAATCCTTGGTAGAATTGAAGATGTGGCGGTTGACCGTAGCTGTCAAAGAATTCAATTATTCCTCCTCCTTTGTTAAGGTAGAAATCGACCCAGTGAGTGCCGTCTTCATTGTGTGGATCAGTGTTCACAATCATAGCCGTAGATGGTGAAATATAATGGGGCAATTGATCCGCAGCGTAGACACCAACATTCTGTGGGGCAATCGATCCGCAGCGTAGACACCAACATTCTGTACGGGCAGTTTAGCCATACACTTTTGTATCTCTAAGGTATTCATTCTACTGTGTCGATGCCACAGTCAGTAGTAGGAGTAGTACTAGTAGCAAAACAAAAGCAGGAACTGGTATCACTCCCACCATCGTCAGCGTCATCATCAGCGTCATCGATATTTGTACTTAGATGTAACCAACCGCGCAATGTGATGCAATTGGTTAGAGCGCATCGTGTGTGAACTGTTCTGTGATGGCGACATCGCACTGCGTTTGTTGATAGTATACTGTTGATTGATGATAGTGATCCGCAGCCAATATCGTTGATATCGATGACATTAGTAGTACAGTGATCCGTGATGAAATTGTATCGTACAAACTCTTTTTTCTCAGCACCTTTGACATAGACAATCGGTCGTTTGGCGATACATGCACGTAACTTTTCCGATCCCTATTCTTGTTTCAGTCTCAATATGCATTATGTCGTACGTGCCAGATGGTACTAACAACGCTTGAAATAAACTGCACACATGTGTTGCGATACATCCAAACACAACAAGTTAGATACATCATTCTAACATTCAGCATCAATTGAAATGTTATGCGTGGTATCATTTCATCTGTTGTAATTTGAGGGAATAACTCGACTACGAACCTTTATCGTATGTTAGTTCATTAACAACGTAACTTGTACATTGACGCATCGATCACTTTTCATGCTTAAGTCACAATGTGCATTATGTTGTATGTGACGACTGGTAATAGCAATGCTTGAAGTAAACTGAGCACATGTGTTGCGTTACGTCTTGTCACAGCAGGTTATATTGCTCATTTCCCAATTCAACATCAATTACAATTGTATGCGTAATCACATTTCACCGGTTGTAATTCAAGTCCGCGTTAACTGTTGTACATCCTCACGCGGTTCGTAAGTGTAACGAGTATTTATTTTTACATTAAACTTCTCGTATGTCAATCCCAAGTATTCGGTGTTTCAAGAAGTTTGCCTTTTTTCTCAAGAATTGTCACTAGCATTATAACATACTCGTTTAATAACCAGATCGCACTTGTAATATTTTTGTATATCGATAAAAATTCCAAGTAATCGAGGTTTGAAAAAGTTCGCACATTGATACAAAAAAAAAAAAAAAAAAAAATCAAAGTAAACGATGTTTGAAGACGTTTGAGTTTTCACCATCACACAAGTTCCAATCTTGAGTAATGTCAACCCAAGAAAATGAAAGCTAACAGCATCACGTAGTTGTGTTAAGTTACGATAGGTATAGTTAGGTTTATTAAGACTGTTTCCAGTTAGAAAGGGGAAACATGGAGAGACTTATCTCATCGTTAGGTTACGATATCCAGTGTAAAGTTAGGTCCCTGCATAGAAATAGGAAACGTGGGCAGTTGTATCTCATCCTTAGGTTATGTTATGCTCTGTTAAGTTAGGTTTGTGCTTATAGATAGAAAACATTGTCAGGAGTATCTCGTCGTTAGGTTAAGTCATGCTCTGTTAAGTTAGGTTTGTTGTTGATTATAAAAAAAAAAAAAAAAATCTGTGCCTCAATGTCGGCGCGCGCATTATGATTAATTGCGCGCGCCGACATTGAGGCACAGATTTTTTTTTTTTTTTTTATAATCAACAACAAACCTAACTTAACAGAGCATGACTTAACCTAACGACGAGATACTCCTGACAATGTTTTCTATCTATAAGCACAAACCTAACTTAACAGAGCATAACATAACCTAAGGATGAGATACAACTGCCCACGTTTCCTATTTCTATGCAGGGACCTAACTTTACACTGGATATCGTAACCTAACGATGAGATAAGTCTCTCCATGTTTCCCCTTTCTAACTGGAAACAGTCTTAATAAACCTAACTATACCTATCGTAACTTAACACAACTACGTGATGCTGTTAGCTTTCATTTTCTTGGGTTGACATTACTCAAGATTGGAACTTGTGTGATGGTGAAAACTCAAACGTCTTCAAACATCGTTTACTTTGATTTTTTTTTTTTTTTTTTTGTATCAATGTGCGAACTTTTTCAAACCTCGATTACTTGGAATTTTTATCGATATACAAAAATATTACAAGTGCGATCTGGTTATTAAACGAGTATGTTATAATGCTAGTGACAATTCTTGAGGGAAAGGCAAACTTCTTGAAACACCGAATACTTGGGATTGACATACGAGAAGTTTAATGTAAAACTAAATACTCGTTACACTTACGAACCGCGTGAGGATGTACAACAGTTAACGCGGACTTGAATTACAACCGGTGAAATGTGATTACGCATACAATTGTAATTGATGTTGAATGGGGAAATGAGCAATATAACCTGCTGTGACAAGACGTAACGCAACACATGTGCTCAGTTTACTTCAAGCATTGCTATTACCAGTCGTCACATACAACATAATGCACATTGTGACTTAAGCATGAAAAGTGATCGATGCGTCAATGTACAAGTTACGTTGTTAATGAACTAACATACGATAAAGGTTCGTAGTCGAGTTATTCCCTCAAATTACACCAGATGAAATGATACCACGCATAACATTTCAATTGATGCTGAATGTTAGAATGATGTATCTAACTTGTTGTGTTTGGATGTATCGCAACACATGTGTGCAGTTTATTTCAAGCGTTGTTAGTACCATCTGGCACGTACGCCATAATGCATATTGAGACTGAAACAAGAATAGGGATCGGAAAAGTTAGTGCATGTATCGCCAAACGACCGATTGTCTATGTCAAAGGTGCTGAGAAAAAAGAGTTTGTACGATACAATTTCATCACGGATCACTGTACTACTAATGTCATCGATATCAACGATATTGGCTGCGGATCACTATCATCAATCAACAGTATACTATCAACAAACGCAGTGCGATGTCGCCATCACAGAACAGTTCACACACGATGCGCTCTAACCAATTGCATCACATTGCGCGGTTGGTTACATCTAAGTACAAATATCGATGACGCTGATGATGACGCTGACGATGGTGGGAGTGATACCAGTTCCTGCTTTTGTTTTGCTACTAGTACTACTCCTACTACTGACTGTGGCATCGACACAGTAGAATGAATACCTTAGAGATACAAAAGTGTATGGCTAAACTGCCCGTACAGAATGTTGGTGTCTACGCTGCGGATCGATTGCCCCACAGAATGTTGGTGTCTACGCTGCGGATCAATTGCCCCATTATATTTCACCATCTACGGCTATGATTGTGAACACTGATCCACACAATGAAGACGGCACTCACTGGGTCGCTTTCTACCTTAACAAAGGAGGAGGAATAATTGAATTCTTTGACAGCTACGGTCAACCGCAACATCTTCAATTCTACCAAGGATTCCTGAGACGCAACGCTCGTCGCTACCTGTACAACGAGCATCGCATTCAAAGTGACAACACTCTGGTCTGCGGTCAATACTGCCTTGTGTTCCTGTACTGCCGCACCCACTACGGTATGAAGATGACGGACTTTGTGCAGCTCTTTGAACACTCATCTACTGGCCACAACGACGCACTGATCAGAAGACTCTTTGCACAAATGTATACCAATTGAATTTTGCATTTTTTTTTTCTCAATAAACTAGTTGTGTACTCAGAATAAAAAGAAACATTCTTATTATTTCCCATCCTCGCATCCTTTAGTATTTACTTTTAGCAATTAGTCAGACACATATTGAATGCAAATTTTGAGAAAAATGAGGAATGTAATGCTTTGAACATATACTGCAAAGGGGGGTGTATCGATACACCCCCCTTCAATTACTCTAACCCAGGTAGGAAAGTCCTACTAATGCGTGTTTGTGAAAACACTAGGGCTGTCCCAATTTTGGACATACCTATCATACAATGATTCTAAAGTAACATTCATATCCTCACCTCCTTTAGCAATTACACTTTTAGCAAGTAGTCATACATTTGAATTGGTAGTTTACTTTTGTATCTTAAGACTATGTGAGAGGAGAAAAAAATACGAATGTATATACAAACAATTTGGCGATTTTAATAAACACACCTTATATATATTTTACATCGAGTATGTGCTCCTGAACATTTGAGATTGACTAGCAAAAATGAGACTCGACACAAAATAATGACTAGAACAAAAAGAAAAAAGGAGAACATTTCTAAGTTTTACGAGACTCGATACAAACTAATGACTAGATTTTTCAAAATAATTTACAAGTCAAGTCAGGGTCTTTGGCAATATGACACAACCACTCAACGCTCCTCATCCTCCGCCTCTTCATCGTCTTGAGGGATGTCTTCGGGCTGAGGTGGAACGTCAATGTGTCCCCACGGAAGTGTGTTGACTCCGTCCGGAAGGATGTAACGTTTGTCATCGTTACAGCTCAAGGATAGCTTGTCGACTTGGACTGTGAATACGCGGTGGTTTCGGGACTGGAACCTGGTGTTGATGGTTCTCTTCAACACGCCGTTGAAGAGGCATTCCCGATAGTCGTCAGAGGTTAAATTGTGTTTTACAACACCTCTAGCGACTCCCTTGGCGCGCTTCACTGTCATGACCTGCAACTCGTCATCTTCGGTCCTCTCCTCGAACTCGACAATGTCCATGAAATAAAGTTTCGAGCGAAGACCGAGGTACTCGAGCAGAGGAAGTCCGTTTGCTTCATCCTTGAACTTTCCGATGACTTTTGCGTTGACGGGGCTGTAGCAGGGATGGTTTCTGGGGTACGCACTGGTGTCAAAATCATCCAGATGCTCCAACATGTCCTTATAAACATCTTCAGTCTGGACGTCGAACACGAAGCTGTCAGTGTCCATGTAGTCAACCTTCAGACGATCACCGTAGCGGTTCTTCATCTTCCGAAGGAAGTCGTACATGAGCCACTTGCTCAGATCGAGGACACACATTCCGACGTACAGCGGTTTGTCCAGGACGATATTGACTTTCGACATGTGGACAATGGCGACATCATCGTTGAAGTAGGTTCGGTCCAGGAAGTTTGACTTGGCCACGTACTTCCTGAACATCTCCGGCGTACACACCAGCTTAGAGTTCATTCGCTTGCGAACATTCTCGATCGTCTTGCCGAAGACCGCGTTGTTCATAAGCTTGAAAAAGTCTTGTTCAAACTTGGTCTTGGCCTTCTTCCTCAGTTCGGTGTTCATTAGGATGTAGCTCTCTAACCACCGAGACTGACGGAACGAGATGACGCGATGCACGTTCGCAAGCTCCAGCCCGTTTTCCAGTGCCTGTTGCAGGATTCTGTAATGACAGATGTAGTTCTTCTTGTCATCCAGAGTCGTAACGAGCTTCTTGAATTTCCCTCCTGGCGGACGTTTGGTCTCACAGCAGTAAGGGAGATCTTTGTGAAGGTCGTGCAGGTGGGCGGGGTAGCGAAGGTCAACTTCCAAGACGTAGCCCGTGGGTCCTTCGGGGTCCAACGCTGCAATATCCAGGGACGCGATCTCCTCGCGGCTGAGCCATTGGAAGTGTCCCTGTGGAAGACACTGGGACATGGCCCAACCGTAAAGGTTGTTGGCGTCCAAGTATAGCAGGTGATGCGTTGGCTCTTCAGGTCGACGATCTTCAGGGCGACATCCATCATGGTTGGCCTTGGTGTGTCTGGTGATCGCCTGGGAAATACCTCCTCTGATGCCTTGCTCGAAGAAGAGGTACATGTCAAAGTCCTGTATCGTATCAAGCTTGAGACAACTCATAAACATTCAACAATAATCACTCATTCATTTCACGCAATATGATATAGCATAAATAGAATAATTAAAGTTTCAAGCATATAGGCCTATTAAATATTTTGTCACATTTTTTTTCTTTTAATTAAATGTTATTATTTTGCTTATTTTAGTTATTTATTTCACTATCACCCCTCAGAAAATTTAAATTTTAAATAATTATTCATTATTTTGTGATGTAATAAAATATTTAAAGTCATATTTCATAATTTAAGCCTACATGTACAAAATTACCTCATAATTAACTTAATATAATATAACTAAATTCAAAATTGATCTCAAACTTTCCCCCAGCTGAAGTGTTTTGTGACTAATGTATTTTGGTTCCAAGATTATTGGAAAATTGTGTTTTGAAAATAATTATGTGAACCCCATAGCATCATCTGGAGTTTTCTGAAGAAAGAAGAGGTCTTCTGATCATAAAAATGGCTGGTGTTAGATGCTTTGATTGAGCATTGTCTCATTCAAATAAATTTCCCCTTTTAAAAAGTTTTTTTCTGTAACCTGCGAAACTCAGAGCAACCCTTATTTAGCCCATCAAGATTCGTGAAGAGCAGACTCTTGAGTGAAGAAATTGTCTGTGTGGTGAGATCTTTCCATTTTTTTAAACTACCTATCTGAAACCACTTACAACCTATATAGCAACTTACAATCCCTAGGACTTTAAACAACAAAAAAAATCAATTCCTCTTTATCAACGATTTGTTTAATCAAAATTTAATACAAGTTCTCAACCTAAGTTATTCAAGAAGATACTTTATTTATTTGGACAAAAATAACTTCAAAAACTTAACTAGGCCCTCAGCCTAAATTTCAAGAAGAAGCTGCCATTTTGAACTTTAAATTATACATCTCAAGATCCCATAACCATAATTATAGATCAATAGTAAATTTTTATCGAATAGTTTAAATTCACATAAATTGGACTTTTTTAAAATTTCTAATGATTTTTATTCATATGAAACTAAGTTATTCTGACCTTTAAGCCTCAGCACGATCACCCCGACCCTGTGTTATAAATGACTCATGTTATAAATTATCATCTTTATGAAATATAGCTGTGTATAATACTTTGGACTTTGATATCATCTAAATTGAAAATTACATTCTTATAATTTTATTTTCTCTCCCCAACATTGTACATCTATTGTAACCCTTATTCATTTAACCATAATTTGTCTGCAATCTATAAATGTAAAATAATGAATAAATGTCCACCATTACTTTGTTAATTGTATTTATGAGTTTTCATTTTAATTTAGATAAAACAGCTGTTAGGCCTAAATAGTAAACCTGTGAATTTAGTCATCTAATCAAGGATTAAGTTACGAATAGTTGAAAGGGAATTATTACTGTATTTACAATAAACTCTTAGTCGAACAGTCGATTGTTATTAACCAAAAATTATGCAAGAGAGTTGTAATAGTGTTAGTTTTGTTTCAATGGCGCCCAATTCGTGAGGCTTAAAGTAATCAGAATAACTTTGATGAGGTAATTTTAACTAGAAATAGTATAGATTTAACCTATATTTGTTTACCTACCTTGTTAAGCTAAGTTATCCACCATGTCTGAAGGTTATAATTTACGTCCCAACCCAAAACCATCTGCAAAGAACTTAGAAAATAACCCAAATGTTAGGTCCCTACGACGAGCAAATGTAACGTTAGAATCTCAAAGTTTAGACGGTGAAAGTGAACTTAACCTTAAATCTGACAACACAACACCCATACCACATATCGAACATTCATCAACCAATGATACTTCGGACAATAGCTCCCACGACAGTTTTGCGTTATTTAATGAGCCCCTAAGTGATAATGAAACCCCAAATGATTTTGTGATGTTAATAACACGAGTAGGCCCTTTAGCAGACAGCACTGACATTAGCGAAAACGTAAACATCTCGGATTCGGCTGACTCACACATTCGCTCAGATCCCTCTCTCCCAGCAACTTGCGCTGCACAACACTTAACGGTGGACAACGGAACTACCGACAACACAACACATACACCTGAATCGCCCATTTCCACGGCTGCCTCGGAACACGGAACGTCTCAAAACAGACAAAATAGTGACCTATTACGACAAATTGCTGCGCTTTTAGAAATTAACAGTGCGTCCCTTGAGGCTAAAATAGAAAATAACAACGCATCGCTAAAATCTGCCCTTGAAATCAAAATAGAAACTAACAGTGCCTTATTTAAATCTGAACTAAAATCACATTGTGAATCCCTCAAAACGGAATTAAAATCTGAAATAATCCACATCTTTGAAGACCAAATTAAAAATTTATGCCACAATCAAGAAACTGTTCAAACAGAATTAACACAGATCCGTGACACTCAACAAGAACATACTAACAAGCTCAAGAAAATTAAACAAGAAATCGAAACTAAGTTTGAAAACTGTGAAACTGAAATTCGACAACACTTAATTCTCGATTTAACTAAACAAGAAAAATCCCTAACAGAACAAATTAATCATAAAACATGTAAAATCGAAAATCAACTCACATCTAAATTACAAGAACACTGCTACAATACCAGCACCCAAATCAAACAAATTCAAAATGAAAACATAAAATACATTAATCACAGCGTTCAATCCCAAACAAATAAAGTACAAGAAGCACTAATGCCTAACATAAAAGCAAACCAGGCCCTAATTAATGAGAACACATCTAAACTTCATGAATTAAATCAATCAATACAAACTCATGAATCAAAGATCGAAGATTTAGAACACCGTATTAGCACACATCATGCCACATACCCGTCAAACATTTATATTACTTGCAATGGGAACTCTGGCCTTGTACCGGACATGACATTACCTAAATTTCATGGTAGATCACACAACCCGAAAGAATATTTAGCTAAACTAAGAAAATATTATGACCGAGGATCGCTACAACTCCCACCCCAACAAAGTAAACACGAGTATCTAATCGATCTAATTGGTAACAGCTTAGAACAACACGCTTCACGTTGGTTTTGCCTTATCAAGGACGACATTAAGTCTTGGGAGGATTTTCAAATCGCGTTCGAAAATAAGTATTGGAATCGGGAAGTTCAGAAACACATTAGGCAAAGCCTTGAAAGTGAAAAATACCGACCTAATGGGACACTGACTCGTTCAGAATATTTTATCGAACGTGTTATTACTTTACAATCCTTCACACCCTCACTAAGCGAAGAAGAAATAGTCACATGTCTCGCGGAACATTTCAATGATCTTATACAAGATGCTCGTAGAGTTCAGAACATAACCACAATCGGTGATTTTGCGGAGTTACTCCAACGAGAAGACCTGAGGAAACCAAAAGAAAATTCCCATCAAAATGTCCCAAACTCGTCAAACCGGGATAAACGACACTTTAGCCGTGATAGTTCACAAAACTATGACCACCGTAACAATCACCAGCACCAAGGATTTAACTCATACAATCCGAGACACAATTTTGACTATCGGGCATACCAACCAGGAAATAACCCACACCAATACCACAACAACTCCGGAAACCAAAACTCATACACAAATAATAGATCAACTAACCAACAACAACAATATAACCACAACCAAAACAACAATTACAGGAACGAAAGAAACAGCCCACCATTCCCTAACAAGAATTACCCCCATAATAACCCTAATTCAGCAGAGAAAAAATATCCGACTCGAGATCAGGCTCAAGTGTGTAGCACACTCGCAGAGCGCAGCATGCCTTTAAGTCAATATCTGCCAGACCAATCAAAACCATCTTTAAACCCGTAAGCACTGGACTTACTCAGAGGCCTTCTTTTAAGGATGTAAATAGTGATTTAAATTCAGTATTTTCAGTGCTACCTACGAATCTCGGATGTCAAAGGCCTAACCAAAACGGCATTAATAATCATATGAATCAGAATAATAATAAGAGTAATAACAAAAACATTTCCCCACCATTAACAAATGAATTAATCGTTAGTAATATTTATTGTGATCATGAATTTTTATTATCTGAGGAAACTGAAACTACTCCAAATCAAGAAGAGAAGCAATTCATAGCATGCCCAGAAATTCCCATCCAAATTAATCAAATACATTTAAAAGCTTTAGTTGACACAGGATCCAACGTATCATGTATGTCAGAACAATGGTATACGGAAAATCAAATCAAAATAGGTAAGCATGAACAATTACCAGTAACTAACACATATATCAAGACAGCCACCAATGATAAATCACGAAGAGTATCACACATAGTAATGATTCCTCTAACTATACAAGACTACACTACTCATGTTCAAATTTTATTAATACCGAATTTAATTAGACCTCTAATACTCGGAACAGATGTGCTTAGCGAATGGGAAATGGTTATGGACTTTAATAATGAACAAATTAAATTAAACATTAATAACAATAATGTCATATTGAAGTTCGGCAAGGTAAACGAAGTTGGAATTTTATGTTATTTAATGACTAATAATGGCCATAGGCAAAATAATAATCATGATAATATAAATAATAGTAATCAATACGGGTCTACCAATAGTATAAATCGAGTGGTTAGTGAGATTTCTCCAAACATGGCAATGGAATCCAATAATAATGGTATTATCCATGATGAACAGAAGCAACAATTAAGTGATTTATTGTTAAAATTCAACAATTTACTTTCTAATAAACCTGGCTTGTGTAATGTATATCAACATTCTCTGAGAACCCACAAAATTGTAAATGCAATACATGTCCTGTCCGCCTCATCACATCAACAGTTTAGACGACCGGCATACTTTCGGCCCATTCCACGTTTCGTCTATGAAAAGATACATACAACCTTTGAACCCCTGAGGACATCCACATCATCGATTAACATTACATCATTAAAAGAACCGACTTCAGTAACATCATCACATCAGTGTACATACTCCATAGTAAGTTTTAATCCCTTGTAAAACATTCTCCATAAAATAAATAAATATATGAATTCTACCCTTAAATAAACTGCTAGATAAACTTTTAAGTGAATTTTAATATTCAGTTATATTAAACGATAGGAGGGGATAAAATGACTGTGAAAATTGTACAGCAAGATGTCACGCATGAACACTTTTCCTCTTTTCTCAGTGCAATGCCGTGAATTTTGAACAGTGCAAAGCATTTCGGACCCCAACCATCACAAATATAAATGACCAATATTCCCTTACTTATTCAATATGTGTTGTCTTAATTAATTATTTACTTGTGTTCTCTTCCCATGTTTTGTTATATTTAATTCTATGTTTCATTCCATGTGTTTGTATTCATTTAGATTTAATTAAATATTCATATATTTGTGTTTCATGTTTATTCACTGTCATACCGAAATAATGATTTTCATTCATTCCATCATTATTTCTGAGGGGATATTGAGACAACTCATAAACATTCAACAATAATCACTCATTCATTTCACGCAATATGATATAGCATAAATAGAATAATTAAAGTTTCAAGCATATAGAGGCCTATTAAATATTTTGTCACATTTTTTTTCTTTTAATTAAATGTTATTATTTTGCTTATTTTAGTTATTTATTTCACTATCACCCCTCAGAAAATTTAAATTTTAAATAATTATTCATTATTTTGTGATGTAATAAAATATTTAAAGTCATATTTCATAATTTAAGCCTACATGTACAAAATTACCTCATAATTAACTTAATATAATATAACTAAATTCAAAATTGATCTCAAACTTTCCCCCAGCTGAAGTGTTTTGTGACTAATGTATTTTGGTTCCAAGATTATTGGAAAATTGTGTTTTGAAAATAATTATGTGAACCCCATAGCATCATCTGGAGTTTTCTGAAGAAAGAAGAGGTCTTCTGATCATAAAAATGGCTGGTGTTAGATGCTTTGATTGAGCATTGTCTCATTCAAATAAATTTCCCCTTTTAAAAAGTTTTTTTCTGTAACCTGCGAAACTCAGAGCAACCCTTATTTAGCCCATCAAGATTCGTGAAGAGCAGACTCTTGAGTGAAGAAATTGTCTGTGTGGTGAGATCTTTCCATTTTTTTAAACTACCTATCTGAAACCACTTACAACCTATATAGCAACTTACAATCCCTAGGACTTTAAACAACAAAAAAAATCAATTCCTCTTTATCAACGATTTGTTTAATCAAAATTTAATACAAGTTCTCAACCTAAGTTATTCAAGAAGATACTTTATTTATTTGGACAAAAATAACTTCAAAAACTTAACTAGGCCCTCAGCCTAAATTTCAAGAAGAAGCTGCCATTTTGAACTTTAAATTATACATCTCAAGATCCCATAACCATAATTATAGATCAATAGTAAATTTTTATCGAATAGTTTAAATTCACATAAATTGGACTTTTTTAAAATTTCTAATGATTTTTATTCATATGAAACTAAGTTATTCTGACCTTTAAGCCTCAGCACGATCACCCCGACCCTGTGTTATAAATGACTCATGTTATAAATTATCATCTTTATGAAATATAGCTGTGTATAATACTTTGGACTTTGATATCATCTAAATTGAAAATTACATTCTTATAATTTTATTTTCTCTCCCCAACATTGTACATCTATTGTAACCCTTATTCATTTAACCATAATTTGTCTGCAATCTATAAATGTAAAATAATGAATAAATGTCCACCATTACTTTGTTAATTGTATTTATGAGTTTTCATTTTAATTTAGATAAAACAGCTGTTAGGCCTAAATAGTAAACCTGTGAATTTAGTCATCTAATCAAGGATTAAGTTACGAATAGTTGAAAGGGAATTATTACTGTATTTACAATAAACTCTTAGTCGAACAGTCGATTGTTATTAAGGGGATACGCCACTATCTCCGGGCCATATTTTTGAATTTTTTGACATTTTCCAAAAGTTGTATTTTCTAAAAGTACATTTAATTGTGAACATTTTCATAAATTTTTTTGCCAATCTGACAACTCCTTCCAATAAAAAAAAAATGAATAAAACATTGCGCTGAGCGAATTACAGCAATTTTGGACTATTACTAAGAGATCTTGATATTTACACGTTTATTTGTTATGATAATGATAATTTTGGACTGGCAAGGTATAAATCACATTTATTTTGTAAAAAACAAGTACATAATACTAGTACTATAGTAATAGTGGGAAATTTAGCTCTACCAATCCAGTAATGGGAATTTTAGTTCTGCTAATCAGCTGATACATTACTGCCAATGTGTTTGCAGCACTGTTGTCTTGTCATCTGCTGTTGTGCAGTTATTGTTTATTATTATTGCTTTGAGGTTATGTTTGTTGTTTTAGTAAACAATTAGTAATACAGTATCCAAGTGTGTGCAAAGGAATTATATTATTATATTATAAGGCATATCATATGGTGCAGGCGAGTTCTGATGTGAGCAGACTCTTTTGTAAACTTTAAACGCGTTTATTTCAACTTTGTGTTTTTCAGGTTTTTATTATACATTAGTTTGAATAAATCCAAAAGTACTGTACCTATTGGCTTCAAATTTGTACCAGGTCTTTTCAATATAGTAATAAAGGTTTGTGTGTATAGAGAACATAATAGCATCATATTTACTAAAAATATCAGGGTTTAAAAAATAATTTTGAAAAAATTTTCAGCATTTTTTATATTATGAATATAAAGTCCCCTAGCATTGTTGTACTTTGAGTTACCATAACAGTTATACACAGAAAGTTTCATCTTTTCATCCCGAATCAGGATATAATCATAATACCTCATTTGGTTCAGTGGAAAAAAAGTTATTCAAGAAACCGAATGTTTAAAAATTTTAACAAAAAAAACTAAAAACCCATATAAAATAATAAAATAATTTTAAAATGCCACATTTTTGGGCATAAATCCTCTAATTTAGTGAAGTATAAACAGAATATACTAACTAAGTAGAGGAAATTCTAAAAATAAAAAAAAAGTTGGAGATAGTGGCGTATCCCCTTAACCAAAAATTATGCAAGAGAGTTGTAATAGTGTTAGTTTTGTTTCAAGCTCCACTCCACAGGTCCTTAACATGACATCCCAGGCGTATGACGGTAGGGTGTAGTAGTGCGCAGGGTCTAGTTCGTATTCAGCCATCGACGTGTCCCTGAAGCGTTCAAAGACGTCAGTCAACAGCGCAATGTCACAGCGCAGGTACTTCTCGGCGTAGTCCTTGAGGTTCCTACAACCGAAGGTTTCCCACACGTTGCGAGCATGCTCGTAGTCTGCATCCGTGATGTCCTCCAGGGTCAGGTCGTTGTGGAAATCTCGCTGCAGAGGCAGTTCCGTAGTATCTTCCAAAACGGCGTTCGACGTTACAAAGTTGTACGGGAACACGCCTTTCCTACGGACTAGATCGAAGAGGTGGTCTTCGGGGAATCTCTTCCTCGTCTCCAAGAGTTGAGCTGGTGGAAGTGCGGCTGCGAGGCTGGCGAGGCTCAAAGCCAGGAACCTGTAGGTGTCGAGGAACCTGACTCTGAATCCTGGCTGTCTTTTTCCACGCCCTGGCATCCCAACCGGTGCCGCTGCTCGGTCGAACAGGAACCGCTTCGTGAAAGCGATGTACCGCTCTTCCGTGTGAGCCAACACCTCAACATCACCAGGGTCGACCGCCAACTCCCGCACTATGAAGTGAGCGTCGTAGTTGGAGAGGTTGTGGAAGTAGCAGTTGACTACTCGCTGCTCCCTGTAGCGTAGGTTACATGATCTGTGCGCAGCGCCACGGAACTCGTAGGGCGGCGCGTGGTTGTGATCACGAACCTTTGGGTCTTCTCTTGAAAATGGCGATCCACAGAGGTAGCAATTCGCTGTCGAGTTGTACTGCATCGTTTCCGCTGGGGTCAGGACAGGGCGCAGATTTCTTGCTTCGTACAGGAAGTTCCACAATCGCTCAACATCAGTTTTCAACATCTCCATAAATGTCTTTGACGCATCATCCCCGAAGTAGACTCGAGGCTCAAACTCTTCAAGTCCGTACGAGTCAATGATCTGGTACGCAAAGGCATATGGGATGTGGATGTGGGTGGCTACTCCTCCGTGCGGCTCGTCGACTTGTTCATCCATCTCCGCGGTCGGCAGTAGAGCACACTCAAAGTCCGCGTAGATGGTGAAACGCTCGCGTCGGGTGAACTCTGGATGGCTGAATTTGATTTCAGTCTTTCTCGGCGTATCCATGCGAATAGGGGCTGAAGCGGAGCAGTATCGCCTGTGCTCCTCCAGACGCTGAGCACCCGTCAGACCGAGCTTGTTCGGACGGTTGTCAAAGTGCGCGAAGCACCGCTTACAGATGAATATCCTGTCTACACGCGCTGTGAGTTGGGGACGGATCAGTCGGCCAAGGTCTTTGATGTAGGCGTAGTGACTATCACCGTCCGTTGTCACGTACAAAAGGTCGCAATGGTCTTCGCGCTCCTGCCTACAAATCTTCAAGGGAAAGACGGTGTCCTGATACTTTGGTTGTCCGTTAGGTTTCTGACCCACGCGCGTGTGATCAATACCATAGACGTTGATGCTGATGTTGTTTGTCCGCTCAAACGTCTTGATACTTTTCAGAGCAACGGGGAATTGAAGGCCGGTCCAATCGTATCGGGCGATGATGTCATCGGTGTACGATGCCGGTCTTTCGGGGTGATCTTGAACAAACTTTCCCAGGACTGCATACATAAAACACCGCTCATCGGTGTTCGATACGTTGACGACTGCTTTGGTGTTCTCCAGAGACGTAGGCAGTGGGAGCCAAGCTCGACCATCTTCACCTAGAGGAGTGTATTCGTTGATGCCGACCTCCAAATCACGAACGCGAAGGTATGTCCACCCGGAGCCGATATGATCACACTCAGCCTTCTCTCTGATAAGCTTCGCAAAAGCTGTTGTGATGTACTGGTTCAGGTCCGAGGTCACCGTCAGCGGAGTCATCTTCGTCTTGAAGTTGCGCAGGCAGGTGTTGTTGTGCACATTTTTGAACTCACACTCCAGCTTCAAGTTGACCTTAATGCTGCGGTGTTTCGCCAAGGTGATCTCAAGCAACTCCGTAAGGCTCACAATCAACAACGCCATCACTTCTCCGATTGTGACGAGATTCTCCATCGGCCGCTGAAGACGGTAGGTTAGGAGGCGGTTGCGGAAACCCCGTTGAATAAGTGAGAACACGGGGTTTGGCTGTCCTGCTCCAGTCATCTCAACATCGTCGGGTTGTTGGTGTGTGCTCGTACCGGGTTGTGGCTCCGTGCTCGGACCTGGCTGGGGTTCATCCTGTTCCATGGCTGCTCGGTTCAGGATCAGGTCCTTCATGATCGGGCAAGAGAACCGCTCATGATGGTCCTTGTTGAACAGCTTGTTGAACTCCTGACCGCAGTATGCGCAAGGGAATCTCCGTTCTTGGCCATCACCGTGAAATTGCTTGGTGTGGCGACACAGGTTGTCTTCCCTCTTAAACTCGGCGCCGCATGTTACGCAAAAGAACCTGCGGACTCTGCTGTGGGTCGATTCTACATGTCTACGCAGGTTTCTTTCACGACGGAAACGGCGACCGCATTCATGGCAGGTGTGGTGGCCAGGACCCGGACCTTCATCTGAAAATAAAAATAAAAACAAATTAGGATAAATGAAGATACAAATTCCCCTCTCTCTCGAGAATCACATTTCAAAGTTAAGTTTGTTAAATCAAAATAGCAATCATTAAACAGGGAAGAAGTAATCTTCTGTACTGTTTGTCTACATTGATGATCCTGGGTTCAAAGCAAAGGATGTAGCTGGAATAATGAGCTACGTCAACCCTAAAGAAGCCTTTTGTGTTAGGGGGAGCGAAAATCTCCCCCTAGTAATTAAATCAATAGTACATCAGTTGGCACGGTCTCATTCTTCTTCAGGAACCTAGTTAAATAGTTAAAAAAAGAAGGTAAATAGTCACTAGGGGAAAAAAGTTATTTTAATGTGGATTCTCACCTTCAACGGAGTGTTGATTGACACCGGCAGTCGTCTGCGGAGCATCAATCGCCTCCCGGGGTGGAACGACGCGGTGATTCGCTCCCATGTGTCGCTCTAAGGCCCCTTGGTCTGCGAATGTGGCTCGACAAAGCCGACATGCAGCTTCTCCATCTGCAAACGCACAAAACGATTAGATTGAGAAATGTTTAACACCTGTCTTAGTTTAGTGTACTTGATGGGGGGTGTATCGATACACCCCCCTTCAAGTGCTCCAACCCAAAGCATTCACTGGTAGTTAACTTGTCCGCAGGCGCTGATGGGCTAGCTCTGTTGGTTGTAGCGTTACCCTGCTCAACTCTTGTATTAATTATCAAAAGTACGTCATGTGGGTACTCAAAATACTCGGCTTGAAGAGGGGATTCCGAAAATGCATTAAAAAAAGAGGGTCAAGTTCAAGGTCATCATCAGGTTAGCCCAAAGTGGTCGATGTGGGTACTCAAAATACTCGGCTTGAAGAGGGGATTCCGAAAATGCATTAAAAAAAAGAGGGTCAAGTTCAAGTTCAAGGTCATCATCAGGTTAGCCCAAAGTGGTCGATGTGGGTACTCAAAATACTCGGCTTGAAGAGGGGATTCCGAAAATGCATTAAAAAAAAGAAGGTCAGGTTCAAGGTCATCATCAGGTTAGCCCAAAGTGGTCGATGTGGGTACTCAAATGACTCGTCTTGACTAGACGAGCAAGAATCTGCAATCAGAATTCAGATCCGACCTATGGTAACCCAGACCCATTACCCCCCCCCCGAGGTCTCGTCTGTGACACTTTTGCCCCCCCCCCGAGGTCTCGTCTGTGACACTTTTGCCCCCCCCCCCCCGAGGTTAGGGTCATACTCGAGGGGTGGGGTATGAAGTATGTCATATGGGTACTCTGATGACTTGACTTGATGGTTCGAACAATAGCATAAGTTATTAACATTATATAAATATAGTCATGTAATTTTAATTTTTTTTTTTACACAGCTCTATATTCGCACAGAATAACTAAAGCTGTTAAATAAAAAGAAGACTTTTACCACACTCCGGTTATATACTGCATAACATATTCCTATATTACTAACATTTAAGTCTGATTAAAACAATAATGCAACACACAATGACGTACCTTGCTGGGGTGGGATGAATCCACCGTGGAATTCTGCGTAGTGCTTCATACTGTGTCTGCGCGGGAACGTGCAGCCGCAAATGACGCATTGGTGTGAGTCGTTCATCTTGAATATGGATTATAAAGTTTCGATAATCGCAAACAATACGGCACAACACAACCGTTTTAAATAGTTCAAAGATGCTGGACGAATATCACAAATGAAATCAGCAACTAACAAAAATCGCGTAGAACGGAGCAGGATCGGACTAACACGTCTACACGCACTGAACTCTCGAACTGAACTGACGGAGAGCTGGCGATGTGGGGTGACGCTCCCCACTAATGGATTTCGGAGAAGGCCGGGGCAATAAATCTCAACAGCTGTCAGGGGTAAAAGCAACCCTCCTCTAATTGAATTCGATACGGGGGGACTATAATGGGTTCCTAGAAGGGTCGGGTGCAGCTGCTTCCCAGACCGGTCTCGACTCACCGGTCTTTTGTGCGAACATCTGCTGCGTCGACGTTTGTCGCCTAGACAACAAATCACGACAGCTGTCAGGGGTAAAAGCAACCCTCCTCTATTGTAATTCAATACAGGCGGACTATAATGGGTTCCCGGAAGGGTCGGGCGCAGCTGCTTCCGAGGTTAGGTTAGGTTGAGGGGGGGGGTAAAGTGTCACAGACGAGACCTCGGGGGGGGGGCGCTCCTCCTGATTGATGTACCGGGGGGGGGGGCTCCTCCTGATTGATGTACCGGGGGGGGGGGGCTCCTCCTGAAATGAAAAAAAAAATTTGCATATTAATTAGGGTAATTAAAAAAATTTGCATATTAATTAGGGTAATTAAAAATTTGCATATTAATTAGGGTAATTAAAAAAAAAATTTGCATACTAATTAGGGGGGGGGGCTCCTCGGGGGGGGGGCGCTCCTCCTGGTCCAGAACACTCCATTTATCCCTACTAGGGTCGGAAAAGGGTCAGCCTGGCACGCACCGGGAAAGCGCCAACGCTACCCCAGGTAGCTGGGTAATCAGGTGAAAGATGGAATGTAAACAAACAATAAACGCTACGGATTCTTACTCTCATTTGAACTCTAAACTCATCGGACCTTTGGCGAACCAAGGTTTCAAAGCAAGTTTTAAAAAAATCTTGTCCATCTCCTCACCCGACCATTTTCATCTTCCTCGACACACTGAAGGAGACCCAGATATAGCTACACTGGTCAAATACCACTAAAACCAGAGGACCTTCGCAACGAAGAAAAAAAACCTTGTGCATCTCCTCACCCGACCATTTTCATCTTCCTCGACACACTGAAGGAGACCCAGATATAGCTACACTGGTCAAATACCGCTAAAACCAGAGGACCTTCGCAACGAAGAAAAAAAACCTTGTGCATCTCCTCACCCGAACATTTTCATCTTCCTCGACACACTGAAGGAGACCCAGATATAGCTACACTGGTCAAATACCGCTAAAACCAGAGGACCTTCGCAACGAAGAAAAAAAACCTTGTGCATCAACAGTTCGTTGATAGGAAACTTTTGCAGCGAAAAACTGAGAAATTTACATTTTACATTTCTTAAAATGCGAGTCTGTGAAGGTGGGCTGGTTGCAAATAAGTCAAAGTGGCTGAGTTATTATTATAAAAATAAATAATGGTTGTATATTTAACTGGTTTAATATTTTATTTCTGAATTAATTCAAGTCTACATGCTGATTTTAGATAATCGCAATTCAAAGTACAGATACATTTGCATTAAATACAAGTCAAGATAAAACCATAATTAAGAGAGAAACTAAACTAAATCTATTGGATTGAACTGTAAATAAATAGCGTACACGATTTACCATTATTTTCTAGGACATTTTCTCAGAAATATTTCTGATAAAAGGAACGCCGCACTGGTTTTGGTGGGGGGGGGAGATTTGGCAGTGGCGCTTTGCCGGTGGACCGAAAATACCAGGAGTTCATCTCGAAATAAAAATTCCTAAACGACATCTCATAAAACTCGTAGATATTTGATGGAGACATTGGACCCGATAGTTGTCGCTCCGAGCCTCATAATCGTCTCGCTAGCCGTCATCGGGTTTCCTCAGCGAAGGGTTCGCCTGACCTCTGCCCCGGCCAAACTCGCGACTCACTCCCAAACCCGTTTGTTTGCGTCCATGTTTTTTCAATCAGTTTCGACAGAGGCTCGCCAGGAGTATTCCCCACAATTGCGTGCTTTCACTGGACACTCTGACGCAACCGACAAGTTCACTTTCGCTCTCTACTCCGGAAATGTCAAGATCATCGCACAAGTTCAAACTCACCAAAGGTCATTAGTTTTTGAGACACTTTCCCTGATGGTCGCGTCGTGTTACAATTAGTTCGAGTGTCTTCCGCTACACGATAAAGGCGTTAGCGTCGCCACCTCTGGTGGGTTATCCGGGTTCTTTATTGTCGTGTCTCTTCGACTCGGCTGGAGGTAAACTGGTTATTTAAATGTTGCAGATTTGCGGTTTCGACATTTGCAGTGCAGAGTTTGCAGCCGAATTCACACTTGGACAATGGGCGGTCAATTTACTGTGGAGGGGTAAAATATTAGTGTTGGATTTAAAAATATTAACCCAAACATAAAAGTGTGCTAAAATATTGTATATTTCACTTCAACTTTTGAATCTGTTCTTATGATCTTGTCTTACCTTATTTTGGATTCGTAACCAACCTATACGTTACGTTGCCGAACCTCTGTATTTAGTTTAGTTGCAGTATGTAGGCTATTAACAAGTTATTTAATTTTAGTTTTAAGGATTTTCGGATGTAACTTTGAACTAAAATTTGAAGTACTAAAATTTATTATTATTACTATTTCGCAGCATATACGTAAATTGGCTAACATTACAAATAATTTTATCAGTCGTAATAAAATATTGTAAAGCCATTTGTAGCTTTGTTTATAGTTTTTAATAATTTCAGAAATGTTTACAACCTGTCCTATAGGAATATTCACTCTTTTATATAAATTTGTAAAAACCGCAATAACGTGTAAAACCTTTTTTACAAGAAGTTTAACAGAAAGAAATTTACAAATGAATACACGAAGGAAAGAGAATAAACAAAAAAAAACGTCGGAGGTTGATGGATATACAAAAATTCTCCCGTCGTCGCAGCAAACCTGCGTACTCAGCGAATTTCCGTACAGGATTCTTCGGCAAAAAATCGGTTTTCTTTGGAAACAACAATAAATCACAACCAGATGAAGCCATATACCAAGTTTTGCTAGTGTATGTTCATAAGTAAGCGAGATATAACATTTTTCTTTTTCTCCATAAGAATAACATTAGACAACGTACTGTATTTAGCAATTTCAATATCTCGGTAATCAATTCATCTAGAGCAATGATAAAAACACCAAATTGTTTTTTGTTTTGAGGTGAATCCAATGGCAGAAATTAAAATTTGATTTAAATGAAAATTACATGTGAAAACCCCAAAAAAAACGGTTTTGGGGTACAAAACCCCCCTCCCCAAAATATCCCTTCGGATGGTCCGATCTGTCTGGATTTCGAACTCGTTCAAATAAATGCTACTTTACACGTCTGTACCAAATGTCATCAAAATCGGACATTCTTTGCGAGAGTTATCGTGCTTACGGACACACACACATTATATATATATATATATATATATATATACATATATATATATATGTATATACAAAATTTGGACGAATGGTATTTTTGACATCTGGTAACCGCAAAACGAAAAGTTATCATGGTCTCGGGCTTAATTCTTACTATGTACGGTAATAACTTCTTCCCTATAAGGGAAATTCGCTAATACGTAAAATTGACATCATATAATTTTCGCATAAGTGTAATTTAGGCAAGAAGAGGTTTCTATGGCTGGATTGCCCACAAATCACTTCGGTTTTACGGGTGTCTACAGCCAATAATGTTATAAAACCAAATCATAAACTACATGTTCAGCGTTTTGCTATGGCTATAACACCCTCCAAATCATTTACGATGACACATACATCTACAACGGGCTTCCCATCCGCAGGCGCCAGACATCCAGGCTTTCACTGCCTAAAACTTGGGCACCTAGACTTGCACAAGACACCCCGTCCAATCCCCTTGTAGGCAGCGCTGGCGTCGCGCAACTTGGAGCACGCGCCAAAAACAGCTGATCTGTTATGTATGTAGGGTGGGCGCGCGCTAATGTGTGTCAGCTGTCAGCTCGAAGCGACTTTATCTGCATTGTTTGATCGCCCTGTTGCTCATTTGTTAGTTGGGTTTTCACTCACTGCTTTAATATTTCACACCTGGGGGTCCCTATTGATAATTCATTTGTTAATGATACAGTATGAAAGGCACACGGGTTTGATTTAGGGTTGGAGTAGGTTTCGTGATTCGTTGTGTGGGTAAATGGAATTACATTGTTCTGTTTTATTGGAACGACTGGTTTATTGTGAGGTATTATTACTACTGAGTGATTTAGAGTGTCTTTATCATCGGGATTCCAGGTTTTAATATGCTCGCATAGCATAATCATTTTAAATACATTTTATACGATTGTAATGCAGACAAAACTTACACGTTTATCTAATATCGGTATACATAAAAATATTGTTTAGCATAGTAACGTCATATATATATATATATATATATATATATTAATTATATAAAACCTTCCATGTATATTATTGAACTATATGATGTCGAGTAGTATACGCAACCAAAATAAAATTGCTTAAAAATGCGCTTGAATACGCATCATCGAATTATTACTAAGTCAGTATACTTACTGAATACTTATTGAGAGGCCCAATTTAAAGTTATTTGGTATGGCATACCTGTTTAAAACAATACAACGGTTCAACAATAGCATAAGTTCACTAACTGTCGTTGTGGTGTTTCGCTGTGCCTTAAGTGAAGTTTCAAAACGCTAGAGCTTTGTAAAACAACATTTATTTTGAGTCGTTTACGTTTATACTTCTTTAAAACATCAGAGTAGCGTATCAAATTTTAATTTCCTAAATAAAATGTAAAAATTCCCTTTAGGAGGGTGGATTTGTTACAAAAGAAAACCCACTCCCGATAATTCTAGTGTGCCAGTTCAAACCGTTATATATTGAGTTAACTAAATTGCAACGCTTACAACCCATTTAAAACAATTTACACCCACCTTAACAATGATATTAACACTCATTAACACCCATATAACTACATTACACTACACTTCGGTCTCATCGCAAGCCATGTTGCAGTTCTAGATATACATTTGCAGTTTTCTCCAGAGGAATGCTCCATACAATTTCAGCAGAGCTTCAATGAATATAGAGTAACAACAGGTAATCAAGTGACAGGTTGGGGGCTAGACAGAGACGAAGACGGTGACGAGAGAGAGAGTGATGAACGACATTGTCACGTGACAGCTGCGTGATGGCTCCATCACAAAGATCCGCCAACAGTCGAGGGTTTGGCATCAGAATTACAATTCATTACGTAAGTGAGGTCGATCTTCGACCTGGAAAATGTTACAAAGTTATGGAAAATCATACCCTTAGTATATTTCGGATTCTGGATTGGTATTGTGGGGTGGAGCAGTACGATTGTTTATACAGATACGATAATATGATGAACCCGAGTCTCATTGTACTAAAATAAACAATCAAATCCAATTGCTTGAGAATTCTAACAAATATTTTTCTTTTGGGTCTTCCAGCTTTTATATGGACCTATTAGTTTAAATTGTGATGTATCCCAGAAGTTAGCTTCAAACAGCTGATATTGCTTCAGTATTGTGTTGTGTTACTATCAACAGCAAATTTTAAATGATCAATTAAATTTGTTTATATTCTTGCATAAGATTAATATTGGCACTTTGAAATCCCAGAGTGCGAAACCCTAAAGTGGTGTATTCCAAAGTCCAAAAAAGGACATCTACACAGTTCAGGCTTTCAAATAACACATAAACCACAATTTGATGCACAATAGTGTCGCCGGAAGGCTCGTCAAAGAAAATTACCTTTTTATAAATAGATGATTTCCGAGAGGGTAAGTACAAGTTAATATTTATATTCAAAACCAAATTTTGAAATACATTAACTCAAATGGGAAATACGCCGTATCAAATTTGAGCATGTTATTGCGATAAACCCGTATCATATCATGTGATATATATTTGCCCCGTTTTCCTTTTCAAGTTTCAATCTTTATATAATGAAAACAACGAATTGACTCAAACGTGTTTATATCTTCCCGATGTAACTGGGACTCTCAAAATAAGTGCGTAATCTTATACGAGTACATTTAGTTCTTAACCAACTATGTTCGATTTGTAGGATAATATGGCCAAATTAATATGGTACATAGTTTAATAGCACCCCACAATTCAGTCAGAATTGTTAGCAGGCACATCGAAGAGACTACCGACTGCTCAACCACAACCACGACCATGACTCCATCAGCGAATGTCAAGGCGGCATTATCCGGCCATCACGGTGACGGACGCCCCTCCATCATGATGGATGACCCTCTCAAGCGAGAGGAGTGAGACCTGGCATGCAAATTTGACGGGTTTGACAACTCGGAGAAACCGTAAAGTCCATCTTCGTGGGGGTTCCAACAAACTGGAAATTTGGGCTTCAATATGCAACTAAGTAAATCTGCTTTGTGTTTGGTTTTTATGATTAGTTTGAAGAGCTTTAATTCTATATTAGTTTATGTAACCCCGTGTACTTAAAAAAATACAACCCTCACCACACTAAATTAAAAGTTAAATTAAAATTAATTTGTTATGTCTTGATGAGAAATCTTGTTATAAATAATGTACTTCTTTTTCATATGAATTAATGATGCATTTAAAACAACTGCTTACTAGTTCAATGATCTAATCATAACTTCATTTGTTGAATTTGATAAAATTAATAATTATTTAGCACTATGATAAATGTATAATTTCAAAGACACTGTAAGAAGATGACCAAGCTTGCTGGCCAGCTCAACGAGGTGTGTATTTAGAGGTCTCGTATGGGGTAAAAACTGTGCTTACATGCTGACAGCCATTTTGACCCTCTTTACCCTCCGGTCTCCATGGCAACAATATGTTTAACCAATCAAATCCTCTCTTCACAAGTTATGTTAGTCTTTATTACTCTTTGACCAGATGATTTGGTTACAGAAACATCCTCCAGTGAGGCTTCACTTGTTTAACACGAGATGAGAGCTCTATATTTATTTACATCTCGTTGGGCCAACTGGTAAAAAGGAAATTTACCCATCCACAGTATAGTGGTCATGTCGTTTCCGTACAGCAGCTGTTGTAATATAGAATAACATATATTGATTTCATAGAGACCAGTTGCATTTGATTGGTTTCAATGATCGTTAACAAGGGCTAGGGAGTTTAAGAGGGGGCTCCAGTCACGTAAATATTCGCGTTTCCACTTGCTTATCTCCTCGCGTTAACCTTCAAAGCCCGTCCCTTCTCAGTGGACTAGCCGAAATAGTTGACTTATGGTTTAGTTTAAAGATCAAAAATATACCTAGCGATTTCAGTGAATAGAATTTAAATATCACAAATATCCCCAAAATTACCCTTTTTAAAACCACCTAATATTGAATATTTTGGTACTTTATTAAAAGATTTGTATTTGTGATATCGAAATTTTGCATTGTATTCCGATGAGAAGGAACGGACATTGAAAGCTAACAACACCATTATGAGGGAAACTCCAAATGTTTCATGACTTGAGCCCACCCTTAAAGCCGTTCCACCACATTTCAAATGTCTTAGTTTAATGATTAATCTACTTATCTCGTGATTACTAACAAGTACTACAAAAATATTACTGTAATCTACTTACAGAAAGTACAGTTTCAAATCAAAATAATCAAAGGAGGGTCCACCACAGAGCCCGCCATACAAACATGTTCACACCTTGTTGACGGCGCGTGTTGTGTCACGGCGTGGTGAGCGTGACATGTCACGTGTTGCGCGTCACGCCCGTCGCTCGTGCCATCGACGGCGTCCACTGTTGGTTCATCTCTGTCAATATTGACCGCCGATGTACGAGTGGGACGACAAACAGCGTCGTGTATACAGTAGTCACAACGACGTGAGTTGTGATAAGCTTATTGGTTGTCATTCAATTACCGTTCTTCTTATAGCTTAAACACTAATATTCTGCTGTCACAATCGAATGTGATGGAATTAGACGAACAGAGCAAACAGGTTAGAGCCACAACTCGCTCTGAGCAGATTACTTCAGTGCATATAACGATTACTACTTCATTAAAGTATATAGTTCATGGTTGTCATGGTTGTTTATGGTTGTCTAATGGCTCCTGGTGCGGTTTGGCTTCATACATAGACTAGTGTTGCTCGACACCGAGTATAGTTGTTTAACTTGTGTCCGATATAAGAGTTTGTCTTGCCATTTTAGTAGTTTGTGTTCTCTGTGCGTAGCGAATACTGTAAACTGTGTTTTGTTAAATATACAACTGTTTTAGAATGTAATTTAAGTCAAACTGATCTCCGTGATATCCTTCTGGGCAAACTAGGGCTGCTTTATGATGGGGTATCGAAAATGTAAAACTATTTTGCACAACCTATGGACTGAGGTAATTTATGTGATACCTCAAACGTCAAAATCGGTTCTGTAACAATAGAGGAGTAATTTACACAAAACTCGCTTTAGGTTCATTTATATATATATATGTAGATGTTGCAGATGTCTGACAAGGACGAATAATAAATCATGTACTGGTAACACGCATCCTGGGAGTATGAGCTTATTTTGTTCTGAGCATATATTGCAGAAATGTGGGTGAGTTAAAAAGTATTTTAAACTAATGAAGACCTCAAAACGAAAAATTGACATGGTCCCGGGTCTACATCTTATCGTATGTAAGTTCGATAACATTAAAAAAACACTTCTAATTAGTAATATTTAACTTCATTTACCACCGAACGCGGGAGGGGGACGTCTTTGAAATTGCTACCTTGGAATACGACGCGACTCTTAGTCAGTTAACATATATCTTACTGCTATCTAGTGAACGCGGGCGAAGCCGAGAAGGGTAACGGCCAGTAACTTAAAATTATGAGCTACCGAACGCAGTACTTGGAGGTGGAGCGCTGGCTTCGCAAGTAGGACGTGGTGAAGGTAGGTTCAATCCCGGCTGAGTCCTAAGATACTTTTTTCACAAGGGTTCACCTTTGGCTTGTCCATGTGATTATACTGCTGTTAAGGTACTAGCTGTCTTTAAATCGCCGCACAAGTCCATTGGCCTATGGCAATTGTCAGAATAAAGTCCTTATTCTATTTAACCTAAAGGGTTCCATCCCACTCCTCTTTCATCAATATAAAACCCTATCAACATTAATTAGCCGCCTGAAACCGAGTCCTGGAATGATAAACCGGACGAGGAAAACCGCAGTTGCTGCTCATTCATCAACGAAGATTAATTGTGAATGGGCTGAAGCACCTCTACCGCGTAATAGGCCGGTAATACACAGTCACGGCTCACCCACCTCCTACAGTGTATAGTGGCTTGTGGTTAGACAATATTTAAACGCCACCAGGGGCACCAGTCACGAGACTTTCGGCGTCTCTACCTGCTTCCCCCATGTTTGTTGTTGTTTGTTTGTTTTTGGGGGGATTAGGAGGCCCCGGCATAGCCGGCTAGGCACGTCTCCCTTGGGATATTGTACAGCCACCGGAAAGAGGGAAAAGAGGGATGGGAAAGGTAGTAGGATGGGGTCAGTCTGCCTCGCTCCAGAAAGGGAGAAAGAGCCTTACCTAGCTCCCGGGTTTCTGTGGATGAGAACACCCCAGGACGATTCGCCCTCTAACCCGACGTCCCCCTAAGTCCACCAGACAGGGACCGCCATCGCACATAGCCTCCAACCTCTCAAAGGTCGGGTGGCCCCAGGAAAGTTCGTCCCCCAGCCCGGCAGACCGAAGACTGTCGGGAAAGAGCCCTTCCTCCCAGGCACCCGTCCCACGCTGCAAGGAAGATCCACTAATCCCTCCAAGGACTTGGACTAGACTGGGTATCCAGGCTCAACTGGGAGTCAAACCCCCAGAAAAGATAAGGAGGAACCGAGGAAGGGAAGTTTGTCACACTGGATAGCCAAAAGACTGACCAATACTGTGACAGCTTCATTTTGCTGTGCCCAATGTCGACCTCTGTACTAGTATAAGACCAGTCAGAGAGCCGTCGAGGGCCTGCTTCCCCCATAAGGCTAATGTTAACTTTCAAGTTCCGTTCTTTAGTTATGATTGTGAATTCATTTTTTAAAATTTGGTAGGAATGTTGTACTAGTGATTATCTAGCGATTTCAGTGAAATCATTTTCGATTTACGTTTTAAAATTCAATAAAAAAATTATTTAATTTTTAGCATTTTAAGGCGAAACTATCAACAAATAAAAAATCTAAACTTTGCAAATTGAATTAGCTTTATTATTTTTCCTCTTTAAAAGAAGCCATAAATTAACAATATCCAACCGGGTGTTTAGGCTGGATGGAACTTGAAATGTAACATCGCTCTTATGGGTTTAGGAATCTACCTGGATTTACTGGTACTCCCTCTTAAGTCGCAATACTTGTTGACCGTTCATATTTTATGATAATACTAATAATAAATTATTTATTGCAGTAAAAAAAACATTCATTACATTGCAAACGTCACAGAAATAAATACCTTATTAACAGTATTCATTGTATACATTCAGTGGTTGTAGTTCGAATTTCTTCGCTTTTTCAAAAAACACCTTAGGAATTGTTGTAAGGTTTGAAAACAATTTCAATTTCGGTGACCACCCCCCCCCCCCACAAACATGACCTCTGGATCCGCCCCTGCCCCCCCTCAACCATAGAAGATTCTCATGGTACATCTTCGTCCCACAACCGCGTTCTGTCGGACTCTTCTATCACGCCTCATATGGGCTTTTACCTTCCCAGCACACAACATGTTTCAACTGCCATATTACGCGGTACACTGGCAGCAGCATTACGCCACCAGGCAGCACACGGCGTGGCGGCGCTGCCAAAGAAAGCCCCATCACAAGGCATGGCACGGCGTACAATTAAACTGTGATATAATGTCACGTGACGCAACAGTTGACCAATCACGGCCAGCTACCAGCTACTCGACATTACCATTCCCTACAGCCCTCAAATACGATGGGCGGGCTATTATATTATTATTCGGGTGGTGCATAACTTCCTCGTTTTTACGTGGGTGAAAGTCTCAAGACATATTTTGGGGTTTAATTATAAATGCGGAAGGGGTTTATTATTTTGATTGCAAAGTCAGTAAGTGCAGTGCAATTATTCGTTGCCAACGCTGGGGTAGAGGGCTCTTGTTACACGGAGGGTTTAGTGGTCATAAAAACCTCCAATGACCTTGGAGTCGGGAAATAAGGACTGAATAATCGTCGCACTAACTGTAAAATATGTTTTATGGAATCTTCCTCTTAATAGGCAAGCACAGAACTGTCCCTCCTTTTTTCTCAGCTTGTGTGCACCGTAGGAGGTATTTACGCGTACCGTTAGAAAGGTAGTGAGTGTCCTCTAGATGAGCAGAAACTCATTGTAATTTACATCGGCCCTCAGGGCTACGTCCCACGGGCTTTCATAGTTTCAATGTAAATCTTATGGAAGAACAGCAATTGAATTCTATACTAGTGAGCAAAGTAAATTTAATTTGATTAAAAGAGTCTCTCAGACCATTTCAGTAGTTTGTGCTCAGTTCATAGTATATAATATGTTAATACTGTAAAATTGTGTTGTTTTATACACAGCTGATTTAGAATGCAGTTTAATTTGAATTGATCTCTATTGTCCTTACAGGCAAACACCAAACTTTAAGGGCAGCCTAAGTCCTCCAGAACGGGGTTATCGAAAATTGAAAACCACTTTGCACAATTACGGATTGAAGCCGTTTATTTGATGCCTCAATCGACAAAATAGGATCAGAAATAACTGGGGAGATCTGTTCACAAAAACTGCCTTAGCGTATTATAGATATACTAGCTGTTACCCGCAGCTTCGCTCGCGACAAATTAAAACATTAAAAATATTAACCTGAGCAGCACTACCAAATCTTTGGACTTCCTTTGTCCTAACGGACAAACAACTACAGCTGGTAATTTTGTAAATGATATCTTCCCATAAGATTTGCATTGGAACTAACAGGAGCCGTGGGGTGGAGCCCTAAAGTTGGATATGGACATTATTAAGACTATATGTTAATGTGATATGTAAGCTATGTTCAAGCAAAATTCTAGCTTAATCGGTCCAGTACGTGATGGAACTCTAAATATCCATACATACATCCAAACTTTCACATTTATAATATTAGTAAGATAACAGAAGATTTGACAGCGATATAAAAAATGCTAGCAAACCAGCAAGAGCAAATGTTTCAGGAATAATGTAAATAACAAATACTACTGACTACTGGATTAGTAACACCCTTCTCTCATCCGTTTGAACTCCACATTAAAACAATTAAACATTGATGTGATGAGGGAGAGGGTGATTTTGGGGGCGAGGGGGAGGTGAGAGAGAAAGAAAGAGAGGTTATTCGTGAAGTTCAGCAATGGTTCGCTGGACACTGGTTCAAATTTATTTTATTTAACTGCTCACGCAGAATGTGGTACAACATTCACGCAAACAGCCATAATTCGTATGTTCCGCTTTGGGAAGAATTTCATTATTTTTAGTCGAATTTCGACCTCTGACGATACCTAGTCTTTATATTCATAGGCAAGCACAAAACTGTCCCTCCTTTTTCTCAGCCTGTGTGCATCGTAGGAGAAATTTACGCATACCGTTAGAAAGGTATTGTCGCGTAGATGTGCAGAAACACCGTATAATTCACATCGACTCTCAGGGCTTTGCCCCACATACCTTCAAAGTTGCAATGTTAATCTTATTTAAGAACAGAAATAAACTGAATTGTATATTTCACAGCTGATATAATAACAAATGCTAGCAGAGCAAGAACATAAGTTTCAGGACTAATGATAAATGAAAAATACTGGAATGGTAATGCCCTCCTATTATCCGTTTTAACTGCACATTAAAAAAAGTACGCCTGGGGAGTGAGGGAGGGAGTAGAAGAGGGTGGGAGGGGAGGGGGAGAGAAAAAGAGAGAGAAAGGGGGAGAGAGAAAGAATGCTGAACCATTCATTAAGTTCAACATAATGTCACTGGTTCAAATATTTTTTGTTAAACTCCTCACGATGATGCCAAAATACTCTCGCAAAAAAACATTATGTGCCCGCATTATTCGTACCGCTTAGGGTTTACGTAAAATTATCTTTGGTCGAATTTCGACCTCTGGGCGGTCACTAGTTTATATGAATTTTGTTATTAGTTTATTATTTCCAATTTCTATGGTAAATTCACTTAAATCACAAATCACGGTTCAAGAACCCGATGAAACTAAGGCGTATTCGAAATTAGAAGGAGAGTTTATTAATGAGTGAGATGCCTTGTATAGTCTTTTACTGACAATGATTTAGAAAGGAACTTTAACTAATAGCTAAATTGCCAATGACAGCTGGATCAAATTTCGAACTTCCTCACGGTTTTTCGATTTAGTTCAGGGTCGATCTGGCGAAACTGAGATTGTAAGTCCTTATCCCTGATGTTATTGTTATGAAAAATAAATTAAAA
Organism: Allygus modestus; assembly: GCA_963675035.1. Lineage (NCBI taxonomy): Eukaryota > Metazoa > Arthropoda > Insecta > Hemiptera > Cicadellidae > Allygus > Allygus modestus. The sequence continues at coordinate 71,926,140 of OY776114.1, read as the reverse complement.
GTTATATATTGCTTATTTATATATGTTGATTAAACTTAGCAAGCGCCTTCATGTGGTAATGAGGTATGTATACATGCAGTTCGCTGAATTCGCAGGTTTGTTGCACGGTGATATTAAGTCCCATATAGTAACTCCAAAACATTTGAACACCGCCCATCCAAGCAGTGTAAAACCATGAAGAGGGATTAAAACAAATAATAACCCAGCCATAAATTAATGAGATTCTCATAACAAAAATAGCTTAGAATCTTTGTTGTCTGTTTCTACGACCGTCAAGTTACTTGGGACTTTGGAGATGAAAATTGTAAACAAATAGTACTCAATTCCCATCATCTTAGTCGGATAACCGATGAGTTTAGTAAGGCTTTTACTTGCAGCCAAATGTGTTCTAGACATTAGTATACGACCAATATCTTCTACATATTTAATTCCGTAAGCGAATCGGTCCCCACGAAATATCTCGAGCAAGGAAGAAGTTAAGTTAGGTTATGATGATTCATTTTAAAGGTTGAGGGCCAAGGACGGTGGGAAAAATATCAGAAATGTCAAAAATTACGTGGGATACGCCCCACTGGCCTTCAAAGATCCAATGATTATCATATGGAAATATCACTACAGTGTTTCTACCCTATACTCTAATATGAGTAACGTTTGCTTGCTTGCTTGCGACACTGATCTCAAAAACGGCTCCAACGATTTCCTTCAAATGTTCGAAATAACTAATTTCTGGGATAAAAATAAGTTCTAGACAGGCCTCATCCCCATTAAAAATCAAATAATGTAAAAAAACTGAAATGAAAAGTTAACAAAATTAACATTGGGCTTATGGAGTTTAAAATCAAAACAAGAGAACCATAATAATAATAATAATAATAATATTTATTCCGTGACAATGTTTAACAATGTGTTGGAATTTACAAAACAAAATATTAAATACTGTCAAAGTAATACTCATGTTGTTTATGATTATTAACATGTCGTTTCCTGAGAGCAGATATTAAAAGATGTTAGTGAAGATTACATATATAGAGTAGTAAAAAGAATCAAAGGGACATTGAGTTATAAATAACAACTGGAGGGACCTTACAAATTTAGAAAAGAGGCAAATGAGTTATACAAATATGATTATCAGTAGGGGGAAGTGGGGAAATATTACTCAGAGTCATCTAAACAAACTGACTGGCTTTTCCCCGAGCAAAGCTCGGCCCCCAGGTACTTAATAATCAAAATGAAAATAATAAAAATGCTGTGATTATCCACTTACACAAAAATCAAATGTTAGGGGCTATCATAAGCCCCGCTATAGCCCCCGATAACTTTACATATAAATAAACCCGAGCTCCATAACAACAACAAAGTTCTGCACAGTATATTACCATGGTGCAAAAACATTCTCTCCGTTTTGCTCGAGTAAATAGTTACGCTTTCATTCTAGTGTTGAAATCAATAAAACACGCAAGAAGCTGCACATTGATGTATTTATTGCGCACAGCCATACATAAACTGCAGTCCATCTGAGTGCAAGCTGCCTGAATAACAATGAACGGAGGCAACTCCGCCGGATGTTTATGACTCTTCCATGTGAGGATGAGTTGTTGGTCGTTTGCGATGTATTGTAAACATTTGCATCTTACGACAGCCGTTAAATTTCAAAACTTGAGTTCAACTTGTTATGTAAACTGTTGTAAAACTTATCGTCTGTACCTGAAGCACGTTCGGGTATTCTAGAGAAAGTGAATTTGTAATTTACTATTTGCCTTAAGAACGTTGTTCTCGTCGACCGCATCTCATCTGCAGGTCAAAGGACGCTGCGGTCGTTGCATAAGTGTAAATCAACTCTATGTCTGTGGTTGTAAACAAATGCAGTGAAGGGGGTTGTTAGACTTCAGCACGGGATTGCGTTCCAAACTAAATGCGTTAAGGCAAAATTGTATAAATTGTCAACTCGTGTCATCATATCATTAATTACAAGTTATAGTTACTTTATACAATTTAAACGAGATCGCACGCAGCACGCTGACGTGAGGAAAGTAAATTTCCGCATTAAAACCTCTAAAAAAATCTAATAAATGGTTTTTAAAATAACACTAGTAACAATTTTGTTGGAAATTTTAAAAATGTTATTTCTGGCTGTTCTGATGCTCCTGGTTATATTTAAATTGACTATTAGGATCGCAGTGTTATACATTATAGGCTTAGGAAGAGGTATAGTGAGGATATCAAGTTGGTTTAGGGGTATTAGGGGTGATAAAAATACATCAAGATATTAAAACAGCCTTTTCCAGTGTTCCCCATAAGACAACGTGCAATTAACATTTTCTTTAATAACTCGGTACATAATTATGCTAGAATGATGAGGGAGGGCTTAACATTTTTGGAATTTTACGTACAATAATTTAATATACAATAATGTTACATTCGGGGCTTTTCCGACCCTTTTTGGGCCCAAAAACTCAAAATTTGAAAAATTAAAATCCCAAAAAAGGGGGTTAGAGTTGTCCGATTGTTTTTCCCAACGAATTGTCCAACTGTTTACAGAAGGGAATGTTCATACCAAATTTAAAGTAAATAGGGCAAAAATTGCGACCGCTAGATTGCAAACACACACACACACACACACACACACACACACACACACACACACACACACACACACACACACACACACACACACACACACATATATATATAAAGTTTTTAGCGACACCCCAAACATTGTTCAGGGGGTCACGTTAGGAACTTCTATGGTGGTCCCGGGCTTAAGTTTCACCGTACGGGTCATGCTAATAGTTCACTTTTCCATAGTAAATTCACTAATAATACCTAAATAGAACTGTCAATATGCAGCTCGCGCCTTATCCTGTTGCTAGCTGCTTGGAGTTAGCTTAACTCATCACTGTAAGATGTGCCACCAATATGTTGACAAATAAACTAGGAGTACGCTCAAATATTCGCGTAATGGGATGACCGAACTCAGAAATGGTAGATGAAAGTGTCTGCTATCAACGTAAGTTCTGACTGAAATTTCATCACACAATATTAAATAAATAGTTTTGATCCTGAGGAATCAGTAGGACAATTTTTACTTTTATTTTGGTTAATTTTAGATCATAGGATAAATCGTTCTTAATTATATAAGAGGTAAACATTCTTCTACAAAACATAACACAGTAAGTTTCCTATGCAATTTGTAAATTAGCTGAGTACGCAGGTTTGCTATAACGGTGGTATTTTAATATCATAAACTGACATAAAACATATAAATAGGAATATTTTTAGTAGTTGCGTGTAATTACGCAATTACAATATTTTATTAGTATCTCGTACTTTACAAACAGTAATTTTTACCCAATGCTTTACCTTATGGAAATTGTACAACTGTTAAATGTCAATTCATAATACACGGTTTAACGAATGTATTCCATTTTTGAACTGGAAGAGTGAAGTGTACTGGAAAACATTTGTGTAAAATCTGAAACGATCCGTGCAGCCGGTTTACACTATATCGCATTACGAACACACACACCCACATACTGACGGACAACGAATCATTGTCTCTGCTAATACATAGTTTCCATCAGTTCGTTCCGTCATCAGTGATAATCCCCCATTAATTATTATGTTTATGGATCTGATTTATTTTGTATTTGGCTGTGAAGGTAAACTACAAACTGATGACTTAGCTATTTAACATTTTTGATGACGTATTAAGGGAGAAAAACACCCATGAGAAAAACACTACTGTATAAAGATAATATAGTGCAACGGAATTTCCCAGTGACTGGTGTCGAGGAATAAATCGTTTACGTCAGTCCGTTTGGATAATCTAGCCACCTGATCACAAAACTGAACTGGATAAAACCATTACTAAATCGTTACTAGTTAATTGCTTGATCGATAGGAGTCAACAAATAATATTAATTTTATTAAAATAATAGTTTTATTAAAATAATAAATATTAGTTTTATTAAAATTATTAAAAAAACACTTCTAAAGATTACTGTCCACGTCAGAATGCATCCTGGATGGGATGGTCTGATATCACAGGAAAAGATACTTTGACTGTTACCAAAGCTTCGTGCTTTTCCTGAAAACAAGCAGCAGCAAATTAAATCACCATCGTCCGTGCGTGAGAGTGGCGAATGGGTAATCGCTGCAGACCTCCAACACAGGGACATTAGTATCTTTTAATAGAAATCCAAACTCGGAAGAGAGGGTTTCTGTACAAATGATTCCCATATTATCTATTAATTTGCAGTGTCTTCTACATCCGTGAGCAAAACTGTCTTCTACATCCTTATTTGATGACGTAATTATGTAAAATTATTTAAAAACATACACTATAACAATCAAAAACACATCTAAAAACACATATTAATCTTAATATATTAATCTTAATATATAAAATCCGAATACCACTGACTGACTGACTGATCTATCAAGAAATCTCCATAATCATAAGGCCATAATCATAAGTTGAAGTTTGACATATAGGTTCCTCATTGGCCCTAGGTGTTTGCTAAGAAACGGTATTACGAAATTCCCCCCGTGTTCCGCCCCGCTGAGTCCCAAAGTTCCCAAGTATTCCTTATGGACATTCACTTTGGTTTGAGCTGATGAAAATTCAAACAGCTGATTTTTATTCTTATTAGTTCCACGGGCTAACCACAGATTGAAGCACACACAACTATCATAGTTTACGTGGGCGAAGCCGCACCGGTCGGCTAGTTTTGTATAAAACAATATTTTTATTGTTCTTGGGAGATTTGGGTGAGCATTAATTATTCCACTAACATAAAATATGTATTTTGACTTAGGTAATTGGTGAAGGGAAAAACAAATTTATAACTTTCTTTGATTATCCAACTACTATTTTAAGACTTGACATTTTGTGAGGTGTGATTAAAGAAATATGTTTCGATAAAATAATGAATTAAGGTCAACATTCTTTAAGAAATATGCTAATTAGTTTCCCCTGGGAATATTGAGAAAAATGCCAACTTTCTAGACCACGTAAGCACTCAACATACCAGCAAGACCAATTCAATCCTTTTCACGTTTTAAGCAAACCAGTTTTACGGACTTACTCTTTATACTTGCGAGTGATATATCGGCTAATGAAAGCGTGTGCCAGTAGAAACGCACATCCTACTGGCAAATCCTCGCACATCCTCGCCAGACCAAATTTGGAGAAGCAATTGAATATCTTGGGGTATATCCAAGTAACTTTTACAATCGTAAATAAAAGTTGGCACGTCCTTTGCGCTCACTTCCTTATTACTGCGCCTCTGAGTGGTCCAGTTGATCTGCGATGACGCGGCATAACAAGAGTCCGGCGCGGTGGCGCGGTGGCGCGCTCTGCGGTGAAAGTGGTAACTGGTGGTGGTAACTACACCTGACGCTGGTTTAAATCACCACTCTTCTGCTACGTAACCTTGGCAAAGACATTGACTCCTAGACGGAACCTTCCGCAGCCTTTCTCCACCGCGCGTTAATGGCTACAATAACAAGACACGGACACTGGCATTTAAATTGCGTCCGAGTGCGATAGTAGGTATCAGCTTGGATAGCAATTGACTATGTTTAACCTTTAACCCGAACAAATTTGAGCGTTAGGGTGGAAAACTGTAATGACACGATGAATCATCACAATGTTATCTATTGCTGATTATTCTTCGTATAATGGGATCAACAAGGTGGAATTCGTTGAATGGATAGGGTCTCAAAAGGTAAACATTTGGTCTTCGGCCTTGCAAATGGTTTAAAATAACACAAACTATGGTTTTTAATTTTTTTTATAGATATATATTTTAAAGACACCTTTTCTCGATCACTACCATGGATTTATCTCGGTGATTTATTTTTAGGCATTATTTTTTGTATCGTATAATACAACGTAAGACCTTCCTAATTATTAATAATATTATCTGTGTCAACCGTAAACGTGCAGACTCTCCTGAAGGATCGTTCATTAGAAAATGTAAGCAAGTTTTTGAGGACTTTGACTCGCAGAAATTTTTGACTCGGTTGTCCGTTTGAGGTCGGGTTTGTAGCAATGTTTTCTAATAATCAAAATACCATCAAATTGAGATATAATTCATCTTACGCTTGCTATAGACTTCCTCCACAGGACGTCCCCGCTCACAGCAAGTTGTGCTCATCAGTGTTATCAAAGTCGGCGATCGGTGGAACATTTAATCCCCAAGTTTCACTCTTGTATATGATTATGCTATTATCTTGAGTATTCCTAAAAAAATATTCAGGTGTTCCCGGACCTTTCGAACTGTGGGTAAAAAACATGCATTTACAAAAACGTCCGTGCAGAACGTCTAAACATTGGATTTAATCAGTTTTGCATCCAAAATGATTACTTATTTTAAACTACCTATCACGATTCTGAATAACAGTATGATTTACCATAACAATGACAACTATATTGTAAAATTCTTATTAAATTCGAGGTACTTTATCTTGAAAACAGCAGTAAGGTGTTTCTGTGGTGACCCTTTATCCTATACTCTAATATCAGTAAGGTTTGCTTGCTTGCTTGCTTGCGACACTGATCTCAAAAACAGCTCCAACGATTTCCTTCAAATGTTCGAAATGACTAATTTCTGGGATAAAAATAAGTTCTAGACAGGCCTCATCCCCAGGAAAAATCAAATAATGTAAAAAAAAATAAAATGAAAAGTTAACAAAATTAACATTGGGCTTATGGAGTTTAAAATCAAAACAAAATAATCGTAACAGCTGTTCATAATCAACCAGGGAACTGTCAAAGTAATACTCAAGTTGTTTATGTTTATTAACATGTGGTTTCCTGAGAGCAGAGATTAAAATATTTGAGTGAAGATTACATATATAGAGTAGTAAAATAAATCAAAGGGACATTGAGCTATAAATAACAACTGGAGTGACCTTAAAAATGTAGAAAAGAGGCAAATGAGTTATACAAATCTGATTATCAGTAGGGGGAAGTGGTGAAATATTACTCCGAGTCATCTAAACAAACTGACTGGCCTTCCCCCGAGCAAAGCTCGGCCCCCCAGGTACTAACAACTATGTACCAGAGATATTCCGCGATCCCTACGTTGGTATGACTGCGTGTTTCCCGTCACTACTGACAGCTGCAGCCGCAGAATGGCGAGAAGGTAAACAGTCAGCTGTTTTCTCTAACGAGTCACATGTCCGTCGTGATTGCACTTCCGCAGGGCTGCGGCTGCCTCTACCGCCACCACTGCCGCTGCTAATTGGTCATTTTGTTCTGTCAGACAGCATTCTTACTTTCATTAATTCGATTTTTTAACCGTACAAAATAGGCTAGTATCAAATTACATCGATCTTTTAATTATTTAACAAAATATTTTGGAGTGTTCATTCTTCATGCGGTCACACTGTACTGTACTGTATGTACTTTATGTACTGTACTGTAGGGGAATGACTTGATGAGCAGCTAGTAACAGAGGGTTGAGGGGAACCTGCACTCCAGTGTTCATACACGGTTTATTGGCACGGCCTACCTAGCGACTATCAATGAAATGTAACTGTGTTTAGTGATCAGCTGTGTTGAAACGCTACGTTACTAAAAAATATCTGTGTCTACCGAACCGATTTACAAGATATATGTGTCAAATTAAAAGGGATAATGCGTGGATTTGCCTAATTTCCTCAGAAATCACTTTTGTTCTCAGTTCTACGCCTTATATTCCCTTTAAAAGTTGCAATATAATCTTATGGAAGAACATTAATTATTAAAATCGAGCATTTGACAGCTGTTTAAGGTAACAAAACACAGTACAGAAGCAAAATAAGCTGTTTAAGCTAACTTCTGGAATGGCATCACAATTTAAACTGCTCAAATTCTAGCGACTAGATTTCCTAGTAAGTAAAAAACTTATCAGCAAACAAATACAATTATTTAACAGCTTTAACATTGTTAAAAACAATATTGTTTTACAATGGTAATAAAAATATTGTTATCTTAATATTTAATTCCGTAAGCGAAGCGGTCCCCACGAAATATCTCGAGCTAGGAAGAAGTTAAGTTAGGTTATGACGATTCATTTCACGAGGGCCAAGGACGGTGAGAAAAATATCAGAAATGTCAAAAATTACGTGGGCTACACTCCACTGGACTTCAAAGATTCAATGATTTTCTTATGGAAATATCACTACAGTGTGTTTATAAATAAGAAAAATTAACTAATGATCAGCTGTAATTATCCACTTACACAAAAACCATATGTTATAGGCTTTAGCCCCGTAAGCCACTAGTGGTTACATAATTCGGTAGAAATCAACAAAAATAGAATATTTGGAAGTCATCAAAATACTGGCAGTAGTAAATACTCTATATCTACAACAATATATATGGAGCAGCTAAAAATGCCAACGTTTGAAATCAATAAGAAATAGTTATAACAAAGTTTGTTTACTCGATGTTGTTTTTCATTTAGTATTATTATAAGAAACTTGTTTTATTATTGTAGTGTTTTAGTTAATATAAACTTTGCTGGTGGCGACTATTAACTGTTATTGCCTGGTTGTTAGACTCAACTAATTTTAGCTTTTAGCGAATTTCCCTAATAGGGAAGAAGCTATTACCGTAGGTCATGGTAAGATTTAAGCCCGAGACCATGACAAATTTTTTTAGGTCCCCAAATGACTAAAACACTATTCGTTCAAATTTATATATATGTATATATATATCTATATATGTGTCCGTGAATGCGATAACTTGAGTAAAAAACGTCCGATTTCGATGAAATTTGGCTCAAATGTGTAAAGTGACATTTATAACTTTAAGCTCGAAAACCAGAAAAATCGGGCCATGGGAAGGGGGGTTTATGGGGGTTTTAAATTTTCCAAAAATCAGTTTTTTGCATTTTTTACCCTAAAATTTTTAAAACACTTAATTTTGGTTTAGACCATGTTATATAGCTTAAAAAACAAATAATATTATATTTTGAATTATTAAGCTAGGTTAAGTGGTTGCGGAGAAAATCCAAAAAAACCTGCTCATAAAATCTCCTATGTTAATCTTATGGGAAAAAGGTTTTTGGCTTTTCCTAAGTTAATTTTAATGTAAACTTCACATTTGCTTTTACCAATCAACTCAGCTCCACAAAACAATAATTTTGGTGTTTAAATTGTGATTCTACGTCCAACCGTTGCAGAGATATTCAAAGTGCTAAACACAGTACGTTGTCCAATGTTATCCTTATGGAGAATAAATAAAATTTGATATCTCCATTATTAATGAATGTATATTGATGAAACTTGGCACGTAGGGTCACGTAGTTCTGGTATATTGATATTTGCACAAAAAATTGATTTTTTGTTGATTATCCCCGTAGCAGCGAACCTGCGTACTCAGCCCCCTATGTTATTCTTATGGAGAATAAGTAAAATGTAATGACTCCCTTAATTATGAACATAAATTAATAAAACTTGGTATGTGGCTTCACCTTGTTGAGTTATATTGATATTTGCATAAAAACCCATTTTTTTAGTTCCTTGTTGCAGCAAACCTGCTTACTCATCTCCCATGTTATTCTTATGGAGAATAATTAAAATGTTATATAGTGCTTACTTATGATTGAATATTGATTAAACTTGGTATGTGGCTTCACCTAGTTAAATTATATTTATATTTGCATAAAAACCAATTGTTTGTGTTCCTTGTTTCAGCAAACCTATGTACTCATCACCAATGCTATTCTTATGGAGAATAATTAAAATTGTATATATCGCTTATATATGAATATATTTTTATGAAACTTGGTATGCGGCTTTATATGGTATTAAGACATATATTATGCATTGGAAATTCGCTGAGTACGCAGGTTTGCTGCGACGGGGGTATTTTACTTAATTTTAAAACTGATAACGCCACTGTCTACGCATCTGATCTGTTCATAGTCTAGTAATTTTGAATAAGTAAACACAACACGGTTATACAATTCATGTTAGTGTTAAAGTCAGCTGTTTGAACACAGAATCGTCAAAAATAACGAAATCACACTGGTGCTCCTGTTGAGTAAAACGGGAACTTCAATTGTTTAGGACACGAAAGGTTTTGTTTGGGACAGGCACAGTATTGTTTTGAACAGGAAAAGTAATGTTTAAGACAAGCAAAATCAGCTGGTCATTTTTTGTTTTGTTACAAGGAAATCGATAATTTTCGTAAACCTCGGCTGTATGGTTATGTGCTATTTTGGAATACAGAGTGATGAATATATTTTAACCTGACCATCACTATCAAATCTTTGTTTAGTTTCACCATATGACTTTCCTTTTCCCTAACTGATAAACTACAGCTGGTAATTTTATAAAAAATGGTATCCTCCCATAAGATTTACATTGGAACTTACAGGACCCGTGGGGTGGAGTTCTAAGGTTGGATGTGGACATTATCAGGTCTATATGTTAATGTGATATGAAAGCTACGTTCTTACAACATTTTAGCTTAATCGGTCCAGTATTTTATGCGTGATGGAACTCCAAATATCCATACATACATCCAAACTTTCACATTTATCATATTAGTAGGATTATTATGTTGTACGGGATGTATTAAAAGACGTCTTACAACACTTAAGATATATTTACACTTATACTGATTCACATACAGACGGTAAACATATATAAAAGATGGTACAAGGCTATCGATTTTGACCAGTCACACCGGTCATCATCAAGCCAATGAGAGAACTCATTCTCTCATTGACCATGAGGAGTTCTCTCATTGGCCTGATGATGACCGGTGTGACTGGTCAAAATCGACAGCCTTGTACCATCTTTTATATATGTTTACCGTCTGTATGTGAATCAGTATAAGTGTAAATATATCTTACGTGTTATAAGACTATTTATTACATCCCGTAAGTAATAACAACACGTAATATGCTAACAAGAAAGTTGTTTATTATGTCGTAAACAAAACTGAAATTGGAAATTAAATGCACAACAAATCCGATGTTTGAGAGTGGGTCAGTATTCTTCTAGTAAGTAAACCTGTAGCATTCATCGGTTGTTGTCTTTCGTCTTCACTGAACTGTAAAACGAGCGATCACTCTGAGCTGTAAACGAGGCTGACCAACGAGCCGCGATGCCATCGTTCTCGTTACCGACCACTCGTAACTAACAGCGCTCTTCTCCGGCGAATTAATTTCTTAGTTGTTTTACTACTTAATTTATCTTATAGTTTTGTTTTAAGGTCGGAATCATGATTTCCAAGGAATAAAAAATATATAGATCTTTGGGTTGGGAAACACTTACTGTGTTAAAGATCTCCGGATTTGTTATTGGATGTACTAAACATAACTATAAACTTACTTTAGATGCATTTCGATATGCTGAAATTAAGTCGTAATTTTTTACCATTTAAAACTGTACGAAGATGACTTGATGGCCAGCTCGTAAAAAAGAGCTGAGGGAAAAGTTACTCTAATACTCTAATATGAGCAATGTCTGTCTGTTTGTTCGTTTGCAAAATTTATTTCAAAGGAACGATTTTGTTAAATCTTTGGAATTAGGGGCTGTAGACCTAACAAACCAATAGATAAACACGTTAACCCCAGGACAATTATATTTGTAAAAAAATCTAATTTGAAATTTGTTTTGCAAACATTGATCTTTATTCTGGACCAATTACAATAAATCATAATTATCCACAGAAATTTTAACATTGGGTTTATGAAGTTTCAATTCAAAACAAAAACTGACAAAGTAACACAAGGTAAAGTATCAACAATATTTCTTGAAAATATTGACTAGAACTACTGAATAAAGATTGCATAAAGAGTGGACATCTTTTCACCCACGAAACTAATGAACTATCACCGAGTATGGCTCGATCTCCCCCGTACCTAAAAACTATACACACTGGCGATTAACTCAACTATTAGCAAAACCCCCGTAGCAGCAAACCTGCGTACTCAGCGAATTTCTAATGCATATATATGTATCTTAATACCACATAAAATCGAATACCAAGTTTCATCAATATACAAACATAAATAAAAGATTTATGACGTTTTAATTATTCTCCATAAGAATAACATGGCGGCTGAGTATGCAGGTTTGCTGAAGCAAGGAACACACAAAATGGGGTTTTATCCAAATATCAATATAACTCAAGTAGGTAAAGCCACATACCAAATTGTATTAATTTATGTTCATAATTAAGGGAGATAACACGTTACTTATTCTCCATAAGAATAACATGGTGGCTGAATATGCAGGATTGCTGCTACGGGAACTATAGGCAAAAAAAAATGTATTTCAGTGTAAACATCAATATGACCACAACGATATGAAGCAATATACCAAGTTTCATCAGGATAACTTGATAAATAAGCGAGATATACAATTTGTCTTATTCTCCATAAGAATAACATTGGACAACATACTGTGTTTAGCACTTTCAATATCTCTGCACCAAATGACGTAGAGCAATGATCAAAACACCAAACTGTGCGTCTTTTTAAGCTGATTCCAAAGGAAAAAAACTAAAATTTGACTTTTTCAAAAATTATATGTAAAAAATAAAGAAAAACATTTTTGGTGTAGAAACCCCCCCCCCCCAAAAAAAATACCCCTTCGGATAGGTTGATCTGTCTGGTTCTCGAACTTAGTCAGAAATGCTGCTTTATACGTTTATACCATATTTCGTCAAAATCGGATTATTTTTACAAGAGTTATCGTGCTCACGGACATATATATGTATAGATACAGTTTTGAACGAATGGTGTTTTTGGCATCTGGGGAACTCAAAACAAAAAGTTATTATGGTCCCGGGCCTAGGACTAAACCATGCCGACTACTGTAATATAGGGGAAATTCGCTAATAAAAAAAAAATCAAATCATGTTTTCTAACGGCATATTTACGGAAGGATTGTGGCGGGGGGAACGTTCCCCTAACTCCTTTTTTTAGTAGCTGGCCGTTAAGACATCTCCGAGGATCTCGCAAGCGTGCAGATGTTTTGAAAATGTTGACAACTGGCTGAGCTACAACTATAACAAACTCCATTCAAATTTCAATTTTGAAAGCCTATTGGCCATTCTTTGAAGGTGGGTGTTTTTCGAAAATATATAGAACGCCCGATCGTTTGACTGATACCAAACTTTGAAACTAAATAATAGTTTTATAGTGTGAAAATCGACGAAGAAAAATCGAGAAATTCTTTTAATGTGATATATGGTTTTAAATATCTGACACTTTCAGTTGAAAAGTATAGTTTCATGAATAATAAATTTAAACTACAATAAATCGAAAAAATTACTGTCATTAAAATACAGTCCATGAAAATCACTTTCACCCCTAAAAGTTACCATATTGTACCATTTTACGATGGTTTTGTAAACATTTCCTATTATAATAATATGTATTAGCACATGGTTTAAAAAATACACCCCAATCAAATATATTATAAATTTAAACGAGTTGATAACTTTAATTTTAGGGAGTCTATCCATAAAATTAACCAATCCTAATAGGAGTTTCTGAGATGCATCACCCCAACATCACCCCAACATCGCCCCAACATCCCCCAAGATCACCCCAACATCAACCCAACATCGCCCCAACATCACCCCCACATCACCCCAACATCGCCCCAACATCACCCCAACATCGCCCCAACATCCCCCAACATCACCCAAACATCACCCCGACATCACCCCAACATCACCCCGACATCACCCCAACATCACCCCAACATCACCCCAACATTTTAGTTTTAGTTATGACATTTTACATTCATATATGCGGTAGCATCCCAACAATACGGTGGTTAAGTTCCCAGTATTACCAACGCAACAATTCCTTCGTGGACCTTCTTCTTCTCACTTCCGGATCGATTGCAGGTTCAGCGCGTGTACTTTCCCCGCTCAGACTTGATATGGAAAAGATTTGAAAGCGCCGCATTCCCGTAGCGATGCGGCAAAACGCCTATCGTCCGTCAATGGGCTGCTCCTCGCTCCGGCCGGCGCGTTATTGGTATATAATGTCTCCGTGTAATATCAATCACACTCTGTGAACCGCGGAAGCTTCATTCTGTGGTTTCTCAAATGGGATGAAAAATATGTCTAAACTTGCATCTTTTAAATGTATCTTTTTAAATGTCCCCTAATATTGACATTTTAACATGGCACTTTAAATGTATTTGTTTTCAAATTTGATGCAAAGGGTTTGCAGTACATATTTTGTTACTTGATTAAATATGGGTTTGTTAGCTCATCTCATGAGATATGAAAGAGCACGCCCTAGTTACCTAAGAGATAACGCGAAAGTTAAACGCATTATGAAAAAAGTATAAGGTTATTTTCAAAGGATCTGAGTAATTTTACAAAAAGTAAAACTCCCATTAATAACATTTTCTGACACGTTTTTATTTGATTAAGTGTTTATTACACTTCAATTTTAGCTCAGATTCTTTCGAGATTTAAACATGAAAATATGTGACGATCCTCTTAAGTTTAAAATTATAATATTACACTCTGATCTGGAAACAATTGATTTTAAAGACTTAATTTAAATCACTTCCCTTAATGGTTTCCGGGAACATTTTAAACAAGGCAAAATTTAAAACCATCGAACATTCGTAAACTTACAAATATTTACCAAACAATTAGTACATGTTCTTTATGGTATTTAGCAGTAAAATGTGCTGCACTGATAAACGTTATTTTTAAACCGTAAAAATCAAGATCAATAAAACATTCAGCATGTTATGAGGTGAGTAAAAATTGGTTATGAACTGAATTTCCTGACTTCCCACCGTAAGTGAGCATATTATCAAAGACCTTGCCTAGATCTTGGATTTCTGGCCCGCCATCACTTCGGTTTTATTTGTAACACTGGATGCTCGCCACTGGCTCAGTCGCGTGTCAAACGGCCCGTTACGTAGCCAAGCGCCTACATGAGGTTAATGAACAGCCTTGATAACCTGGGCCGATCTCAGAGGCTGTGTTATAATTTAGCGTGTGTTTCCTGTGTTACGCAACGCATCCGGCAGCGCCCGCCGTGCCGCCTCTCTCTGCCCGCCATTTGTCGCCAATTTGTCACAAATAACAGAAAGTTAAATTTCTCTGAGTCGTCGCCGCACGCACGCCAAAGGTCCGATGGAAAGTCTATCTCGAAAAATTTTCCTCTTACAGAACTTTTCTCATCGAATGCGTAAAACTAATAAGTTTATTTAGCTGTACAGAATATTTCATAATAAATAAATCGTTAACGTCGATATGTTTTTAAAATTTGTAGTTGCCCCTAAATAACACTTAGCCAAGCTAAAATTCACTAACAACGAATTCCAGTTTGTGTAAGGGTCAATAATAATAAAGGGGGGGGCCTCAGACAAGACACGAAGATGTCACTTCTTTTTGCTTCTCCGTCAGCCTCCCGTAGAGTCAAACCTCTTAGGGAGGAAAATAGAAAGCATTTTCTTTTTTAGTTAGAGTTGATTAATCTTATATATTATTTCTCTAGCCTGTTTTTCTGTCACTCCGCGAGATCTTTTCCTTTATCAAATCCCATGATTTACCCCTCATTTTTAAGCTTATCGTGCCTGCTAATGACGAAAAACGAACCCACGGGCTGAAAATGTACCGCTTCTCCGAAATTGAATAAAATGAAAGATAAATAAAGGGAATAGTTTGTTTTGACAGTAGCGAAAATGTAAACAAAAGAACAGCTGACAAGATTTGGTTCGCAGTGCGGAATTTCGCACGGGTCGACTAGTAAAATGTATTGAAGTTGTTTACTAATAAAAAGTGGCCCAACTTTTTCATATTAAATGTTACTCATTTCAAATTTTCATATTATACATTTATTTTGTATTTGTTTATCTAAATAGTGAATGCAGTTTTATTAGGTGCGTTTTATGAATACGTTTGACAAAGCTACATTTCACGAATAATATCGCTAACCACAAATACTGAAGTTCGTGAATACCTATGCAATAGATCATCCACATAGTAAAAAGTTTTAATGTAAAATGTATCATAATTTAATTCGGCGTATCCCATCAATACAAGTGCTAAAGTTCACCTTATTTTAATGCAACTCTTCTTACCGCTAGTTACCAAATTGGTGTGATTCACCTTAGTGTTGTTCAGGGGATAGCGTATAACCAGAAATGTGTCTTCTACAGGGTAGTGTTGCGGGAACTTCTTCATAGCCGTAGCCGCCATTCTGGGGTCAGTGTAGTTCACGAAGGCACACGAGTTCTGGTGGACGATAATGTCCTTGAACTTCCCGTACTTGCCGAATATCGCCTTGAGTCTGTCGATTGTGACCCTCTTGGTCACATTCCCCACCCAGATGGAGCAACAGTTGAAGGGGTTGCTGGGGTCCGTGTAGGGGTCGCACTCGGGGTCGTTGGTGGACCTCGCCGAGATGCTGAATGCAGAGGTAGACTGCGCGTCAGATTCTTCGTCGGACTGGTAAATCTCACTCGCAGAGTATGAGTTTGTTCCTTTCCGTTCTCCGACTTTCAAAAACTGCGCGGCTTTGGCGGCGTCATAGTCGGTCAGTCTGAGCGCTCTGACCGCGTCTTGCACCCAATATTTCCCCGAGCTGCATAACATCGTTATTTGCACCTCGGAAAGCAAGAATCTCGCTTCTTCACACTTGGGTTCTAATTTTAAACACTCTCGTAGAGCGAGTTCCGCTTCGTTATTCTTGTTCAGTTCTATAAGTGCCTCTGCCTTCCGGTAGTAACTTCTAGAATAGGTTGGGAATTTGTTCACCATAAACTCTGCGTCGGTTAGGGCGGTTTTGTAATCTTTAAGCCTGAAGTAGCAATAAGAGCGATTGTTATATAACCGAGGTTCACGTGGGAATTTGACGATCGCTTTGTCTAAGATGGAAATCGCTCCGTTAAAATCATGGAACAAGGCCTTCTTGTACGCTAGGTTGCCTAGCTCCTCCACAGTGCTCATGGGGGATTCTACCGCTCTAAATATCACTGTCCCGCTCTTCGTAAAAATTTGTATTATTAACAAACAATTTAGAATTATAACAATAACTTGTAAACAATAGTGATAGTTTTGAAAAATTCTTGTCTTAACAATAGCAAATAAATGGAAACCAAATGTTGTCTATGTTTTCGAAACAATTTTATTTCAGAACAACATGGTTTCAGCTGTTATCCGTACTAAACATCTGTCCTTGATGACATGGACGTACAGAGTGGTTCCAATGGTTCACAGTGTGAGAACATTATGCCTGTAAAAGGCGCCCTGACTCATTCATCCAAATTCCCGGCATGCTAGAGTGGTGAAACTTGGTATATTAATTCTTTAGATCTAAAATAGGAAAGTTAAAATGTTTTCTTAGCGATTCAACCATACATAGGGCTTTACCCAACGGAGCTTCAAAGTTACCATGTTACCAAAGGACATTTGAAAATTCAAGCAGATCTTAGTCTCTTAGTTCGTAGTCGTAGTAGTTCCACGGGCTAACTACAAAATTCAGCACACTCAACTGTCATAGTTTACGCCGGCGAAACCGCAAAGTCTGCTAGATTTTACTATGATTATCAGGTTTGAACAATTTCAGATTTCCTGAAGAAAATCTCTCGGAAACCATAAGTAATCCAATTAAAATATAAAATACCCCCGTAGCAGCAAACCTGCGTACTCAGCGAATTTCCTATGCATATATATGTATCTTAATACCACATAAAGCCACATACCAAGTGGCATCAATATATATTCATAAATAAACGATTTATGACATTTGAATTATTCTCCATAAGAACAACATGGCGGCTGAGTATGCAGGTTTGCTGAAGCAAGGAAAAAAATGGGGTTTTATACCAATATCAATATAACTCAACTAGGTAAAGCCACACACCAAATTTTATTAATTTATTTTCATTATTAAAGGAGATAACACGTTACATATCCTCCATAAGAATAAAATGGGGGCTGAGTACGCAGGTTTGCTGCTACGGGAACTATCAGCCAAACAATGTTTTTTTGTGCGAATATCAATAGACCATAACGATATGAAGCAATATACCAACTTTCATCAGGAAAAGTTGATAAATAAGCGAGATATACAATTTTTCTTATTCTCCAAAAGAATAAAATTGGACAACGTACTGTGTTTTGCACTTTCAACATCTCTGTGACCATTTGACGTAGAACAATGATCAAAACACCAAATTGTGCGTCTTTTTAAGCTGATTCCAATGGGAAAAATCAAATTTGACTTTTTCAAAAATTATTTGTAAAAAACTAACAAAAAACAAACATTTTTGGGGTACAAGACCCACCCAAAATACCCCTTCGGATAGGTTGATCTGTCTGGTTCTCGAACTTAGTCATAAATCCTGCTTTATACGTTTATACCATATTTCGTCAAAATCGGATTATTTTTACGAGAGTTATCGTGCTCACGGACATATATATGTATATATAAATAAATAAATTAAAAAATATATATATACAGCTTTGAGCGAATGGTATTTTTAGCATCTGGGGACCTCAAAACGAAAATGTATCATGGTCCCGGACCTAGATCTTACCATGCCGACTACGGTAATAGTTTCTTTTAAAATAATGAGAAACACATGTTTGTACAATGCCTCTTTAGTTAGTTGGTAGCCGAAGGGACAACACTTTACTATATTTAGGAGTATTAGCTTTGCCAACAACTTCGCTTGTTCGCCTGATTTTAGTTTTACAGCCAAATCGAATCAAACAGCTAATCATATTACAATATTTAAAGATGTCTTTTACCTTAGCACTTACATTTTTAATATCAGGCCTTAGGAAAGGTTGTGTTAAAAAACTAATATGTTTCCTCCAATTTTCTCACCAAGACCTTTCACTAAAATATATAGTTCAGATATAAATATAAGAGTGTTAGACTTAAGATTTTACCACATGTTCCTGGAATAGTTTTGCTTTATAAATCGATTTTGGCAGTTTTTTAAGGGATCAGCTGAATTTAGAATATATTTTTTACAGATATTATACAAACTAGTAGCCTGTCGCGGCTTCGCTCGCGATTACAACGTAATATTATACTCACATTCCCGTATAAATATTGTGTTACCGTTCCAAAGCCAACATAGCCTGCTGATTAACTGTGTTTACTCTATCCAGCTGATTGCTTAAAACTTGTAGTTATTTCCCAATGTTAAGCTTATGGGAAAAAACTCAACTCTAAGGGGCCCCAGAGCCTCACTCACAAATTGTTTCTCTACAAAAAACGTTTCCTGCACAACTTCACGTAGGCTCTTTCCAATGACACCAAAAACATGAAAATCGGTTCAGTATTTTAGGAGGAGTGATTGTCACAAAAAACCTGCTCGCCTATTAAATAAGTAATAGATAATTTATAATGTTCCGTCAATTAATACAAAACATTTGTCTATAAATTTAATATCCGAGTGTCACAAAAGTTGGTCAATAAATACAAAAGTTAATAATTTAAGCATAGAAAGTTATTTAAACATGATTCATGATTTTTATGATGTTTAAAATTTAGAAATGATCTTTATTGGGAGCTGTCACCATTTAACAAATTATATTATTTTATTTTTAATTTTGACAAAATAATAGGCATCTACTAGCCATACCAGTCTATAAAAATAACAGTTGTGTGGGTATTTAATTTATATTTATGAATTGTATAAATTAGGCCTATCGAACTTGATAATAAAAGATGGTATTTGCACATATTATACTAGTCAATAGCTATACAAAATCTGAGAAGTAACCAAATCGAACCATAAACAATAAAGTCGGAAGAGTTAATTTTACAAAGTCACTGTAAATTGTTAAAAACATTTTATGTTTTGCAAATACTTGAGTAATAGATGACATATGTAGGCTATAAATATTAATCAAGGGGAATAGATTATCTGAAAGTCAAATAAATCTTACGATAAATAAATAAGAACACTTATAATTTTTTGTAGAACAAACATTAAATTCTGCCCCTTTTCCACCGTTATTTTAAATTTACAAAAACAAATTCCTCGCACTTCATGCCATTTTCAGTGTTCATATTTTCATAGAAACGGGTTTTCACTTCTTCTTCTAAAACATTGAGACAGAGAAGCACCCCGTCAAATTCAATCTTTGTATATTTCCCTTTGACAAGGTACGTTTTACCTTGAGGACAAATATCTTTCTGGGGAGCAACAGTAATCACAAACCTACTGTCTGCTCTTCCCTATGAGTTCATACATGGCAACATGACTTCCTGACTTGCAGTAGAACAACGTCGCAAAGTCCTCTTCTCGGTTTCTGCAAGTCATCCTACCAAAGCTGAGTCAGAGCCGTGGTTTCGTAATAATAATACAGTGTTCGGGTGTTTTAAATATGTTCAGTGTTATTGAAACATAGATATTTAAAAACTGTTTTTTTTTGTTTTAAGCGAATGCCCCCTATAGGGAAGAAGCTATTACCGTAGTCGGCATGGTAAGACCTAGGCCCGGGACTATGATAACTTTGAGGACCCCAGACGCCAAATCACCATCCGTTCAAAACTGTATATAAATTCTGTATATGTATATTCCAAAGGTTGATATATATATATATGTGTGTGTGTGTGTGTGTGTGTGTGTGTGTGTGTGTCCGTGGGTGCCATAACTATCGTAAAAATGGTCCATTTTGATGAAATTTGGTACAAACATGTAAAGCAACATTTATGACCTTATGTTCGAAAACCAGCCAGATCGCTACATCCCAAGGGGTATTTCGGGGGGGGGGAGGTCTTACCCGAAAAATGGGTTTTCTGAGTTGTTCACATATAATATTTTTAGTAAATCAAATTTTACTTTTCACTATTGAATTCAGCTTAAAAAACAATTTGGTGTTTTGATCATTGCTATACGTCAATGCTATACAAGAGATATTAAAAGTACTAAACACAGTAAGTTGTCCAATGTTATTCTTATAGAGAATAAGAACAGTTGTATATCTCGCTTATTTATCAACTTATCCTGACGAAACTTGGTATATTGCTTCATATCGTTGTGGTCTATTGATATTTGCACAAAAAACGATTTATTGGTTTATAGTTTCCGTAGCAGCAAACCTGCGTACTCAGCCCCCATGTTATTCTTATGTAGAATAAGTAACATCCGTTAATTATGAACATTAATTAATAAAACTTGGTATGTAGCTTTACCTAGTTGAGTTATTTTTATATTTGTATTAAACCCCTTATTTTGTGTTCCCTGTTGCAGCAAACCTGCATACTCATCCGCCATGTTATTCTTAAGGAGAATAATTAAAATGTCATAAATTGTTTATTTATGAATGTATATTGATGAAACTTGGTATGTGGCTTTATGTGGTATTAAGATACATATATATACATATGCATTGTAAATTCGCTGAGTACGCAGGTTTGCTGCTACGGGGGTATTTCTATAGTCTGTGTTCCCGGCTTCAACTGAAGTAACAAATACATAAGTTCAATTTCCCTCAGTACTGGATAACATGATCGCGCACTGCGGGCTGATCAGTACGGTTCACACCTCCTCCTGTCGTGCCGCCGCCGCCGGGGACGGGGATGTCCCGCCCGCAGCCCCAGCCTCTTCCCCAGGGTCCCACGCACGTTGATCCCGTAGACAATCCTTTCCACTTTCCCATACAGTCACGCTCCCGCGCCACGACCTGTCGTATTTGCATCGATCCGAAAGCCGAAGGCCGGTGAGGTTACGTCGTATGTTCGCGCCGATTAAAATTCGTCTCGAGTTGATAATTAATTTACTGGTTTACGATCACTGACCGCCGCGGGGTCGGGGTTCAGACGTTGAGTGATTTCCAACCACTTACGCAACAGTCGGAGTCGTCTGGTTTGGAAACCGAATGGTGATTCAGGGCCCACACGGAAATAGAGGGCGCCCCGGGCGTTCCGGCAGAACGGTATAATCCCAAAGGTCTCACCTGTCACTTTCTTTGTTTTGGAAAAGGTCGGGAAGGTCGTGATTGCAGTGTCTTCGCATAACTGATTTCTGAATTGTGGACTTTCATGGGGCAATGCACTTTATCGGTCTGTCTTGTGTCTGTTTTACATACGTGTCGAGAAAGATGTTCCGTATTTGGGATTTAATTTTAGAATCAATTTTGGAGTTTATTCCCTGAGTTACTTTTACCAATGACTCATAAACTCAGTTTCCCCGAGTTCACATTATAGCTAACAGATTTCTTCTTTTAGTGAATTTCCCCTATAGGGAAGAAGTTATTACCGTAGGTCTCATGGTAAGACTTAAATTTTATGGGGTTTTAAATTTTCCAACTATCAGTTTTATGAATTTTTCACCCTAAAATTTAAAAAAACTTAATTTTGGTTTTGACCATGTTATAGAGCTTTAAAAAATAATATGGTATTTTGAATTATTAACCTAGGTTAAGTGGTTTCGGAGAAAATCCAAAAAACCTACTTATAAAATCTCCCATGTTAATCTTATGGGAAAAAGGTTTTTGGCTTTTCCTCAATTTATTTTCATGTAAACTTCACATTTGCTTTTACCAATCTGTTTAGCTCCACAAAACGATCATTTTGGCGTTTAAATTGTTATTCTACGACCAACCGTTGCAGAGATATTCAAAGTGCTAAACACAGTACGTTGTCCAATGTTATCGTCATAGAGAATAAATAAAATTTGATATCTCGATTATTTATGAATACTTGTTGATGAAACTTGGTATGTGGCTTCACGTAGTACTGGTATATTGATATTTTCACAAAAAATTGATTTTTTGTTGATTATTCCCGTATCAGCAAACCCGTTTACTTAGCCCCCATGTTATTCTTATGGAGAATAAGTAAAATGTAATGACAACCTTAATTATGAACATAAATTAATAATACTTGGTATGTAGCTTCACTTGGTTGAGTTAATTGCATAAAACCCCATTTTTGTTCCTTGTTGCAGCAAACCTGCTTACTCAGCCCCATGTTATTCTTATGGAGAATAACTCAAATGTTATATAGCGCTTATTTATGATTGAATATTGATGAAACTTGGAATGTGGCTTCGCCTATCTAAATCTCTATATATAATTCCGTAAGTCAAATTTTTGTAAAGAAATTGTGAGTGACTGGATGGCCGTAGAAGGATGGGAGGGGTATCATTTTAAAGGTCTTGACTATTCATTTTTCTTATTTTTTTACCATAAATTCGCAACAGAATAAAACTTTTCCCATTAAAACAACATGGGGTTTAATTTGTTTACATCTTTTGAAATTAAAACAGCTGTGCCACAGAGTTAAATTAGCCTTTGATATTGATACCAGCTGTACTTATTCAGTTTGTTTACTTTTAAACTACAGCAATGTATAGTTGTTTAGGAATGGACATTTTATTAAAAACATAAGACAGTATAATAATATTATATTATAATGCTAGAAAATCAGTGCTTATTTATAAATGACCAATGAAGGTTGATAAAAAATTTATGTATTTTGGTTTTTTAGGGGCTTTTGCCCCTACAAGCCCCTAGTTCTATTTATATTTACATAAAAACCAGTTCTTTGTGTTCCTTGTTTCAGCAAACCTACTTACTCATTACCAATGTTATTCTTATGGAGAATACTTACAATTTTATACATCGCTTATATGTGAATATATTTTTATGAAACTTGGTATGCGGTTTCATGTGGTATTAAGACATATATTATGCATTGGAAATTCGCTGAGTACGCAGGTTTGCTGCGTCGGGGTATTTGGAGTTAGTGAGAAGTGGAGAAATATGTAGTCTAATGTTTATACAATTAGTTTTATAAATAAATTTGAAGTATTCATAGTAAACAAATTCGTGTGGGGAATTTTGTGTTCGTAAACAATGCAATAATTAGCCGAAATAATTAAGTAACAACATAGGTTTCCCCACCGTTGTTTACAGACTGGGTCAGCCTACCAGCATTTGGGCTAATTTAGATGAATATTGGCAACGTCTTATGAAACGATATTCCACGAAATGTTGAACAAAATCAAGGAAAATTCCCTACTTTCTCTTCTGAATTATCTCGTCGTACTCAGTTATTAACTTGTATAAAAGCTAGTTTTTTTAAAATATTTTAGCGAATTTCCTCTATAGGGAAAAAGCTGTTACTGAGGTCGGTATGGTAAGACCTAGGCCCGGGACCATGATTTCTTTTCGTTTTGAGGTCCACAGATGCCAAAAAAGAACCATTCGTTCAAAAGTGTATATATATATATGTGTGTGTGTGTGTGTGTGTGTCCATGGGTGCGATAACTCTCGTAAAAATGGTCCGATTTTGATGAAATTTGGTACAAAGATGTAAAGCAACATTTATGACTTTAAGTTAGGAAACCAGCCAGATCGCTCTATCCAAAGGGGTATTTTGGGGGTTTTTGTACCCCAAAAATGGGGTTTTTGAGTATTTTACATAAAAATTTTAGTATATCCAACTTTAATTTTCACCATTAAATTCAGCTTAAAAAATTTGGTGTTTTGATCATTGCTCTACGTCAATTAGTTACCGAGATATTGAAAGTGCTAAACGCAGTACGTTGTCCAATGTTATCGCTATGGAGGATAAGAAAAATTGTATATATTGCTTATTGATCAACTTATCCTGACAAAACTTGGTATATTGCTTCATACAGTTGTGGCCAATTAATATTTGCACGAAAAATGATTTTTTTCGATGGTTCCCGTAGCAGCAAACCTGCGTACTCAAACCTGTGTATGTTAATGTTATGGAGAATAAGTCAAATGTTATTTCCCTTAATTATGAACATAAATTAATAAAATTTGGTATGTGGCTTCACCTAGTTGAGTTATAAAATATTTGCATAAAACACATTTTGTGTGTACCTTGTTTTAGCAAACCTGCATCCTCAGACGCCATTCTTATAGAGAATAATTAAAATGGCATAAATAATTTATTTATGAATGTATATTTATGAAACTTGGTATGTGGTTTTAAGTGGTATTAAGATATATATATATATATATATATATATATATATATACTAGTGGCTTGAAGGGGCCATAGCCCCTAACCTTACTCCAATACTCTGTCTCATCTGAGTTGGACACATGCCAGTTCGTAAATAAAATAGATACTTAATCACGTTTTAGTGTAAACAAAGCAGACGTTTTTAATATCCTATGCTTTTCTTATGGGGGATGTTTTACCTTATTTCTCGTTTGCTGGTATCTTTATGGATGTACTGCTATTTTTCCCGAGTCCCTGGGATCCAGATCTTTTATTTGAGCCGCCTCCCATCATCCTGCGTTTTACCAAACTCCCACAATTTTGACTTAAAGATTTCGCTTACAGAATTATATTTAAAGAAGAAGAAGATATATACATTGGAAATTCGCTGAGGACGCAGGTTTGCTGCTAAGGGGGTATTTTGATTGCAGCTGTTGTGTTCGGCTTCACTTCTACGGGGATTTTGAAGACGATTATTCTTGAGAGCTGTTTTTCTTACTTCATTAGCGGTTTTTTTTCAAGTAGAGAACTTATGGACGAATTGTTTTCTCTTAAGTTCCGTTTTGAACGCTGCATCCTGCGTTGAATTTGTTTGCGTGTTTCTAATAGAGGACATGTTTAGGTAATAATCTGAACGAGAATGGGCCCTTAAGATTTCGTACATATTTAATTAATAGATTCAAAAGTGGCCATTTTCACCATTATATTCACCATAGGTCTATTTTCACCAATACGGAAAAATAATTTTTAATTTTGGCGTGTGATGTATTTGGAGAATATTTAAAAATGTCTTAATTTGTGTTTTTTTTATATAACTCTCAATATAAACTCATCGGAATAAGATACCAAATATTTGAAAATGTGCTATAAACGTCTTTAAATTACTATTTAAATAACGTTTCTTGGAAATTTCTAACCCTGTGTTTTACGTTTCCTCGAGGTAATGAAATATAATGGTTTGTCGCCGCGCCGCTGCTCCGCCAGTCACTTTCTTTCATTAATCGGACTCTAGGTCTATTAAACTAACCGTGAAAATCTCGGTCGCCCGTGTACTAAGAGTAACATGAGAACTTTGAGAGAGGGTACGGAATATCCCTAAAGATCAAACATCAGTTCCTCTGTGTCATCTGGAGAAAACCCCCTTTAATTTGTCACAGCAATCATCAAAATCGGTCATAAATTTAAAACGTTGTTTACTGAGTACAAATATATACGGGGATCTCGCAACCCGCAGACATGAGTAACAATACAGTGACAGTTTGTAGTTCATATTTCTTAAAACATCTGTTTATTTAAATAAAATTGATAAATACTAAACATGTCACAAAACCCAAAAAAATAGTTCTTCCATAAGAACAACGTGGGAACTTTGAAGGCCACTGGGGTGGAGCCTTAATGTCTAAGGGGAAAATTGCTTTAAAAATATTTAAAGAAACCCCCTTTAATTTTACACCTTAATCGTCAAAATCAGTCGAAAAAAAACGTGACCGATTACACAAACCATTCTAAGAAATGTAATCTAATGTTAAGTCCTTAAGCGTAAAATACACATAATATATGCACGCGTTAAACAACGATAATCCATTGCCAGATCGCGTGTGTAAAACACAACAATAAACCAAGTAATAACACCTTATGTGGTGTTATGCATTATTTCTATCGCATTATAGCTTACTTTATAGCCAAAACAAGTTCGTAAATCGGCGGGCGAGTCATTGATTACGAACTGTGCCGGTAGAGGTCACGACCTCCGTGGTAAACAAACATCAGCTGATTACTGACTTTTATTTTATTAATCAGCTGATTCAGCGCCTGACAGAACAGGTTCCTCCGGTAAAATCCTTGCAAACGTGTTGGTTATTGCAATTTATCTGCATTTATATAGCCAACTAATGATGCTTGAAAAACGAGATGCCGCTAAATCTTGTTTATTGTATGCTGTCGATGATCTAACTATTTAGTACTACATTATTTAATTGGCAATCAAATATTTCTGTTGTGTCTAAGAAATTAATTAATTATTAACTGGTGTAAGAGACTTATATTTGTTAACTACGACTCACTCAACTGTTTGGAGACAGTCTCGTACACTCTGATTTCAGAGAATGAGAAAATATATTACCACCAAATTATAAAATATGTATATTCTATATATAACTGGTTGTTATATATTTTCTACTAATTTTCTCATACGGTGTTAGGAATAAAAATAATATCTTTATATATAACTAGCTGTTATTAGCCCACCAAAAATGACGGGCTTAAACAAACTAAAAAAGCGTTGTTCACTAGTTATAAAATAAATTTAATGGCTTAACAATTTATATTTAAAATGCTAATTTTTAATTGCATGTAACAAAATAGGAATCCGCCGTGCACAATTGAAAGGTATTATTGTAATAAAGCCCCAACATAATGCATATTAAAATATTCATTAGAGATTGTCTAAATTCCAAAAGTGTTTTTTACGAAAAACATTTGACTAAAAATAGTCCAAAAGGGTTTAAACTTTGCTGTTAGTTTAGTTTTGGATGTTGGAAGCAAACCCATTTTGGGGTCTCTTCAAGCCAAATTTTGTTTCTTAAAAACTAAAGTTAAATGTTTTGAAGTGTTTATAGGTTTGTTCATCGGGTTCAAATTTGTAATACAAATTAACCTAATAAAATATTAATACAAATTACAATCTACATATTTAACATTTAATTGTATTTCATCTGCTAACATACAAACTATCTAAAGACAGACCAACAAAAATACATAATTTATCTATCTATCTATCTTTCTATATTATTAATACGCTACATGCAAACTATGTAAACAATAAGGTTTTTTTGTTTTATGATTTACCCTCACATATTATACAATAAAACGCGCGTCTAGGTTTGCAGATTTGCTAACTGGCTTTAGATTTTAGATTTAGGTAGAACCCTGGTTCTGCCTCAGGAAAATAGCCCATGGTACTTCCAAGTCCCCATGTTATTCATATGGATGAGTGTTTTATTTGGTTTATGTCACATGTGCTTTTCCTTAATTCCATTCAATTAAATAAACAGCTGTTATAAGGATTACATTTAATGACAGACTGTCATGGTTTTGTTTACTATTTAACTATTTTCGCATCTCAAAACGGAATGTGCAAGCTGCGCACAGGAAATTCTAGTTAGCTATAAACTGTATGGAAAAATATTTCACATGTATTCAGTGCTAATTAATAGGATAGATCAATAGTCCTTAGATTTCTTATCCATTGCATTAAATTTCTTACCAGAGTTTCATCCAGTTTCACCCAATTTCATCCAATACAACACATAAAATTGAAATCGAACTAAATTTTAAATAACAAAGTTGAAATATGTGACTGAAATATAATTTACTGGATTATATCAATCGTCTAAACCTTCACAAACCTTATGTGGTTAATTTTACCTCCGCATTTTTACCCCCCCAGTTTTAACTGTATTTGTGTCTTAGTCATGTTTTTTTTATATACTCATACTCAAATCGCTGTACTAATTTAGGGAGTATAAAGACTATCATCGATGTTTTACAAACGCTTTTGGTTCAGTTTTACACAACTCTTTAAAAAATACCTAAAAAAAACGACAATACCAGCAGTTAACCGCTAAAATGCCACCCTGTTGTCATATTTTCTGATACCAGGATTTGTCAAAGGAAAATCATCTACTTCTGGTTCCATCAACCAGAAATTATAAAACCCAATTTCACCGCAAGAGTAAAAGGGAACAAAAACTGATATATAAATAGTGAATATAGAATATACATAAATCTGAATTGAACTTTGCTGACACTTTTATACCGTACTATAAACTCTATTCCTATTTAGCATGGAATTTGTGTTCCTTACTGCTTGTCAATTTCAATCCAAAAACCTAAATTTAGTTAGGAATAGTTGTCTGCTTTGTTTACAAAAACAACATTAACTTTACTCACCTGTTGTATTGAATTTGGTTGCAAAGTAGGGAACAAATGGTTCGGCAAACAAGGTGATTGCAAATAAAATATGGCAAAATAAAACAGTGTTTTTAGCCAATTATAAACTTATAACTAAATAAATGTAGGATATCGCATTTTTTTCATCATCCTGAGCCTAAGGGAAATCTTTTGACACCAACCTGGCCTCCTCTACGTTCAGTAGTTTACTCGGACTAGGTGGTTACACGTTCCTTATACATGGGGATGGCGAAAAAGGGCCAAAAAACAGTGTGTTTTGCCGATTGCAAACGTATAACTGATAAAATTTAGGATATCGTATTTTTTCTTCATCCTTGGCCTAAGGGAAATCATTTGACACCGACCTGGCCTATCTACGTTTAGTAATTTACTTGGAATAGGTGGTTACACGTTGCCTTGTACTATTATTATATAGGATTCTGTAGCGAAGTTTTTAAGCCAAAATAGTCTTGATCGCAGGATGATGGGAGAGGGCTCAAATTAAAGGTCTTGATCTCAAGGATTCGGAGAAAATAGCAGTATTTCCAAAAACATACCAGCAAACAAGAAATAGCGTAAAACACCCCCCTTAAGAAAAGCATGGGAATTCAAAAAAGGTCTGCTTTGTCTACATTTAAACATGCGATTCAAGTGACAAGTACGAACAAGTATGCATTACGAACTTACAAGTGTTCCTTCTTATATCGTTTTATTTTCCTCAGCATTTAAAGAGTAAAAAATCAGATAAGACAGAGTATTGGAGCAAAGTTAGGGGCTATGGCCCCTTCAAGCGTCTGGTATCTATTAAAAATAGAAGGGCAACAAAATTAGTACTATTCCATTGCTATTGTTTGTTTCTGGGTCCAATGTTTTATGCAAACAAAAATTGTACAATTATTTTTAACATATAGCTATATATACTTTAACTGGCTTATCTTATAAGGAATTTCGCTAGAACCTGAATTGTTAAAATCATTATACATTTGCACCACCGACTGGGCCTAGAAAGAAGAAACTCTTGTTACCAATGTTCTTTTTTCAACCACACGTTTTCAAATCTGAGAGGAATATCATTCCTTGGCGAGATTATTGGAGCTTCCATAAATTCCCGTTTATAAACTTACGATAAATTAAAACCAGTTATTGAATATTTTTTTCAACTGTGAATATCTGGACTATACAATTAAACATGCTAGGTATCAGAGTGGTAGGATATAGAAGCCACAAGAGAACAAGCTTGTCGCGCTTATCTCCACACTGTCGCTACACCATCGGCTTGTAGCTACAAGACACTGCCTTGTAAGCAACCGACAACCGATGTCGTTGCCGACAACAAAACTAAACACGAACGACGTTTGTACCGTGTCGCATTGGCTGCAACTCCATCAAGTGAAGTGTGTGGTAGTAAAATAATTATTTACCTTAAAATGCTTTACTAAAATATTAACTACAAATTAAACAACTTATTGATGCACAGTTTCAGTTTGTTGTGAGGTTGAATAATATTACTGTATTGCTAGAGAGTGACACTATGGACAAATTGTAAGGTTTTTACTAGAACTAATTGTACTAATTTCTTTAACTTTTCTAATTAATTTGTTATAAATTTCTTACTTTAAAAATTAATTAATAGTGTACATGTTATCCGTTAATTTGCATGATCTTAGTTGTATTTTTTTACGATTTAAATTTTTGATTTTCAACCACCTATAATCAACATAATATGATATTCAATTTTAGTAAGGTATCACAGCACCTCTCTTCAAATAATGTAACCTCGAATTATCCATGTATTATCATTTTATATTACGCTAAGATTTGAGTGATAAAATTCGTAAATAACTAAACCGTTCAAGAAGAGCCTTTGTTGTTGTTTGACTATTGTTGTTCAAACCAATAGTTAACAAAAACAAAACCGTTTTTCAACGATTCCTTATAACTAAAACTGGAATTTAGCAAAAAGTAACGATATATTTGTTCCCAAATATAAAAGTCAATAACAGTAGTTCACACTAGTTATTCTGTATTACCGTTTATTACAAAAACCATTTCAATAATTTATTCAGACACGTCTTTTGTTATTTTTACCTTTAAAGTAAGGACATGTTTTTCGCACCAAACAACACCAACAATCGTAGCAAAGCTGTGTGATCAAATGTCTTCACCCAGTTGCAAACGTAAGCAGTGACCTGACCGTGGTCCAGCAGCTTCCCCCACGGATATTTCATCCGAGGCTTCCCCTTAATTTCTGCTCCCCCTTACTTGCCTGCAAGTCCATAGGGTTGGTACTCTTGCTATTCTGATGATTATTCGTGGGAAGATCGGTTAAATGATAGTACATGGAGGCCAAGCTTTACTCGGTGAAGGTTAGTCAGTATGTTTAGATAGCTTGGAGTAATTGATCACCACGTCCTACTACTGTCAAGCAGATGTACTTTGTTCACTTGCCTCTTTTCTGCATGTTTAAGGACACTCCAGTTGTTCCTTTGATTAATTTTGGATATGACATGCCCACTCTATACGTAATCTTCATTAATGAGTGTCATAGAATGGTATTACTTTAACAGTTCACTGATTGATCATAACAGCTGTTACAATACTTTTGTTTCAATTTGAAACTCTATAAGCCAATGATAATTTTTTAACTTTTCAAATTTGATAATTAGTTTATTCTTGGGGATTAGAAATGTCTATAACTTATTTCAACCCAAACAATTAGTTAATTACAACTTTTTAAGGAAATCGTTTGATCCGTTTTTGAGATCAGAGTTGCAATCAAGCAAGCATACAAGCAAGCAAGCACACACGCAACCAAGCAAACCTTAAGACGGTCCCACACAGAATGTTCGGAGTATTTGCGAGAAGTGCGGGAGCTGCACGAACTAGTTAATACATACGGGAACATACGGGACGGAATGTTAAGTGAACATTCGGGAGAATGTTCGGCCGAATGTTCGGGCGTGTTCGCGAGAAGTGTGGTACCGCCTTCACAGTGCGTTATTATTTCCAACAGTTTCGCTGGTTCACTCGATTTCAGTTTTATCACGTAGTCAAATCAGACTAAACAGCTGATTAAAATCCGATATTTAATAATGTGTTTCACTTACGAAAAATCTAATATTCTTCTTCTATGTTCTCACTAAGACATTTCATTCAAGTATCAGGTAACGGGAGCCATAGACTCTTAAGGTTTCCTCGAAATCCCTTGAATGCTTTGTTTAAAGTTAATTGTTGGTGATCGTGACTTTGTTATTTAAAATATTACTGCGTATATTAGTCATCACTGATTGAGGGATAATGTTTACAATGTTTCGGGATCTGAAATCTGATTGCGTCTTCAGGTAAGAACAATACTCAGAGAACACAACAAAACTCAGCGTTTAGAAGGTTTGACATTACAGTCTATACAGGGTGTTTCCAAATTAATGTTGCTAACTTCGGGATATTGTTCCTTATATCAAAAGGTACGTAAATCATCATATAACCGGGATCTATTTCTTTTCGTTTACTGTCTGCCTGTCTGTATGTGATTTTTACTACAATATTTATAATTTAAAAACTGTTTAACCAAATTCAACCAAATTTTGTTAAATACTCTTCTTGGCAGGTTCTTAAAATATGAAAAAATATTTTTTCAAAAAACCTTTCCGTTTAAAATGGCGGCCATTGAAAATTTGTAACTCAAATATCTAAAAAAAAACTATAAACTTTACAAAAAACTGCCTAGAATGTAAAAAGTTAGAAAAGGTAATGGCAAATCTACATCTACTTTATCATTGAAAATCGGGTTAAAATTAACTGAACTATGACTGAAAATCGGAACACCAGGCTAAACTTTGCTATCATTTGATTAGTTATGATAGCATTTAGCCATGCTTTTTTTTCAGACATAGTTCAGTTAGTTTTAATCCGATTTTCAATGTTAAAGCAAATATAGGTTTGCAATTACATTTTCTCACTTTATATATTCTAAAAAGTTGTTTAGATATTTGAGGTAAAAAATTTTCAATGACCGCCATTTTTAAACGGAAAAGTTGTTTTTAAAAATAATTTGTTGTAAAAAAAACTTACTAAGATTAACCAAAATTTGGTTGAATTTGGTAAAACCTTTTTAAAAATATAATTTGGTAGTAAAATTCATATACAGACAGACATACGGTAAACGAAAATAAATCGACCCCCGGTTATATGATGATTTATGTTCCTTTTGGCATAAGGGACAATATCCCGAAGTTAGCAACATTAATTTGGAAATATACTATATATATATATATATAAGTTTAAAAAATATTTAACTAACGTATTTTATTGATAACAAATCAGAAAAATGTGCATTACAAATTAAAAGTTATGTGCATGACTTCTAACGAAACTGTTCTTAACACTTCACTAATATTGAAAAAATTAAATTGTCACATGGATCGTCTGCCTGGATGACACTACTAAAGAAGGAAATTTCCACTTAAAAACAAATAGATAAATTAAACACAAAATAAAACACTATACATCTGCTTTTATCCTCTCCCCAGCGTTGGAAACAATGGACACTTTAATAGCTAAGTTTATAAATGAAAAATTTACATTTACAAAATTTATAATTTATTTTATTTTGTTTAGATTATTATCAGTATATCGAAATCAAAAAACACTAATTCTCGTAGCAACCAAACTGTTTAAAATTAAATTCTTTAACTAATGTACACCTATATTCCACATAAGTTTGCAAACATACGCCAATCCTTCCCGTCTATTAAATTCGGCCTTGACTAAAGGAGTTTTGCCAAAATAATGGTTAGTAATTTACCCAAGAACCGGGCAGACAGCTACAAATTGAAAAGCGTTTACTATTTCTCTGGTATTTCATAAAGGTAAAATGAATCCAAGCTTTGTAATTTATAGCGCCAATCTACTCTCTTGCCTTATTGCTCAGCTTACTGTGGAAATGCTGTATATATTTATATGCAATTACAACAACAATAACAACAACAACCTATCCCCATCCTGTTCCAACATCCAGCTCACGTTTCATATGCGGCTGCCCTGCGTGCATTAATTAATTAACCACTCGCGCCGGCGGCGCCGCGCAGTCAAGTGGCCAACAACAAACGACGCGCTTGCATAAGCCAGAGCTCCCAGGACAATGCTTCTCATGTCTTCCTTCCTCCGTTCTTTACTCTTAGATAACGGTCCTCTTTAAATGAAAGTTAAATCGCGGAAGCACACACTATGTAATCTCTCGCCTTCTCGTTATGTAGATAGCGGATTGGGTCTACTCGCTCTATTCGGAGGTGCGAGAATTACAGAGCAATGGCCTCGTAACTCACAGCCTACGCGGTGTGCAGCGCAAAGGGCGCAGTTATTTAGGATTCAGGATGGTTTGTTTTCCCGGTGAGATTTCACATGTGGAATGTATTTGTTATCTATCAACGAGGTAATATAGTAAAAGTACCTTCTGAGAGGGTTCCAGTCACGTACAGATTCGCGTTTAGAATCCTTCTCACATAAGGCCAATGTAAACTTTTAAATCCCGCCCTTTCTCAACGGATTATCCGAAATCGTTGATCTATAGCTCATTTTAAAGAACGGAAAACACTTAGCGATTTCATTGAGCAATAATTAGTGACCAATAGAAAAATCTTAAATATTTAATATTTCGGGGTTTAACTGAACGATTATTATTTGTCCTATCGATATTTTTCTCACTAAAATCGCTAGATATCGTTTTGCTCTTTAAAACAAGCCATAAATCAACTAAATCGGATAATCCGTTGAGGAGGGACGGGCTTTGAAATTTGACATTCGCATCATGTACAAACGCTAAATTTTTCGGGACATATATATATATATGTCCGTTACCGCGATAACTTTTGAAAGAAGCGCCCGATTTTGATGAAATTTGGCACAAATGTGAAGAGTAACATTTATGACTTTAAGTTTGAAAACCAGATCGATCGGTCTATGGGAAGGGGGCTTTATGGGGGTTTAATTTTTCCAAAAATCTGTTTTTTGAACCTTTTACCCTACAATTTAAAAAACACTAGATTTTGGTTATATCCATTTTATAGAGCTTAAAAAAACAAACAATTTAGTATTTTTAATAATTAAGCTAGGTTTAGTGGTTGTGAAGAAAAGTCAAAAAATGTGTCCATAAAATTTCCCATGTTAATCTTATGGGAATACGGTTTTTAGATTTTCCTCAGATAATTTCACTAAAAACTCCACATTTCTTTCTACCAATCAGTTTAGCTCTACAAAACAATAATTTTGGCGTTTTAATTCTTGTTTTACGTCCAACCGTTGCAGTGATATTCAAAATGCTAAACACAGTACATTGTCCAATGTTATCCTTATGGAGAATAAATAAAATGTTATATTTCGATTATTCATGTATGTATATAGATGAAACTTGGAATGTGGCTTCATCTAGTTGTGGTATATTGATATTAGCACAAAAAAGTTTTTTTTATTTTCCCGGTAGCAGCAAACCTGCATACTCGGCCCCATGTTATTCATATGGAGAATAAGTAAAGTTTTATATCTCCCTTATTTGTGAACCTAAATTAATAAAACTTGGTATGTGGCTTCACCTGGTTCAGTTATATTGATAATTGAAAAAAATATATTTCTTATCTTCCTTGTTGCAGCAAACCTGCGTACTCAATTATAATGTTATTCTTATGGATAATAAATAAAATGCTATAAATCACTTATTAATTAATGTATTTTTATGAAACTTGGTAAGTGGCTCTAGGTAGTAGTGTCACCCATATATATGCATTGGAAACTCGCTGAGTACGCAGGTTTGCTGAGACGGGGGTATTCATAATGCTGCCCCGTTATTGACCTCCCGTGAGTCTATCACTTCTAAGACTTCGTTAAAGAAATTATTGAGTTTTGTAATTTTGTATTATATCGTAAATTAACTAACACGTTTTAATTTATATTATGAACTTTAACATGCATTCGTTATTTAATATTTGTAATTGATTTATTGAATACCAATTATTCAATTCCACTTTTATATAATGTATCTTTAGCAGAAAAAATTATGTCAAAATTAACTTTGTTGCAATTTGTTAAGAGCAATTGTTTTTTATATGCTGTTCCTTGATTATCGGCGGCCGTATCCAAATTCACCAATGGTTTGAGGGTCGGCCAAGACATCCAAATTCACCAACCCCGAAAAAGGCAAAAAATTCAGGCCGGCAAATCACCCAAATTCACCAATTTCGGGAATCCACTTTCTGCGAATATATAACTAACTCATTGGGGAAATAGGTTAAGGAATGCATATTTCGTTTAGGTCTCATTCCTTGGGTAATTTTAATTAATTTCGTAACTCAGATAGAATGAAAGGAACTTGTCTGTTTAAAGTGCATTACTAAAAAAGGTGTCTTCAAAAAGATTAAAAAAATAAATTAAACAGTATAATATTATTACGTTGGCATAGGTTTACTCTTTTAAATTAACCAAAAGCCAAACTTTTAGGTTAAAAACACTGAAACGCAGATTCGTGACTCTTATCTTAAAACCACAAAATTAAATTAGACAGGAAGAGAAGGATTGCTGAATTGGGGCTAATTCTTGCGGGAAATAAGCAAACACAAGGCCCTGGGGTCAGAAACCCGACCAGGTAAAAGTTGGTGAATTTGGATGTCTTAACGACTTGGTTTTTCTACCTGTTTTGGGGTTGGTGAATTCGGATGTTTTGCCTTATCCTTCAACCATTGGTGAATTTGGATACAGTCTGATTATCAGTCTTGTATTCTAGCAAACTTGGTCCACTGATTTTTTTAGCATTGCCTCATTAATAATGAAGTCATCTCCGATTGTTATTAATAGAGGGTGTGACGGGGGGGGGGGTAAGAAACAGATAAGATTACATCTACATATCACATCGATTGGTTGAACATTATGATCGGTTTTTCGTATTTGTAGTATAGATTGTAATAATTTGAATTGTATAAGTTAGTTTTAATATATTTGAATACCGAATTCAAACAGCCTATGATCTAATGACCTACAAATTTTAACAGGTAAAATTATGATGAAACCTGATTATACTTAAGAAAGTTGATGATGACACCATTTCATGTATCAAGGTGTACATTTTATAAAATAAAAGATATATTTTGATTTATTGATATATCTTTATATATAATTTTGTAAGCGAAATGTTTAAGTAAAATTTGTTAGAGATAAGAAAATTGCAGGACGATGGGAGACGGCTCTAATTGAAAGTCTTGATTCAAGGGACTCGGGAAAATTGCAGTATTTCTAATAAGTTACCAGCAAACGATAAATAACGTAAAGCATTCCCAATAAGAAAAGGATAGGGATTTTAAAACGTCTGATTTGTTTCCATTAAACACGCATGTGTCTACTTTGTTCACGAACTGATATTTGCTCCTACTTATATTGTTTTATTGTCATCAGTATGTAAATAGTAAAAGAAAACAGATAAGGCAGAGTATTGAAGCGCGGTTAGGGGCTTTGGCCCCTTCAAGCCATTAGTTATACATTATTTTCAGTTCACTGTTATTAATAATGAAAATCGATTGGTTTACGGGATATCAATATTTATATATCCCAATATCACAGCTATTTATTACATTATTATTTATGATAAAATACTAAAACAACGAGTAACACGAACTACTTTCAAGACTTCAGTAAAACCATCCGTTGAAGTCTCCGAGCAATGATCTTTATGCGGTCTTCAGTTTTAGTCGCAATCGAAATAATAACTACTTAACAATTAGAGAAAAACGTTCAAATATAATTTTGCCTTTCTTGAATACCATTGATAAGTTTATTTTTGTAATCCCGACGTGTGTGCGGATTTGCCGCTTCATTGCCAAATTTTGAAAATATTGAACAATAATTGTAATACATATTTATTTTCTAAAAGATTGTTTAGCGATACAGTTCTTTTTTTCTAATGTACACATAATATTGCTGTTCTCTGTAACCTACTTTTTCCACTATAGTATTTATAATATAATGTTTACGAAAATTAATAATTAAATTGTGAACGTTTGACGTGGCATTTTTCTACCATCTGGACACCGGACACCCTCCCTCAGAAACTTTGACCAATTATGTACCAATGGATAAAAAAGTGTGTTAAAACTGCACCGAATGACCTCATAAACGTTAATATTTATTTTATATAGATAATCTATCCAATCACAGAGAAGAAATAATTCTTAAAAGAAAGTCTTTCTTCTCAGTGGTTCAATCAATTGAAACCATTTGATCAAACAAATCTAAAAAATAAATTAACCATCAATTCGGATATTGCTGGCCATACCCAATAACAAATGCATGTCGTATATTTTGAAATATCATCATTACTCGAGTACTTTAAATGTTTCAATAGAAATAACTTTTAAATATTTGTAAAAATATTTATCTAAAACAATTTAAACTTAATAGCGTATAAACATAAAATTTAAAATCGTTTTTATTTCTTTAACACACATTTGAAGCAGAACGTAGTATAGTACTCTTTTTCGGTCCTTAAAAAGTTATTGCCCACTAAACAGAAACAATGTCCCATAAAAATTCAAATTACTTGACATTTTCGTTTTTCTCTTGAAAAATCGTCTGACTTCTGTGTTGGTCTTGTTTTGCTAAGCGGTCGCGACGATTGTCACTGTTTTTTGCTAATTTAGTGGTTTTTCTTACTGAAAAGGATTTTTTTTTAACTAGCGGTATTTTATTAGCGAGTTTCCCCTATAGGGAAGAAGCTATTACCGTAGCCCAAGACCATGATAACTTTTTGTTTTGTGGTCCCTAGATTCCAAAAGTACCATTTGTTCAAATTTATATATATATAGTCTATATATATAAAGACTATAACCGTAAGCACGATCAACGTAAGCATGATCACTCTGGTAAAAAAGGTCTGATCTGGATTAAATTTGGTATGAATGTGTAAAGTACCATTTATATGAACGAGTTCGAAAACCAGACGAATCGCACGATCCGAAGGGTTTTTTGGGGGGGGTTTTGTACCCCAAAAATGTTTTTTTTTTAGTTTCCACATGTAATTTTTATTTAAATAAAATTTTTACCATTGAATTCAGCATAAAAAATTTGATATTTTTATCTTTGCTCTACGTCAATTGGTTACTGAGATATTGAAAGTGCTAAACACAGTACGTTGTCTAATATTATTCTTATGGAGAAAAATAAAAATTGTATATCTTGCTTATTTATGAACATAAACTGAAATTTGGTATATGGCTTCATCTGGTTGTGGTTTATTGTTGTTTGCACAAAAAAATTTTTCGCCTATGGTTCCCACAGCAGCAAACCTAGGTACTTGGTCCCCATGTTATTCCTTTGGAAAATAATTAAAATGTTATATATCGCTTATTTATGAATGTATGTGGATGAAGCTTGGTATGTGAATTCACGAAGATGAGTTCTATTGATAATTCCATAAAAACCCATTATTTCGTGTTCCTTGTTGCAGCAGACCTGCGTACTCATCCCCAATGTTATTCTTATGGAGAATAATTGACACTTTATAAATCGTTTATTTATGAATGTATATGGATGAAACTTGGTATGTGACTTCACTTAGTTCTATTGATATTTGCACAAAAAACCCATGTTTTTGCGTTCCTTGTTGCAACAAACCTGCGTACTCATCCCCAATGTTATTCTTATGGAGAATAATTAATATTTTAACTATCGCTTGGTTGTGAACATATTTCTTATGAATCCTGTTAAGTGTTTTAATGTTATATACTCATTTGAAATTCGCTGAATATCCAGGTTTGCTTCGACAGGGGTATTGTTTTTTCGTACAATAGGAATTCCTCATACATTGAAATCAATATTATCTGTTTCTATTTAACAGTCTAAAAGATTTTCTCTAAACATAATGCTAAATATTTTTAAAATTACTAATGCGATAGCCCTTTAGTAAAGTACAGTTTGGACATAAAGTGTTTTCCATAATTTAAAATTTTTTACACTGGTTACTTGAATTACTTTAAGCGAAATTTTAAAAACCCTGATGATTTTTTGTAGCAAATTTCTCATTTGCGAACCCGCATTTTTTTCAAATCCCCCGTCCTAGCTCTATTTAAGGGTTGTCCCTCTATTTAAAGGTTGACTCCGAATTAAATCCTGACAACGCTGACGTATTTAAACTAAAATTGATAACCTATTAAATTAACTAAGTGATGAATTAGTTATTTAATTATTATTTTTTAATTAACGGTAATTCGATTATTTGTCATATGAATTAATTAAGTCATTCTTATTTTGATTTTGTATACTGGATTTTGCTCTGAATTTTATTCTTATAATAAAAATTAAGAAAAGAATAACTAATCAATTGTTTAGAGGTAGACATAAATGTTTAGCTTGTTAAGGGGTGATTAGTTATTTGCGGGTTCATTATTGCTTCTCCCAATTATTAATGTTTAACACCCCAAACAGTTCCAATTAATTATGATTCTAATTTATGGAGAATGATGTTCATGTTCCAGAAAAATAGCGTATCTGTTTGTTTTAGCGAATTCACCCTATAGGGAAGAAGCTACTAGCGTAGGTCTCATGGTAAGACTTAAGCCCGAGACCATGATAACTTTTTGTTTTGTGGTCTCCAAATGCCAAAAACACCATTCGTTCAAATTGTTATATATGTGTATATATGTGTGTGTGTGTGTGTGACCATAAGCATGATAACTCTCGTAAAAAAGGTCCGATCTTATTGAAATTTGTTACAAATGTGTAAAGTACCATTTATTAGAACGAGTTCGAAACCAGACGAATCGCACCATCCAAAGGGGGGTTTAGGGGGGGGAGGTTTTGTACCCCAAAAATTTTTTTGGGGGATTTCACATGTAATTTTTATTTAAATCAAATTTTAATTCATACCATTGAATTCAGCTTAAAAAAACAAACCATTTTGTATTTTGATAATTGCTCTACGTCAATTGGTTACTGAGATATTGCAAGTGCTAAACGTAGTACGTTGTCTAATGCTATTCTTATGGGGAAAAATAAAAATTGTATATCTCGCTTATTTAGGAACATAAACTGACGAAACTTGGTATATGGTTCATCTGGTTGTGGTTTGCACAAAAACAAAATTTTCACGTATAGTTCCCGTAGCAGCAAACCCACATGTATGGAGAATAATTAAAATGTTATATATCGCTTATTTATAATTTTATATGAATGAAACTAGGTATGTGACTTTACTTAGATGAGTTCTACTGATACTTTCATAAAAACCCATTATTTTGTGTTCCTCGTTGCAGCAAACCTGCGTACTCATCGCCAATGTTATTCTAATGGAGAATAATTAATATTGTATTTATCGCTTATTTGTGAATATATTTTTATGAAACTTGGTTTGCGGTTTTATGTGGTATTAAGACATTGAAAATTCGCTGAGTACGGGGGTACTCAGCGAGTACGGGGTACTAATTGCTTAACTTGAGTACGGGGGTACTAATTGCTGCGACGGGGGTATTTTGAACTATTTTAATTTAAGGAAAATAAAATCGATTTCAGTAGCAGAGTTTCAGAACCAATTTCTAGTAAGCTTAAATTTGCATTATGTTTGAAATCTTAACCTAGACTATTTTTGTTTTTAAATACAAACTAGGAGTAGCTCAATAAATATTGTTATTATTATTTATTAAATTCCAAATATACTAATACTAATATTATAATCATGTTAATATTATAAGGTGAACGTTTGTGAGTTTGTTTGTTTGGGGTTCAATCACGCTCCAACCACTGAACCGATTGTGGTGATGTTTGGTATGAAGATAGCTAATGCCCTAAAGTAACATAGAGGCCTATTCAAGTTTTAAAATTCCTTTAGGGCTTTGTCCCAGTGGACACTAAACTTTCCATGTTAATCTCATGGGAATTAACATTTACTAGATCAGATCATGCGCAATCCCGTATTATTTTCTCAGCTGTTTTAAGAAAACTTTTGGAACTGAATCTCAATGTAAACTTATAAGACGGTAACGTCTCAATGTCTTCAGACGGTATATGAGCGGTGGATTACCGCGTCAGAATTGAAACAGATGTTTTGTATTTGAGATATACAACAAGATTTTGAATTTATTTATTTACATTTTTGTTTAAACTTTTGTTGCACGTTTAACCACGAAGGTAACATAATAATGCCAGGGAAACGCATATCAAATGTTTTTCAAAGTTCGACACGCTGATTTAATAAAGTGTATAGAAGTTAGGAAACGTCAGCACAAATGTAAATTAGAAGGCTTCAACAATTTCTACGGCAGGCAAACAGCTACTTCGACGTAAAAGCAAGCTCAGCGGCAGGCCACTATGGCAGAGCAGTGATCTACAGAAACTGTTGAGGAAGCTGAAGCTCGCAGACGATCTATTGCTGTAAGGGCTGCCCAGTGGTGGCAAACGTTCACCAGAAATTCGTGAGGCGACTTTGAAAATACTGCCTTGGAATAAGATGCGACATTTAATCAGTAACATATTATATCTTATCAACGCTATGTAATGATGCGGGCGAAGCCGTGACGGGTAACAGCTAGTATTACTACAACCTATACTGGGTGTGAGGAAATAAATAGCATTGACAATAACAAGCAAATAGTGCTGTGATAAAAATACTAAATAGATGTCAGCAGAGCCAATAATTCAAAATGTGAATAGATCTAATATATAAAATTCTCGTGTCACAGTGTTTGTAACAAAACTCCTCCGAAACGGCTTGACCGATTCTTATGAAATTTTGTGTGTATATTCGGTAGGTCTGAGAATAGGACGTAAACTATTTTTCGATAGGCAAGTGAGCTCATATTGAAAATGAACGAGTATTTGACATAAAACAAATTCAATGGCACTAGAACAGGACAACGTCTGTCGGACCAGCTAGTAAATAAATAAAATTATAAGTATGACTTTCAAACATTTCATAACTTTTATCATAATGCTATTTTTCTATGGAATTTTGGATTTTTCGTTGTTGTTTTCGTGTTTTGGGATACGTACTATAAACAAAATACATTTTATAAAGAAACAAAACTCCTGAGATTCAAGAAAATATTCTTATGGAATTTCGTAATTGTATGTATTGTATGCATGTGTCAAGATGTATTTGTAGTAACATGGATGGTATTTTACAAATTGGCTTTAAAGATTATTCAACGTTTTACGCAAAACGTATTTAGTACACAAAACGTAATCAATAACTACAATAGAAAATCAGCTGAAAAATCCTTCAAGATTTATAGTTCCAAAAATCATAATTTTATTAAAAAAGGCGATTTTTTTATGAGGCTAACGGTGAAACTATAAGGTTTAAAATCATGGTTCATGTGTTTTTTGAAAGCCCTTGGCGTCTATATGTGCCTTTTGGGGGTTTGGAAGACGTCAACCTTCAGGGATCTGCCCCTTGGGCTTTCAAAGTCCCAATGTTAATCTTGTGGAAGAATATAAATAAATGTAATTGAACATTTAACAGCAGCTGTTGATACTAACAAACAGTACAGAAGCGAGATCATCTGTTTTAAGACAACTTTTTGAATGTAATCTCAATGTAAACTTATAAGACGGTAACGTCTCAATGTCTTCAGACGGTATATGAGCGTTGTTCATTTTGGAATATTCCCTAATAGAGGGGTGCAAAAGTAGGTTCAACAGTCGACAATTTGTTTACATTGTTATTGTGTTATCATTGAAGTTGTGTCATCATGGCTGGTAACAAGAAGTATATCTACTTTGACACCCCTCTGTATACAACAGCTGAGAGCGTGAATATTGCGGATATCTGCAACGTCCCTCCTCCGTACCTCAATTTCTAGTATCCGTGCCTCAATGTATTATTACGTAGCGACCGAATTTTTTCTTAGGGTTAATTTTAGCCGTATAGTTGTAAAAAAACGTATAAAGATAATTAAACTGGAATAACAACCCACTTTCACCCGAATAATTTATTACCTCTAAACTTTTTTGTAAAAACAGGCTAAGTTCGCTCCCCAGTATCTATAAAATCGCACCCCTTGCTCATATTGACCACGTGAGATCACAAGTATATCGAACCTACCTCAACCCTAAACCGACCCTTTGACGATCTTACAAAATAAAAAATGGCCGGGTGGCTGGTGGAGAAAGTTGCAGCGCGGCGGGGTAGGGTCTATATAAG
Organism: Allygus modestus; assembly: GCA_963675035.1. Taxonomy (NCBI): domain Eukaryota; kingdom Metazoa; phylum Arthropoda; class Insecta; order Hemiptera; family Cicadellidae; genus Allygus; species Allygus modestus. Next base: position 71,882,073 of record OY776114.1, on the reverse strand, counting down.
TGACGGGCCCCTGGGAACAGTACTCTCCTAGTCACCGCGGTCCCTACACTGCAGCATGGGAGGACGCCGCCGCCTCGTGGTCAGTGCCAGTGTGTAGTGTTACAGTTACAGTGTAGCCAGTGGATAATTTACGACGCCGAGTGGTTCTTAGTTTTAAGTGATTCCCCGAGCGGAAGGTTTTTGAAGTGTTTTGTCGTTTTTACGAGTTGTTAAAAGACTTTTGAGGACGTTTTCAAAGGGGTGTTAAAACGCGACAGTTTATTTTTCACTGAAAATGTATTTGTATTAGTCTTTAGTATGTGATCCGAACTAACGTTTAAAATTTGTCGAGACAGGTTTTTGTCAGAAAAAACATGTGATTAGTCTTTCAATTAAATTAGATTGCAATTTTCATTTTATTTTGTTTTTGAAGAAAGTGGATAAAGCATTATGTAAACTAACATTGTTTCATAATGTAAGTTGAACGTCGGTATTAACTTTAATTACCACCGATTTATCTAATATAAAAAAGCTACGTTCTTCGTACCTAAGTCGTCGTCGAAACACTTCAAAAGACTCTTCCACGAATGAATACATGATTATAATTAATTGTTTTTACACAAGTGGTTTAGTTTCCCCAAAAAATATGTGCTTAACTGTTTTTATTGATTGATACTTTTTTGCTGTGCAACCTTAAAATATATCAACAAAATCATTGCTTGACAATAATTTTAAACAACTTATGTTAATCGGAGCACTGATAGTTTTGATATTTTTTTATTGAAACGCGAGCTACTCATTTCAGAAAATCTGCCAGTTTTTGTTTTAAGTAATATATTAAAAATGAATATAATAATACAAGATGTAAACAAAATTTGAAAAAACAATAATAATCTTTAATCTTGCCAAGTAATTAATTGCTTTTTTTTATTTTAAAACTGTGACAATTCCATTGCATGTTTTAGATAGCACATTTAATTAGATAAAGCAAACTATTACAAATAAAAAACTAAATAAAATATATTTAAACATTAACAAAAACTGTGGTAAAACAAAATTACATAAGATTACTTTGAATTAGTAATGGCTTTTAAACAGTTAATTTTCAGTTAAGTTAAAACTTAATATTTTGCTAGTTAAGGAGAGTAAATAAATGTCTTTCATGTGACTGAAAATTACAATTTCTTGAAACACTGATTTCGCATGACTAATAAACGGATTAGTATATTTTATATTTTTTTTATCAATTATTAACTACAAATAATTAAACTGAAATCATATAAATTGCCTTTGAATTAGTAATGGCTTTTAAACAGTTAATTTTCAGTTAAGTTAAAAGTTAATATTCAGTTAATTTAACCAAAATTTAATTGGGAAAATTCGTTTACATCCCAACTAATCTACCCATTAATTTACAATATACTTGTACGTAGAAGAATTTCAAGATAATTTCAACATTTTTAATTTATGTGTTTTATTTATATTACTTAAGAAGTTCCTCTATAATATGCCAATACTATTCATTATAGTATTGATCTATGATTTTTTTATACAATATAAAATCCTGGATAATTGTATTACTTTACTTTAACTATACAAATAAAGCCTATTTACATTTTTTTAACGTGAACATTATCATTACAACGCGCAGTCATTTAAGAAGCTTTTGCAGTATTTAACACTACATTATTTTGTATATATCGTTTAAACATTATTATTATACTTTTATTTTTACGTTATCATTAGTTGTAAGACGTTTATTTTTCCTGTTAATGCATTCATGGTTTTATTTGATCATAATTATAGTTAAGAGATAAAAAGAAGAGCTATAAAGTATTTTTGCTTAAATCCATATATTTGGTAAATGGGAAAACATTTATTTAATTTTAAAGCATTATGAAAGGTAGTTACATAAACGGCATTGGGAAATGGCAAAACAGTCAACAAGATTAAATTAAATTACAATGGTAAATTTGTATATGATTTTAAATCTATTAGTCACACATATGATCCAGTATTAGTAAGTACTGTGATAGCTCGAGAAAGGTCTTTACAGAAATTTTGAGTCACCAAATAAGATAAGACCGAATTATATTACAGTTTATTTTTTCATACAGTCAATTTATCTTGGTACCCATTTCAGTTATTTTTGCTTAGTTATGTTAAAACTTAATTATCAAGTGAGAAACCATTCTGCTTTTGTTCCCCAACGATTCCAGTTTACGCTACAGACAATATTGCTATAACGCTCCGTAAACGATACATTTGTTATTAAAACTATTGTCGGTTTCTTAATGTACGGCTTCTCTCGCTGGTTTACTTCTTTTGTATTTTTTATTCCGCAGTCCTAAAAATGATCCTCGTTATTTAATTAATTCACGTTAAATCACAACTGTTCATACTCTTTCCAAATACTGATATAACGACCGACCTTTTCCAAAGATATATGTTACATCTACACTCGCTTTCATCCTATCCTATACTGGTATAAGAAAGGTTGGTTGGTTGTTTGCAACTCCGATCTCAAAAATGGCTCTAACGATTTCCTTCAAAAGTAGTAATTAACTAATCTCTGGGTTAAGAATAAGTTATAGACAGGTCCCCAGGAAGAATCGAATTACATGAAAACAAATTTTAAAAGTAAAACTATAACAAAAGGCTTATCGAGTTTAAAATCAAAAGAAAAGAATTATAACAGCTGTTCATTCGGAAAATAGGCAAATGAGCGATAAGGCAAAATAAATGAGTAAATATAAATGATAAATGGTAAATGATAAATGAGTGATGAGGCAAATGAACTGACCTTTTCCGAGAAAAGCTTGGTCCCTCAGGTACTCCTTATAAAATCAAATTCGAGTTCGAGAACTAATATTTCCTGCAATATGAATGGTTAAACTCTGTTCAGACGAATGAAAATCGTATCACAAGTTTTCAACTCGTGTTTGCATTTCACCGCGTGCGGTAACCGGCGGTTACGTGGCGCAGGAATCCCACATGGTACAATTACAAGTTCCGGTGCAAGGACGGACTTTCCTTTACCCGCTTGACCACTTTCATTGGAGCAGCCGTCAAACTGGCTCTTCGCGCCCTCGGGCGGATAAAACTCTTCCGCCACTGCCCACCCGGCGCCTCCCGTCCCCGCCTCCGCCCCTGGCGGTAAACCTGACCGTACTTCCGCCTCTCTGACACCGATGACTTAACGATTACTTTCCGGTATCAATTAAAACCGATATTCGTATTCAGCAATCGACAATGATAATAAATTCTTTCGTGCTGTAAACTAAAAGCAATACAACCTGACCGTACTTTCGCCTCCTTGACATCGATTACTTTCCGTTATCAATTAAATCCGTTATTCGTATTCAGCAATCGATACTGATTATCGATTCCTTTGTCCCGTAAACGAAGCAATAAGACCTAACCGTACTTCCGCCTTTCTTACACCGATTTCTTTCCCTTATCAATTAAAATCTATAATCGTATTTAGCAATCGATACTGATTATCGATTCCTTCGTGCCGTATACTAAGCAATAAAACCTAACCGTACTTCCGCCTGCTTTACATCGAATAATACAACCGAAAGCATTGAATACTCATTATTGATTCTCTTATACTCAATTAGCTGTAAACTAAAGCACTGATAAATCTTTACTATATGTTCAAAAGTCGTTTTCAGCGTTTAATCTCTTGGGTACTTGACCCTGGATACTCTGTTTTAGATACTTCAGTTTTCAGATAATGTACTTTTGAAAAAGCAAATAATAAGAACCATCTACTCATACTGTATTGGGACATCTCATCCGTGTTTTCGTAACCAACAATCTTGTTCCTTACCTAAAGTCTGTTTCTGCGTTTATTTTCTTATTTTAATTTCTTACAGCGTATATTAGGAAAATTTGTAAAATTGTAAAGGAGTCATAAAAAAATGGGAACTGTCGGTTTCCAAAATTTTTTTGGGTTTTATTGTGTACAACCTAAGAGGTCATATGTAATTATTTTGAATTTTCTAGTGTTTCTGCAGGAGATAAGCAAGAATTATTGTTAAAACGTTTGTTTCTTAATTGAAATTACGCTGTAAATTTAATTTTCTTTATGTTAAACCCAGGAAATGCTTTAGATTATCCATCTATAATTTCAGCTTTTCTTCTTCGTTGACACGACATTTTTAACATTACATTAACCTTGATATCAAGCTATATGTTAAGGTTTTTTTAATAAATTTTCTAAAGTTGAACTTTAACATTTGCGTAATTGGAACGATTGTCTTACATCGACTGTAAAATGTAATTACCGGACTATCTAATAAGATCGACAGAAGCTTCTGAGAACACATCTTGTTTCACGAGGAACGCTTATCTCTATCTCTGACCCTACAAAGGCCCGTACAATTCCAACCGGGTCTCTAGATTTCCGCACCGATTACACAACCGGGTAACCGCAGATGTGATGCCACCCGTTGTTTTATAATTCCCTGGACAAGGTCGTACTTTCTAGGGCCGCGGATGAATACAAATTTGACCATATCGCTTGGCCTCTGGGACCGGAAGCCGTCGCGACGGACTACTTTCACTCGTGGAACTCTGAATTCGTAAATGAATTTCATCACATGGCAGCAGCTAACAATGCCAAACAATACAATAAATGAGAAAGCGTCCCGCAGGATTGTCTCTCTGGCTCCCCTTCGCCACTTGACTCCTCTCCTATTCCCGACCTCAGACTTGTCTCTTCTGGCTCCCCTTTGCCACTTGACTCCTCTCCTCTTCCCGACCTCAGATTTGTCTCTTCTGGCTCCCCTTCGCCACTTGACTCCTCTCCTCTTCCCGACCTCATACTTGTCTCTTCTGGCTCCCCTTCACCACTTGACTCCTCTCCTCTTCCCGACCTCAGACTTGTCTCTTCTGGCTCCCCTTCGCCACTTGACTCCTCTCCTCTTCCCGACCTCAGACTTGTCTTTTTTGGCTCCCCTTCGCCACTTGACTCCTCTCCTCTTCCCGACCTCAGACTTGTCTCTTCTGACTCCCCGTTGCCACTTGACTCCTCTCCTCTTCCCGACCTCAGACTTGTCTCTTCTGGCTCCCCTTCACCACTTGACTCCTCTCCTCTTTCCGACATCAGACTTTTCTCGTCAATTTAGCTATGCACATCTTTTTGAATATTTTGTCTAATGAAATAATTTTACCACTTTGTATCTCGACTTAAAGTTTACAAATTGTATTAGAATATATACTTATTGACTTCAACATCTGTATTGTATATCAATGTTGAACAAACCAAATATCTCGTATGAATATAACGGCCAAAGTAAATACGATACAAAATTAAATGCCTGGTCATATTTTTAACATTTTATTTGTTGCGTTGATTTAGCATAAATTAAACACTCTTTAGTCAAAACAGTGTTAGAACTTTAATTAGCGATTTGTACATTAGTTATTAGTAAATTGTACTGCTAATTTGTCGTTTAAAAGTGTCGAGTATTTTATATTTTTTGTACTAGACCTTTCATTCAGAGGATAAGAAGAAGTCAAGAAGTCTCCATTTTCAAACGGATTTTTCCTTTCCTTTGCTTTTTTTCTTTTCCTTTCCTTTTTCCTTTTTTCCAAACGGATTAAGTCATTTTCCTCAGCTCTAATATGTGTATTTATGCATTCTTGTCGCTTAGCCCTCCACTGCAGCTTAAACTTACAGATCCTCGAAATAGTTACAATATGTATTTTATCCGATTTTACATGTTTACTACGGCTTGAATGTCATTTCCCATGCCAGAAATTGGTAATTTATTTTCCTATATATTCAAACCGCAGAGTGTGCTTGCCCTTTTGCATTTCATGATTCATGGTACCCATCAATATATTATAAACTAGCTATTTTGATGAAATTATTAATAGATTCACTGGTAGGTTTTACTATTATATTTAAGAGTAATAAAATACTGACCACCCTTTTTGTAGAAATAAATCTTAAAAAAAGAGTCCTGTTTTTGTTTTACACTCTTAAATAGTTATTTTTAGTTTGAGTCCAGCGAAGGCAAATGAGGGGGTGCAAAAACACTACAAAATCACTTCTCTCACTTCCCTTTACCGCGAACAAACTGAGAACAGCTCCACTATAGATTGTTTTGTCGACTATCATTCATACTAGTGTTGGTATTGTTCGACAGGTAGCGCTCGTGTTAGTGCTACACGTGGGTCTTGCGCTCAGCAAAGCCTTACCGGATGTGTCAGAGCAGTTGACACCCCCGCAGGAAACAGCCCCCGCCCCCCTGACATACGGCGACTACCAACAGCCGCAGCAGCAGCAGTAAGTCTCAAAAATACAGTTGGAAAGAAATTGATAAATAAATTGCTTGACATCACTGTCGCGAGCAATACTAAGCGGGATTTTCAATGGCAAACAACCTTAGACTCGATTAAAATTTGCCACGACATAGGGATTGCAATAAAATTGAGCAATTTATTGCCAAAATTAATGGGAGATTAGCAAAGTAACATGGGGGATAGGAGGCAAGGTAACATTTAAATTATTTGAGTTTCTGACAGGAGAAAACAGCCTTGGCCGTGAGTTCATAAATGCTATTTGGGAGGATTTCATATCGTAGAATATTGCATGTATCAAAAAGAGGCTCTACTGGTAAAAGCAGTTTTGCACTTTAAATTATCATTTGTGAGGTATTTAACAGATTTTTATTCAAACTAATACTTATATTAAAGGTTTAAAATAATACATGTTAGATTGATTGGACGGTTATTATAGCCTTACACTTCAATAATTGTCATTGCATATAATTAGTAAATTTATAAAACTCTGCTTTATTTTTAATGGATATCGAACATTGAGTTTGCAGTACTTATATATTTCTGTGACGATAAATTTGATTTTCAACCAGGGATAACCAGCTACTTTCAATTCCACTTCAATGAAGGATATTTTTGTTCGAATAGAAGATAATTTATTAAATCCATCAAGAATTGTGTTTAAAGTTATCAAAGTATCTTGTAAATTTAAATTTGCATTTACCGTCACAGCTTTAAATGTTGTACTTCTGATGTTTGAAAATCATTTTAAATTTGAGTCGACTTTGGCTAACAATTTTATAATTTTACATGGCAGGCTCCTTCATAAATGCAAAAACTTCGATTTCCACCATCTTTATAAATATTTAATTGTTGTAAATATTCACATCAAGAAAAATAATCTTAATGTTCACCCTGAATATTTGAATAATTCATACAATAATGGATACCGATGCGAACAGGTTGACCGTAAGCCTTAACAATTATTTCTTAAAATACAATATGAAATACAGAAGTAAATTTTGTACAGTTCATCTAGCCAGTATCTCTATTGAAATATTGCACATTCAATTTGTTATGTACACTTTATTATAAGAAATTCTTTAGATTGGTTAAAATGTTGAAAATGTTCAAAACTGGACGGTGTCGTGTGTTTGCAGGGCCGCAGTCCCGCAGCTGCAGAGGAGGTTCGACCCTCACGAGGAGGAGCACCATCACCACCATGAGGAGCACCACAAGGGCTACTGGAAGAAGAAGCTCATCTGGAAGCCGGACTGGGTCAAAATCTGGAAGCCAGCCAAGAAGCAGATCTGGAAGCAAGGCTGGAAGAAAATCTGGAAGCCCATCTGGGTGCCGACAAAGAAGGCAGCGTGGAAGGAATACCAAGTCCCCGAATGGAAGAAGTACTGGAAACCGATTTGGGTAGAAATCAAAGTTCCGGTCTGGAAGGAGTACCAAGTTCCCGATTGGAAGAAAATCTGGAAACCGATCTGGGTAGAGATTAAGGTACCTGCGTGGAAAGAAATCCAGGTTCCCGATTGGAAGAAGATTTGGAAACCGGTTTGGAAGCACATTGAGGTCCCTGCGTGGAAAGAGATCCAAGTTCCCGACTGGAAGAAGATCGTCGTACCTAAACTTATCAAGGTCGGTATTCCCGGAGAAAAGCACTTAGGAAAGGACGAACACGGATGGGAATACACATCTCACGATCTGTGGAAGAAAAAGGTCATTTGGGAAACCCACTGGAAGAAAATCTGGAGAACCGAAAAGAAACAGATCTGGGTACCGTCGAAGAAACTAGTCTGGAAGGAAGAATGGAAACAGATCTGGAGGACGGAGAAGAAGCAGATTTGGGTTCCTTCAAAGAAACTCGAATGGAAGGCTGAATGGAAGCAAATTTGGAAGCCAGCTAAGAAACTGATCTGGGTGCCCGAAAAGAAACTCGAATGGAAAGAAGAATGGAAACAGATCTGGAGAACCGAGAAGAAGCAGATTTGGATCCCCGACAAGAAACTGGAATGGAAAGAGGACTGGAAAGAGATTCAAGTTCCCGCATGGAAGACGATATGGGTGCCGGCGTGGAAGAAGGTATGGAAGCCAGTATGGATCAGCGAGTGGATCATCATTCAAGAGGAGCATCATCCACACCACGAGGAGCACGGATGGGACCGCAAAGACAGTGGGGTTGCCGAGTCCAAGCAGATCGGAGTCGGCGTGGCTCTGAACCAGCAGCCTCAGCAGCAGGCGCTCCCCCAGCAGCGACAACTCCCCGTGGCATTCCCCCAGCAGTAGCACCCCCGACTGATCCCCCGGGTGCCCCCCCTACCTCGCGTTGCCAAACCCCTCCATCCCTACCCTCGCAAACTCCACAAGTACAAACCAAACGTGTCTGTATAGTATTAGACGTCTGAACGATTTTACGTTCGGGCACTGTATATATGAAGTGTTGTTATATATTGTGTGTTGTTAGTTAATTTTTATTCGTTGCTCTGTTGTAAATAATGAATAAACATTTTGTTATTAAACAGACAGCGATGCTCATTTCCATGTGTTATTTAATGTTGTATCTTAACAATAATTTAAAATTGCTACTGATTTGTCAAAAAGTCGATAAACTTTGACTGTTTATAACTATTATATAGCACAATAAAAGATTCATGTTCTTTGCCAAATCAGTTTTAGGATAGCCAGTATTTATTATGTTTGATTCTTTTAAGACTATTTTATTGGCAACATATCTCGATAACTGAGCTGAATATCGTATTTAGAGATGGTCTTGTCCAAAATTGCTCTATTTTTCCAACATTAATATAATGACATCCACAGAAAATAAGTTCAAAGAGTTTTTTAACCAACCAGAAGATTTAATCAGGAAACGTTTTAATCTAAACACAATAATCATGATCTAAATTTAGGTACGGCTAAGACATTGAATGACACAATTAAAACATAAGTGAGAAAAGCCTACTTGAGACTTGGTTAAACCATTTTAAGAGCCTGACGTCCCAAATAGCTATACAGATACATCCCTGTAAAAGGAAAGGTGCGAGGATAAAATTACTATGACTCGTAGTAATTATAACTCTCATAAGGTTATTAAACTTTTAGAAATTTGTTTGAAATTCTGAACACACTTAGAGATTAGTTTAATTGTGAATGAATCAATAAAACAAACTAATGGCTTGAAGAGGCCAAAGCCCCTAACTTAGCTCCAATACACTGCCACATCTGATTTGAATACATGTTAGATCGTTAAAAAAGTAGATATTTAATCACATGTTTTCATATAAACAAAGCAGACGTTTTTAAATCCCCCTGCTATTCTTATCGAGGATTTTCTACATAATTTCTAGTTTGCTGGTAACATTTTGGAAATACTGCTATTCTTCCCGAGTCCCTGGGATCGAGACCTTTGAGTCGTCTCCCATTTTGCGATTTGCCAAACCCCAACAATGTTGACTTAAAAACCTCGATTACAGAATTATATATAAAGACTAGGCTTATCGCCGTTAGAGGGTTCGCCCCCAAACCCCATTTTGGAGTTCACTTCGCTCATCAGTTGCACTCCTCAATTAACACAAGTTTAAATCAAACTCAACTATCGTAGTCCGTTAACCAAAGAAAAACTACACAACAATAGCAATAGTCAATAGTCCTTTATGTACAAGTTCCATTTGTTTACATATACAACGTATCAAATATTATGTATCGTAATATTGTATTAATAAATTAAATTAAAGCTAGCTTACATATACAAAGCTTATCTAAATAATGATTACGTTTGTCAAAAAAAAAAACAATAGGTACGTTTGTTTAGAATTACAAACTAGAAACTTTTGTGATTGTGGAGGTCTCAAAACAAGTTGACAATAAAAATTCTGAGGTGGAATAAAATGCTTGGGATATGAGAAAACTGTTCAAGTATTTTTTGGAAATTTGAAAAGTTCTTTGAGATTTTATATGAATGGGCAATCTATTAAAAAACTTAATACCTTTGTAAAATGGACTTCTATCACATTCGGAGGTCCTATGCCGGGGGAAGGAGAGAGTACTGCCATGCCTGGTATTATGTTGATGAAAATGCCCAAGCTGCCAGTGCTTGTCCTTGTTTTTAAAGGTCAGAATGAGAACTTCTTGTATATAAATGGAATGCGCCGTCATTATGCCACTCTGCCTAAATATGTATTTACATGGATGGCGCGAGCATAAACAAAAAATCAGCCTTAGAATCTTGTTCTGATATTTGGGCAGTTTTTCTAGTTCAGAAGAACTCCCCCAGATTGCAGCTCCGTAGCGCAAAACACTCTCACAATATCCACGGTATACATCTATCAGTACGTCCCTGCTACAAGTTGACTTACGAACGCATATTGCAAACAGAGAACCACTAATCCGCTATACGCTGTAGAAGATTCTGGATATGCGAATACCACTTTATGGAGTGATCAAAGGTAACTCCTAAAAACTTTGAAGATAATTATCGGTGAAAGTTTAAATTGGAAATATTTAAATCACTGAGTTGATTACTATTATTGAGCTTAAACTGAAGACATCGAGTTTTTTTGTGTGTTAAGAAGAAGACCGTTGTCCTTAAACCACCGAGCTAAATTTGCCATAACTGTTGCAGTGGTTTCCCTCAAACTATCTGAATCTTGGGCATTTATTAGAACCGAAACATCGTCTGCGAACATATTGATTTGACATTATTTTCCGTTGCAGTGAAGATCATTAATGTAGATAAGAAACAAGACCGGAGAGAGAACACATCCTTGAGGGACACCACGTTGAGATGATTTGTAGGAAGACGAATAAGGACCATCAAAGCTATTCATAGTGACCTGCTGAAATCTGTTTGACAGAAAATAACTAAACCAGTTCAAAACTATCCCTCTTACTCCACAGTGTGACAACTTATTCAATAGGATTTGATGGTCCACACATTCGAACGCCTTGGATGAGTCGCAAAAGATACACAGCGTCCTTCGCGACTCATCCAAGGATTGCAGTATTTGATTTGTAAACTCGTACAACGTAGAAACTGTGGACTTAACCGATTGAAACCCGAACTGGTGCTTATTTAGGCTGTAACATTGCACTTTGGCAGATGATTAGTGAGGCGAGAGAGCACAACTTTTCGTACAACTTCGATAGTGTTGATACCAAGGCAACAGGACGGTAGTTGGCGATTGAGGAATGATCTCCTTTTTTGTTCAACGGATGGATTATAGCATATTTAAGTTTGACTAGAAACTTGCCCCGTTCCAATGACTGATTGACTAGAAGGGATATGGGGTAAGCCAGTTCGCCACCACAGTACTTCAAAATTTGAAGAAATGCCGTTCCACCCTCTGGAGTTTTTATTTTTTAGTCACTGAATTAAGTTGAAAATTTCCTTCTCACTTGTGGGGGCCAAATATATGGAAATATACAAATAAAGATGTGATAACTCAAATTCCAGTTATACTAATCTGATTGACTATCAGGAACAGCAACAAAAGAACTCAAGTGAGCTGAGACAATATTTAGTATAGTATTCTTACTCACAAAATACACAAGTCTCAAGCTACTAAAGTGAATTAAATGGAAATAACCTTTTTGCTCAGGGCAATTAATTCAATCTGAACAAGAGCAACAATAGTTGTCTCAATAAAGTCAACAACAAAAATGCCAGCTTTTCTAGGATTAAATCTCAGAATTAAGTAGCACAAAAGAATTATTTGTTTAAATATTTTTCAATTTAATCGAGAAATATTTTAGAAAAGTTATATTCTATAAATATGTTGACACTCAAAACTGATTTCTACAAATTACACACACATAAATATCTACAAATAAATGCATTGACGGTGGCCACCAGAACACCTAAACAGAAACATAATGACATACAAGAATATTTAACAAAAGATACAATAGAATGGGATCACAAGAGTTAAAGTAGGACACTCCTGATGTGCGCTGCGTTGAGATGACAGTCCCAGGAATTCCGAAATAGTCACGTGAGTATGGGTAAATAATTGTAGTCACTCACCAAAACGGGCCAAAATCACAAATCACGCTCGACAAAAGATATCCGGCCGGAACCGAGCGAGTTGGCGGCGACCGCAAGTCGATCGCGCGAGAGATACGGGCGGTAGCCGGTAGATCGGTAGTAGGTCGATATCGGCAGCAACATAAGTCCACCAGGCCCAGGGGTCGGTCTGGCATCCAGGGTCCGCCAGTCAAATCCAGAAGTAGCGGCGATCCAGGCAAGGGGTGTCCAAAAAAAACCTGTATGTACAAGATCATTGTATAGTCTAATGCTTTATAATTACTATTAAAACCCTAATAAAGATTTAATTACATTGAAAGAATTCAAAATTTATTATGTGCATAATATCACCACTAGCTTATTTTGAGCAAAATTATTATCTGGAAAAACAATCAGTTGATTGTATGGACCTATCATATATCACACTTTGTTATAACCACAGTAAACTACGACAAATTAGTAAAATACAACATTTAAAGGTAGATTTCAAAACACTAATACAAATTTATAATGACACAACATAATTAATTAATACTGGTTATTCATTTTGTAAACATTGATAAACATTTGTAAATCCTACCGATTATTCTGTGGCATCTTTTACGCGAATATTTTCTTGTTAGGACACAACAATATAAAGATATAAAGATCTGCTCAAAATAAGCTAGAGGGTTTTTAAGACTCGAAATTATAGTTGTTATCGTTGGAAATACCTTGTAGCATATTTTTAACCAGGTACTTTAGTAATTTGATACAATCTGATGATGTTTAATACACTTTGAAAAATAACTGTACATTATTTTGCCATCCAATTGTATAATGTAGGCTATACTACTGTAATTGCCTGCCTACTACTAAAAATGCTAGAAAAAAAGGCAAATTAAAACTTAGGAAAAACATGATGTTTTTATAAAAAAAGTTGCTCTGTAGTATTTATATCTAAAGGTTACTTATTCACTTAATGGTTAAAAATACAATTTAATGTTTCACAATTAAAACAAACATTACATAAAGGATACGAAATATAGTTAGCAGTTGGTAGAAAACATGATTTCATTACGTTTTAAATATTTACTTCCAGTTTATTCATTACCTCCAAACATAAAATACGAATTAACTTTGTTGGGACCATTTTATGTACCCTACAACTAAAAATTGTATTTATTTTTGAGCCAAATTTTAGCAACAAAACATCTTATGTACAAATCTAGAGAATTTTATGTCTACATGAAACAGTTTTGCAAAGGCAGGAAAGACATTGTGTAGGGCCTATTGACACAAATTTATGACATTTAAAATAAATACAGCTACTTAAAATTACAAAATATAGTTCATTTAACATGGTATACAATTATAAATAATACCATTTACTAATTAGCTTGCCTTAATTTAAGTTTTGACCTTATAGAATAATTTCCAGGACAGGTTTTTACAAATGGCCGACCAACATATTTGTTCAAGTTATAAACTTTTAGAATGTTATTTTTTTCAGTTTAAATTGGTTCTCATTTTAAATCAGACTTTACGTTGAATAAATTTCTCCCTGCTTACCTCAGAAGTTTTCATCAGTACGAAAATCCAAAATCCACCGAAGATTGGTGAGCTGAGGGTGCTTCCACAATGAGGTACTGGCATCAAGTCCACTCAATTATCCACTCAAGCAGGCCACACAAGCTTCTTGAAAGTTCCGTGGAATGCAGGCATGTCTAAACACTAATGATGGCACTCCGATAAGCGACGCTCTACAGGTTGATAACGTGGATGGTTCGGCTGAGCCTAGGGCGGCGGCAATTTTTAAAGTGCCCGAACGGCGAGGGCGGCAAACGCATGCTAGCTCCGCTTACATAGTATCCCAAACATTGAAGGCGCGCCGCTTCAACTAGATAAATCCAATGAGGTGATCAGTCTCATGCGGGACATAAGGCAAATAAACGTGTAGCGTCACAAATTTGCTGGTAATTTTTTGGAAATATTGCTATTCTTGCCGAGTTCAAGTTACAGGCTATGGCCCCTACCAATAAATCTCTATGTATAAAAATCATTGTTTGTCTGTCTGTATATCCTTTATGCACTACTATACCACTCATCCGATTGCAGTAAAATTTGGCAAGGTGGTTCAGTTTAACGCTAGGAAGAAGGGCCGTATTTCTCTAAGGGCGCACGGGGCGAGAGTAGGGTGCTATGGCCAGTTCTGGACCACCTTAGCAAACTGAGGAGCCGAGGAGCCCCCCCCCCCCCGTTCACGTGTTGTTTACTTTCCTTGTTTGTCACCGGTTTTTTCCCCATTACGGGATGTTTACTGCTCCTCCGCACGTTAACGCTCATTCCACAAGCAGAAGGCTATGTCGACTGCCACATATACTTTGTGGAACCACCAGGTCATTCAGGACGTGATTGGCCTGGTGGAAATTGCCATCATGGACCAGTTGGTCATTTTGAGATGGGGGTGCCTGGGCCCGGACGGGCGCAACCACTTCATCAGGCGGTGATACGTCGCCAACCAACCCGGTCACCTGGAGGAGGTGCAGCAACGCCTCCACAACCTGATCGCAAATGAAGAGGTGGCCCTCCTCTGGGTTAAATGCATTCCTTTAGTTTAGGCTTATCATCATATCGTATTGTAAGTTTTCATTCTTCATATGTTGTATAACATTCATGAATCATCTTAGATTTAAGCATCACATTTATTGTAATGTATTAATGAAATAAAATTATAAAAACAAAAAAAACAAAAAAAAACAAAAAAAAAACCAAAAAAAAAACAAACAACAAAAACAAAGTGACAAGTTTAGCAAGCTGATGATTGGGAGGACCAGCCCTGTGTCGACCCCCCCCGACCCCCCCCCCGACCCCCCCCCGACCCCCCCCCCATCATCCCGGTTTTATTATTTTGTTTATTGCATTTTATTTTTTGTTTTTTGTTTTTTTTTTGTTTTTTTTTTTTTTGTTTTTTTTTTGGACAAAGGAATCATTTATTTATCAACAAAAAAAAAACTTATAACTATTCCTCGTTATCGGCCGCCTCCTCTTGTTTCTCCAAGCGGTCCAATTCCTCATCTAGTTCACGCAGCCTGGCCGTGTCGGCCATGTACCATCGCCAATGTGTTTCGTGCTGCGGCTCAACCACCCACACTCGGTCGACGTCGTCCTGAAGCGCCTGTCGCTCCAGGTACACTTGTCTCGCAGTCCTCGGTGGTGGTTGAGGGTCTTCAGACGAGTCGGACTGAGGCGATGGAGGCGGTGATGGAGACGGTGTGGGCTGAGGCGATGGAGGAGGAGGCCGCTGCAGCCCGCTGGGCCCAGGCTGAGGCGATGGAGGAGGCCGCTGCAGTCCGCTCGACGCCGGCTCCAGGCGCTCCAGATCCCGTATTTGCTGCGCAAACGTTTGTTCTAATAGAGCCTCTTGCTCCAACTCATCTACGAAATTTGCATTTTCAAGTGCAAACTCGTAGTCATAGTCTGTCATATCATCCTCCCACGGAGCAGCCATGCTTAACGACTGAGCGAGAGCCTGTTTGTGTAGGAGATAAATCGGACTTGTTATTGTTGGGGAACTTCCCTAGTAAACACATTTGGACCCCCCCGACCCCCCCCCCGATTTTTCCACTATGTAACGTTTGCTTTCCTTGTTTATCGCCTACGTGATGTTTACCGCGCGCGCCTCCGCTTTCACCCGCCGGTTTCTCCAAGTCTTAATCATTCTTACTGCAGCCGCGATGGAGTACACTTGTATGTATTGCGACAAGCGTTACTCGCGTAGCGACCATTTGCGCCGGCACATGCTGACGCATGTAGATTCGCCACTTTACCCATGCCGAATTTGTGGAAAGCAATTCGGCAGAAAAGACAAGGTGGCCCGGCACCTTGCCACCCACCGATATGCCCCGGCCGCTGCTCCAGCTGCCCCCGCTGATGCCCCGGCCGCTGCTCCTGCTGCTCCTGCTGCTCCAGCTGCTCTTGCTGCTCCCGCTGCTCCTGCCACGAGGTGCGCCTCCACCCAGACGTGCGCCCTGGCTGCTCCTGGCCCGAGGCGTTGTGGTGACGCCGCCACCCAGACGCCCACCCAGATGCCTACCCCCAGGACACAGGAGGGAAAACCAGTTGGTGAGTAGCAATCCTCAGTTCCTCATTGTTATAATATCAATAAATCTCATTATTATAATATCAATAAATCTCATAAAAAAAAGAATATTAATGTTGGTTCGTTATTTACAGCTATCGTCAAGCCGACAGCCGTACCGCAGGGATGGTGGACCCCAGAGTTCGCCGAGCAACAGCGGCGGCGAGAGGAGGCGGAGGCCAACAGGGTCCACCGCGAGATTCGCCGGGGGTTGATCCTCCAACAGTATCGGCCTCGCCCAAGACCCCAGCTCCGGCGCAGACCACAGCAGCCGCAGCAGCAGCCGTCTCAACAACAGCCCGAACCAGAGGCGGGGCCGAGTGGGGAACCGAGGCCCGAGCCAGAGCCCGAGCCAGAGGCGGGGCCGAGTGGGGAACCGAGGCCCCACGTTGTATACATAAACTCCTCGGATTCAGATTAAATAAAAAAAAAACCTATTTCCTTTTTCCTTATCTAAAATAAATAAAGAAAATAATTACACAACAAACAAAAACAAAGTGACAAAGTTTAGTTGAGGATTGAGAGGATCAGCCCTGTGCCGACCCCCCCCCCGACCCCCCCCCGACTTTCCCCATAGTCAAGCTCAGACCCCCCCCGACCCCCCCCCCCCGACCCCCCCCCCGACCCCCCCCCCCGACCCCCCCCCCCGACCCCCCCCCGACTTTCCCCATAGCCAAGCTCAGACACCCCCCCGGCCCCCCCGGCCCCCCCCGCTCATTCCATTATTTATGTTATTTTATTATTTTTGTATGAATTATAATTTTATTTTCTTCATCTTTATTATAAACTAAAAACTTAAAATTACTTTTGTGAAGAAGTCTCAGCCCTCTCTTTCGCTTGAAACTCCTCCATTGCAGTCTCAAGAGCACGAAGACTCTCCCAGTCTGCATTATATTGTTCCCATTCTTCATCACATGTAGGTTGGGAGCACCAACACGTAGTTATCCGTTCCCACATTTTTTCATATTCCCTTCGCAGTTGGAGAGCATATTCCTCTTCTATCACCTCAACGGTAGCGAGGAGTTCTTTATCAGGGATATTACCTTCCCATACGCTATTAGCATACTTTTCTTCGATTCCCTCAACGATCTTGATGAGGTCCTCATCAGGAATACTGCTCTCCCATACATTATCAGTGTTCATATTGATGGCAATAGTTTGACTCTCTGACTTAAACTGAAACTTAGAGAAACTCAATCTGTTTACTCATTAGTGGACTTGTTGTTCACGGAGGAAAAATCCTTCATTAAATAATTTGTTTACTCATTAGTGGACTTGATGTTCACGGAGGAAAATCCCTCATTATATAACTTGTTTACTTACTAGACTCCTCAAGCTAAGTGCTTGACCAGTCTGAATCTTGAGTTAGTCATGGAAGCATACAACCCACTGTCACTAGCTCAGCAATCGTGTATTGTAATAAGAAAGAATAAATACATTCTGTGTCAGGGGATTGCACAATTGCCAGTGCCTATACAGCGATACGTTGCATCTTGCCTCAAGGGGTATGTTCGGGAACATGTGTTAGTGCTTAACAACCCCGAAACGGATCCTCAAGTGTTAGACTTGTATAATATATACAATGGCAAGAGAGTCTATCAATGCCGCTACTGTCAGTACACTGAGCATTATTGTAATAGAGTTCTGTATCCTGCAAGAATTGTTAAAGTGTATCGCTTTTCAGACTCTAATAATTTGCAGCACACTTGTTTTTGCTGTGGTAAGAGTGCTTGGGAAGCGGATTGGTCACAAAACAATGATTACCTATCTACTTTGGTGATTTTAAAGTCAATGACCATAAAAACAGTTTGGGAGGGCTCTAGTCACTCTAAATTCTTTTTCTTCTTTCAATAAAGAAAAAATAAAAGATAAAAAAATAAAAGGAAAAAAACCATAAATAAAATACTCCCTTCCCCATCATTTTCTAGTATTACATGTTTTGGTAAGGACTACGTGACTGCCTGAGGTTATCTCATTAGTGAGAGTTCTCCAGTTATTTATGTTAGAATCATTTGCTCACAAGCTCCTACACTGACTAGACCTAACAAAATGTTTAATGTTGGAATTGATGTGTCACTGGAAGGTGAATATTATCATACAAAACCATTTACAGTTAGATCTACAATTAAAGACATTGAGTCAATCGATGCGGAGATATTCCTACAGACGGTGAAGTATTACACAACGGGTCACTTTGCCGAATTGTCCATCAGGATGTGGATTAAGAAGCGGTTGCCTGAACAAAAACGCCTACAAGTTCAAGCTGCTTTGGATGGCATCAATAAACCGCATGTTGCTTGTCAACGCGTGATTAATTTACTTCTTTTAGAATCCGACCAGGTCTTTGCAAAGGTTATTGTAAACGGGGGTTAAGTAAAGATTATAATAAAAAATTGTAAATAAAGATTAAATATAAATAAACAAAATTTCCTTTATCAAAAAAAAACTATAAAAATAAACGATATTCCTTTATCAAAAACTATATGGTTGTACCCCCCCCCCCCCGCATTGGCCGATTCAAAACCAGCAAAGGCGCAGTGAGGATGCGAGGATGTAAGGCCCCCCCCTCCCCCCCCGCATTGGCCGATTCAAAACCAGCAAAGGCGCAGTGAGGATGCGAGGATGTAAGGTCCCCCCCCCGCATTGGCCGATTCAAAACCAGCAAAGGCGCAGTGAGGATGCGAGGATGTAAGGTGCCCCCCCCCCCCGTTTGGTCTACATGCGGCTTAAAAAGCCCCCGCCGACCGGGAGCGGTTGGCGGCGCGTGTCGGGGGACGGTCCTGAAGGAGTTGCCCAGGAAGGAATTACTCAGCGGTTTGCTGACGCTCAAGGTTGCACCCTTGAATTGCTCAGCGGCTTGCTGTCGTGACGCGCCCTCTTTGGCCGCCACCGCTCGGCGGGGACATACCCGGTTGCGCGCGCTGCCGGTATATAAACCTGAGGTCCGCTACCGCGGCCTCAGTTTTGCCCGAGACGCCATGAGCAGCAGCAACAGTGCAACCGAGGTGGATCGAACCATCCGCTCTCTGATGGAGGAGCTTGATGCCATGGATGAGAATGCTAGACCGCCTACCATAACTAAGAAGAGGAGCACGAAGCCCGTTGTTGGATGGACAGTGGACAGGAATACACCTACCGATTCTCCTTCATGCAGTTGGAGCGATGCTGAATGTCAATATACAGTAAAGAACCCTACCAACTTAGGAAACGTTTTATTGAAGATGTCGGTATTCAAAGGCGGACGCCCTACGCATAGTTGCGGCCTATACTTGGACGAGGGTAGAGACGATGAAATTTGCATATGCCTCACGGACCTGTTAACGAGACTAGAAAATATGTGGATTAATAGCGATACCGGAGTGCCTAAAATTAACGGAGTTAGTAGGATCGTGACTCCACTACCCGCCTGGCGTAAGACCCGCGATTGCGCAACAGTTTGCGAGGGAAAACGTAAGGCTGGAGGCAATTGCGTCATCCCAAAGCGCAAGAAGTAAACACCACAACGACCCGGAAAACACACACAATGACGTAAACAACTTGTTGACGCAGTGAGCCTATATAATACGACTCGGTGGTGAGCCACAACCATTCCACATCCAGACACTCAACGAGCAGCATGGACCAAACAGGAGACCTCAAGTCAGCCCTCAACAGCTGCAAGGCGGGGGGTTATACCCGCATAGCCGATCTGCGGGACAACATAATTTACCCCATCCGGTCATTTGAGCGGGTGGATACTCCTTATGGCGAGGCGATAATGGCCACTTTGGAGGGGCTAACTGGTGACGACCCGCTGAGGATCTACATGCCTCGTAGATACTTGGCCGTCTTGGGAGACCATGTCATCGGCCAGTACAACGTTGGTGTGGGGTCGAGGATGAGTCTGGTCAAGAGGAGCGGTCCCCCCGGCAGCAAAGGAGCTCTTCTGGAATTTGTTTGAATAAATAAATAAAAAAAAACCTTATTCCTTTATCCTTATTAATTTAAAATAAAAAATAAATATAAAAATAAATATAAAAATAAAAAAATAAATATAAAAACTCAATTAATTATAAGAGTCGAGGCGGTGCGTGGCTGTGTTAGTAGCCACCATGGACTTGAGGTGGAAACACCCGTTCACCGCCATCGTAGCTGGACCTTCGGGCAGCGGCAAGTCGCACTTTGTGGCTCGCTTCATAGGGCATGCCGACCGCATGTGCGATACGCGCTTCGCCCGTATCACCTGGCACTGCGGTAGCGGCGGTGGAGGAGGAGCCGATGACCCTACTGTGCGTTACGTAGCCGGCCTGCCCGACCTGGACGACTACGATGGTAGCGAGCCCTCCCTGGTTATCGTCGATGACATGATGCGTGAGGCTGGCCCCGGCGTGGCGGACCTAGTCACCAAGGGCTCCCATCACCGCAACATGAGCGTGTTCTTCATCACGCAAAACCTGTTTCATCAGGGTAGGGGCCAGCGCGACATATCGCTGAACGCTCATTACATAGTGTGTTTCAAGGATCCCCGGGACCGCGCTCAGATCAAACACTTGGCTCGCCAAGTATACCCAGAGAACCCCAAATTTGTGGAGGAGGCTTATGCGGACGCCACGCGCGATCCTCACGCCTATCTGCTGATAGACTTGAAACAGTCTACACCCGAGGAGATGCGGGTACGTTCAGCCGTTTTCCCAGACGATCCAGTTAACTACGTGTACCTGCCCAAGAAAAAGTGATAAATAGGCTGAGCGCGCGCCAGTGTCAGTCATCATGTCACACCGCGTGAAGAAAGACACAGCCCTGCTGACTGCTCTGGTGCACGCTACACCCAAGGAATGCAAGGCCCTGTTAAAAGCGTGCGAGAATAGCCGTATCAGGTCAGTGTGTGAGTGTGCGTACAACGTGTTACGCGGGAACGTGCCGCTCACCACCTGTCATAAACGAAAGTTGAGAAAGCACAAACAGGCGCTCAGACGGCTGGTGAAACGCGGTGAGGGTTGGGTCAAGAAGCGACGCTACCTTGTACAACGGGGCGGTGGGATCCTCCTGCCCTTGCTGTTGAGTGCGGTGTTACCTGTGTTGATGCAGAAAGTAATTTGAAAAAATGGAGCACGCTAAGAAAATGGTAGTTGTACCGCAGGAGCTCATCGAGAGATTGCGAGAAGGACCAGGACCAGGAGGAGGAGGAGGAGCAGGCAGTACCAATAAGCCAGCCGGCCTGGACGCTGAGATGCATCGCATACTGAGCGACAAGCGGCTGAACGATACGGAAAAATGGAAACAATATCAACAGGTGTTACAGCGGTTCCTGCACTTTTCCGCGGCTAAACGTCAACCCATAGGCCTGTCAATCATCGAAGGGGAGGAGGAGGGAGAGGCAGGTCCGAGTCACGTGAAACGTGAGTCTAGCACCTCGGAGGAGGAGGGGGTGTTGGCATCATTCCCAAAAATCTACAAGTCGGTGGCGCGCAACTTGTTGCGGTTCATGACCCAGCAGGGCAGCCCCATCGCCTGGGACGCCAGTGGGGTGGTGTATGTGAACAACGAGAAGGTCCCCAATTCCAATATAGTGGACATCGCGCACAGCATAGTGAGAGCGCGAAGGGCGGACCGATTGCCTACCGGTTGGCAACAAGTGATGACCGCCTTGAAAAACATGAACGTGCCTAAAGAATACATGAGCAATCCCACGGCGTTGCGTTACCTAAACGGGGGGCTGGACACTGCATCGAGCCCCTGGGGAGACACGACGGCCTCCTCATCACCCCTGTCACCGAGGTTGACACCAATGCTAGACCGCCTGAGACCGCGACTTCCGGCAGCCAGGAGAAGGATAATAACCGAGGAACCTGACCAGGAATCGTCATTGGACAACTGGGAGCCGTTCTCACCGTAATGGAGAAGCTGTACTATGACCCGAGCCAGCCCGGTTCCCTCGGCGGGGTGGCTGCTCTGGCCAGAGCCGCGCGCCTCCCGAAACGCAGAGCGGTGGAATGGCTGCGTGCCCAGGACACCTACACGCTGCACAAGCCTGCGCGCAAGCGGTTTCCCCGCAACCGCTACGCCGTTTTTGGGCCTCAGGAGCTGTGGCAGGTGGACCTGAACGACATGCGCGGTCTCAGCCAGCACAACGACGGGGTCAACTACCTGCTGACTGTGATCGATGTATTCAGTAAGCGGTTGTTTGCGGTACCACTGAGGAGGAAAAGCGGGCAAGAGGTGGCGGCAGCGTTCGAGAGGATATTCTCCGAGGCGACTCCTCGCCGTCTACAGACTGACAAGGGGACGGAGTTCACCGGGGTCGCTACCAAGCGAGTGTTCAAGAGTCACGGTGTCACATACGTCACCACGCAGAACCCCGATGTGAAGGCGGCGGTGGTGGAGCGAGTCAACCGCACGCTCAAGAACCGCATGTGGCGCTACCTAACCTACAAAAACACGTATCGCTACATCGACGTGTTGGACAGGCTTGTGGATGCCTACAACCGCAGCCCGCACAAGAGCCTGGGTGGTGGTCTGCGACCCGTGGACGCGGACAGCGGCGATGGAAAAACGGTGTATAAGGTGTGGCGTCACAAGTATGGAAAGGCGATCCGGCGACGCAAGCCCAGGTTCGAGCCTGGTGTCACGGTGCGCATAGCCAAGGAGAAGGGCACGTTCGCCAAAGGTTACGAGACCAACTGGAGTAAGGAGGTGTTTGTGGTGGATCACGTATACGGGTCGCATCCTCTACCATTGTACGTGCTGCGAGACCTGAACGGGACGCCGCTGGAAGGGCGCTTCTACGAGCATGAGATGCAAAAGGTAACGGTTGCCCCGGACCGTATGTACCAAATAGATAAAATACTGGACACTAAAGGGCGAGGCCGGTATGTCGTCATCTGAGCTGCTATGACGACAAAGCGCAGGCAGCTGTACCTGACATTGCCCAGCAACAGCTCAATGGACTATTATCCAAACAACACCGTGGCTAACTACATCACCCATCTACCGTCAGTCGTGCGATTGGGTGGCGATGGTGAATGGGAAGTCGCTTTAGTCGAGGTCCATTACCCATGCTCGTTTGTGACAGTGGGGGAGGACGCTCGCGTATATCTCTACACTAAGGATGACACCGGCAAGCCTGAACTGACCGCTGTAAAGGTGGAAGCTGGAAACTATAAAGACATCGATGAACTGGTCAACGCCATCAACGCCATTCCAAAATTGGACTTATACCAATGCCAGTTTGAGTACGACAAAGAGATTGGGAAGGTGGAATTTATCTCGATAGACCAGACTGTGGAGCAACTGGAATTTAGCCCCACCCTAGCGTTACAGTTGGGATACGACGTGCACAATGTGGATTTGATCAAACATAGAAAAGCCATAAGACCGCCCAACTTACTGGCCGGGATCCCTTCGCACATGTACGTGTATTGTGACCTGGTGGAACCTCAGCTAGTAGGTGACACTGTTGCGCCCTTGTTAAAGATTGTGAACATCGACGCAAAAAACTACATCTACGGTGCGAGTATCACCGTGCATTTCACCGACCCTCACTACGTGCCGCTGATGAAGAGCTCCTTCGATAGTGTGGAAATCGATTTAAGGGACAGCGTTGGACGCCACCTGCCATTCCACTTCGGGACTACGTGCATGAAGCTTCACCTGCGCAGAGAGTAGCAGCAGCAATGAACCTGAACGACCCCTATCTGGCGTACTACCGCCAACAGCAGTCTGGGCATGGAGTGTCCACGGTATTCAGAGGAGCCGCTTTCCAACGCGGTCATGGCATCGGCAGTTTCCTAGGCGGGCTGATGCGTACAGTGGTCCCGTTGATCAGATCCGGCGCATCGGCGCTGGGCAAGGAGGCGCTGAGGTCCGGTGTGGGCTTCTTGGGCGACGTGGCGGCGGGCACAGCAAACCCCCGAGTCGCAGCCAACGCCCGACTCAGGCAGTTTACCGGGTCGCTGAAACGTAAGGCTGATGAAAAACTGGATCGCGTGCTGAGCGGTGGTGGTGGTGGCACCTATAAGAGGAGGCGTGTACAGCGAGTGACCCCTCAGTCTCTGGCTAAACTCCTCGGAGTTAGGAAGAAGAAGCGCGCTGCGCCTAAGAGGAAAAGGAAGCCTACAAAACGCGTCGCTAAGAAGAGGAGGAGCAAGACCGTTGTGCGACGTAAGAAGAGCAGGAGTACTGCGAGAGACATTTTTGGATAATGGCGTTTCTACATCAGAAGTCGTGTGAGTGTGTCAAGACCGAGTTGGACCTGTTCTCGCTACCGCCCACGCAGACCAGTATAGAGAGCGGTAAATGGGTGCAGTACAAGCCCATCTCCTCCCTGACAGACGACTCACCCGTTGAGTTCATAGTTCCGGGTCATGGGGACGAGTACACGGATCTGTCACAGACGCTACTGCATGTGAAGGCTACCATTAGAACGGCTAATGGAGGCGCTGTAACGGGCGATCAAGCGATAAAAGAGGTGGGTCCGATTAACAACTGGCTGCACTCGCTGTTCAGTCAAGTGGACCTGTACCTGAACAACAAACTGGTGTCTCCTCAGAACAACACGTACGCCTATCGCGCCTACCTGGAGAACCTGTTGTCCTATGGTGGTGATGCCAAGACATCGCACCTCACCGCGGAGATGTTCTTTGAGGACTATGCCGGGTACATGGACAATACTGAGGAGGATAATTATACCGGGCTCAAGAAAAGGAGAGAGTTTATCAAGGGAAGCCGGTACGTGGACATGGTCGGACATCTGCACGTTGACCTGTGCAACCAGGAGAAGTTCATGTTAAACGGTGTGGAGATGCGCTTTCGTCTGATCAGGTTAAAGAACTCATTCTCCGTCATGTCTAAAACCGTGACAGACTACAAAGTGGACATCGCCGAAGTCAACCTGTTTATGCGCCGCTGTAAGATCAACCCGAGCGTGCTGTTGGCTCACAGCAGGACGCTGGAGTCGGGCACAGCCAAATATCCCATTACACGCGTGGAAGTCAAATCCTTCACGCTACCCTCCGGTATCAGCAGCAAGACTCTGGACAGTGTGTTTCTGGGTCAACTGCCAAAACGCATTATAGTTGGCCTGGTCAGCAATCAGGCGTTCAAATGGGACTACAAGAAGAACCCGTTCAACTTCACCCACAGCCACGTGAACTTCTTCGCGCTGTACATAGATGGTGAGCAAGTGCCATGTAAGCCGCTTCAACCGGATTACACGTTCGGTCATGAGTTGTGCGTGCTCGCCTACCACACGCTGTACACTGGCACCGGCATCAATTTCTCAGACTGTGGTAATGAAGTCAGTCGCAACGAATACCCCTACGGATACTGCCTGATGGCGTTTGATCTGACGCCCGATATGGCAGCCTCTCAATCCAGCCACTGGAACCTGGTGCGCAACGGTAACCTGCGCATAGAGATTGGGTTCTCCGAAGCCTTGGCGGAGGCGTTCAACTGCATAGTGTATGCCGAGTTGGACAACGTCGTGGAGGTGGACCGTCACCGCAACGTGACTGTGGACTTTGGTGGGTAAAACGGGTTATCTCCTCCGCCGCTGCCGCCGCCGCCCTCCCACCTACTTAAGGCCGAGGCAGCGCGCGCTCACTCTCAGTTCAGCCGACCTCGCGAGATGGACGTGCCGCCACCAATCTACAACGAGCCTACCGCCACCGCCACCGGCCTAGTGCGCTGCCATCATGGAAGCGTGGTGATGGACATGCAGTGCTTCAAGGACAGCGACAACGACTATTTGCTGAAGGAGGTCTGCGTGGTGGACGTGACTACCGGCACGCTAATCATGCATCACATCGCTCGTCCGCCCTTCAATCGAGACCTCCTGACCAGCGAGAAACTGCGCGAGAGCGGCTGGCTCACGCGTCACTGCCATGGGCTCGAGTGGGACCAGGGCGATATCGCCTACGTCACCCTGCTGGACAAGCTGCGGGCCTGCTTCATCCACCGCCCCATCGTCTACGTCAAGGGGTCGCAGAAGAGGACTTTCGTTCAGCGGCACCTGATCGTCGAGCCTGCCGCCACCACCGTGCAGGACATGGACGACCTGGGTTGCGGGTCCCTCAACGGACCACCCTCCTGCCGGACCCTGCGCTGCAGCCACCATAAGAGCGCCCTCAACCGTTGCGCTCTGCACAACTGTATCGTCCTGCGTGATTGGCTGATGGCCAATGACAGGTCGGACTCGTCAGCCCTAGAGTGTTGCTGCTGCTTCCGCCCACGATGAACACCACACAGATCGAGAGGAGCCTGGCGCAAGTCCCCGGACTGAGGAGCGTTCTGGTCTGCGCCTCTGACCGTCTGCCTCACTCACCCGTTCAACCCCAGACCGCCATAGTGGCCAACACCATGTCACACACTGAGAGAGGAGACCACTGGGTGGCATTCTACTGCTCTGAGGACCGGCTGGAATACTTCGACAGCTACGGCAGGTCCCCATACCAGGCGGACTACCAGAGGTTCCTGAGGCGCAACTCGCGCCGCCGCTATGTCTACAACAGGTATCGACTCCAGGGCTATGGTACTTCCGTTTGCGGCCACTACTGCCTCACCTACCTGTACTGCCGGGCGGTCCTCGGTATGACGCTTGGTGACTACGTGCAGCTCTTCGATCTGGCGTCCCCCACGGTCAACGACGCTCTGGTCCGCAGGCTCTTCCACTCCATCTTCTCACCACTACGTTACTGATACTTTATTTTATACTTTTTAATTGTGTGTTTGTATATTCTTATTATGTTTTTGAAATAAATACGATATATTGCAATCACTTGTTGTTCATTTGTCCTTACTTCAATATTTAAGAAAAGTACATGTCCAATATCTCGATTTTTTTTATTTAAATTTTTTTTAAATTATTAAATTTTATAAATTACATTTTAAATTATTTTAATTTGAAAAAAAGTTATAACTTGGACATGTTGATGATTTTGAAAATATAATGAGGAAATACGGGTGAGGTAATAACAACACAGATATCTGCTGTGAACTAAAACTTTTACAATATAATTGCTTACAAATACTATTTACAAATAAATTATAAACGCTATTTACAAATAAATTAAAAAATACTATTTACATATAAACATAAGCCTACACAGGAAACTCTTCATCAACGTCCTCCTCCTCATCCACCTCCATTGGCTGCTGTTGCTGTTAGTTATTGAGGTGGTCTCGTCCTCCTTCAGCCAGTGGTGGGATGTCCTTGTGTCCCCAAGGCAAGGTGTGGATCCCATCCGCCAGGACATAACGCTTGTCATCTTTCGGGCTCAGGGAAAGTTTCTCCACCTGGACTGTGAAGACGCGGTGCAGGTGGGACTGGAACCGGGTGTTGACGGTGGTCTTCAACACCTCGTTGAACAGGCATTCCCTGTAGTCGTCGGGGGTAAGGATGTTCTTGACGACCCCCTTGGCGACTCCCTTGGCGCGCTTGAGAGCCTTGGATCCCGTCTCCTCGCTCGGGTCCTCGATGTCCATGAAGTAAAGCTTGGAACGAAGCCCGAGGTACTCAAACAGGGATCTGCCAGCGCACTCGTCCTTGAACTTGCCGATGACTTTAGCGTTGATGGGGCTGTAGCAGGGGTGGGACCTGGGGTAGGCACTGGTGTCAAAGTCCTCCAGGTGTTCCATCATCTCCCTGTAGATGTCCTGAGAGATGATGTCAAACGAAGCTGTCCGTGTCCATGTAGTCTACGGTCAGGCGGTCACCGTAGCGGTCCTTCATCTTGCGCAAGAACTCATACATGAGCCACTTGCTCAGCTCCAGGACAGACATGCCGATGTAGATGGGTTTGTCCAGAACGATGTTCACCCTGGCTAGATGGATGAGGGCTACGTCCTCTGTGTAGTAAGTGCGGTCCAGGAAGTTGGACTTGGCCACGTATTTGCTGAACCTCTCCGGAGTGCAGACCAGCTTGACGTTCAGGCGCTTGCGCACGTTCTCGATGGTCTTGCCGAAGACCGCATTGTTCATGAGCTTGAAAAAGTCCTGCTCAAACTTGGTCTTGGCCTTCTTCCTCAGCTCGGTGTTCATCAGGATGTAGGGCTCGAGCCATCGAGACTGGTGGAACGAGACGGCCCTGTGCACAGCCACAAGCTCCAGTCCGTTGTTCAGCGCCTGCTGCAGGATCCTGTAGTGGCAGATGTAGTGCTCCTTGTTGTCCAGGGTGGTCACCAGCTTGGGGAACTTGCCTATTGGAGGCCGCTTGGTCTCACAGCAGTAGGGGAGGTCCCTGTGCAGGTCGTGGAGACGGGCGGGGTAGTTGAGGTCCACCTCCAGTATGTAGCCCCGGTCGGCTTCCGCGTCCAACGAGGCGATGTCCAAGGCGTCAATCTCCTCACGGCTGAGCCACTGGAAGTCTCCGGTGGGCAGGTACTGGGACATGGCCCAGCCGTACAAGTTGTTGGCATCCAGGTACAGGAGGTGGCGTGTCGGCTCGTCGAGGCGTCGGTCCTCAGGGCGGCATCGCTCGTGGTTGGCCTTGGCGTAGCGGGTGATGGCCTGGGAGATACCTCCTCTGATGCCTTGCTCCACGAAGAGGTACATGTCAAAGTCCCGTAGCGTGTCCAGCTCCACGCCGCAGGTCTTGAGCATGACGTCCCACGCGTAAGAGGGCAGGGTGTAGTAGTGTGCAGGGTCCAGTCCATACTCAGCCAAAGAGGTGTCGCGGAACTGCTCGAACACATCGGTGAGGAGGGCGATGTCACAGCGCAGGTACTTGTCGGCATAGTCCTTGAGGTGGTTGCAGTCAAAGACTCACCACACGTTGAGGGCGTGCTCGTACTCCTCCTCCTTGATATCCTCCAGGGTCATGCTGTTTTTGAACGCGGCCCGAGGAGGAAGCTGTCTGGTGGAGTACAACGTGTCGTACGACGTGACAAAGTCGTAGGGGAACACACCCTTCCTGCGCACCAGGTCGAAGAGCCGGTTGTCGGTGAACCGCTTCCTGGTCTCACGCATCTTATCTGTGGGAAGCCCCGCCGCCAGGTTGGCCAGGCTCATGGAACAAAACTAACACTAATACAGCTCTCTTGAATAATTTTTGGTTAATAACAATCGACTGTTCGACTAAGAGTTTATTGTAAATACAGTAATAATTCCCTTTCAACTATTCGTAACTTAATCCTTGATTAGATGACTAAATTCACAGGTTTACTATTTAGGCCTAACAGCTGTTTTATCTAAATTAAAATGAAAACTCATAAATACAATTAACAAAGTAATGGTGGACATTTATTCATTATTTTACATTTATAGATTGCAGACAAATTATGGTTAAATGAATAAGGGTTACAATAGATGTACAATGTTGGGGAGAGAAAATAAAATTATAAGAATGTAATTTTCAATTTAGATGATATCAAAGTCCAAAGTATTATACACAGCTATACTTCATAAATATGGTAATTTATAACATGAGTCATTTATAATACAGGGTCGGGGTGATCGTGCTGAGGCTTAAAGGTCAGAATAACTTTGTTTCATATGAATAAAAATCATTAGAAATTTAAAAAAGGTCCAATTTATGTGAATTTAAACTATTCGATAAAAATTTACTATTGATCTATAATTATGGTTATGGGATCTTGAGGTGTATAATTTAAAGTTCAAAATGGCAGCTTCTTCTTGAAATTTAGGCTGAGGGCCTAGTTAAGTTTTTGAAGTTATTTTTGTCCAAATAAATAAAGTATCTTCTTGAATAACTTAGGTTGAGAACTTGTATTAAATTTTGATTAAACAAATCGTTGATAAAGAGGAATTGATTTTTTTTGTTTTGTTTAAAGTCCTAGGGATTGTAAGTTGCTATATAGGTTGTAAGTGGTTCCAGATAGGTAGTTTAAAAAAATGGAAAGATCTCACCACACAGACAATTTCTTCACTCAAGAGCTATACGAATCTTGATGGGCTAAATAAGGGTTGCTCTGAGTTTCGCAGGTTACAGAAAAAAACTTTTTAAAAGGGGAAATTTATTTGAATGAGACAATGCTCAATCAAAGCATCTAACACCAGCCATTTTTTTATCAGCAGACCTCTTCTTTCTTCAGCAAACTCCAGATGATGCTATGGGGTTCACATGATTACTTTCAAAACACAATTTTCCAATAATCTTGGAACCAAAATACATTAGTCACAAAACACTTCAGCTGGGGGAAAGTTTGAGATCAATTTTGAATTTAGTTATATTATATTAAGTTAATTATGAGGTAATTTTGTACATGTAGGCTTAAATTATGAAATATGACTTTAAATATTTTATTAAATCACAAAATAATGAATAATTAATCAATATTTAATTTTTCTGAGGGGTGATAATGAAATAAATAACTAAAATAAGCAAAATAATAACATTTAACTAAAAGGAAAAAACATGTGACAAAATATTTGATAGGCCTATATGCTTGAAACTTTAATTATTCTATTTATGCTATATCATATTGCGTGAAATGAATGAGTGATTATTGTTGAATGTTTATGAGTTGTCTCAATATCCCCTCAGAAATAATGATGGAATGAATGAAAATCATTATTTCGGTATGACAGTGAATAAACATGAAACACAAATATATGAATATTTAATTAAATCTAAATGAATACAAACACATGGAATGAAACATAGAATTAAATATAACAAAACATGGGAAGAGAACACACAAGTAAACAATTAATTAAGACAACACATATTGAATAAGTAAGGGAATATTGGTCATTTATATTTGTGATGGTTGGGGTCCGAAATGCTTTGCACTGTTCAAAATTCACGGCATTGCACTGAGAAAAGAGGAAAAGTGTTCATGCGTGACATCTTGCTGTACAATTTTCACAGTCATTTTATCCCCTCCTATCGTTTAATATAACTGAATATTAAAATTCACTTAAAAGTTTATCTAGCAGTTTATTTAAGGGTAGAATTCATATATTTATTTATTTTATGGAGAATGTTTTACAAGGGATTAAAACTTACTATGGAGTATGTACACTGATGTGATGATGTTACTGAAGTCGGTTCTTTTAATGATGTAATGTTAATCGATGATGTGGATGTCCTCAGGGGTTCAAAGGTTGTATGTATCTTTTCATAGACGAAACGTGGAATGGGCCGAAAGTATGCCGGTCGTCTAAACTGTTGATGTGATGAGGCGGACAGGACATGTATTGCATTTACAATTTTGTGGGTTCTCAGAGAATGTTGATATACATTACACAAGCCAGGTTTATTAGAAAGTAAATTGTTGAATTTTAACAATAAATCACTTAATTGTTGCTTCTGTTCATCATGGATAATACCATTATTATTGGATTCCATTGCCATGTTTGGAGAAATCTCACTAACCACTCGATTTATACTATTGGTAGACCCGTATTGATTACTATTATTTATATTATCATGATTATTATTTTGCCTATGGCCATTATTAGTTATTAAATAACATAAAATTCCAACTTCGTTTACCTTGCCGAACTTCAATATGACATTATTGTTATTAATGTTTAATTTAATTTGTTCATTATTAAAGTCCATAACCATTTCCCATTCGCTAAGCACATCTGTTCCGAGTATGAGAGGTCTAATTAAATTCGGTATTAATAAAATCTGAACATGAGTAGTGTAGTCTTGTATAGTTAGAGGAATCATTACTATGTGTGATACTCTTCGTGATTTATCATTGGTGGCTGTCTTGATATATGTGTTAGTTACTGGTAATTGTTCATGCTTACCTATTTTGATTTGATTTTCTGTATACCATTGCTCTGACATACATGATACGTTGGATCCTGTGTCAACTAAAGCTTTTAAATGTATTTGATTAATTTGGATGGGAATTTCTGGGCATGCTATGAATTGCTTCTCTTCTTGATTTGGGGTAGTTTCAGTTTCCTCAGATAATAAAAATTCATGATCACAATAAATATTACTAACAATTAATTCATTTGTTAATGGTGGGGAAATGTTTTTGTTATTACTATTATTATTATTCTGATTAATATGATTATTAATGCAGTTTTGGTTAGGCCTTTGACATCCGAGATTCGTAGGTAGCACTGAAAATACTGAATTTAAATCACTATTTACATCATTAAAAGAAGGCCTCTGAGTAAGTCCAGTGCTTACGGGTTTAAAGATGGTTTTGATTGGTCTGGTGGATACTGACTTAAAGGCATGCTGCGCTCTGCGAGTGTGCTACACACTTGAGCCTGATCTCGAGTCGGATATTTTTTCTCTGCTGAATTAGGGTTATTATGGGGGTAATTCTTATTAGGGAATGGTGGGCTGTTTCTTTCGTTCCTGTAATTGTTGTTTTGGTTGTGGTTATATTGTTGTTGTTGGTTAGTTGATCTATTATTTGTGTATGAGTTTTGGTTTCCGGAGTTGTTGTGGTATTGGTGTGGGTTATTTCCTGGTTGGTATGCCCGATAGTCGAAATGGTGTCTCGGATTGTATGAGTTAGATCCTTGGTGCTGGTGATTGTTACGGTGGTCATAGTTTTGTGAATTATCACGGCTAAAGTGTCGTTTATCTCGGTTTGACGAGTTTGGGACATTTTGATGGGAATTTTCTTTTGGTTTCCTCAGGTCTTCTCGTTGGAGTAACTCCGCAAAATCACCGATTGTGGTTATGTTCTGAACTCTACGAGCATCTTGTATAAGATCATTGAAATGTTCCGCGAGACATGTGACTATTTCTTCTTCGCTTAGTGAGGGTGTGAAGGATTGTAAAGTAATAACACGTTCGATAAAATATTCTGAACGAGTCAGTGTCCCATTAGGTCGGTATTTTTCACTTTCAAGGCGTTGCCTAATGTGTTTCTGAACTTCCCGATTCCAATACTTATTTTCGAACGCGATTTGAAAATCCTCCCAAGACTTAATGTCGTCCTTGATAAGGCAAAACCAACGTGAAGCGTGTTGTTCTAAGCTGTTACCAATTAGATCGATTAGATACTCGTGTTTACTTTGTTGGGGTGGGAGTTGTAGCGATCCTCGGTCATAATATTTTCTTAGTTTAGCTAAATATTCTTTCGGGTTGTGTGATCTACCATGAAATTTAGGTAATGTCATGTCCGGTACAAGGCCAGAGTTCCCATTGCAAGTAATATAAATGTTTGACGGGTATGTGGCATGATGTGTGCTAATACGGTGTTCTAAATCTTCGATCTTTGATTCATGAGTTTGTATTGATTGATTTAATTCATGAAGTTTAGATGTGTTCTCATTAATTAGGGCCTGGTTTGCTTTTATGTTAGGCATTAGTGCTTCTTGTACTTTATTTGTTTGGGATTGAACGCTGTGATTAATGTATTTTATGTTTTCATTCTGAATTTGTTTGATTTGGGTGCTGGTATTGTAGCAGTGTTCTTGTAATTTAGATGTGAGTTGATTTTCGATTTTACATGTTTTCTGGTTAATTTGTTCTGTTAGGGATTTTTCTTGTTTAGTTAAATCGAGAATTAAGTGTTGTCGAATTTCAGTTTCACAGTTTTCAAACTTAGTTTCGATTTCTTGTTTAATTTTCTTGAGCTTGTTAGTATGTTCTTGTTGAGTGTCACGGATCTGTGTTAATTCTGTTTGAACAGTTTCTTGATTGTGGCGTAAATTTTTAATTTGGTCTTCAAAGATGTGGATTATTTCAGATTTTAATTCCGTTTTGAGGGATTCACAATGTGATTTTAGTTCAGATTTAAATAAGGCACTGTTAGTTTCTATTTTGATTTCAAGGGCAGATTTTAGCGATGCGTTGTTATTTTCTATTTTAGCCTCAAGGGACGCACTGTTAATTTCTAAAAGCGCAGCAATTTGTCGTAATAGGTCATTATTTTGTCTGTTTTGAGACGTTCCGTGTTCCGAGGCAGCCGTGGAAATGGGCGATTCAGGTGTTGTGTTATCGGTAGTTCCGTTGTCCACCGTTACGTGTTGTGCAGCGCTAGTTGCTGGGAGAGAGGGATCTGAGCGAATGTGTGAGTCAGCCGAATCCGAGATGTTTACGTTTTTGCTAATGTCAGTACTGTCTGCTAAAGGGCCTACTTGTGTTATTAACATCACAAAATCATTTGGGGTTTCATCGTCACTTAGGGGCTCATTAAATAACGCAAAACTGTCGTGGGAGCTATTGTTTGAAGTATCATTGGTTGATGAATGTTCGATATGTGGTATGGGTGTTGTGTTGTCAGATTTAAGGTTAAGTTCACTTTCACCGCCTACACTTTGAGATTCTAACGTTACATTTGCTCGTCGTAGGGACCTAACATTTGGGTTATTTTCTAAGTTCTTTGCAGATGGTTTGGGGTTGGGACGTAAATTATAACCTTCAGACATGGTGGATAACTTAGCTTAACAAGGTAGGTAAACAAATATAGGTTAAATCTATACTATTTCTAGTTAAAATTACCTCATCAAAGTTATTCTGATTACTTTAAGCCTCACGAATTGGGCGCCATTGAAACAAAACTAACACTATTACAACTCT
Source organism: Allygus modestus (assembly GCA_963675035.1). Taxonomy (NCBI): domain Eukaryota; kingdom Metazoa; phylum Arthropoda; class Insecta; order Hemiptera; family Cicadellidae; genus Allygus; species Allygus modestus. The sequence goes on along the minus strand of OY776114.1, from coordinate 71,847,206 downwards.
CTTGCATAATTTTTGGTTAATAACAATCGACTGTTCGACTAAGAGTTTATTGTAAATACAGTAATAATTCCCTTTCAACTATTCGTAACTTAATCCTTGATTAGATGACTAAATTCACAGGTTTACTATTTAGGCCTAACAGCTGTTTTATCTAAATTAAAATGAAAACTCATAAATACAATTAACAAAGTAATGGTGGACATTTATTCATTATTTTACATTTATAGATTGCAGACAAATTATGGTTAAATGAATAAGGGTTACAATAGATGTACAATGTTGGGGAGAGAAAATAAAATTATAAGAATGTAATTTTCAATTTAGATGATATCAAAGTCCAAAGTATTATACACAGCTATACTTCATAAATATGGTAATTTATAACATGAGTCATTTATAATACAGGGTCGGGGTGATCGTGCTGAGGCTTAAAGGTCAGAATAACTTTGTTTCATATGAATAAAAATCATTAGAAATTTAAAAAAGGTCCAATTTATGTGAATTTAAACTATTCGATAAAAATTTACTATTGATCTATAATTATGGTTATGGGATCTTGAGGTGTATAATTTAAAGTTCAAAATGGCAGCTTCTTCTTGAAATTTAGGCTGAGGGCCTAGTTAAGTTTTTGAAGTTATTTTTGTCCAAATAAATAAAGTATCTTCTTGAATAACTTAGGTTGAGAACTTGTATTAAATTTTGATTAAACAAATCGTTGATAAAGAGGAATTGATTTTTTTTGTTTTGTTTAAAGTCCTAGGGATTGTAAGTTGCTATATAGGTTGTAAGTGGTTCCAGATAGGTAGTTTAAAAAAATGGAAAGATCTCACCACACAGACAATTTCTTCACTCAAGAGCTATACGAATCTTGATGGGCTAAATAAGGGTTGCTCTGAGTTTCGCAGGTTACAGAAAAAAACTTTTTAAAAGGGGAAATTTATTTGAATGAGACAATGCTCAATCAAAGCATCTAACACCAGCCATTTTTTTATCAGCAGACCTCTTCTTTCTTCAGCAAACTCCAGATGATGCTATGGGGTTCACATGATTACTTTCAAAACACAATTTTCCAATAATCTTGGAACCAAAATACATTAGTCACAAAACACTTCAGCTGGGGGAAAGTTTGAGATCAATTTTGAATTTAGTTATATTATATTAAGTTAATTATGAGGTAATTTTGTACATGTAGGCTTAAATTATGAAATATGACTTTAAATATTTTATTAAATCACAAAATAATGAATAATTAATCAATATTTAATTTTTCTGAGGGGTGATAATGAAATAAATAACTAAAATAAGCAAAATAATAACATTTAACTAAAAGGAAAAAACATGTGACAAAATATTTGATAGGCCTATATGCTTGAAACTTTAATTATTCTATTTATGCTATATCATATTGCGTGAAATGAATGAGTGATTATTGTTGAATGTTTATGAGTTGTCTCACTCATGGACAAGAACCTGTAGGTGTCCAGGAACCGCACCGCGAAAGATGACTGTCGTTGGTTGTCCCCGGGCTGGCCAAAGTGGAACCGCTTGGTGAAAGCGATGTAGCGCTCCTCCGTGTGCGCCAGCACGTCCACATCGCCGGGGTCAATGGCCAACTCCCGCACTATGAAGTGAGCGTCATAGTTGGACAGGTTGTGGAAATAGCAGTTGATGACCCGCTGCTCCCTGTACCGTAGGTTGCACGAGCGGTGCGCCGCTCCTCGGAACTCGTAAGGTGGGGCGTGGTTGTGGTCCCGCACCTTGACGTCCTGCTCGGTGAACTCCTCACCGCAGAGGTAGCAGCGAGTCGCCGCCAGGTACTCTTCCATCTCCTGCCGGGTCAGAGAAGGGTGCAGAGCTCTCATGCTGAACAGGAACTCCCACAGCATCAACACGTCCTTCTTGAGCCTCTCCATAAACACCTTGGACGCGTCGACCCCGAAGTAGACCCGGGGTTCAAACTCCTCCAGCCCCAACGAGTCCATGATCTGGTATGCAAAGGCGTACGGGACGTGCATGCGCATAGGTCTGGTCCCGGGTGGTGGTTCCGCAGGGTCGTCAGCGACGGGCTGAAGGGAGCACTCAAAGTCCGCGTAGATGCAGAACCTCTCTCGCCGGGTGTACTCGGGATGCGCGAACCGGATCTTCTCCTTTTTCGGCATGTCCAAGCGGAGAGGAGCCTTAGCGTAACAGTAATGCCTGTGCTCCTCCAAGCGCTGAGCACCCGTCAACCCGAGCTTGTTGGGCCGGTTGTCAAAGTAGGCGAAACACCTTTTGCAGATGTAGATCCTGTGGTCATGGGTGGTGAGCTGAGGGCGGACCAGTCGGCTCAAGTTCCTGATGAATGCGTAATGGCTGTTACCCTCAGTTGTCACGTACAGCAGGTCACGATGGTCTTGGAGCTCCCGCCTACATATCTTCAACGGGTATACCCTGTCCTTGAACTCAGGTGTTCCACCAGGCCGTCTCCCCACCATCGCGCGCTCTATCCCATACACGTTCATGCTGATGGCGTTCTTGCGCTCAAAAGCCTTGATGTCCTTCAGTGTGACGGGGAAGCGCAGGTCGGTCCAGTCGTACCGGGCGATGATGTCCAAGGTGTACCTTGCGGGTCTCTGCTGATGCTCCGGGACGAACGCGGCCAGGATCGCGTACATGAAGCACATGTCATCGTTGTTTTGGACATTGATGACTGCGTGCGTGGCGTCGATGTCCTTTGGCAGCGGAATAAACGCCCTGCCTCCGAGCGGTATGTACTCATTCACGCGGATCTCCAGGTCACGTATGCGCAGGTAGGTCCATCCACTGCCCACCAACTCGCACTGCTCCTTCTTGTTCTTGATCGTGTCGAACGTCGCGGAGAGGAAATCCCCCAAGTCAGAGGCCTCGGTCAGCGGGACGTTCTTCGTGTTGAAGGAGCACAGGCAGGTGGCTCCGTGGATGTTGGTGAACTCACATTCCAGGACCATGTTCACCTTGATGCTGGGATGCCTGCTCCTCACGTCAGTCAAAAGATCAAAGACCTCCTGGAACAGGAAGACGAGCACTTCCTCAACTGTCAGCAGGGCATCCATCGGTTGAGACAGTCGAAAGGTGAGGAGGCGTCTGCGGAAGGCTCGATGCACGAGCTGGAACGCTGGGAGACCGGCACCCTCCATCGGCTCCTCCTCCTCCTCACTAGACCCCAGTTGTGGCTCCCTGCTAGGCCCCGGTTGCGGCTCCCTGCTGGGCCCCGGTTGCGGCTCCCTGCTGGGCCCCGGTTGCGGCTCCCTGCTAGGCCCCGGTTGAGGCTCCCCGCTCGGTCCGGGTTGAGGCTCCCGTGGCTCCGCGATGGGTGATGGTGGTGGCCCGAAGTGGTCTCGGATGAGGTTCAACGCGATAGGGCAGCTGCGCGTCGGGTGGCGGTCCCGGTTGTGACGGCGCATGAAGACCCTGTCGCAGAAGGCGCAGCGGAACCTGGCTGCCCGAGCCTCCAACTCTGCTCCTCCGTCTACAACATATAACGAGAGTTACTACGCTTATAAAACGACGGGGGGGGGCTTGGTTGGTTAGTTTGGTTGGTTAGGTTAGGATAGAGGAAGCATGAACGGGGGGGGCTTGGTTGGTTAGGTTGGTTGGTTAGGTTGGTTAGGTTAGGATAGAGGAAGCATGAACGGGGGGGGCTTGGTTGGTTAGGTTGGTTAGGTTAGGATAGAGGAAGCATGAACGGGGGGGGGTGAACACTTATGTGAAGCATGAACACTTATCACAATTTATTATGTAAATTTTTAAATTCCAATTTAAAATTAAAAATTTAAATTTCTTTAAATATTAATTATGAGAAGCACTTTATAAAAAGGTAGCCATGATTATAGTTACTAACCTTGGAGCTCCTCCACAGGCTGTTGGTGGGCAGTAGTAATGTGCCGATTGAGGTTGTCCCTTCTTGTAAATCGTCTACCACAAACGTTGCAGTCATGGCGTCTGTCGTTGTGGGTAGACTCTGCATGCCTCCTCAGGTTTTTGAAAAGGCTGAAGGTGTGACCACAGACCTCACACAAATGTTGGTTGTTCATCTACAACAACAAAGGATAATTAATAACGTTCTAGAGGAATGAAAAAATAAAATATTAAAAAGAAACAACCATGATACGCTCAGAATAGCTTCACTGATTTATGTATGCCTCAAACATTGTAATGTCAGGTTCGAAATCAGTTTACTGGAAATTATCATTCGTTGGAAAGGCATAATACATTTAATAAAGAGCTGTTTTAAAACAGGGTTTAATTAAATTTCATTAGTAAATAAAGTGTTGAGAGTACGTCCGAAATAAAAGAAAATTTAAAATGGTTTAGTTAATAAAAATATTTCTACTTACGTTTAATTAATGAAGGTAATCGAAGCAGGAAGAAGTCACTGGTTAGGACAACACAAATGAGCACTCAAGTACATTCACAGATCAACTGAGGAGGATCATTAGGCACCGCTCATTAAATAACATAGGAAAACCACAAGTAAACAAGCGCTTGCCTCGAGGTATAACGGGGATGGTGACATCATGTGGAGGAGGGCTTTGTGTAACTATTTACTTCAATTAATATTCATTTTAGTTCTTATAAATTTTACAAAAAAGGATTTACTGCAAACTGTTCCCCGTATCTGTTCCAATCGTTCACCAATAGTAAATACTGCTGTTCATACCGGATCCATTCCCAGTACTCCTTCTCGAATGGATAGTCCTCCGCGAGGTACCTTCTGCCCTCCTCTACCACCCACATCTCATAATCATCACGCGGAAAGGTATGGATGTTCTTGTACCGCTCCGCTCTCCACAGCAGGTCGCTCTCGTACTGTTCCAAGTCGTAATGGATCCTCGGAACGCACTCTGCCGTAAACTTCTTGTCAATACGTCGAACGCGCTTCCTCCACTCGTACCGAGGTTCAAATGGTCTCCACGCAGACTGGTATCTCACTCGCCTAACTTTCACAGTCTTTCCCTCCTCACCAACACTCACTTCAACTCGCTCAGTATCGCTGCTGCTGTCAGAGGACATGGTGCTGCGACTCTCGACCGTTAACTGAAGACAAGAGAGGAGTAAACAAGGTCGACCGTTAACTGAAAACAAGAGAGGAGTAAACAAGGTTAAAATAAAGGTGGGTGTGGTAAACGGGGGGGGGGTCCTCATTCCTCCTCACACGCCTGTGCTCACCAGCCTATGTTAGGTTTCCGCCAGGTCACGTGACGGGGGGGGGGTGTCCTCATTCCTCCTCACACGCCTGTGCTCGCCAGCCTATGTTAGGTTTCCGCCAGGTCACGTGACGGGGGGGGGGGTGTCCTCATTCCTCCTCACACGCCTGTGCTCGCCAGCCTATGTTAGGTTTCCGCCAGGTCACGTGACGGGGGGGGATGACGTCACGGGGGGGGGCTCCTCGGCTCCTCAGTTTGCTAAGGTGGTCCAGAACCGGCCATAGCACCCTACTGGCGAGCGACCTCGAGGGGGACCCCCAGGTGAAAGTGGGACCCCACGGGCCACTAAGAGGGACTTCGCGAGGCAGTGTGTAATTTTTTTCTGAAAAATTTATTATTTCTCAACTGACAATTATACAAATAATTTAAGTTGTAAAGGGTGTACGTTCAAACAAGTCTCAAATCCAAAGTCTTCACTAATTTTTATTATTTTTAATACCGTGTGCGGATTTGATACATTTTCCCTAATCAAGTAACAGGAAGAGGCCAGGTAACATTAAGTATAAACTATTGACGGTATTGTAGAGCACCATATTTTGCTGAGTATAAGTTGTAGATATTGTATATTTGCAATAGATGATCATGTTCTTGAGGAATCATTTTTGAGCCGCCCCCTAACCCCATAAATTGTTTTAGTGAATTTCCTATGGAAAATGGAACTATTAGCAAGACCCGCATGGTGAAACTTAAGCCCGGGACTACCATAGAAGTTCCTAACATGACCCCCTGAACACGTTTTGGGGGGTCGTTCAAAATGTTTTATATATATACATATATATATATATATATATATATATATATATATAGACATATAAATATATATACATATATATATGTGTGTGTTTGCACTCTACCGGTCACATTTTTTGTCCGATTTACTTCAAATTTGGTAGGGACGTTCCTTTCAATAATCAGTTTGACAAGTTCGTTGGGCAAAACAATCGGAAAACTCTAAACCCCTTTTTTGGGGATTAATCTTTCAAATTTTGGGTTTTTGGGCCCAAAAAGATTCAGAAAAGCCCCGGATGTAAAAGTAATGCATGTACAAAGATGGGAATTAGTGAGGCGAAACTTTTAAGCCCTCTCCTGTCATTCTAGCATAACTTGCAAGAAAATATGATATGGCTGTGTTTTATATTCGCGAAATGGGATTACCAAACTCAGAAATAGCAGAAAGTTCCTGCTGTTAACGGAAGTTCTAAGTACCAAGTTATTGATGAAAATGTTTATTGACCAAACACAGTATGTTGTCTTATGGGGGTTTTACATGAGAAAAGCCTGTTATTCATTTGTTGCTGTACTTTTATCATCCCCAGCAACCTCACGCCTACTTTCAAGCCTGACTGGACCTTCTCTTAACCTTATAATGTGCAAAATTGTATTTCCAGCATTGCAGGTAAATGAAACCAGGAGCATCAGAACTGTCAAAAAATCAATGTTTTACAGATTTCAATAACATTTGGAATAAATGTGTTTTTTACACTGATTTTGAGTTTTAAAAGTTGTTTATGTGGAAATTCACTTCACTCACAACAGCGTGCTGCGTGCGAACTCGTTATAATTAATGTTATTATACGGCTTATAAATATCCGGCATGCTTTGTCGTTCTTGGAAGTTGCAGATTTCATTCAAGCCGATGTATGTTAATTTTGTTGTTCTTGTTGCACAAAACTCAATATGATCTATAATATTATAAAGAAGAGGTGGTTTCTGTCTGTCTGTCTGTCTGTCTGATGTTCCGGGTGAACACAAAAACTACTGAACCGACTGGGCTGAAACTTTACACATAGGTAGATTTTGAACCCATACAACACATAGGCCTATTCACTTCCTTAAAATCCCCTCGGGCTACGCCCCATGAACGTTCTAAGTTTCAATGTTTACATTTCATAAGAAAGTAAACATTCAGAAACTGTAATCCGAACAGCTGAGGGCACTTACATTTGACAGCTTAAAGAGCAGAAGCAAGAACAACAGCTGTTTCAAGCTAACTAAAATGAAATTTGCATTGACTATAGAACGGGTAAGGAAAACCCCTGTGCGATAAATAAATACCCCCGTCGCAGCAAACCTGCCTACTCAGCGAATTTCCAATGAATATATATGTTTCTCACTACCACATAAAGGCACTTACCAAGTTTTATAAAAATAAATTAATAACTAAATGATCTATAGCATTTTATTTATTCTCCATAAGAATAACATAGGACTGAGTATGCAGGTTTGCTGCAACAAGGAGCACAAAATATGTGTTTTTATGCAATTATCAATTTAACTCAACCAGGTGAAGCTACATACTAAGTTTTATTAATTTATGTTAATAATTAAGGGAGATATAAAACTTTACTTATTCTCCATAAGAATAACATTAGGGCTGAGTATGCAGGTTAGCTGCTACGGGGACAACCAACAAAATATTTGTTTTTTGTTCAAATATCAATATACCAGTACAACATGAAGCCACATACCAAGTTTCATCAATATACATTCATAAATAATCGAGATATCAAATTTTATTTATTCTCCATAAGGATAACATTGGACAACGTACTGTGTTTAGTACTTTGAATATCTCTGCAACGGTTGGACGTAGAATCACAATTTAAACACCAAAATGATTGTTTTGTGGAGTTGAAGTGATTGGTAAAAGCAAATGTGAAGTTTAAAGTAAAACTAACTGAGGAAAATCCAAAAACCTTTTTCCCATAAGATTAACATGGGAGATTTTATGAGCATGTTTTTTTGGATTTTTTCCGCAACCACTTAACCTAGGTTAATAATTCAAAATACCATATTATTTGTTTTTTTAAGCTCTATAACATGGTCAAAACCAAAATTAAGTGTTTCAAAAATTTTAGGGTGAAAAATGCAAAAAACTGATTTTTGGAAAATTTAAAACCCCCATAAACCCCCCTTCCCATAGTCCGATTTTTCTGGTTTTCGAACTTAAAGTCATAAATGTCACTTTACACATTTGAGCCAAATTTCATCAAAATCGGACGTTTTTTCCTCAAGTTATCGCATTCACGGACACATATATAGATATATATATATATATATATATATATATACATATATATATATATATATATACATATATATAAATTTGAACGAATAGTGTTTTAGTCATCTTGGGACCTTAAAAAAAAATTTGTCATGGTCTCGGGCTTAAGTCTTACCATGAGACCTACGGTAATAGCTTCTTCCCTATAAGTAGGGTAGAATGGAGTGTTCTGGCTCAGGAGGGACAGGAGGGACACCCCCCCCCGACCCCCCCCCCTTCCCGAGGTCTCGTCTGTGACACTTTGCGAATTTTTTTTTTTGCGAATTTTTTTTTGCGAATTTTTTTTTTTGCGAATTTTTTTTTTTCGCGAATACTAACCTAACCTAACCTAACCTAACCTAACCTAACCTAACCTAACCTAACCTAACCTAACCTAACGTAACGTAACCTAACCTAACCTCGGATCAGATTTCTGATTGCAGATTCGTGTTCGTCTAATCGAGCCGAGAAATTTGAGTACCCACAACGTACATTTGGACGATGTAGGGGGGGGGCTAACTCGGTTACCATAAGTCGGATTTGAATTCTGATTGCAGATTCTTGTTCGTCTAATCGAGCCGAGAAATTTGCATACCCACAAGGTACATTTGGACGATGTTGGGGGGGGGGCTATCTCGGTTACCATAAGTCGGATTTGAATTCTGATTGCAGATTCTTGTTCGTCTAATCGAGCCGAGAAATTTGCATACCCACAAGGTACATTTGGACGATGTAGGGGGGGGGGGCTATCTCGGTTACCATAAGTCGGATTTGAATTCTGATTGCAGATTCTTGTTCGTCTAGTCAAGCCGAGAAATTTGCATACCCACAATGTACATTTGGACGATGTAGGGGGGGGGGCGGGCTATATTGGTTACCATAGGTCGGATTTGAATTCTGATTGCAGATTCTTATTCGTCTAGTCGAGCCGAGTCATTTGAGTACCCACATCGTACACTTTGGATGATGTTTACAAAAAAGGGGCCCGCACCACACTTTTGACCTTTTTTTTTTGCATTTTTGGATTCTCCTCGTCAAGCCGAGTATTCTCAGTACCCACATGACATACTTTGGATAATTAATACAAGAGTTGATCAGGGTAACGCTACAACCAACAGAGCTAGCCCATCAGCGCTTGCGGTCAATTGAACTACCAGTGAATGCAAATTTTAAGGAGAATATAATTGCAATGCTTTGAACATATACTGCAAAGGGAGGTGTATCGATACACCCCCCTTCAAGTACTCTGCACCGAGGCAGCTGTTCGCACAAATAACCGTCGCGTCCAGTCTACTGTCTGGGAATGCGGATGTTGTAATTTGATACCTCGACTGGAGGGTGCAGGTGTTCACACAAAAAACCGACAAGTCGAGACCTGTCTGGGAATGCGGATGCTGTAATTTGATACCTCGATGGGAAGACGGCTGACCCTTCTAGGAACCCATAGTAGACCGCTCATATCGAGTTCCATTAGAGCAGGGTGGTCTTTACCCAAGACAGCGGTTGAGAGTTTTTGCCCCGACATTCTCCGAAATCCATTAGTGGGGAGAGTCACCCACATCACCAGCCCTCCTTCAGTTCAGTTCGAGAGTTCAGTGCGTGAAGACGTGTTAGTCCGATCCTGTTCCGTTCTACGCGATTTGTGTTAGTTGTTGATTGTCATCATTTGCGATTTGCGTAAAGCACCTTTGAACTATTTAAAACGTACGTGTTGTGCTGTACCCAAGACAGCGGTTGAGAGTCTTTGCCCCGACCTTCTCCGAAATCCATTAGTGGGGAGAGTCACCCACATCACCAGCCCTCCTTCAGTTCAGTTCGAGAGTTCAGTGCGTGAAGACGTGTTAGTCCGATCCTGTTCCGTTCTACGCGATTTGTGTTAGTTGTTGATTGTCATCATTTGCGATTTGCGTAAAGCACCTTTGAACTATTTAAAACGTACGTGTTGTGCTGTATTGTTTGTGATTATCAAAACTTATAATCCATATTAAAGATGAACGCCACACACGTTTGTACCATTTGTGGTTGTATTTTCGTGCGTAGAAACAATTTGGTGAAACACCACATCAGATTCCACGGCTTGAGACCACAACTACCACCACCAACACCAACGCAGCAAGGTACGTTTTTTGCGTTGCATTATTGTTTTAATCAGACCTAAATGTTAGTAATATAGGAATACGCTATGCAATATAACCGCAGAGTGATACAATTATTCTTATTTATCGGCTTTAACTATTTATCGCGAATAGAGAACTCTTTGTTTTTTAAATTTAAAATTACATGACTATATCAATATAATTTAATTTTAATAACTTATGTTATTGCTCGCCCCATCAAGTCAAGTCATCAGAGTACCACATTACATACTTTAAAAAAAAAAAAGGTAGGTGTTAAACATTTCACAATCTAATCGTTTTGTGCGTTTGCAGATGGAGAAGCTGCATGTCGAGCCACATTCGTAGACCGGGGAGCTTTAGAGCGTCACATGGAAGCGAACCACCGAGTCATTCCACCCCGGCAGGTGATTGATGCTCCGCAGACGACTGCCTATGTCAATCAACACTCCGTTGAAGGTGAGAATCCACATTAAAATAACTTTTTCCCCTTGAAACTAATTACCTTTTTTATAATTATTTAACTAGGTACCTGAAGAAGAAGAATGAGACCGTGACAACTGGTGTACTATTGATTTAATTGCTAGGGGGGAGATTTTCGCTCCCCCTAAAACATAATGCTTCTTTAGGGTTGGCGCAGCTCAATATTGCAGCTACATCCTTAGCTGTGAACCCAGGTTCATCAATGTAGACACACAGTACAGAAGATTACATTCCCTGTTTCAAAATTGATATTTTGATTTAACAAACTTAACTTTGAAATGTGATTCTCGAGAGAGGGGAATTTGTATCTTTAGTTATCCTAATTTGTTTTTATTTTTATTTTCAGATGAAGGACCGGGTCCTGGCCGCCACACCTGCCATGAATGCGGTCGCCGGTTCCGTCGTGAAATACACCTGCGTCGACATGTGGATTCGGTACACAGCAGAGTCCGCAGGTTCATATGCGGCACATGCGGCGTCGAATTCAAGAGGGAAGACAACCTGCGTCGACACACCATGCAATTTCACGGCAATGGTCAAGAACGAAGATTCCCTTGCGCATACTGCGGTCAGGAGTTCAACCAGCTGTTCAACAAGGACCATCATGAGCGGTTCTCTTGCCCGATCATGAAGGACCTGATCCTGAACCAAGTGGCTATGATACAGGACGAACCCCAGCCAGGTCCGAGCGCGGAGCCACAACCCGGAACGAGCACACACCAACAACCCGATGATGTTGAGATGACTGGAGCAGGACAGTCAAGCCCCGTATTCTCACTCATTCAACGGGGTTTCCGCAACCGCCTCCTAACCTACCGTCTGCAGCGACCGATGGAGAATCTCGTCACAATCGGAGAAGTGATGGCGTTGTTGATTGTGAGCCTTACAGAGTTGCTTGAGATCACCTTGGCGAAACACCGCAGCATAAAGGTCAACTTGAAGCTGGAGTGTGAGTTCAAAAATGTGCACAACAACACCTGCCTGCGCAACTTCAAGACGAAGATGACTCCACTGACGGTGACCTCGGACCTGAACCATTACATTTCAACAGCTTTTGCGAAGCTTATCAGAGAGAAGGCTGAGTGTGATCATATCGGCTCCGGGTGGACATACCTTCGCGTTCGTGATTTGGAGGTCGGTATCAACGAGTACACTCCTCTAGGTGAAGATGGTCGAGCTTGGCTCCCACTGCCTACGTCTCTGGAGAACACCAAAGCAGTCGTCAACGTATCGAACACCGATGAGCGGTGTTTTATGTATGCAGTCCTGGGAAAGTTTGTTCAAGAGAACCCCGATAGACCGGCAATGTACACCGACGATATCATCGCCCGATACGATTGGACCGGCCTTCAATTCCCCGTTGCTCTGAAGAGTATCAAGGCGTTTGAGCGGACAAACAACATCAGCATCAACGTCTATGGTATTGATCGCACGTGCGTGGGTCAGAAACCTAACGGACAACCAAAGTACCAGAACACCGTCTTTCCCTTGAAGATTTGTAGGCAGGAGCGTGAAGACCATTGTGACATTTTGTACGTGACAACGGACGGTCATAGTCACTACGCCTACATCAAAGACCTTGGCCGACTGATCCGTCCCCAACTCACAGCGCGTGTAGACAGGATATTCATCTGTAAGCGGTGCTTCGCGCACTTTGACAACCGCCCGAACAAGCTCGGTCTGACGGGTGCTCAGCGTCTGGAGGAGCACAGGCGATACTGCTCCGCTTCAGCCCCTATTCGCATGGATACGCCGAGAAAGACTGAAATCAAATTCAGCCATCCAGAGTTCACCCGACGCGAGCGTTTCACCATCTACGCGGACTTTGAGTGTGCTCTACTGCCGACCGCGGAGATGGATGAACAAGTCGACGAGCCGCACGGAGGAGTAGCCACCCACATCCACATCCCATATGCCTTTGCGTACCAGATCATCGACTCGTACGGACTTGAAGAGTTTGAGCCTCGAGTCTACTTCGGGGATGATGCGTCAAAGACATTTATGGAGATGTTGAAAACTGATGTTGAGCGATTGTGGAACTTCCTGTACGAAGCAAGAAATCTGCGCCCTGTCCTGACCCCAGCGGAAACGATGCAGTACAACTCGACAGCGAATTGCTACCTCTGTGGATCGCCATTTTCAAGAGAAGATCCAAAGGTTCGTGATCACAACCACGCGCCGCCCTACGAGTTCCGTGGCGCTGCGCACAGATCATGTAACCTACGCTACAGGGAGCAGCGAGTAGTCAACTGCTACTTCCACAACCTCTCCAACTACGACGCTCACTTCATAGTGCGGGAGTTGGCGGTCGACCCTGGTGATGTTGAGGTGTTGGCTCACACGGAAGAGCGGTACATCGCTTTCACGAAGCGGTTCCTGTTCGACCGAGCAGCGGCACCGGTTGGGATGCCAGGGCGTGGAAAAAGACAGCCAGGATTCAGAGTCAGGTTCCTCGACACCTACAGGTTCCTGGCTTTGAGCCTCGCCAGCCTCGCAGCCGCACTTCCACCAGCTCAACTCTTGGAGACGAGGAAGAGATTCCCCGAAGACCACCTCTTCGATCTAGTCCGTAGGAAAGGCGTGTTCCCGTACAACTTTGTAACGTCGAACGCCGTTTTGGAAGATACTACGGAACTGCCTCTGCAGCGAGATTTCCACAACGACCTGACCCTGGAGGACATCACGGATGCAGACTACGAGCATGCTCGCAACGTGTGGGAAACCTTCGGTTGTAGGAACCTCAAGGACTACGCCGAGAAGTACCTGCGCTGTGACATTGCGCTGTTGACTGACGTCTTTGAACGCTTCAGGGACACGTCGATGGCTGAATACGAACTAGACCCTGCACACTACTACACCCTACCGTCATACGCCTGGGATGTCATGTTAAGGACCTGTCGAGTGGAGCTTGATACGATACAGGACTTTGATATGTACCTCTTCTTCGAGCAAGGCATCAGAGGAGGTATTTCCCAGGCGATCACCAGACACGCCAAGGCCAACCATGATGGATGTCGCCCTGAAGATCGACGACCTGAAGAGCCAACGAATCACCTGCTATACTTGGACGCCAACAACCTTTACGGTTGGGCCATGTCCCAGTGTCTTCCACAGGGGCACTTCCAATGGCTCAGCCGAGAGGAGATCTCGTCCCTGGATATTGCAGCGTTGGACCCCGAAGGACCCACGGGCTACGTATTGGAAGTTGACCTTCGCTACCCCGCCCACCTGCACGACCTTCACAAGGATCTCCCCTACTGCTGCGAGACCAAACGTCCGCCAGGAGGGAAATTCAAGAAGCTCGTTACGACTCTGGATGACAAGAAGAACTACATCTGTCATTACAGAATCCTGCAACAGGCGCTGGAAAACGGACTGGAGCTTGCGAACGTGCATCGCGTCATCTCGTTCCGTCAGTCTCGGTGGTTAGAGAGCTACATCCTAATGAACACCGAACTGAGGAAGAAGGCCACGACCAAGTTTGAACAAGACTTTTTCAAGCTTATGAACAATGCGGTCTTTGGCAAGACGATCGAGAATGTTCGCAAGCGAATGAACGCTAAACTGGTGTGTACGCCGGAGATGTTCAGGAAGTACGTGGCCAAGTCAAACTTCCTGGACCGAACCTACTTCAACGATGACGTCGCCATTGTACACATGTCGAAAGTCAATATCGTCCTGGACAAACCGCTCTACGTCGGAATGTGTGTCCTCGATCTGAGCAAGTGGCTCATGTACGACTTCCTTCGAAAGATGAAGAACCGCTACGGCGATCAACTGAAGGTTGACTACATGGAAACTGACAGTTTCGTGTTCGACATCCAGACTGAAGATGTTTATAAGGACATGTTGGAGCATCTGGATGATTTTGACACCAGTGCGTACCCCCGAAACCATCCCTGCTACAGCCCCGTCAACTCAAAAGTCATCGGAAAGTTCAAGGATGAAGCGAACGGTCTTCCGCTGCTCGAGTACCTCGGTCTTCGCTCAAAACTTTATTTCATGGACATTGTCGAGTTCGAGGAGAGGACCGAAGATGACGAGTTGCAGGTCATGACAGTGAAGCGCGCCAAGGGAGTCGCTAGAGGTGTTGTAAAACACAATCTAACCTCTGACGACTATCGGGAATGCCTCTTCAACGGCGTGTTGAAGAGAACCATCAACACCAGGTTCCAGTCCCGAAACCACCGCGTCTTCACAGTTCAAGTCGACAAGCTATCCTTGAGCTGTAACGATGACAAACGCTACATCCTTCCGGACGGTGTAAATACACTGCCTTGGGGGCATGTTGACGTTCCACCTCAGCCCGAAGACATCCCTCAAGACGATGAAGAGGCGGAGGATGAGGAGCGTTGAGTGGTTGTGTCATATTACCAAAGACCCTGACTTGACTTGTAAATTTCCGATTTTGCTAAATCTAGTCATTAGTTTGTATCGAGTCTCGTAAAACTTAGAAATGTGCTCCTTTTTTTGTTCTAGTCGTTAGTTTGTGTCGAGTCTCGTTTTTGCTAGCCAAACACACATGTTTAGGAGCACATACTCGATGTAAAATATATATATATAAGGTGTGTAAATAAATAGCCAAATTGTTCGTATATACATTTGTCTTTTTTTTTCTCCCCTCACATAGTCTTAAGATACTAAAGTAAAAAAAAAATTATTCAGGAATATGTTAATTCATATAAACCAGGTTCAGATATGAATGTTACTTTACAATCATTGTATGATAGGTCTGTCCCAATTTTGGGCAGACCTATAATTGTACGTTAGGTCTACCCCAAAAGTGGGATAGACCTATGAGACCTCAGGTGGTTGACAACTGTTGTTCAATTGATTTAATTACCAGGGGGGAGATTTTCGCTCCCCCTAACACATAATGGCTTAGGGGGGAGATTTTCGCTCCCCCATACTACAGGAATTGTTGAAGACTAGAATGCACCTGCTAATGTCATTGTATGATTGATCTGCCCCACTGTGGGGTAAAGGAGGCGAGGATGGTAAATAATAAGAATGTTTCTTTTTTTATTCTGAGTACACAACTAGTTTATTGATAAAAAACAAATGCAAAATTTCAAAACTCAATTGGTATACATTTGTGCAAAGAGTCTTCTGATCAGTGCATCGTTGTGGCCGACAGGAGAGTGTTCAAAGAGCTGCACAAAGTCCTTCATCTTCATGCCGTAGTGGGTGCGACAGTACAGGAATACAAGGCAGTATTGACCGCAGACCAGAGTGTTGTCACTTTGAAGGCGATGCTTGTTGTACAGGTAGCGACGAGCGTTGCGTCTCAGGAATCCTTGGTAGAATTGAAGATGTGGTGGTTGACCGTAGCTGTCAAAGAATTCAATTATTCCTCCTCCTTTGTTAAGGTAGAATGCGACCCAGTGAGTGCCGTCTTCATTGTGTGGATCAGTGTTCACAATCATAGCAGTAGATGGTGAAATATAATGGGGCAATTGATCCGCAGCATAGACACCAACATTCTGTACGGGCAGTTTAGCCATACACTTTTGTATCTCTAAGGTATTCATTCTACTGTGTCGACGCCACAGTCAGTAGTAGGAGTAGTAGTACTAGTAGCAAAACAAAAGCAGGAACTGGTATCACTCACACCATCGTCGGCGTAATCATCAGCGTCAGCGATATTTGTACTTAGATGTAACCAACTGCGTAATGTGATGCAATTGGCTAGAGCGCATCGTGTGTGAGCTGTTCTGTGGTGGCGACATCGCACTGCGTTTGTTGATAGTAGACTGTTGATTGACGATAGTGATCCGCAGCCAATATCGCTGATATCCATGACATTAGTAGTACAGTGATCCGTGATGAAATTGCATCGTATAAACTCTTTTTTCTCAGCACCTTTGACGTAGACAATCGGTCGTTTGGCGATACATGCGCGTAACTTTTCCTCTAGCACATGATACCAGATATCACCTTGGCCCCATTCCAATCCGTGACAGTGTTTTGTGAGCCAATAGCTTTCACGCAGTTTCTCTTGTGATAGGAAATCTCGACTGAATGGTGGTTTGGCGATATGATGCATTAGCAGTGTTCCACTGACCAATTCCAAGACGCACACTTCCTTCAGAATGTAGTCATTTGCATTGTCCTTGAAACATTGAAAATCCACAATAATTGGAGATGCGGAATTTTTACGCGGTACTCTGCATAAACGATCCATCTTGTGCGAATGTTGGTTGTAGACTGAGGAGGAGGACGATGACACCACCGCCGACGATCTAACCGCCAAAGTCCACAGACACGTTGCGTTAGGCAACGATAGGTTAAGTCATGCTCTGTTAAGTTAGGTTTGTTGCTGATTATACACAAAAAAATCTGTACCTTAATGTCGGCGCGCGCAATTTAAAAATGGTATAATCATAATGCGCACGCCGACATTAAGGTACAGATTTTTTTTGTGTATAATCAGCAACAAACCTAACTTAACAGAGCATGACTTAACCTATCGTTGCCTAACGCAACGTGTCTGTGGACTTTGGCGGTTAGATCGTCGGCGGTGGTGTCATCGTCCTCCTCCTCAGTCTACAACCAACATTCGCACAAGATGGATCGTTTATGCAGAGTACCGCGTAAAAATTCCGCATCTCCAATTATTGTGGATTTTCAATGTTTCAAGGACAATGCAAATGACTACATTCTGAAGGAAGTGTGCGTCTTGGAATTGGTCAGTGGAACACTGCTAATGCATCATATCGCCAAACCACCATTCAGTCGAGATTTCCTATCACAAGAGAAACTGCGTGAAAGCTATTGGCTCACAAAACACTGTCACGGATTGGAATGGGGCCAAGGTGATATCTGGTATCATGTGCTAGAGGAAAAGTTACGCGCATGTATCGCCAAACGACCGATTGTCTACGTCAAAGGTGCTGAGAAAAAAGAGTTTATACGATGCAATTTCATCACGGATCACTGTACTACTAATGTCATGGATATCAGCGATATTGGCTGCGGATCACTATCGTCAATCAACAGTCTACTATCAACAAACGCAGTGCGATGTCGCCACCACAGAACAGCTCACACACGATGCGCTCTAGCCAATTGCATCACATTACGCAGTTGGTTACATCTAAGTACAAATATCGCTGACGCTGATGATTACGCCGACGATGGTGTGAGTGATACCAGTTCCTGCTTTTGTTTTGCTACTAGTACTACTACTCCTACTACTGACTGTGGCGTCGACACAGTAGAATGAATACCTTAGAGATACAAAAGTGTATGGCTAAACTGCCCGTACAGAATGTTGGTGTCTATGCTGCGGATCAATTGCCCCATTATATTTCACCATCTACTGCTATGATTGTGAACACTGATCCACACAATGAAGACGGCACTCACTGGGTCGCATTCTACCTTAACAAAGGAGGAGGAATAATTGAATTCTTTGACAGCTACGGTCAACCACCACATCTTCAATTCTACCAAGGATTCCTGAGACGCAACGCTCGTCGCTACCTGTACAACAAGCATCGCCTTCAAAGTGACAACACTCTGGTCTGCGGTCAATACTGCCTTGTATTCCTGTACTGTCGCACCCACTACGGCATGAAGATGAAGGACTTTGTGCAGCTCTTTGAACACTCTCCTGTCGGCCACAACGATGCACTGATCAGAAGACTCTTTGCACAAATGTATACCAATTGAGTTTTGAAATTTTGCATTTGTTTTTTATCAATAAACTAGTTGTGTACTCAGAATAAAAAAAGAAACATTCTTATTATTTACCATCCTCGCCTCCTTTACCCCACAGTGGGGCAGATCAATCATACAATGACATTAGCAGGTGCATTCTAGTCTTCAACAATTCCTGTAGTATGGGGGAGCGAAAATCTCCCCCCTAAGCCATTATGTGTTAGGGGGAGCGAAAATCTCCCCCCTGGTAATTAAATCAATTGAACAACAGTTGTCAACCACCTGAGGTCTCATAGGTCTATCCCACTTTTGGGGTAGACCTAACGTACAATTATAGGTCTGCCCAAAATTGGGACAGACCTATCATACAATGATTGTAAAGTAACATTCATATCTGAACCTGGTTTATATGAATTAACATATTCCTGAATAATTTTTTTTTTACTTTAGTATCTTAAGACTATGTGAGGGGAGAAAAAAAAAGACAAATGTATATACGAACAATTTGGCTATTTATTTACACACCTTATATATATATATTTTACATCGAGTATGTGCTCCTAAACATGTGTGTTTGGCTAGCAAAAACGAGACTCGACACAAACTAACGACTAGAACAAAAAAAGGAGCACATTTCTAAGTTTTACGAGACTCGATACAAACTAATGACTAGATTTAGCAAAATCGGAAATTTACAAGTCAAGTCAGGGTCTTTGGTAATATGACACAACCACTCAACGCTCCTCATCCTCCGCCTCTTCATCGTCTTGAGGGATGTCTTCGGGCTGAGGTGGAACGTCAACATGCCCCCAAGGCAGTGTATTTACACCGTCCGGAAGGATGTAGCGTTTGTCATCGTTACAGCTCAAGGATAGCTTGTCGACTTGAACTGTGAAGACGCGGTGGTTTCGGGACTGGAACCTGGTGTTGATGGTTCTCTTCAACACGCCGTTGAAGAGGCATTCCCGATAGTCGTCAGAGGTTAGATTGTGTTTTACAACACCTCTAGCGACTCCCTTGGCGCGCTTCACTGTCATGACCTGCAACTCGTCATCTTCGGTCCTCTCCTCGAACTCGACAATGTCCATGAAATAAAGTTTTGAGCGAAGACCGAGGTACTCGAGCAGCGGAAGACCGTTCGCTTCATCCTTGAACTTTCCGATGACTTTTGAGTTGACGGGGCTGTAGCAGGGATGGTTTCGGGGGTACGCACTGGTGTCAAAATCATCCAGATGCTCCAACATGTCCTTATAAACATCTTCAGTCTGGATGTCGAACACGAAACTGTCAGTGTCCATGTAGTCAACCTTCAGTTGATCGCCGTAGCGGTTCTTCATCTTTCGAAGGAAGTCGTACATGAGCCACTTGCTCAGATCGAGGACACACATTCCGACGTAGAGCGGTTTGTCCAGGACGATATTGACTTTCGACATGTGTACAATGGCGACGTCATCGTTGAAGTAGGTTCGGTCCAGGAAGTTTGACTTGGCCACGTACTTCCTGAACATCTCCGGCGTACACACCAGTTTAGCGTTCATTCGCTTGCGAACATTCTCGATCGTCTTGCCAAAGACCGCATTGTTCATAAGCTTGAAAAAGTCTTGTTCAAACTTGGTCGTGGCCTTCTTCCTCAGTTCGGTGTTCATTAGGATGTAGCTCTCTAACCACCGAGACTGACGGAACGAGATGACGCGATGCACGTTCGCAAGCTCCAGTCCGTTTTCCAGCGCCTGTTGCAGGATTCTGTAATGACAGATGTAGTTCTTCTTGTCATCCAGAGTCGTAACGAGCTTCTTGAATTTCCCTCCTGGCGGACGTTTGGTCTCGCAGCAGTAGGGGAGATCCTTGTGAAGGTCGTGCAGGTGGGCGGGGTAGCGAAGGTCAACTTCCAATACGTAGCCCGTGGGTCCTTCGGGGTCCAACGCTGCAATATCCAGGGACGAGATCTCCTCTCGGCTGAGCCATTGGAAGTGCCCCTGTGGAAGACACTGGGACATGGCCCAACCGTAAAGGTTGTTGGCGTCCAAGTATAGCAGGTGATTCGTTGGCTCTTCAGGTCGTCGATCTTCAGGGCGACATCCATCATGGTTGGCCTTGGCGTGTCTGGTGATCGCCTGGGAAATACCTCCTCTGATGCCTTGCTCGAAGAAGAGGTACATATCAAAGTCCTGTATCGTATCAAGCTCCACTCGACAGGTCCTTAACATGACATCCCAGGCGTATGACGGTAGGGTGTAGTAGTGTGCAGGGTCTAGTTCGTATTCAGCCATCGACGTGTCCCTGAAGCGTTCAAAGACGTCAGTCAACAGCGCAATGTCACAGCGCAGGTACTTCTCGGCGTAGTCCTTGAGGTTCCTACAACCGAAGGTTTCCCACACGTTGCGAGCATGCTCGTAGTCTGCATCCGTGATGTCCTCCAGGGTCAGGTCGTTGTGGAAATCTCGCTGCAGAGGCAGTTCCGTAGTATCTTCCAAAACGGCGTTCGACGTTACAAAGTTGTACGGGAACACGCCTTTCCTACGGACTAGATCGAAGAGGTGGTCTTCGGGGAATCTCTTCCTCGTCTCCAAGAGTTGAGCTGGTGGAAGTGCGGCTGCGAGGCTGGCGAGGCTCAAAGCCAGGAACCTGTAGGTGTCGAGGAACCTGACTCTGAATCCTGGCTGTCTTTTTCCACGCCCTGGCATCCCAACCGGTGCCGCTGCTCGGTCGAACAGGAACCGCTTCGTGAAAGCGATGTACCGCTCTTCCGTGTGAGCCAACACCTCAACATCACCAGGGTCGACCGCCAACTCCCGCACTATGAAGTGAGCGTCGTAGTTGGAGAGGTTGTGGAAGTAGCAGTTGACTACTCGCTGCTCCCTGTAGCGTAGGTTACATGATCTGTGCGCAGCGCCACGGAACTCGTAGGGCGGCGCGTGGTTGTGATCACGAACCTTTGGATCTTCTCTTGAAAATGGCGATCCACAGAGGTAGCAATTCGCTGTCGAGTTGTACTGCATCGTTTCCGCTGGGGTCAGGACAGGGCGCAGATTTCTTGCTTCGTACAGGAAGTTCCACAATCGCTCAACATCAGTTTTCAACATCTCCATAAATGTCTTTGACGCATCATCCCCGAAGTAGACTCGAGGCTCAAACTCTTCAAGTCCGTACAAGTCGATGATCTGGTACGCAAAGGCATATGGGATGTGGATGTGGGTGGCTACTCCTCCGTGCGGCTCGTCGACTTGTTCATCCATCTCCGCGGTCGGCAGTAGAGCACACTCAAAGTCCGCGTAGATGGTGAAACGCTCGCGTCGGGTGAACTCTGGATGGCTGAATTTGATTTCAGTCTTTCTCGGCGTATCCATGCGAATAGGGGCTGAAGCGGAGCAGTATCGCCTGTGCTCCTCCAGACGCTGAGCACCCGTCAGACCGAGCTTGTTCGGGCGGTTGTCAAAGTGCGCGAAGCACCGCTTACAGATGAATATCCTGTCTACACGCGCTGTGAGTTGGGGACGGATCAGTCGGCCAAGGTCTTTGATGTAGGCGTAGTGACTATGACCGTCCGTTGTCACGTACAAAATGTCACAATGGTCTTCACGCTCCTGCCTACAAATCTTCAAGGGAAAGACGGTGTTCTGGTACTTTGGTTGTCCGTTAGGTTTCTGACCCACGCACGTGCGATCAATACCATAGACGTTGATGCTGATGTTGTTTGTCCGCTCAAACGCCTTGATACTCTTCAGAGCAACGGGGAATTGAAGGCCGGTCCAATCGTATCGGGCGATGATATCGTCGGTGTACATTGCCGGTCTATCGGGGTTCTCTTGAACAAACTTTCCCAGGACTGCATACATAAAACACCGCTCATCGGTGTTCGATACGTTGACGACTGCTTTGGTGTTCTCCAGAGACGTAGGCAGTGGGAGCCAAGCTCGACCATCTTCACCTAGAGGAGTGTACTCGTTGATACCGACCTCCAAATCACGAACGCGAAGGTATGTCCACCCGGAGCCGATATGATCACACTCAGCCTTCTCTCTGATAAGCTTCGCAAAAGCTGTTGAAATGTAATGGTTCAGGTCCGAGGTCACCGTCAGTGGAGTCATCTTCGTCTTGAAGTTGCGCAGGCAGGTGTTGTTGTGCACATTTTTGAACTCACACTCCAGCTTCAAGTTGACCTTTATGCTGCGGTGTTTCGCCAAGGTGATCTCAAGCAACTCTGTAAGGCTCACAATCAACAACGCCATCACTTCTCCGATTGTGACGAGATTCTCCATCGGTCGCTGCAGACGGTAGGTTAGGAGGCGGTTGCGGAAACCCCGTTGAATGAGTGAGAATACGGGGCTTGACTGTCCTGCTCCAGTCATCTCAACATCATCGGGTTGTTGGTGTGTGCTCGTTCCGGGTTGTGGCTCCGCGCTCGGACCTGGCTGGGGTTCGTCCTGTATCATAGCCACTTGGTTCAGGATCAGGTCCTTCATGATCGGGCAAGAGAACCGCTCATGATGGTCCTTGTTGAACAGCTGGTTGAACTCCTGACCGCAGTATGCGCAAGGGAATCTTCGTTCTTGACCATTGCCGTGAAATTGCATGGTGTGTCGACGCAGGTTGTCTTCCCTCTTGAATTCGACGCCGCATGTGCCGCATATGAACCTGCGGACTCTGCTGTGTACCGAATCCACATGTCGACGCAGGTGTATTTCACGACGGAACCGGCGACCGCATTCATGGCAGGTGTGGCGGCCAGGACCCGGTCCTTCATCTGAAAATAAAAATAAAAACAAATTAGGATAACTAAAGATACAAATTCCCCTCTCTCGAGAATCACATTTCAAAGTTAAGTTTGTTAAATCAAAATATCAATTTTGAAACAGGGAATGTAATCTTCTGTACTGTGTGTCTACATTGATGAACCTGGGTTCACAGCTAAGGATGTAGCTGCAATATTGAGCTGCGCCAACCCTAAAGAAGCATTATGTTTTAGGGGGAGCGAAAATCTCCCCCCTAGCAATTAAATCAATAGTACACCAGTTGTCACGGTCTCATTCTTCTTCTTCAGGTACCTAGTTAAATAATTATAAAAAAGGTAATTAGTTTCAAGGGGAAAAAGTTATTTTAATGTGGATTCTCACCTTCAACGGAGTGTTGATTGACATAGGCAGTCGTCTGCGGAGCATCAATCACCTGCCGGGGTGGAATGACTCGGTGGTTCGCTTCCATGTGACGCTCTAAAGCTCCCCGGTCTACGAATGTGGCTCGACATGCAGCTTCTCCATCTGCAAACGCACAAAACGATTAGATTGTGAAATGTTTAACACCTACCTTTTTTTTTTTTTAAAGTATGTAATGTGGTACTCTGATGACTTGACTTGATGGGGCGAGCAATAACATAAGTTATTAAAATTAAATTATATTGATATAGTCATGTAATTTTAAATTTAAAAAACAAAGAGTTCTCTATTCGCGATAAATAGTTAAAGCCGATAAATAAGAATAATTGTATCACTCTGCGGTTATATTGCATAGCGTATTCCTATATTACTAACATTTAGGTCTGATTAAAACAATAATGCAACGCAAAAAACGTACCTTGCTGCGTTGGTGTTGGTGGTGGTAGTTGTGGTCTCAAGCCGTGGAATCTGATGTGGTGTTTCACCAAATTGTTTCTACGCACGAAAATACAACCACAAATGGTACAAACGTGTGTGGCGTTCATCTTTAATATGGATTATAAGTTTTGATAATCACAAACAATACAGCACAACACGTACGTTTTAAATAGTTCAAAGGTGCTTTACGCAAATCGCAAATGATGACAATCAACAACTAACACAAATCGCGTAGAACGGAACAGGATCGGACTAACACGTCTTCACGCACTGAACTCTCGAACTGAACTGAAGGAGGGCTGGTGATGTGGGTGACTCTCCCCACTAATGGATTTCGGAGAAGGTCGGGGCAAAGACTCTCAACCGCTGTCTTGGGTACAGCACAACACGTACGTTTTAAATAGTTCAAAGGTGCTTTACGCAAATCGCAAATGATGACAATCAACAACTAACACAAATCGCGTAGAACGGAACAGGATCGGACTAACACGTCTTCACGCACTGAACTCTCGAACTGAACTGAAGGAGGGCTGGTGATGTGGGTGACTCTCCCCACTAATGGATTTCGGAGAATGTCGGGGCAAAAACTCTCAACCGCTGTCTTGGGTAAAGACCACCCTGCTCTAATGGAACTCGATATGAGCGGTCTACTATGGGTTCCTAGAAGGGTCAGCCGTCTTCCCATCGAGGTATCAAATTACAGCATCCGCATTCCCAGACAGGTCTCGACTTGTCGGTTTTTTGTGTGAACACCTGCACCCTCCAGTCGAGGTATCAAATTACAACATCCGCATTCCCAGACAGTAGACTGGACGCGACGGTTATTTGTGCGAACAGCTGCCTCGGTGCAGAGTACTTGAAGGGGGGTGTATCGATACACCTCCCTTTGCAGTATATGTTCAAAGCATTGCAATTATATTCTCCTTAAAATTTGCATTCACTGGTAGTTCAATTGACCGCAAGCGCTGATGGGCTAGCTCTGTTGGTTGTAGCGTTACCCTGATCAACTCTTGTATTAATTATCCAAAGTATGTCATGTGGGTACTGAGAATACTCGGCTTGACGAGGAGAATCCAAAAATGCAAAAAAAAAAAAAGGTCAAAAGTGTGGTGCGGGCCCCTTTTTTGTAAACATCATCCAAAGTGTACGATGTGGGTACTCAAATGACTCGGCTCGACTAGACGAATAAGAATCTGCAATCAGAATTCAAATCCGACCTATGGTAACCAATATAGCCCGCCCCCCCCCCTACATCGTCCAAATGTACATTGTGGGTATGCAAATTTCTCGGCTTGACTAGACGAACAAGAATCTGCAATCAGAATTCAAATCCGACTTATGGTAACCGAGATAGCCCCCCCCCCCACTACATCGTCCAAATGTACCTTGTGGGTATGCAAATTTCTCGGCTCGATTAGACGAACAAGAATCTGCAATCAGAATTCAAATCCGACTTATGGTAACCGAGATAGCCCCCCCCCCCAACATCGTCCAAATGTACCTTGTGGGTATGCAAATTTCTCGGCTCGATTAGACGAACAAGAATCTGCAATCAGAATTCAAATCCGACTTATGGTAACCGAGTTAACCCCCCCCCCTACATCGTCCAAATGTACGTTGTGGGTACTCAAATTTCTCGGCTCGATTAGACGAACACGAATCTGCAATCAGAAATCTGATCCGAGGTTAGGTTAGGTTACGTTACGTTAGGTTAGGTTAGGTTAGGTTAGGTTAGGTTAGGTTAGGTTAGGTTAGGTTAGGTTAGGTTAGGTTAGGTTAGGTTAGGTTAGGTTAGTATTCGCGAAAAAAAAAATTCGCAAAAAAAAAAATTCGCAAAAAAAAATTCGCAAAAAAAAAAATTCGCAAAGTGTCACAGACGAGACCTCGGGGGGGGGGGGGTCGGGGGGGGGGTGTCCCTCCTGTCCCTCCTGAGCCAGAACACTCCATTCTACCCTACTCCTATAGGGGAAATTCGCTAATAATAAATAAAATAATAATAAATAATAATAATAATAAATAAATAAAATTAGAGTTTTGTCTGTACATTGCTTGGAATTATGAAATTTTTTCATATTTTCACGTTTTACACCCTAGGGAAACCAAAACAAGTCTTGTCTCAATTATTATTTATGTCTGTCTGACTGACGGTTACGCTCAAGGACGGGTTTCTGTTCGCTTTTCACGGGAAAACGGGTGCACTGACATTAATGAAACTTTGTTTCTTTGTTCTATATATGCGTGAGAAGGTTTTAGGGCACTTTAAACTGGCATATGCCTTTTAACAAAATAATGGCGGCCGCTCAAAAACGTGATTTTGTGCGGTTTTGGTCATTTTGTTCGCTTTTTACAGGAAAACGGGTCACCGATTTTTATGCAACTTTTTTCTATGTTCTATAAGTGCGTTAGAAGGTGTTTAATTGGATTGTTTAAATTACCTTAGGACACTGCCCCATAAGGTTTTAAAGATCCTATGCTATTCTTATGGACAAAACATTTATTTATATTGGACCAGATAATGACATAGTTATTCTATAAACAGGTGTTGTAGTTCTTTTTTAAAACGTTGAGTGAGGATTGATAATAAATAACATAAGTATACAGAGTGGATATATGATCTAAATCTATATTTGTCAGACTCATGCACTCACTGACATAGTGATCACTTTATCTAAGAAACGACAATGTCTATTGAAGATAAAATGTTGGATGGTGAACCCCTTATGCTGCAGATTGACAATAAGAATACGTTTAAAAAAGTCCTATAGGTCTCTTCGCTAATTTACTTTTATGGTAATTTTATGAGTATTAGTATTTACTGGACCTCTGTATGTCAAATTTCGGTAGGAACATGACTAATTCATCAGAACAAAACGCAAGCCTATTCCTGTTACGAAAATGTTTAAGGGCTTCTGTCTAAGGGCTTCGCCCCCGGAATTTCAAAATACAATATTTTAACAATCTTGCACAAACTCTTGGACTGATGGATCTGAAATTCGGTAGGAATGTAGCTGATAGCTCAGTGCAGACATTTGCCTACTCCAGATACAAATATACTCAAGGACTCTGGCCCACTGGCCTTTAATATAAGCGTGTTAGTTATAACACACCAACTTCTCAACCAGGAGAGATGAAATTTGATACCTTAAAGGGAATAAGAAACAACATCATGGGGAGTCACGGTGTTGTTCTCTGGAGATTTCACACAGACCCTTGTCGTAAGTGAGGCATGAGTGGACGAGTCTACGCCTCTCTAAAAATATATTTTATATAGCCGACCACTGAGCGTCTGAACTTAACAGTAAATATGAAAATATATATTGGAGAAGATTAAGGGGTTGAGCAGTTTTCTTATGCCCTTTTAAAATTTGATATTGGGACTTTGAAAAAAAATTAAGTCTCAGAAACATATCCTTCACTCGGCAAAATCGATGAATCACAGGATTTACTGATTGACAGTTTGTTACACCGAGGTTCATAAACAGTTTAATCTGGAAAGTGCCTGGCTCTGTGATAGTGCCATCCTCACGTCCACCAATGAACAAGAAACGGAGATCAACGTAAATGTAGGTCTACTCCAAAGGGAGGAACGAACATATACAATATTTAACACCGTTCATTTAACCACGACCACTGTTATAACAGTTTTATATATTGATTTACATTTATTTAAATAAAATCAAGTAGTCATATGTTTTTAAAACATATGATTTTTCCAAGTTTAAATTGTTTATTTACAATTATAATGAAAACAGGACCTGGCAAAAATGGTGATTTTAAAAGTGGTTTGTCAATGTTTTTAAAGCTTAATGTTTCGTTACATTACTATTAATTTATTGGAATGTAAATATTAAATGTATCAAAGTATTTAAAGTGTTAAATTAAACAGGGTTAATATTTGTTTGTACTTCAGTTCTTTTATTTCTAAAATCAAATCCAAAGTGTTACGTGTACCGATTTGGAGTCGCAAAAACCACACCGTTCACTACCCGACAGAGTTCCTCGACTTGGCAACAGTACCCGAATAGTATATTTCGTTAACTTTAATTTAATTCTACTTTAAAAGTGTAAAATGTAATTTTAATATTGTAAAATGATGTGGGTTGTTAATTTTTGTAGTTAACCTACCATTTATATACAACCCGTACGAAGGACGGGTACACAGCTAGTATATTATAAAATAGCCTATTAGGAACAAACAGCCAAACATAAAGTAATTAAATAATACTGTAGTATCAAAATTATAATTGGATACGAAAGTCAGTTAAGGTGTAGAACAGTTAGAGTCCGTTAATGGTTTGAGGTTAAACCAGATATGATAATACAATTAATAATAAAGATGATAATAGTAATGACAGGACAGCTTGTACTGTAGCCTCTTTTTAGCGAATTTCCCCTATAGGGAAGAAGCTATTACCGTAGGTCTCATGGTAAGACTTAAGCCCGAGACCATGACAAATTTTTGTTTAGGTCCCCAGATGACTAAAACACTATTCGTTCAAATTTATATATATGTATATATTTATATATATATATATATATGTGTGTGTGTGTGTGTGTGTGTGTGTGTGTGTGTGTGTGTGTGTGTGTGTGTGTGTGTGTGTGTGTGTGTGTGTGTGTGTGTGTGTGTGTGTGTGTGTATGTGTGTGGGTGTGTCCGTGAATGCGATAACTTGAGTAAAAAACGTCCGATTTCGATGAAATTTGGCTCAAATGTGTAAAGTGACATTTATGACTAAGTTCGAAAACCAGAAAAATCGGGCTATGGGAAGGGGGTTTATGGGGGTTTTAATTTTCCAGAAATAAGTTTTTTGCATTTTTTACCCTAAAATTTTTAAAACACTTAATTTTGGTTTAGACCATGTTATAGAGCTTAAAAAACAAATAATATGGTATTTTGAATTATTAAGTGGTTGCGGAGAAAATCCAAAAAACCTGCTCATAAAATCTCCTATGTTAATCTTATGGGAAAAAGGTTTTTGGCTTTTCCTAAGTTAATTTTAATGTAAACTTCACATTTGCTTTTACCAATCAACTCAGCTCCACAAAACAATCATTTTGGTGTTTAAATTGTGATTCTACGTCCAACCGTTGCAGAGATATTCAAAGTGCTAAACACAGTATGTTGTCCAATGTTATCCTTATGGAGAATAAATAAAATTTGATATCTCCATTATTAAGGGTGTTTGGTCAAAAAATTAATTTGTAATATATTATTTTTTTCACATCAGGATAAAAATTAGGAAACAAAATGGATATATATTAAATAATTCGCATTGCTATTAAGTGAGTTATGGGTCTTAAAAGTAGAGATTTTGACAAATGTTGGGAGAAGGTCAGTAAGAAAACCGTTGGTCCGATTCCAATGAAAATTTACAGTTGTGTTGGATAAATTCAGGTTATTATTACTAGTATAATTTTATTTCAAAATAACAAAAATCAGAAATATATTTTTACTTTAATACTCAATTAAAAATATATTAATACAATTTTGTGGTATAAATAATAGATTAAGTTGTGCGAGTCAGTATGATATAAATGTTCGAATTTGTTTGAAGTTTATATCTTTTTTCGTTTGGTCTATGACCTGCTCCTTTGGTTCTTGGAAATTGCCTTCCGGGGCAGAGTAGACCAGCCGCACTACACCTCACTAACACAAACTCCCACGCACAGCGCCACCACGCGCGCACCCCACGCACGAGCGCGTAGTCCAAGGTCGCGCCGCCCCCTACACTCCCTCCAGCCACACCCTCCACGAATCCCGCCACTCGCTCAACACGAGTACCGCGTCTCCGCGTTTTTCTGTTTTCAGAGTATTATGGTATTACTGCAACCGTAGAAATTAATGCCTTGTAAGAAATATAGGCATACAAGAAATAGAAAAGCAATTGCGAGTAAAACATTGTTGTGTGAAACAAGTTATAGGCTAGGGTCTATCTGTCATGTAACTGAAGATACAGCTTCTTCTGAAGGTGTATTTAACTAAGTGATAGGAAAGTGTAAATTTACTATTTAATTTAAATTTCGTGGAGACATTCTTTTCTATAATCAGTTGGACAAGTTAATTTTGCAAAGCAATCAGAAAAACCCTAACTTCCATTTTTGGAGGATATACAAATTACAAATGTTGTTTTTTTAGCTCCCAAAAACGGTAAAAAAATCGGGATGTAAAATTAATGCAAATTATATTATATGACATAAAAAGCCAGAAAATGTAGGCCTAAACCCACTTCCATAATTTTAGCACAAATATTTAAAGCCAGATATTTAATTTAATACATAATTCTACAGTATTCAGTTATGAGAGTATTGTTCAGCTTTGACACTCGGCTTCTAAATTGTGGATAAAGATTTGCTTGTGTAGCCAGGTAGTAGAGTGGTTACACAAGCCCACCACCACTTGTTGTTTTATGAATTTCCTATCGAAAGTGAACTATTAGCATGACCCGCACGGTGAAACTTAAGCCCGGGATCAGCATAGAAGTTCCTAACGTGACCTCCTGAACACGTCTTGGGAGTCGTTCAAAATGATATATATTATAGTAGCCCTTTACTGTGAATTTTATTCTCGAATATATATATATATATATATATGTGTGTGTGTGTGTGTGTGTGTGTGTGTATGCACACTAGCGGTCGCATTTTTTGTCCGATTTACTTCAAATTTGGTAGGGACGTTCCTTTCTATAAACAGTTGGACAAGTTTGTTGGGCAAAACAATCGGAAAACTCTAAACCCCATTTTAGGGAATTATTCTTTCAAATTTCGAGTTTTTGGGCCCAAAAAGGGTCAGACAAGCCCCGGTCGTAAAAGTAATGCATGTATTAAGATAGGAATTAGTGAAGCGAAAGTTTTAAGCCCTCTTTCGTCATTCTAGCATAAATATTTACCGAGTTATTAAAGAAAATGTAAATCGGCTAAACACAGTAGGTTGTCTTATGGGTTTTTTACATTAGAAAGATTGTTATTCATTTGTTGGTGTATCTGTACCATCCCCAGCAACATGGCGCCTACTTTAAAGCCCGACTGGACCTTCTCCCAACCTTATAATGCGCAAAATTGTATTCCTAGCATTGCAGGTAAATGAAACCAGGAACATCAGCACAGACAAAAAATCAATGTTTTCAGATTTCAATAAAATTTGAATAAATGTATGTTTTTACACTGGTTTTGAGTTTTAAAAGTTTAGTACGTGGAAATTCACTTCACTCACATCAGCGTGCTGCGTGCGAACTCGTTTTGTATTGCTATAAGTAGGCCTAAGCATTTCCAACTCCATCTCAATTTAGTTTGGAGTAAACAAAGATAAAATATGAGGATTTTCTAGTAGGATTTTTCGGTAGTCCTTCGGGCCTATAAAACGGGATTGGGCTTCATTTTTTGCTGGGAAAATGTGGTCCGATTGTCAATTGTTACGATTAATCACGGTTAGATTGTGAATGTTGGCATATATTGAGGCTCTGGCTCTGTCATCATTTTCGGTTAATAAACACCACGTTGTGGCCGTCGATTTCGGATTTTAGAATGCGATGAACGGTTGTTATCGTCAAATATAATGCTGTGAAATTGCCTATTTTGTTTTGCTATTTCCGTGGATAATATGCTGTTCGCTTGCCGCTTCAGGCTAATAAAACGTGGTCTACTATACCAAAAAATTCAGTCATTTCGGTGTTTTTGAACACCATGTTGCGGAAAAATTTATGTTTTTACCAATAAAACACAGCCTAAAATGCGTTTCGGACGTCGGTTTTGGTATATACAACACGACTCGGCTTTATAAATTACCAAGAAAATGCGGTCCGATTGCCGTTTTGAGCGATTAAGGGTGTTTGGTCAAAAAAATAATTTGTAATATATTATTTTTTTCACATCAGGATAAAAATTAGGAAACAAAATGGATATTTATTAAATAATTCGCATTACTATTAAGTGAGTTATGGGTCTTAAAAGTAGAGATTTTGACAAATGTTGGGAGAAGGTCAGTAAGAAAACCGTTGGTCCGATTCCAATGAAAATTTGCAGTTGTGTTGGATAAATTCAGGTTATTATAACTAATATAATTTCATTTCAAAATATAAAAAATCAGAAATATATTTTTACTTTAATACTCTATTAAAAATATATTAATACAATTTTGTGGTATAAATAATAGATTAAGTTGTGCGGGTCAGTATGATATAAATGTTAGAATTTGTTTGAAGTTTATATCTTGTTTTGTTTGGTCTATGACCTGCTCCTTTTGTTCTTGGAAATTGCCTTCCGGGGCAGAGTAGGCCAGCCGCACTACACCTCACTAACACAAACTCACACGTACAGCGCCACCACGCGCGCACCCCACGCACGAGCGCGTAGTCCAAGGTCGCGCCGCCCCCTACACTCCCTCCAGCCACACCCTCCACGAATCCCGCCACTCGCTCAACACGAGTACCGCGTGTCCGCGTTTTTCAGTTTTCAGAGTATTATGGTATTACTGCAACCGTAGAAATTTATACCTTGTAAGAAATGTAGGCATACAAGAAATAGAAAAGCAATTGCGAGTAAAACGTTGTTGTGTGAAACAAGTTATAGGCTAAGGTCTACCTGTCATGTAACTGAAGATCCAGCTTCTTCTGAAGATTTATTTAACTATGTGATAGGAAAGTGTAAATTTACGATTTAATTCAATTTCGTGGAGACATTCTTTTCTATAATCAGTTGGACAAGTTAATTTTGAAAAGCAATCAGAAAGACCCTAACTTCCATTTTTGGAGGATATACAAATTACAAATGTTGTTTTTTTAGCTCCCAAAAAAGGTTAAAAGAAATCGGGATGTAAAATTGATGCATATTACATTATATGACAAAAAGCCAGAAAATGTAGGCCTAAACCCACTCCCATAATTTTAGCACACATTTATTAGAAAGCATTAATTTAGATTCATTACATTCATTAGATTCATTTGTTGGTGTATCTGTATCATCCCCAGCAACATGGCGCCTGCTTTATAGCCCGACTGGACCTTCTCCCAACCTTATAATGCGCAAAATTGTATTCCTAGCATTGCAGGTAATCAAACCAGGAACATCAGAAAAGACAAAAAATCAATGTTTTCAGATTTCAATAAAATTTGAATAAATGTATGTTTTTAGACTGGTTTTGAGTTTTTAAAGTTTTGTATGTGGAAATTCACTTCCCTCACGTCAGCGTGCTGCGTGCGAACTCGTTTTGTATTGCTATAAGTAGGCCTAAGCATTTTCAACTCCATCTCAATTTAGTTTGGAGTAAACAAAGATAAAATATGAGGATTTTTTACTGAAAATGTACTATATCAACCAAATCTATTCAAAAACCAAATCTATTAATCAACCAAATTAATAACAGAGAAGACTTGAACAGACATAGTAAATGCTTTAACTACTGATATTGAAACATATTTCCTGAAGCCTTACTGATAACTTTTTAATATTTTTTATAAATAAATAAAGAGAACCATACAATCCATTTATTTTCCAATTGTATATTTTTGATTTGAGTATATATGTTTTTAAATCAGTAAATAGTAAAAATAGGCGCTCATTGGTGATAGAACGGGGTCGAATCGCCGATTGTATTCGTAAAATATACGTTCCGGTAGTCGTTCGGGCCTATAAAACGGGATTGGGCTTCATTTTTTGCTGGGAAAATGTGGTCCGATTGTCAATTGTTACGATTAATCACGGTTAGATTGTGAATGTTGGCATATATTGAGGCGATTGTCAATTGTTACGATTAATCACGGTTAGATTGTGAATGTTGGCATATATTGAGGCTCTGTCATCATTTTCTGTTAATAAACACCACGTTGTGGCCGTTGATTTTGGACTTTAGAATGCGAGGAACGGTTGTTTTCGGCAAATATAATGCTGTGAAATTACCTATTTTGTTTTGCTATTTCCGTGGATAATATGCTGTTCGCTTGCCGCTTCAGGCATATATAGCATTTTATTTATCCTCCAGAACAATAACATTGAAAGCTGATTACGCAGGTTTGCTGCAACAAGGAACACAAAAAATATGTGTTTTTATGCAATTGTCAATACAACTTAACCAGTCGAAGCTGCATACCAAGTTTTATTCATTTATGTTCATAATTAAGGGAGACATTACATTTTACTTATGTGCACGTGTTTATATAAAAACGTGGTCTACTATACCAAAAAATTCAGTCATTTCGGTGTTTTTTAACACCATGTTAAGGCAAAATTTATTTTTTTACCGATAAAACACGGCCTAAAATGCGTTTCGGACGTTGGTTTTGGTATATAAAACACAACCCGGCTTTATATATTACCGAGAAATGCGGTCCGATTACCGTTTTTGAGCGATTAAGTACATTTCCGGCATAAAATATGGTTTGTACTCAATTTTTGGCCAATAACAAAATTTGTGGTCGTATTTATGACTCATGTATATAGTCAATGGTAATATGCTGTAAAATGATCGCAAAAAATTACTGATTTTGGCTGATAACTACACATGCCCGGTCGGTAAATGTCTCTAAAACCCCAGGGTTTGACCGTTTTCAGGCTAAAATGTGGCTCGATTGACGTTTTATACGGCAAAATGAGAATATATTGCTATTTTAGGCCGATAAAATGTGTTTCGATCTTAGTTTTGGTAAAATCTTCGACTTCGAAAATTACATACTTTGGTACTTCCACTGGCGTGTTAGCCTTTAAGACGGCCACACACTACTGGACTTTTTCCCGAACAAAACATCGGACCGAGCAGGATTTGGGGTCGAAGGGAGAAAATCCTGTAGTTAGTGGGGCCTCCGAACCAGACATCGAACAAGACTTCGGACCAGACATCAGACCGAGCGCTCTCGAGGCGGTTTTTTGAGGAAAGATCAAAGAAAGATCGGTCCGATATCTTGTTCAGGGTCTGGTTCGGGGTTTGGTAGTGTGTGGGAGCTCCATACGCTGCTCCGAGCGCCGTCACGAGCCCCGCCGCTAGCGATACGACGACTGAGGGTTGCGGTCTTGACTGTTGTCATTTTAGTTACCAGTTCACTAGTTTATGTATAGTAGTCTGCACGATGGAGTGGTCTGAGGAAAAAACTTTGATGTTTATTTCCGAGTACAACAATAGGCCAGTTTTGTGGGACTTGACCCATCCTTCACTACCACAAAGAGGAATGGCGCTTGGAGAGAAGTGGGTGAAATCGTGGGGAGGTGGGTGACATGGGTGATATATATTTTATCTTGTTCCGATGAGTTTGAAATTTGAACTACAAATTTCACGCTCGGCCGCTCCGTCTGTCATTTTCGTTCGATAATCGCACTATATATTCAGTAGTTAAGGATACGGAAATGGTACAGGGGGCAATATAATAAGGATTCCGGCTTGGTCTTCTTCTGTCACAGGTGATGTCTTGTTCGGGGTCTTGATCGGGAAGAAGTTCGGAGTTAATTTAGCTACCTTCGTGCCTTGCTCCCTGCTCGATCCGATGTCTTATTCGGGCAAAGGTCCGGTAGTGTGTGACCGCCTTTAAATTACGGTTTGGGTATAAACTATTGCGGTTTTCCTTGGCCGATAAACAACGTTTAGGCCTACTTGTCGTTTTCGGTTTAAAAGTTACGGCGACCATGAATTGCGGTCAAATTGCAATTTTTTATCCGAAAAAACCGGTCAAATTGCTGATTTTGGTCCATGAATTCAAGACAGTCGTCTTTTTAGGCCGATAACACACATATTGGTCAATAAACCGCGTTCGGCTATTCTTTACGGCCGATCAAATTATTATTGATATGGAATTTTTATCAAATTTCCGGGGGAGGACTCCCGGACCCCCCACCCCTGAGGGGTATTCTATACACCCCTCCCCCCCCAAAAAAACCCAGGAATTTCCTGCCACCCAATGTGACTCCCTGGATCCGCCCCTGATCGTGCCTGAATTTTACTTTGTAACAGTAAGTAACAAATTCTTCTTTAGCTTTAACAACAAACGGATTCTAAATTACAACAATAGCGAAAACTTACATATAACAAAGGTTAGGATGTTCGTGATTGGAGTAAAATATCCCACAATTGTATATTTATGGAAAAATTGTTATGGCATAGTTCGGGGACACCCTGTACATTTATTTAATACAGTATTTTAAGAAATTAATAAGATCAATGTATTATGATTAAATATATTTGTTAAATTGTAATTCTTAAAATTAAAAAACATTTTAATTTATAATTAATGTTTATATAATAATAATGTTATTTGTTTTTAATACAGTAAAGCTATCCTAGCTTATTTGGGCCTAAATAATTCTAACCTCTACAATTAAAATTCAATTTTTTGGATAGTTCAAATTTTTTTACCGCGGTCCCTTGAGATTCGAACTATCCGAGTTCCACTGTATTTAAATTTGCTCACAACTATGTCAAACATTTTAATGATAAAATC
Source organism: Allygus modestus (assembly GCA_963675035.1). Classification (NCBI taxonomy): domain Eukaryota; kingdom Metazoa; phylum Arthropoda; class Insecta; order Hemiptera; family Cicadellidae; genus Allygus; species Allygus modestus. The sequence goes on along the minus strand of OY776114.1, from coordinate 71,810,673 downwards.
TGTATAGGCTACAAGAAGTGTACTCATCAAAACTATAAAGTGAACGCTCAAAATAAACATATATTTAAGATGAGTTGTCGGCGACAATGAAAGGCACACCAGTGGAAAATAGTAAGCAACCCAACCCTAGTCAACCAGTCGAGCCACGGGCCGTGCGCCCCGGACCGACGAAGAACGAGTAGGCGGAAAGACAGTGCTGCGTGGGGGGAGGGGAAGAAATGGGGAGAACGCGCTCCTCTCTCCCCCCAGCCAGATCACACACTCACAGCACTGCCCGAGTTGTCTTCCTAGCGGCGCGCGGTGGCGACTTGTAGAACTACTGCTCCTCACCGCCAGACTAGCCTAGCGGCCAAACACCCTTGTTTTTGGGATGGACCTATCTTCTTCCAAAAATGTATTCAATAACTCATGTAGTTTGTGCATGATGGGCTTAAAAACACATAACAAACTCTTAACTGTTTTTGGGATGGACCTATCTTCTTCCAAAAATTTATTTAATAACTCATGTAGTTTGTGCATGATGGGCTTAAAAACACATAACAAACTCAGCATTATAATCACAATGACTACCTAGATAAACTGAGCTTTAAATACCATGTTGCAAGGTCTTATGCACTCCCAACCCAATGTTTCGTTGCCGCGCCGTGATTTTATTTGTTTAGCATACCGTTGCGAAGTAGTTAGGAAAGCACGTGATTCCTCCATTCTGTGGTAAAACATAAATGATCTGACTAAATGCTCATTAGAACAAACATGGTGCATTGCACGGTGAAATGTTAAGTAATCTGTACCCATAAACTCTTCTATGGGGCAGTGATGGACCAATGGACATAACCCTAATGACGTGCGTAATGATATGCAGAAGCCTAAACGTTTCCTGCTCCACACGAAAATGGGCAACATGTTTTATTTAATTCGGTTCAGTATTTTTTTAGAAACCCTGAACAAATCTGGTTCATAAACAAACAGAAGGTGAACAAAATTTAAATATCCCCGCTGCATGCAACATTCCTTAAGTGTAACATCTGTTATTGCCTGTCCATAATGTGTGAGCAGCTACAGTTAAAATCAAATTATTCCCCATGTTATTACTATGGGCAAAAAACGAACTATGAGGGCAGCCCGTGCCCTTGAGAATAAAATATAAAATTAAAACCTTATTGCAAAACTACGAACTGAGACGAATTTTTTTGACACTTCAAACATTAAAATTGGCCAAGAAATAAGGGAGGAGTTGTGTTTACAAAAAAAAAAGGCTTCACGTATTATATATATATATGGATACTGGAAATTTATCGACCATACACATTTGTCATTTGATTTTCGTAATAAGACGACAAAGGGCAACACTAAGGGCAAGCGTCACAAGGTAAAGCGCCTTCAGTTTGACAGATACCCTAGTGGAAGTGATCAATAGAAATCAATAGAAATTTCTATTGATATCACTAGACCGTTCGGTGATATCAATAGAAGTCTATTGATGTAAATACGTATCACTAGACATCAATAGACATCAATAGAAATCATTAAAACCAAGGTAAATAGAAATCATTAAGAGTTTAATGACATGTATTGATATCAATAAAGATCACTACAACAACTACAAGTAAATAGACATCATTAAAATCATGGTAAATAAACATCAATAGACATCATTATATAATTTTATTAATTGAAAAAGATAACCATTACAATTTGTTTACAATGCCAAATAAATAAATTTAAATAAAATTATATATAATTTATAAATTACGAAAAAATTTTATTAGGCACTATATTTTTACAAAAGTCTATAGCAGTTTGCTAGTTTTCTTATGAAATTGTTGCTATATTACTATAACATGTCTGCATTAATATATTTTTTAATTTTAAAATTGTATTACTAAATCATTATAACAATCCTATATTAATATATTTTTTAACTACGGAATGTTTTTGTTGTAATATTATAAAAAAATCAATTACTGTTTTAAAATTAATTTTGTTAACTGTTTTGGTACATATTTTAAATGTAAATGCCCTTGTTTATTTCACAATATTATGTCGACTAATGAAAGTATATATATATATATATATATATATATATATATATATATATATATATATATATTATATTATTAAGTTCACTGCATAGGTAAATTAAAAATGAATTTTGAAGGGTACTCTGGTAATTTTCTTTTAAAAATAATATATATATATATATATATATATATATATATATATATATATATACTAGTGAATTATAAAGACCAAATTCAGTATTTCATAAGGCCTAAGTTTCATAAAATAATCAGTATTACTATTTACTTAGTTTTATTTATAGTTTTAGTATTTAAAAAATTTAATAAAAAGGATTATGATCAGAACTTATCAATAAAACATAGAGAATATAAATTTAATTAGAATGTATTTATTAATATACAGTTTACATATCGATGGTGAATATACAATTCTATTATAAAATAAGAAAATACAAATTGCATAACTTGCTTTTTACCAGTCACCAATAACATATAACTGCCGATCACATCCCATAGTCTCATTATGAGCAAAGAGAAAAAAAACCGTGCGCGGCGCCGGCGCCTGCAAAGGTCCCAAAGCAAAACACTCCATAACCCACCGCCACCCCGCCACAAGCCACCAAAACAGATGACGTCTGCCGGAAGCTGTAACGGTCAACAGTCAACGCGTCAACGGTTAACCTGTGTTTGGGAACTGAACTAAAACCAAGTTTTAAGTTTTCCAGGCTTTATTGGTTTCTTAATTGAGTATATTTACATAATCTTCATTCAAGAGTTACTTCAGTTATACAGTTTTGCATTAAAGCTGTACTGTTTCTAGGTAAGTGACATACACTTTTTAAGTTTCCAGCTATAAGCATAACCATAACCTCAATAACTACTTGGTACACAATTCACACATTTAATTTGTATTGAAATGTAAATTTGAGTACTGCTGTTGGAATGATAAATAAATAAATAGACTAATTTAGTCCTGAATGCCAGGTTCCTGTCATGCATATTTTTGAGAAATCATAGGAACTAGACCTACAGTACCTAAGTTAGTTATAACTTATAATTTGCATTATCACGGGTGAGTTTTAAAAGTTTTCTTTTGCCAAAGTAAGTTAATTCTGTATTATAAATCCTGACACTAGGCCTATCAATCTCCAGGAGGTGTAGGATACACTTTCATAAGCGGAACGATATAGGCCTAAAGAACTGAATGAAATTGTTCGATACGGTATATCGATTAGGTCGATATTTGTATCTATTGCAAAATATTTTATAGTCTGTACATTAATCCTTACATCATAATTGTTTTGTTTAGTTTGTTTTTTAATTAGGCCTAAACTTAAAATTAAATTAAAAACATGACAATGAAATGACACGATAATGTTATTTCTGGCAATACATGTTTAAGTAATAGTGGAATCAACGTTTGTTATCTGGACAGATTTCAAGACACCTAAAACTGAAACATAACATAACCGAATGACCTAAATAATCGTTATACCAGATCAAACCATTATGTTTAATGTAGGCGTATGACATATTAACTATGCGCTTTCAGAAGATTGTTAGTTTTTTAATCAATTAAAACTTATTTTAATTATCATGTGTCCGATTAGGTGCTGATATGATATGATTCAGTTTGCTGAGACCAAAGTAAAACACATTGAGGGAGTCATCAAGGATTGTCTCGGACCCGAAATGAATCAACTCCTTACCCAAGAAGAAATCCAGGTGACATTATTTTTAAACTTGTTCTGTTAATATGTTAAAGAATAAAGGTAAAATACTATTATTGGGTACAGTATGCTTCACAATCAATTATCCAAGGTCTAAGATTTTAAATAGCCTTGACACTTATCAAAATAATTATTATAATGGTCGCCACATATCTTGACGGATATGAATCGGCACTAACTTACTAGCCATACAGACTGTTTCGATGTCCCCCTGAATCACTCACAGATGTATGTGTATGATTGTAAGGTTGTAATCAGTTAAACTTACTCAGTTGAACTTACTGTAGGCCTATGTAGGAAAAATAAACTAAAAATTAATAATCCCATATATCCTCCCCTCGCCATACCCAACACTTGCCAAACCATCAGTCAAGATCTGTGGAAGACCCTTATGGCTGTGCCTACTTACAAAATTAGCATAAAATGTGAAAAAGGTAATAATATAGAGTTGTATCAAATTATTTTCAAGTATTTATTTCATACAACAAATTTTGCAGTAGGCCCTAGTGTTTTTATGATTGATTCACACAAAAATCATTGTAAGTTTTTTTCACAACGTACCGGTAGCAAAATGTTCAAAAATTATAAAATATGATGATATAAAAATGTGATTTTTCATTTACCGGCATTTATTTAACGTTTTATCATATGAAAGTTGTGAAATCTTGACGATTGCTTCATGTAAACAAATGTGATAATAATGTGTTACAATAGTAATAAACTGTATCACGAAACTGACACATACTTTCTACATTTTAGCCCAACTTCAATGAATAAATTACTTTTTATTTACTAAATATAGAATTCAAAGCACAATCGAATGTACAGAAAATCTTGTAAACAAGTTGTTTTCAAAAATATCCACCCAAATCCCTGTTTTGGAGGCACTACAGAATCCATCACTACGCTCGTGGTTTTATGAGGGGAAATGCTCCCTAATCCCCCCCATGTTATTAACCCATTGGCGTAGACATACGAGCAGGTCTCGTTCCTTACTTGTAATTTTATTAACGTGTGAATTGGAGTATAAAATTGGTGTTTTTAAATGGATTAATGGCATATTTTAATTAAAATATTGTTTTCTTTCAGTTTAGAGAGTCGCATTGGCACACACACAGTAGACATAAGTAAAGATTAGCAAAATCAGTGTTGACCATGTGCAAGTCTCAAAGAATTAACCGATCCCGTCAACTTCCAAGCAAGCCTGCCACCGTTTATTTTACTTGGGCCCTCCCACCAACGTTGCCACAGACTGGTTAACTCATTGAGAGTTGTACAACTGGTCAGTTTTGGTCGTGTGCGGGAATCGAACCCACGAACATCGTATCGCCACCTGGCCAAGGTGTTTCCACGACGTAGCCAACTCAGCTAACACGACCAAAGGCCTGGCGGCGATATTAAGTGTTTTCAGTCAGTCCGCGCCCCTAGCGGATAGAACCGTAGACGCCCGCGGTCATTAGTTACATATTTTGCTACTAGAGTGCAGCACCAATCAATTCCCGTTATAGGCTACTACAAATAGAATAAAATTACTACCTCAATGGGTTAAGGGGCAACATATTTTGAATTTCCTCTGTTGGTCAATGCTAAATTGACAAGCATATCAAGTTTGAACGAAATTGATCAATAAATAAGAGAATTAGTAATTTTTGTATTCCCTGTAAGAATAACATTGGACAGCCTACTGCATTTACCGTAAAATGAAAATTTAAATTTTCTCCGCAACCAGTAATTGTAGAATAGTAATTCAAGATACAAAATTATTTAGTTTTTTTTTTTAGCTCTTTAATGATGAATAGTGTTATTTTTTATATTTATGTTTTTTTATTAAAAATCCAAAAAACTTATTTTTTGATATTTTAAGTCTTGTAATTTATGAACCCGAATTTTTACAGAAATGCGGGTGGTGTCATTTTGTTGGAAAACTAAAGTTCTACAAACGACTAAAGTTTAATCAAAATTGTTAGAGCCGTTTTTGAGAAATCTTGATTTTTCATGAATTTTGTCGATAATTGCCCTTAAAAGTTCCAAAAAATGGGAAAAAAACGCCTGGAGATATTGTGGATTAGTACCTACATACCATATTTCATAAAAATCAGACCATTGGTTAGGGCTCTAGCTTTGTACACATCCAGACAGACAGACAGACACACAGACATCACGTAGAAATCACTTTTTTGGGTTCAGGGAGCACCAAAACGAATATTTCCACTTACAACTCAAATTCGAAAATTTTGACGAAAACAATACTTTTTCCATATACTATGTATAAGGGGGAGAAAGTAGAAATATAGTAGTGATGTAAAATTATTAATTTTAAACATTAATTTCACGTTTTTATTACCACATAACTTATTGCATGTTTATTATTTGTTCACAGAAATTGTCAAAGAAAGAATCCTGGAAGAAAATCCTAACACATCAAAAGAAGAAATTGAGAAATTGAGCTTGGAAGTGGCAGTATCAGCCAGTACATCACTCAGAAAATTGTCACACTAAACCAAGAAGATCAAGGAAATCAGTGAATAGTATATAGGCCCAAATTTTAGTGTTGGCTGTGTAGTTTACTTATGTGAACAAGTAAATTAATATAGGCCCTGATTTTAGTGTTTTTTGGTGCATTTAAAAAAAATTAGTTCTAAGAAGTAAGTAAGTAAACATTAGTCCTAGGTCATAAATTTACTGTTTTATTATTTTTTTTTAATATACTTGTTAGTACATTAATTTGTTGTGTTTTAATTACAAAATACCAGTTAAAGACTCAATAGAATTTCTTATTGATGTCTATTGATACGTATTGATGTCTAGTGATACGTATTGATGTCTAGTGACCCAATTACGTAGTGATATCACTACGTATCAATATCAATAGAGATCAATACGTATCACTAGAAATCAATAGAAACAATTTTCTATTGATCTCTAGTGATAGGTATTGATGTCTAGTGATCCAATTACGTAGTGATATCACTACGTATCACTAAAAATATTTCTATTGATTTCTATTGATCACTTCCACTAGGGTACTATTTCCGTGCAGTGTAGAACGATGATCTGTAGAGTAAATGGACCGTTCATTTCAGTTTAAATTTAGTTCACATGAAATGGCTAGTTGTGTCAACGGTCCTATTTTGTAAAATTATAAAAATATATCGATAAAGGTCCGTTGTCGCAACGAGCCTGTAGACGCTTTGGACCGTTTTGCTTATATTAAATGGGTTCATTGGCTCTATGACCCTCTTTAAAAATATAATAATAATATAAGGGGCCGTTGTGTCAACGATCTGTAGAGTAAATGGTCCTTCTTTTTTTAAATTAAATATACCGGAGGGTCATTGTATCAACGAGCTGTAGTGTAAATGGACCTCATATTAAATAAAATATTATTAAATAGGTCCGTTGTGCCAATGATTTGTAGAGTAAGTGAGCTGTCCCCCGTCAAACATATAACCCACACTACCGTCAAACTATGAAGGAACTGGATAAGTTCGAGACATGCTATACAAATTTAAAAACAATTTATAATTGAACAGTTAGAGACAAAATCACAATGTAATTGAATTTAAATATTTTTCCTCCCAAATTTTAAATTGATTAAAACACTCCAAAAACCATTACAGTAGTGGGTATTTATCTCAATCTTTTCAGAAGTTAAATGCTTGTGGTAACCATGTTACACTCTTCAAAACAGTTTTTATGATCATTTTATAATCCTTACAGCATGGGAATTTCAATGAACCTAGTAAAAATCCCTTAAATGTTATAAAAATCATAAATACCCAAATTTTGGATATTTACCCGGGTTTGGGGTAGGTGCCTGGGTAAATTCCCATTTTTTATTTACCTACCCACTGGGTATTTACCCGGCCCACATCACAACCTACGACTTGACTGATGAAGATAAAATGCAGTAGAAAGATAGCCGATAGCTCAAGGCAGACATAGGCCTACTCCTGGCAATATTATACTTCAGGGCTTCACTGACCCATGTTAATCATAATACACCAACGACTGAATCGATGGAGTTGAAGTGCGGTAGGAAGATAGCTAATAGACTGGAAGGAGACCTGCTGGCTTTTATTAACAAAACAATAACTATCACAACAAACTACAACACAGATAAAGCTGACATTTTTAATAAAACACTGTAATTCTCCCATTCTGAATGTGGAATTCATGCCACTGGAATTTATAGTTAGGTATGTTATTAACACATATACTAGGATGATGAAGATGAAATTCAGTAGGAAGATAGGCACATAAGAATCAATCGTTCAAACCTGTATTGAAAATTTGTTAGGCTCGGCCCTACTGGAATTCAAAATTGTTATATTTGTAATCCATGTTAACCTTATAGAGTGTTGATTTCATCTGTTTCCACAGTAACAATATTTTTACCAGCTGGAAAAGAAATGGTTATCAAGAAAGATCACGCAAACAAAGTTGCAACGCGTACTAGCTAGTCTATTATATCTGTAGCTTAAAACTGATCCAGGAACGTTTAGGAATACTGCAAGGCTGTTGTTAATCATTAACCACATATTCGAATTAAAGGACTCAACAAGACAATCAGAGGAAAGTGTTAGTTTCTTATACAACCTTTATATAAAGTATCAAGTTAAAACACAATTTTTTAAATTGGAGTTTGATTATAAAGTGTGATTTGACAATAAAACTGGAAGGTGAACAAGGCAAAGCTAGTATAATATAATAGCATTATAATTTTCACTGTTGTGCTAAAATGTAGTATTAATATCTTTATAGGTATATAATTCTGTACTTAAGCGAAATTTGTAAGTCAAAATTGTGGGAGTTTGGCAAATCACAGGATAATGGGACAGGGTTCAATTTAGGGCTATAGGTCTTGATCCCAGGGACTAGGAAAAAATAGCAGTACTCCTAAAAGTTGTAAGCAAACGAGAAACTATGTAAAACATCCTCTATAAGAAAAGCATAGGGATTTAAAACCTCTGATTTGTTTACATGAAAACATGGGATTAAGTGTCTATTTTGTTTATAAACTTGCAGGGTTCCTACGTACCGTATACTGTTTTATTTTCCTCGGTATGTAAAGAGAGATAATATCAGTTGAGAGTTGCAGCAAGATTAAGGAGGGGCCATGGCCCCTTCAAGCTACTAGTTCGATATAATTTTATTGTTTTTATATCAGATGGTTGCAGGGTTTTAAATATAAAAAAAAATTAATTCCAATAAACTTAGAGTTGTATGTAAATTTCTATTAAAGCTCAATTAATTTTAAATACAGAAATTCGTTAAGGAATTTGCTTAGTTCCGACATTTCAGATTAACCTGATTTATTTTCACCATTGTCATACTTTGCACTCTGTCCATAATCTTCTGTAATTTTACCTAAGTGATTTTTCTCACCAATAATTTTTTGCGTTTTATTCTTTCTCACCCCATTTTTCTCCTTCTTTTTCTTTCCATCTACTTTCTTGTTTAACTTGGACTTTTCCTGTCCCACCACCCAGTCATCATCATCGTCATTGTCACTCATCCCACCGTAAGCGTTTTCTTTGCAGTTGTTGGCGATTCGTCGACTGGCGATGCGCGAACTGTTGCGACCCATCCCCAGACACTTCTCCAGGTGGGGAGCGAATCTGGATGCAGACAGCGGTCGGTTACAGGACGGACAACAACACTCCTGCGCTTTTTTTACATAAGGTTGCCCAAAAATGTCAGTCTCGATATTTTCAGCTATCCTAAATGTGTTGATGTCCTCTTCACTCATCCTGGGTATCCCACCTAATTTTGTTTCACGGTGTATTTCAAATGTAATTCCTAACACTATATCTTCCACTAACTCATCAAAAATGTGAGTTGCCGCTGCTTCCATGTTCCCGGGAATGGATAAAAACTGATTCAAACGATGTTGAAGCTCTTCCACCGAAGTGCATGGGTCATCTGGTAGGTCTATAGCTGCCATAGCTGAAACAGAACAATTAAGTTATCTAAATGTCATAGAATAAAATATACAATAAATTGGTTGAAAATTCCTTTGTAATGTTTCTTGTATCTATATTACAAGAACAATTAATATCACTAACAGTTGACATGAAGCATTTGTTGCCTGATTTGTTGCATCTGGGCTGCTTCTCTATTCTGACAGAAGCTGTCATGCTATTTGTAATCCTTAAAGCTTATTTTGTCTTCTGGGTCATTCTAATAGACAAAAACTCTAGTAGCTGGTACATTTACTTTTTTACCTCCTAGCATAAATTAAAAACTATGAGAAAAATTCCTCTGTTTGGTAAACAAGATCAAATCAACCAATTACAAAATATATTTCTTAAATAATTTAATTTTAGGCAATTCAAAATTAAAATAGTATTCCAGGGATGCAGTTATTTTTGGATCCGAGAAATAAATCCAATTAGACCTAGTATAAACACTAAGAAGATCTGGTCTTATGGGCAAAATTCATCAGTGCGACATAGTTCTCCACTTAAACAAGAGCAACTTTTTGATTAGTTTTCCATACTCACAATTCAAAATTGGGGAATTAATTGCTATTTTTGTTATATTTTACACTATTTACACTGTTATAAATCATGTTTTTAAATATATTTTATCTAGGCTACTTTATTTGTTTGTGTTATTTACATTCCTTTAATTGTGAACTGAAATGAATTCCATCAACGCAAATTATCGTAGTTCATGTATAAGTATACTAAAAGATACAGAATCTATTCACCTTGCTTTTTCATGGTGATAAGAAAAATTGTTCATACCGAAAAATCCAGAATGTGAGAAATGTGGTAACGTATTGAAAACAAAAATAAGAGGGGAGAATCAAGTTTTATTTCATTGTCAGAAAATCAACAACTCAAACAAACATTAGGACCTAAGTTAAATTTTACTGTATTGTCATTCATAAAACACCAAAAATAATATATCGTTTATAGTTCTTTAAATATAATACAATCAATAACAAATATCATAAGTCACACGATTATAACCGATCATTATTTTCATTTTGTAATATATTATAGGGGTGTCTGCAGACCTGTACCCAACAATTATGTGGGCACAGCTCGTAAGCATTTAGATTCATGTCCGGCTGTATACATGTGGCGGTCGCTGGCTGTTGTCAATGCATATACAAGTTTTTAAAACCACCATTATTCCAAAAACAGATGGCCTCCGTTTAATCAGAAAGTACCATTAAGTTACAGTATAAATTACTACAGCCTATTTCAATAATTGGAACTTAGCACCACACTCAAAATGAGGAATCATATTCTTGACTTCAATCCTTATTAAAAACTAACTCAACAGGCCCAACCAACATTGTATCATTGTACATTAAGAGGTAACAAGTGCAAAATACTGTATGGGTGCTACTGATATAAATGCATAAGTGTTGTAAAATATTATAGGCCTAGACCAACTATTTTAAAATTAATGGCCAACCATTCTATTACGTTAACAATTTTGCAATGTAAGAGTAATCTGCGGCTTGTTAATAGTAGGCTATGGATCCTAACTGTTTTGAGGTTATATAACCTTAAAACCGAGATAAGGTTTTTTGATTTCATACAAAGACACACCAATAAGATAAAATACTGTGGTTTTTGTACAAAGCATATACTATTGATATTGATTCAAATACTAGTTATTACTAAGCATTTCAACATATTACCTTAATAAATTCCGGAATAAACTTCAGCCAAGTTAGATCCTAGTTAAATTAGCATTCAAGATTCAATCTGAGAGTAAATTAAAGTTTAATTATAAAGTATGTTTTGAAAATTAGATAACTATTTAATACAACATAATATGTGAAAAATTAAAACAAGGAATAAATACAAATTAATACACTGTCTTCTCACGGTAAGACCTAAACAAACATCAACAATGATTTTGACATTTTAAAGTGTGTGTTTTTTGGCTTTTTGCATTTAGGCTGTTGTAAGTTGTAAGTACTATTCCATGAAGCTTATTTTTGCATTTTCAATATTTTTCACACTGGTTTTCTGGGGTTGCGTTAGTAAATTTGTGTTGGTCATATAAATCTGTAACAAAGGTTTTATTTTGGTAGTCACATAAATTAAAAAGTTAAGGCTTGTGGTTTGTGGTTATGCTTTCTTCTGGTTTGCTTTGCAGGCTGAACTGGGCTAGTGGGCTGGAGCTGGACATATTCATACGGTTGTATTACCTCCATATAAATGTATGCTCCATGCTCGGGACTTGTCTGTTATCTGGAAATAATCACATATATTAAGAAACTGTATTCTAATAATAATACAATGACTTTATTGAGCCAAATAACAATGCAAAATAAAGGCCACAACAAATATGTATAACACTATAAGTAAACCATGCACAGTCAAGAATGTCTTTATATAAAAACTAACATCATAGAGTACCCGATGAGGGTCAGTTTTAGTTTTGCGGGAAATCACATATCGAAACTTTACCACGAGAGTGTTACCATTGACCAGATAGGACCAGATATAGGATCTGCAGGCCCCTAAGTGCAACTAGAGGTGCGGGCTCTTACAGCCCAGGTCATAACTAGCGATCTTTTTTTGATTGTTCGAGGCTTCTGAACATGGTACTTGTGTGTGCGGGCCCCTTGACCCCTTTTTTGATGCGAGCCCATGGGCGTGCACCAATATACATAGACTAACTTATTCTATGCTATATAGCATATGCTTAAATCTGGCCCTGTATACTCGCCTTCGGCTCGGCCCAGACTCCGTTTGGGGGCTTTGCTTACAGTGTAAGTACGTCCTTGAAACTTGCAGATGTATGTCTGCATTCTGCGTTACTGACATATCAACTGCAGCAGAAAAATAGTAGTTATGTAACGGCAACGCAGATTTTATAAATATAATTTATTTTTATTTTTGGGGGATAACAACGAAATAACAAACTATAAATATTATATGTGTACACCACACATATAACGCTACGTGAACCAAATTAATCGGCACAAGGTTACATTACACTGTCCCCATAAGTTGTTACATCATTGGTTAAGTATTTTTGTTTTCTAAAATGTCAGTCCAACATTCATAGAAATAAAAACACGGGATATCTAGAAACCTTTTATGTTATTTTTTAGGATAAAATAATTTAGATTGGTCACATGACTTTTGATATACACTTCCGGTGACGTAAAGATACGCGTTGTGTAACATATTAGGCCTCTAAGAACTATTTTTAGATATATGTTTGTATGCATATGTTTCTCACTACCACATAAAGCCACTTGCTGCAACGTGGAAGATAAGAAATGTTTTTTTTCAATTATCAATATAACCAGGTGAAGATCAAGGCTAGTAACCTTGGGTGAAGATAACTTACATCAAAGTTTTATTAATTTATAAGGTACTAGCTGACTTACCCATTCTTCGCACAGGGGTTTTCTTTACCCGTTCTTTAGTCAATGCAATTTGAATTTAGTTAGCTTGAAACAGCTGTTTTTGTTTCTGCTCTTTAATCTGTCAAATGGAAGTATCCACAGCTGTTCGCATTACGGTTTCTGAATGTTTACTTTATTCTGAAATGTAAACATTGAAACTTAAGACGTTCACGGGACTTAGCCCTAGGGGATTTTAAGGAAGTTAATAGGCCTATGTGTTGTATGGGTTCAAGATCTACCTGTGTAAAGTTTCAGCCCAGTCGGTTCAGTAGTTTTTGCGGTCACCCGGAACATCAGACAGAAACCACCTCTTCTTTATAATATTATAGATAAAACTTTACTTATTCTTCATAAGAATAACATTAGGGCTGAGTATGCAGGTTTGCTGCTACGGAGATAATCAACAAAAAATCAATTTTTTGTGCAAATATCAATATACCAATACTGTTTGAAGCCACATACCTAGTTTAATCAATATACATTCATAAATAATGAAGATATAACATTTTATTTATTCTCCATAAGGATAACATTGGACAACATACTGTGTTTAGCACTTTGAATATCTCTGCAACGGTTGGATGTAGAATAACAACTTAAACACCAAAATGATCGTTTTGTGGAGCTAAACTGATTGGTAAAAGCAAATGTGAAGTTTACATTAAAATTAACTGAGGAAAAGCAAAAAACCTTTTTCCCCATAAGATTAACATGGGCGATTTTACGAGCAGGATTTTTTGGATTTTCTCCTAAACCACTTAACATAGGTTAATAATTTAAAATACTAAATTGTTTGTTTTTTTAAGCTCTATAACATGGTCCAAACCAAAATTGTGTTTTAACAATGTTAGGATACAAAATTCAAAAAACTGATTTTTGGAAAATTTAAAACCCCCATGAACCCCCTTCCCATAGTCCGATTTTTCTGGTTTTCAAACTTAAAGTCATAAATGCCATACACATTTGAGTCAAATTTCATCAAAATCGGACGTTTTTTACTCAAGTTATCGCATTCACTTATATATAAATTTGAACGAATAGTGTTTTTGTCATCTGGGGACCTTAAAACAAATACCCCCGTCGCAGCAAACCTGCGTACTCAGCGAATTTCCAATGCATATATATTGGTATCACTACTACCCAGAGCCACTTTCTAAGTTTCACAAAAATACATTCATTAATAAGTGATATATAGCATTTTATCATTCTCCATAAAAATAACATTAGCATTGAGTATGCAGGTTTGCTGCAACAAGGAAGATAAGAAATATGTGTTTTTTTTGCAATTATCAATATAACTCAACCAGGTGAAGCTACATACCAAGTTTTATTAATTTAGGTTCATAACTAAGGGAGATAAAAAACTTAAGTTGTTCTCCATATGAATAACATGGGAGCCGAGTATGCAGGTTTGCTGCAACCGGGAAAATCTACAAAAACCATTTATTGTGCTAATATCAATATACCACAAATAGTTGAAGCCACATATCAAGTTTCATCAATATACATACATAAATAATAAAAATATAAAGAGTACGTTATCTTTATTTATAGAAACCGGTATTAGTTTTTCTATCTACAAATTTCAAAAACCTTTCTTAAATTGAATAAACTTATGTTAAACGGACAGCACTTTATTTATATAATCATAAAACATATATATAGGGCCATTTTTAGTAGTTTCTTGCAATTACGAAACAATATTGTATTAGTATCTCGTTCTTTACAAGTAGTAATTTTTATCCAATGCTTTAGCTTATGAAAATTTGACAGCTTTTAAATATTAATTAATAAAAAAACGGTTTAACTAATGTGTTCCATTTTTGAACTGGAAGCGTGAAGTGTGTTGGAAAACATTTGTGTAAAATATGAAAACGATCCGTGCAGCCGTTTTCACGATATTGCATTACGAACACACACACACACCCACGGACAACGAATCATTTTCTCTGCTAATACGTAGATTCCTTCACTTTGTTCCGTCATCAAATGAATCTGTTAGTTTCTGTTTTCTACCCGGCTCTGTTTCCTCATTCATGTTGAGCAAAACAAATGGCGACACAATTTTTAATCTATATAATTGTAAAATAAACGGTATCAGGAAACTGACACATACTTTCTCCCTTTTAGCCCAACTTTAACGAATAAATTACTTTTTATTTCCTAAATATAGAATACAAAGCACGGTCGAATGTACAGAAAATCTTGTAAACAAGTTGTTTTAAAAAACATCCACCCAAATTCCTGCTTTGGGTGCAGAATCCATTACTACACTCGTGGTTTTAAAAGGGGAAATGCCCCCTATTCCCCCCAGGGTTATTAAGGGACATCATATTTCGAATTCCCTATGTTGGTCAATGCTAACTTGACAAGCATATCAAGTTTGAATTAAATTTATCAGTAAATAAGAGAGAAATAGTAATTTTTGTATTCCCCATAAGAATAACATTGGACAACGTACTGCGTTTACCGCAAAAAGAAAATTTCAATTTTCTCCGAAACCAGCAATCATAGAATAGTAATTCAAAATACTAAATTATTTAGTTTTTTGAGCTCTTGTTGATGGTGAATAGTAATATTTTTTTATATTTATTTCTTTTTATGAAAAATCCAAAAAACTGAATTTTTGATGTTTTAAGTCCTGTAATTTCTGAACCCGAATTTTTACAGGAATGCGGGTGGTGTCATTTTGTTGGAAAACTAAAGTTCTACAAACGACTAAAGTTTAATCAAAATCATTAGAGCCGTTTTTGAGAAATTTTGATTTTTCATGTTTTTTGGCGGTTTTTGGGGGATAATTACCCTTAAAAATCAAAAATTCAAAAAAATGAAAAAAACGCCTGGAGATATCGTGGATTAGTACCTACATACCAAATTTCGTAAAAATCGGCCCATTGGTTAGGGCTCTAGCTCTGTACACATCCACACAGACACACACACACACACACACACACACACACACACAGACAGACATCACGTAAAAACCACTTTTTTGGGTTCAGGGAGCACCAAAACGAATATTTCCACTAACAACTCAAATTCGAAAATTTTGACGAAAACAATACTTTCTCTATATACTATGTATAGGGGGAGAAAGTAAAAAGTGTAATGGAATGTACAAGCATGGGCTTGTATGTGTTATAGATACTGTTCATATAGATGGGATGACTCCTTCAGTATCTATAGTCAATGGTGCAAGTCTAGTTTACATAAAATGTTTTGTTACGTAAATCACTATAAACTAACGGGTATTAATTGAGTAGGATAGGAAATAGGATCTAGATGAAAGTAAAATTTAAAAAAAGTTTATTGACGAAAATTTGTAACAATACATTACTTGCAATATTAATTGCTATATATTAACCCTGGATAACTTGTAACATGCAGTTAGTTTCCCGACACGACAATAATATGTATTTGTTAATTGATTATGTACTTAAAATAAACAGTTATAAGACTTATAACTTACAATGCTAATATTATGACTGTTGTTCATTTGCTCATTATGTATCTAATTTATAATACTTTTCAAACAAATATTTGGTAAAAATTAAAAGAGTAAAAATATTTACAATACACCTAATCTACTAACTTGCCAAACATTATGTTGTGTATAAGACAGAGAGCTAAGAATAGGAAACTTGTGGGTTTGAGGACAATCAGATCAGTTTATCACATTTCAAATTATATATCCTACCATGCAAACTATACTGTAACATCTGGAAATTGTGTACAGAGTTAGAGAGCAAAAGTTACTAAGATTGTTGTTATTTTACTAAACTTCACTATATAGTATTTCTAAATGTTTGTAAATCATCACACAAAATACCCTGAATGTAGTAGTAATGAATTGAACTTCTCGGTCTAACGATTTAGAAAAGTGTTCAACTATTAACACCTAGACCAATTAGTTATTACTGTCTCAAAAATGCATTAACACTTAAAACATATATCACTTGACTCTCGAAAGCAGTAACTAGTGACATGAAAAATCACTCACCTACATACATAATTAGTTATAAAATTCCTGCTTGTATACATCAAGATTAACATTTATTTGCTTGTTCAATCATTTGAAAATAATCAAATACGTCTTATAACACTAATTGTACGGAGATTGCTTGTTGGCCACCTAATAAATAATGTAAATGGGCACAAGTTACCCCACCAGTCCTTACTTACTCTTCCCATTGGACCAAGGAATCTTTTTTTTATATATTTTAATTAGAAGATTTTATTACAGCTGATTATTATACACCATTGCGTTTAATTTATAGTTTCTTGGTTGGCTAAACTGATAAACAGGGTTATGAACAGTGGAGCGATAACATTCTCCTCACCCCTCTGTGTACTCTGTGTTAGCCGACCCTCAAGCCTTCTCCCAATACTATATTCAAGACAGTAAATTTACAGTGAAAGCTCTCTCAACCAACCTCGGATCAACCACCCGTCAGATTAACCAACTGTCTTTCAAGAATAGACTAACTTCCACCGCGGCAGCCGATGTCGCGATATTGTTCCGCAAATAACTTTCTGGGTACAACAGGTTGACTCCAGAAAGTCAACCTGCATTTTTCCGTAGAAAGTCAAATTCAGTCTGTTGCTCTCATATGTTTACCATACTTCACAAGTTTGATTGTTTTAACAATTATTGTGACTGTTAACGGTATTATTCGGTTTAACCGACCTTTTTCGTTATCCGACCATGGCCCAGTCCCGTTGGGGATGGTTAAGAGAGCTTCTAACGTACATGTAAGACAACCAGTGCCTGGTTGAAATAAACTATCTTCAGCCATTTCTCACTGATATTTTATATGTATCATCTAGAATGTACTGGAACTGTGAATATATATTGTAGTGTTGCCATAAACATGTTAATTGAAACAACAAAATGTATAATACCATTCAAAAAGTTATTTGTTGAATTCTATAACTTACAAAAATATACATATACTACTTCAGATCAACAGGATTTAATAAACACATAGATATTATCACTATATAAATTCTTCGTTATAAAAATATATACTATTCAGAGTACAGTGTATATATAAAAAGTAATATAAGATAGACAAATCACAATAAGAGATTCAGAGCAATGAAGAGTTTCAGTTCCTTGCGGAGACACCCCATGCTCTCATTAAAGCTAGCGCTTTATTGAGGTGTTGGCACCACTGGATTCTTTCTTCCTTTGTGTCGGCCGACAGCAAATGTCTAAAACACAAAAATGTGTAAAATATCCTTTATTTAATTGTACAATAAACCCCTCCCACATAGCTAACACTAGTACCCTCATTATGTGACATCAATTACAATAACCTATCCCTCCCACCTAGCTAACACCGGTACCCACATTATGTGACATAAGTACAATAACCTATCCCTCCCACCTACCTAACAACAGTACCCACATTATGTGACATCAAGTACAATAACCTATCCCTCCCACCTACCTAACACCAGTACCCACATTATGTGACATCAAGTAAAATAACCTATCCCTCCCACCTAGCTAACACCGGTACCCACATTATGTGACATTAATATTACAATTGGTTTTGAAGTGTGTAAACATGTACTGTACATGCATTTTCAAATATAACTATATTTTTACCAAATTTATTGATAAATAAACAAGTTCCTTTGATAATTCAACCACTTTCGTTTTCTGGCCATGCCCCCAGTCCCGTTGATGGATTAATACAATATACAGTAGTACATCATTACAATCCCCACTTATGTAAACAGTAACCCAACTGAACCAATCATACTTTCGTCTATTGTTTGTCACTTCCGCTTACCGAATGGTGGTTTTGTTTCCGTTCCTAATCATGACGAGAGAGTCGGTGTCCGTGTCGCGGACAGCTCGAGAGGTCTCCAGCAGGAACGTGTTTGGTCGCGCACAGACGTCTCGCGGCACCACGCCCACCTCTCGCGTGATGCACATCGACAACTCTATGGTGTCCAACGGGATCTGACCACAAAACAGCAACTTAAACCAACTATTCTACTGCTACACAAGACTATTTACCCAGCTAATGAAATAATCTACTTTCCATTTAGAGATATGTCATAGGCTACTATTATATTTTTCTACCATAACATTTAAAAACTACTCGTGAATTTTCATTACGTTATTTTTTATTGATATTGAGGGAAAGAGATGGAAATGTTTTGCTAAATGGCTTTTCCCACTCCGATATCACTCAGAGGGGAAGTTAACCAATCACAGTCTTTGCACTTGCCTTTGGCTAAAGAAATTGTTTTTTTGTTGTTTACCAATATCATAACTGTTAGTTGTACGTCATTACTTTTGTTTTTTTGTTTAGATAGCCCATGTGTGGGTTGTTTTTGTAACTGTTATTGTCAAATAAATTTTAAAATTACAAACGCTTTAAGGAGAATCGGCGTGAGAGAGATGGAATAATTAGAATTGCAGTAACAGTTATTACTGTTACCCATCACTAAGTTTGTCCCTCCAACAGTTGTGTATGAAGACTAAAACACTCCTCTCCTCATTTTGAATGACTAGAGTAAGGATGTATAGCGGGTCTCTGCCTTTTCCTCTCCAACATTCGCACATTTGTTTTTATTGAGGACACCGTCAAGTTAATTCAACTAGCCTATCTCACAAAATGTTCTCTAAATTAAGGTTAAAAGCTTATAATACCATGAAACGCTAAAACATCAGTACACTAAAACATTTACAATTAAACTACATGTAATTATCATCCATTACAATCTTATAATTTGCATGTGCTGTTATTACTGTCAATGCTTCTATTTATTTTTTTAAATAAGAAGAAAGCAGCAATGACTTCACCCTTTTTCATTCATTCTCATCGGCAAAATCCAGTTTAATATGGATCAGAGATTAAAAATATGGATCTTACTATATGCATGGTTATCACTTTTATTTGGTTAATGATTTTCCTGACTTTCCCTGACCAAAAAAGTTAATTTTCCCTGACTCGCGACTTGGAATGCACACTTTTTTACAATGAATACAAAAAACATTATCGGCCTCTATCTTCCCCACATGCGTCCATGTTCTCCTCTTTATTTTATTATTTTCATATTTACGGTTTGTTGTTATGCAATACATTATTGCCTTACCAGTTATGGTTCACTTCCTCTTCTTTGCAACAAAAACCTAATAGCCTAAGTTTTGTTTTTCTCACATGAGTACTTTGCATTTTCCCTGACTTTCCTCGACTCTCCCTGTCTTTCCAGAAAGAGTAAACCACGTGTTATATGTCTGCAATACTAAAAACCCGGCTGCAATGCACCCTAAGTATCTTACCTTCTTGCGCTCGTCATCCGGGTACTTCCAGTAGGACAGTTTGTCGCCCTTGAGCAGACACCAGCGCCGGTGCCACGCGCCGAAGCCCGACACGTCCTCGAACATGGTCAGGAACCCTCGGTACTCCACGTCCACGCTCATCTCCGTCTCGATCTTCAGCTGCATCGAGCCTTCCACCACGCTGGTGTAGTTGTTCTGGAGAGACACAATCACAATCATTCTCAAAATGATGTACTCAATGATCAGTACTCAATTGGTTGTACAAACTCTGAATCCCAAACAGATACGACTACGATACATTCACACATACCATTAGAAAAGTATTGTCGTGTAAATGTGCAGAAACCCCTTATATTTTACATCACCCCACAGGCTTCACAGTTTCAATGTTAATTTTATGGAAGAACAGTAGGTGGCCTGAAGGTAAGTATTTTCTAATACTCGAAGGCCGAGCGAGTATTAGAGACTATCCGAAAATTCGAGTCGAGTGGTTGAAAATGGCATAGATACTCCCGCTGTTTATCCAAATATGCCGCTAACCAATGTTTAGCAAATAAGTGTGTAAAATAAAGAAAAATAAGCCTAAAATCTATTTTTAGCTCATGTAAAAGGAGACAATGACAGGTGAGTTATTTATGGGTACTAGTGATGTGTCAAAACCAAAACTTGAATCTCAAAACCACCAAAACTTTGGAAAAGTTTCGGTTTCGAGATTCGATCGGTGAGTTTCGAGAATCAAAACTCAAAACTGCTGAGATTTTTTGTGTCTTTATTGTTTTTTTTTTAACAGAAATCACGCCCGTGTTTCGATCAATGATGCAAAGGTCAAAAGCCTACTGTCATCGGTCGTCTACCTTCACCTTTTTTGGATTATTGATTTTTTTATTTCTGAAAGATCAACTCTAACCAAAATATATAATTAGTTTTAATTAATTTTTCTGGATTTATTTTTCATAACCATACCCAGGCAAGTAAATAGGGTTTCGCGATTTGAGTTTCGAGATTCGAGATTCGATTTTGTAAGTTTCGGTTTCGGTTTCGAGATTCGAAATTTCTGGTTTTGACCATCACTAATGACCATAACCTCTACCATAAACATCTCCAAATAACTTGAGACTTTACCTTGTTGAGTGTGAACTGTTTCCTGTTGATCTCGCGCAGTGAGAAGATGGCGTATCCGGCTAGAGAGAAGGCCGACGACCTGACAGCTGACGGCCCACCGGGCGACTGAACCGCAGGGGCGAGGAGGCGAGAGTCGCCCTTCACCTTCCGAGGGGTCAGCTTCAACTTGCTAGCATCCTACGTACAAATAATAACAGCTCATGTAATATGATTAACATAAATTTATTAACTCTAAATATTATACCTCCGAGATGCCTTAGACAACAGATGCTAGTATATTACATCTAGCCAAAACAAACAAATGTTTATTAATTGTAGGATTTAAATGAGATTTCAATTCTGCTTCCACTTCCTTTATGTGAAGGAAAATATTGATTATGAGCTAATATTCTTCCAGTGGCAGAATGTTGGACCGTTCCGATAAGCCGTGCAAACTGAACACTTCCTCACCTAGTACTCTGGATACCATGCAGAATTAAAATTCATAGATTGTCTAATGCCTGATATAATTTTCCAAGGACAACAAGGTTGGTAACATTCATTAAAAAAATTGTTTCTGAATGATGCTGATTTTAAAGTGCTTGATGGGGGATGATCTTTAACGTTCATCGGTGACGATTATTAAATTACTGCCATTACAAAAATCCATATTCTATACAGAGAACCAGGCTTTCTTGATTCTCTAATTGTGATTTATGCACATGACCAATTCAGATCAAAGAGAACGACTCAAATTTATTGTCTGTCCTCTTAATAATTGTACAAAACTTTTTTCCAGTTTTTCTTTCTAGTTGCTAGACACCATGATAAGTTCTCAGCCATGGGCAACTACTCAGAGCAGTAAGAAACAGAGGTAACATCACAAAATAGGTGAGATATCAAATGAATCACGGGGAAAGTGCTGTAGGGAATCCATTAAATCTCTTGGTCTATGACCCATAGTGTCTAACTCTCACTTTCAACATTACCAAAAAAGCTATGAGGGTTATTCAGAAAGTAAAGAAAGTTTGCACATTACGCCCAGCACACGTTCGCCAGATATCCCCCCCACCCACCTCACTATGAATCAAGTCTTGTTGCTGAACCTGTCTTGTTCCTACAGCGATTCAAAAAGACAGTGCCAATTGAAAACCTGCCAAGTGTGAGACCTGCAGTCTTATTCAGTTTCTGAATGCAAACAATATTAGGCCTATTGAAAATTATGGACAAACCACAAAGAAAGTTAATGGTTTATAAACAATGGATCACTTTTTTCAGTGAGAAAATTGTGATTTAATGAAGGAAGAACCATGTGCAGGACTAGGATCAGAGTGGCAGGCCATCACTCATAACAATGATCTGAAAGAAAGAATTGAGGGGAAAATTAGGAAAGCAGGGGCTTCACTGTTAACCATCAGATAAATCCTTCCTAGAAATTTCAAGCTCTCACTCACTGCACTTTTGCCATTCATTTTATTTGGTGTCTGTCCAAAAAATGTCAATAAGCTGAAAATGTAGCGCACTCAGAAACTGAATAAACTGTGTATCTCTCACTCGACTGGATTTTCGATTGGCGTCGCAATATCGAATCACTGTAGGCTACGAGAACAAGATATGACCACACTCGTCCCAAGTCTACCTTAAAACTGGTCTATACCAGTTTTGAGGCTGACAATGGGTACAGCAAATGAAGTTGTCATTTTAAGTCTTTTGGCTGTCCATTATGACAAACTTTGTTCCACCTTTGGTCCCTTCATTTGCAGCGGCTAGGGACAGAATCTCCGGGTTTGGTCCCCAACCTGCCAACCTGAGAATGGATGGTCCCTGGATGTTGTACATGGATACCCTGTCTGTTGAGTTGACCAACTGGAGGGCAGATTGTGGGTCCCCTGTTTGAGAGCCTCATCCCAGCTGTCACAGGGGCACGGGAGTTGGCCCTCTGAAGGGTCGATTTGGCTGTTGTCCCATCCCACCCTTTCCTTCCCTGCTATATCCTATCCTCCGGTAACCTGCGCAATATTCCCTAAGGAAGATGTGCCTAGCAGCTATGCTGGGGTTTCCTAATCCGCAACAATGATGATGATGATATGACCGCACTCTGCTCACACTGTGGAAGGGAGGGACCAGACTGCTACACACGCAATCACAGTAGTGTGTATTGTCCAAAAAATGATAAAAATCTCAAAATTAAAATCCATCATTGGTTCATAAAACTTTGAGAATATTATCTATTGTCAACAATTTTGAAAATATATTATGTAGCTTAAAAAAATATTTAGTTGATTGTGCCTATACTCTTCTTAGGTATTTACCGACAGTTGTTTAGAAGCTGGATTTTAAACATTTTATTTTCTCACGTTTTCCAGTCTATAGTTTAAATGTTATACCTTGTCCTTTTTTCTCCTTTAATCTACTTTAATTCCTTTAAGAAGTAAATGTAAATTACTTAAGTAAACTTTGTACTTAATTTATACAGCAGTTTCAGTATTACTGCACTATTTTTATCCATTTTTTTTTAAATTACTACATTTTACAAACTAATAAGCATACAAAAAAATCCGAATCCATAAATATCCATTTCCTAATTCCTCAAAGTTTGGTCTTGTAGGTAAATTTGAATCTAGGTGCAGCGTGTGGTGCATATTCGTTCTTTACTTTCTGGACCCTCGTACCTTTCTCCGTCCCCGAGGGGAGCGGTAAATAATAATTAATCCGCATTCCAACTGTGTCCCGAACACCTCAGCCAAGTGACAAACCTTCTTGCTGGTGTTGATGTGGTATTTCACATCGTGCGGGATGAGCTCCTTGCTGCGAGCGGTCAGGGAGTAGACTTCCACGGTGACCTTGAAGTCGGAGTAGAGGTTGTTGAGGGTGATGGTGTTGGGGAAGGCGAGCTTGTTGTTGTGGAGGTGGCGGGGGGCGCACATCACATCGGAACACAGCACCTCCTCGTTGTGGTGCACCAGACACAGCAAGTAGAAGCACTGGTCACCTGGCGGGGCAAACGACTCGTGTAGTGTTATCAGTGCATAAGTAATGATGGAGCACATTCAACTACTCGGTTAGCAAAAGACTAAAAAGTATCTTATTCAATTTACAAATTTCCTTCATACCCCAAATTGTATGATGTACACAAAATGTATGGCAACACAAGATCAGAACCTTCTGGCAAAAAGAAAACACATCTGTCAACACATTGATTATTCAATAAAAATAGCTGGTTGGGTTACAACTTCAAGAACGTACCAAATGTTAAATTATAACAAAAATAGATAACAAAATTGCATAAATTATTTAGTGTTATAACTATTTATTTTACTACTGAGTAATCTAATTGAATACAAACAGTCATGAGTTTGGCCCCTACTTTATGCCTGAGCACCCTACAGCCCTACAGCTCTTTGTGAAGCAATCAGTTCAGGACTTGACAACAAAAAGATGAAAACCAGAACATAGTCCATACTCAAAAATGGTCAGACAATTTAGTGTGTTAGACCTCCAGCTTGCAAAGTACAATTATTATCCTCGTTTCTCTTTACAGTCACGCATTATTTTCTTTTGTTTACAGAATGCAGTAAATAATTTACTCTTACATTATGTTCATCTAGAACTATCAATTTAACAATCTTCAAATATTTATTTATGTATCTATACTTATTTAATAGGCGAGCAGGTTTTTTGTGACAATCACTCCTCCTAAACTACTGAACCGATTTTCATGTTTTTGGTATCATTGGAAAAAGCCTAACGTGAAGTTGTGCAGGAAACCTTTATAATAGAGAAATAATTTGTGAGTGAGGCCCTGGGCCTCTTAAAGTTGAGTTTTTTCCCATAAGCTTAACATTGGGAAATAACTATAAGTTTTAAGCAATCAGCTGGATAGAGTAAACACAGTTAATCAGCAGGCCATGTTGGCTTTGGAACGGTAACACGATATTTATAAATGATGATCGCGAGCAAAGCCGCGAAAGGTTTACTAGTTAAGAATTTAAAGTACGTCTTTGCCGCTTGAGAGAAGACTGTTACGCTATGCGTTGCGCGGTCATTTTCTGAAAGCTACAAAGACACTTTACACTTGAAGTACATACGCAATTTTCCATACAACGGGAATTTTGGATACAAAAAACATAAAAGAATTAACTTTTATCCATTTTGGCTGAATTCATAAGATTGAGGTTTTAACACCGAGTCGGTTAGCTTGGTCCAAAGCAACAATCAATCAGCTGCTTATTAACTTTCAGGGAGCAAAATAGAAAACAGCTGTTTTGTGGTGTTTTTAAATCATAAAGGGCACGGTTGTGGGAACAATGTATTTTTTTCCAATAATGTCCTCATCGAATAATGTGTTTTCTGTGATAATGTGTTTCATAGAATAATTAAAGCTATGAACAAAAAATAACCCATAATTGAAACAAAACGTCAACCGAAACAGTAGCCGAAGTTGTTTACCTTTGGCCGCGTGGTGTACGACGTCCATCTTGAGGGGCAGAGTTATCTGGGACAGTGAGAGGCTGCCTCGCTCCGTCAGGCTGTTGCCCGCGCTCTGAGGCCTCAGCGTCTGCTCCACGCGCAGTCTCTGGATCTCGTGAAGCGCTGCCTGTCTCCTCTGGGCTGTATTGATAGCAAGTTTACCATTTTGTTGTGTCCAAGTCAATACTTAAACGACCACAATAACTAAATTAACTTAAAAATCAATTTTCGCCCATTGGCCTTTGGACAGAGCACAATTGTCAAGCCACAAGAACACATTCAAATTTTTTGGAAGGAAAATATCCGACATGAGTTATTGTTCATAGTTTTCTTTCTTTTCTACTAGATTGTTGCACTTTCAGGAGCAATATTTTTCCCCTGTTATCTGCATTATCTTTACCAGTTTCGTTTGCTAGGTTTGCTAACTAGGTGTGTGGTACTGAAATAATAGGTAAACAAACCCAGACGTTGTTTTGAGGTTTTGTTTGGCAAAGCATATCTTTTTGGGGTCTGGGATCATGTGAAGTGTTATTTAGAAACTTTAATCAGTCTCAAAATAAATCGGGAAATATAGAAACAATATTATTAGTATATTTAGTGATACCTGAACGCACAATCTTGAATCAGACCCTAATTGTGATTAGGACTTGGAGTCCCACCGGTCAGCTGCCAATGTGATACACTAGAAATTGTGCAAGCGATAGAACTAAAATTACAGTTGTTACTTTTAAATTAGGGGTGTGCGAGTAATCAAAACTTTGAGTTTTCGGCCGTGTATTTAAATACTCGGACTCGACTCAAAGCTTTTAAAGATACTCGAAAGTTCGAGCGAGTATTTCCCACTGATTTCCGGACAACGTGACCGTACAAATCGCGTAGTAAAGGCTGCAAAAGGCCAGCATCACCTAAAGTCGGCTGAAAATGACAACTAGAAACATGAATTGGTCATTATCAACAACCGAACATGTGTAAATGACGACCGGACTGCGTAATTTCAGCCGTAAGTGACGACAAAAAATATGATATTGGCCAAAAATTATGACTGGATCACGTATTAAAGGCCGAAAATGACGACGGTGTACATAATAACGGCAAAAGAGGCGATGGGGCCACTTAGTATCGGCTGTAAATAACGATTTCATCATCTAATACTGATTACAAGCGATGGCCGGACTGAATGATATTGGTCAAATGACAACCGGCCCGCGTTTTATCGGCCGAAAACAAATGTCAAATTGTCTGTTTTTTGTCAAAAATTTGTATTGCTGCTCATGTATTAGTTAGAAACTATGTTTAGATTTTCAAATCTAGATTGGTATCCAAATCACATTACACTATTTGAAACTACCAACTGATGGCAAATACTCGAAACTCGAAAATAAATGGCACTACTCGACTTCATTCAAAAATTCACTACTCACACACCCCTACTTTAAATTAACCTGATCATAACTAATGCATCGATATATCACAATACCTTTTTAAAATTTCATGTATATAACAAATAATGTTTAGAGCTTTTACTAACTGGCGAGCAGAAGGAGTTTTTCAGCTTCCAGCTGTTCTGTTGAGCCGGAGAACTCGATTGTGGAGTAACACAAGTTGAGAGCTTGGCTCGCTTGCGAAATGTACGTCTGCTGCTTTAACACCTGTTGACAAAAAAGATCATGTTATTTCTTGCCTTGCATTGGCCTTGGATTAGTCTACAGCAATCTGCGTTTTTAAGTCGAGAAATCAAACCAGTGGTTGTCAACCACTTATCATAATAATTGAATATTAATGCAATTTTTCCTGAAGTCGAAACAGCAATTAAAATCGTTAATCATCAACTCAACAATTTGAATTTACTGCTTAATGAAAATAAAACAACCTTTGTTAAATTATCTTGTAACAATTCACAAAATATAAGTACAACAGTAAATCAGCAAACTACATTTAATTTTCATGAAACTACAACATATCTAGGATTAGTAGTAGACAAAAACCTTAATTGGTCTCGTCACATAAATAAACTATGTTCAAAAGTAAGTTCTGGTATTTTTGCAATTAAAAGGTTATCTGTTTCTTGTAATTTAAAAACAAATAAATCTATTTATTTTGCATTGATCCATTCCCAAGTATCATATGGTATTGAATGGTCAACGTCACCGCACCACCCCTATGGTTATTGTCACCGTAGCATGAACAGGATTTTATATCTTCAAAAAAATCTATAAGAACTATGCTGAGGCTTGAATATGATGCACATTGAAAAAATCACTTCCCCGAATTGGGAATCATGACTGTATATAGCCTTTATATATATACAACTGCACCGCATGTTAAAACATATTATCGACACATTACCTAAAAACTTCAATAAACATAGCTAAAACACTAGAAATATAAATTAATTACAAATAATTAAACATAGTGAAGAGATTTTTAAAAAGAACCCAACTTACATTGGAATACAGTTTTATAATCACCTTCCAGCTTCAATAACAAACTAAATAAATTATAATAAGTTTAAAATTGTTTTTAAATTTTGTTTGATTGAGGCTGCTCTTAATTTCAATGAGTTTTGGTCTAAGACAGATTTCTGATTTAAAATGTATTATTTTTATGCTTGAAACTTGTGTTGTTTTCCTGGTTTTAAGAATTTTTGTACATGACACCATTTATGTATACACTGTACATGACCAAATAAAGACTATTTTGAATTTAATGGAATTGAATATATAACAGAAAACCGCCCATGCAGAACAATTCCATTAGTTAAACAAAAACGTAGATCATATTTTAAGAAATTGGAAAACTACACTATTATTGGCTCTGTTAAACAAAAACGTAGATCATATTTTAAGAACTTGGAAAACTACACTATTATTGGCTCTGTTAAACAAAAACATAGATCATATTTTAAGAACTTGGAAAACTACACTATTATTGGCTCTGTTAAACAAAAACGTAGATCATATTTTAAGAACTTGGAAAACTACACTATTATTGGCTCTGTTAAACAAAAACGTAGATCATATTTTAAGAACTTGGAAAACTACACTATTATTGGCTCTGTTAAACAAAAACGTAGATCATATTTTAAGAACTTGGAAAACTACACTATTATTGGCTCTGTTAAACAAAAACGTAGATCATATTTTAAGAACTTGGAAAACTACACTATTATTGGCTCTGTTAAACAAAAACGTAGATCATATTTTAAGAACTTGGAAAACTACACTATTATTGGCTCTGTTAAACAAAAACATAGATCATATTTTAAGAACTTGGAAAACTACACTATTATTGGCTCTGTTAAACAAAAACGTAGATCATATTTTAAGAACTTGGAAAACTACACTATTATTGGCTCTGTTAAACAAAAACGTAGATCATATTTTAAGAACTTGGAAAACTACACTATTATTGGCTCTGTTAAACAAAAACATAGATCATATTTTAAGAACTTGGAAAACTACACTATTATTGGCTCTGTTAAACAAAAACGTAGATCATATTTTAAGAACTTGGAAAACTACACTATTATTGGCTCTGTTAAACAAAAACATAGATCATATTTTAAGAACTTGGAAAACTACACTATTATTGGCTCTGTTAAACAAAAACGTAGATCATATTTTAAGAACTTGGAAAACTACACTATTATTGGCTCTGTTAAACAAAAACGTAGATCATATTTTAAGAACTTGGAAAACTACACTATTATTGGCTCTGTTAAACAAAAACGTAGATCATATTTTAAGAACTTGGAAAACTACACTATTATTGGCTCTGTTAAACAAAAACATAGATCATATTTTAAGAACTTGGAAAACTACACTATTATTGGCTCTGTTAAACAAAAACGTAGATCATATTTTAAGAACTTGGAAAACTACACTATTATTGGCTCTGTTAAACAAAAACGTAGATCATATTTTAAGAACTTGGAAAACTACACTATTATTGGCTCTGTTAAACAAAAACGTAGATCATATTTTAAGAACTTGGAAAACTACACTATTATTGGCTCTGTTAAACAAAAACGTAGATCATATTTTAAGAACTTGGAAAACTACACTATTATTGGCTCTGTTAAACAAAAACGTAGATCATATTTTAAGAAATTGGAAAACTACACTAATCTCAATAACTAATCGACGTCCTTAATAAGACTATGAAAGCAGACACAAAAATGTATATGCTTTAAATATAACTTATTGGAATAGTTATTGAACATTAGCTTCACCTCCTGTTGCAACTGCGCGATCTTGTGCTCTACCAGTTTGAGTTCCCTGTCCAACTCTTCTTCCATGCGTTCTATGCTGTCTTCCGTGGAATACTCACTTGGATCTAATCGTATATGTCTCGCTGGCGATGGAGGTTTTAAAGTCTGGAAAGTGGTTATAATTTTCATTGTTCCAAACTCAAACAAAATTGTCCATAACATAGTCTTAAAAATAGCACAATTGTAGACGAGAATAATTATCTTAGAACAACTTTTACTCTGAAGTTATTTTATTTAAATCTTGATGTCACGGTTTACGATACCGACACACACTCACGCTTATTTTAAGGTGAATATGAATTAATCATGAGAATGTATAATGAGTGGGATAGCTTGTATGACTAAGACTCACCAGGATCATTGTAATGACCAACGGCAGTAAATCCGTTTTCAAACTTTTTTTCAATTTTGCTTAAGTTTAATCAGGAGAACCTACTAAGGGGTCATGCATAAATTACATCACGCTATATTCAGCCCTTTTTTACCCCCTCCCCATCCTGTGTCACACTGCTTATTACTCCCCCCTCCCTCCTGTCACGTCACACTTATTAATTATTAAGTATTGGATTGTGGTGTGCGGTTTTTCGTCACTGTAACTGACGGTTTCGCTGGCTTAACGCTATTAATCTTGACGCGTCACGCAGCCCTTAACCCCCCCTCCCCCGTGTCACGGTCTGACACGAATGTGCCGCACCCCCTCCCCACCAGGGAGGCATCACGCCTAAGCACGGCCCCCATAAGTTCAAAACAATAAAATAATTTATATCAATTAATTGCACAGTAACACCTAAAATAATGCTGTGCAGTGAGAATTTTTATTAACATAAAAAGTACATTCGATACTAAAAATGTAATGAAACTTCATAAATATTTTAACAAATATTTTGTTCCATAAATATGGTAAACCTAAGAAACTATTTTGAATATTACCATATTTTGTTGTTTTCTGTAAAAGCTGACCGTGTGAAGAAGAGGCTGTTTGGCCGACTCTTCTCGCTGCTGGGCGTTTTGTGAATACTCAAAACTTCTTGACTGGACACTTCCAGCATTGTTCTGAAATTTAAAATCACATTTAATAAAAAATAATATACAATTAATCACTATATAGATACAACTAGGGTGTATTCTCAGGTGAATTTGAATGAATGATGAGTGTAAAATGGGTTAGATGCTTTGTGTATCCTTGTTACTGAGATCGACTGACTCTTTGGCCAGGATCATGAGTAGCTCAATGACCAATGGCAGCTGCATCCAGTATCGAACATTCACAAGTCGGATGGCAAACTTTGCTCAGGGAGGGGGAAGGCCTCCACATGACGTGGGGTTGCCCTGGATAAAAACTCTATCAGCTAAAACACTACTTGGAAATTTGATTCCTAGCAAATTGTAAGGCCCAAACCAATAAAATATTTAACCAAGGTATTTTTTATAGTTATCTTGTAAAAACCCTGAATTTTCAGATGGTCAAAGACTGCTTAATTCGCTTACATATTCAAATCGATAAACCGAAACACAAATTAACTACAATTAGTGTCAGGCAGGCATGACTCCAATGATTGCAGACAGAGTCACAATCAAAATCAAAAAGCATCATTGTCAAAATCAAATATATAAATAGTAAATTAACACATATATAATTAACTATTAACTACAGTGAATTTGTAGAAAATTAAACTCTTATCTGAATGAATCATAGACAACATAGATAGACTCACACTGTACGACGTGCGTTTGGGTGGTGTAGACTCGTCCGAGCTGTTGTCTAACGCTTCGTTGAGGAAATCGTCGATCTCGTTCTCATCGGCTTCAGACCGTGACCCCTCACTGGTGGGCCAGTCTCTCTGCACACAACACAACACACGTCAAACATGCATTCTTGATTATCAGCAGTAGGCAGTTGATTTATTTGGTTAAAATGTTAAGATTCACTTACTAGTATTATAAAAATAATTAATTGAAAAACAAGTCCGCTAATATGAGGTTTTTTTTATTGTGACCTTTATATATCACTTTCACAAAGTGATTCACTTAATAATGTTAGACAAATAATTGATTGAAAAAGTAAACGAAAGGTTTCTCTTATTGGGACCTTTATAAATCACTTTCAAAACATTATCATGGTCTAGGGCTTATGTCTTACCATGCCACATACTGTAATAGCTTCTTCCCAGAAGAAGAAATTCACTAAATCATATATGTTCTAAGCAGCGATAGTTGTTCTGTGTTGGTCACTGATTTCCATGGGACATAGCATCCATTATCGAGGTACCTCAGGGTTGCCACCAAAGTTGCAATTAAAAATTCATGCATA
The DNA here is from genome assembly GCA_963675035.1 of Allygus modestus. NCBI lineage: Eukaryota > Metazoa > Arthropoda > Insecta > Hemiptera > Cicadellidae > Allygus > Allygus modestus. The sequence continues at coordinate 71,778,076 of OY776114.1, read as the reverse complement.
ATTCCAGGTTTTCCTGATCAATATCTCAACATTCCAGGTAAACTCGTGCGGAATTTTTTATGTATATGCGACATCTACAATGAATTACAATCTAATTGAAAATGCTATAAAAAAAAACCTTTTTATCTAGAATTTTTTTATTTACGTTATATCTTATATTTCAATAGCGAAAAATGTGTAACGAGTTATATCCACAAAAAATGTACACGAGACCAATTATTTATAATAATGAACTTGATTTTTCTCTTTAACTATATAAAAACATTACAGGAGTTTTAGGAAGGTTGTATAAACATACACACAATTATATAAGAATCCATTTCATCTGCAATATACTATCTTTAAAAAGAATTATAAAAGGTTATATACAAATCGGTTTTATTATGTTTTTGTGTCTATCTACAACAATGGCATTTTTTCCCAACAATAGCTCTCAAACTCTCTTCACTAGAGCCACTGGTGATCAAGACCTTGCCGCGTAGTCGACGACAATCGCATCTCAATTTAAAAAAGTTGCTTCAACACTGCAGTGACACAATAATAACTGTATGTCGCCACCTGACGACATTGACAATCATGAACGCATCTCTTGTATCACCAGCTATCGAGGACGTGTAGCACATCGCCGACAATCGCGATCTGTAATTCCCGGTCCAGCCAAAAATTCCCGCATAATCCACACATTTTTTCCCGGTCACCTGTATTCACGCATTCCCAGTTTTCCTGATCGGTGGCAACCCTGTATCTCAATAAGAAACTAAACCATTTAATTCTTGACATATTACACTCAGAACCCTTGATTTTTATTTCCTCACTTCTCTTACAATGTTCATTACTTTTTGTATCACAATGTAAAGTTTTAAGGTTTAACACTTTACTTTGTAAAAATATTAGGAAAGTAAAACAGATTACTTTAGTTGAAACCCATTTTTACCTTTAAGCTTGATCTTGACAATTTGACGATATCCTGTCCCAGGCTGTGCAAATCTGACTCATCAGACATATCTGTCGATGTCGACCTGAAACAGAATGTCCATTAAACCACCCGTGTTAACCCTTAGGCTGCACAATGGTCAACAACTCGGTGCCCCTGTAATTTTTTTTATTTTGCAGACATTAATTCCGAACTTCATAGTAAATTACAGAATGGATGAATGGATGAAACCCATCAATATGCATAGGCTATTTTAATTTTCTTGTAAAAGACCAGAGAAATTAAAAATTGTAAAATACATAACATTCAGAAAGTGTTTTTTTTTTTAGAAAAGTGGTGTTTTTATTGGAATAAATTTTGACCAAAATTTCAAAAGCAAAACCGTATTGTGACTGTAAGTCAACCATTTTTTTTAGCGAATTTCCCCTATAGGGAAGAAGCTATTACCGTAGTCGGCATGGTAAGACCTAGGCCCGGGACCATGATAACTTTTCGTTTTGAGGTCCCCAGACCCCAAAAACACCATTCGTTCAAAACTGTATATATATATATATATATATATATATATATATATGTGTGTGTGTGTGTGTGTGTGTCCGTGAGCACGATAACTCTCGTAAAAATTATCCGATTTTGATGAAATTTGGTATAAACGTGTAAAGCAACATTTATGACTTTAAGTTCGAAAACCAGCCAGATCGCTTTATCCGAAAGGGTATTTTGGGGGGGTTTTGTACCCCAAAAATGGGTTTTTTGAATTTTTTACAAATCATTTTGGAAATAGTCAATTTTTAGTTTTTACCATTGGATTCAGCTTAAAAAAACACACAATTTGGTATTTTGATCATTTCTCTACGTCAATTGGTTACCGAGATATTGCAAGTGCTAAACACAGTACGTTGTCTAATGTTATTCTTATGGAGGAAAAGAAAAATTTTATATCTCGCTTATTTATGAACGTATACAGACAAAACTTGGTATACGGCTTCATCTGGTTGTGGACCATTGATATTTGCTCAAAAAAACAATTTTTTGCCAAAGGCTCCCGTAGCAGCAAACCTGCGTACTCAGCCCCATGTTATTCTTATGGAGAATAAGTAACGTGTTATCTCCCTTAATTATGAAAATAAATTAATGAAATTTGGTATGTGGCTTTACCTAAATGAGTTATATTGATATTTGTATAAAACCCCATTTTTTGTTTTCCTTCCTTCAGCAAACCTGCATACTCAGCCGCCATGTTAATCTTATGGAGAATAATTAAAATGTCACAAATCGTTTATTTATGAATGTATATTGATGAAACTTGGTATGTGGCTTTATGTGGTATTAAGATACATATATATGCATTGGAAATTCGCTGAGTATGCAGGTTTGCTGCTACGGGGGTATTTTAACTCCTGTAGCTCCTCAATCGATTTTCAAAAATTGTTGTTTTACGACTGATTTTAAAGAAGAAAAACATTTAGTGAATACAGTAAACAGAATTTTGATATCACAAAATATAAACCAATCAATATAATTACAAAATATTTAATGATAATATCTACTAAGTTTACTCTCTAAATTAGTCATAAACTAGTGGCTTGAAGGGGCAATAGCCTCTAAACTTGCTCCAGTACTCTACTTCATCTGATCATATTACTCTTTACATGCTGAAGAAAATAAAACAATTTAAGTAGGAACACATGTCAGTTCACAAACAAAGTAGCCACTTAATCACATATTATAATATAAACAAATCAGATCACCATGCTTTTCTTATGGAGGATATTATACGTTATTTCTCGTTTGCTAGTAACTTTTTTAAAATACTGCTATTTTTCCCTGAGCCCCTGGGGGATCAAGACCTTTAATTTAAGCCCTTTCCCATTATCCTGTGATTTGCTTATCTCCCACAATTTTGACTTACAAATTTTGCTTACAGAATCTAAATACATAAAACAAAGTCGGGTTAGTATGTTTGTACTAGCAGCTAAAAAAAGGCTGCTTTGTCACCCGAAGGAAGCCGAACTCGACCGATGACGAACGAACTATCCGCAACAGATGCTTTATTATGTAAAATATAACAAAAAATTGTACCTCAAAAAGTAAAAACAAAAAGATAGAATTGAACCTGGGACCGTATGACCGTGAATCCAGAGCCATATCCATTAGACTGCCAAAGGGTATCGAACTCAGTAAAAGTTACAATTCATCTAGCAGTAGACGGCGCTGTGACTTTATAATTTGCCACGGGAAGCGCTCTGTGTGATTTCAAAGTTTTACACTGACAGCGCTCACATAGGTAATGTCTCCACTTCCAGTGGAGCAGCCTTTTTTTAGCTGCTAATGTATGTTAGTTAGTTCACCAAACAGCTGTTATAAGTATTATACCTAAACAAACTTGAAAGGTATAAACATAAGTTCATTATGGAAACAACAAATCTACTTCAATGGCATCTCAAACTCTTTTTTCGATGCCGAAGTTAGCTCTACATAAAACTAGGCGAGTGAACATAGCGAACGATCTCATCTTGAAAATTAAGACCGGACAACGTATGTCGGGCCAGCTAGTTATATATAAAGAAAATCGACGATTTCAGAAAAACTGTTGGGAGCTATGAAAAGTCAACAGCTGAAATTGGACTTATGGTAGATAAACACATGAGGTAATTCGTGGCTAGAGAAAAAGTACAGCATCACACTTTGACTTTGATACATTATGCCTGCTAATTCCTCAGCCTTTGAGAATGTCTTAAAAGTCCCTGTCTTTTAGAATTTTTTGAAAGAAACTCCCTGATATTTGCAGATTTTCATGGTCCTAGGTAAATTTTTGACTGTTCCAGGTATTCAACGGTTCTGAACTGGTTCAGCGAGCCCAACCTGTTATTGTTGCTGGTGCTCCCGCTGCTCTCCAATTCACACTCGGGAGCCTCGCTGCTCTCAGCTTCCATGTCAGACAAGTTGGGGTAGAGGTGACCGGGCTTGGGCGGAGACAGTTTTATCTTCTTGACTTCCTTTAACACCGGATAAGCTGGGGAGGAAAACAGTTCATCACTTTATTTAATAAGCTAACATCAATTATCGTTCACTCTGATGTAAGAGTTAAGTCCTATTGGAATGTGTACTGATCAATTTATTGATGGGCAGTTGAATATACTAAAAATTCAGTTATCATCACTGGATGATACGTTGTAAAAACAATTGTAAAGTGTGGGTATACATTTATTTACATCATTTGGCCCACATTGATATGCATCAGGTGCAAAAGACTTGCCATAGGAACCGATCTAAATACATAATTACAAAGCCTAATGATACCAATAACAAGTTCGGTAAACAAAAATACGAGTCGAAAGAAAACAATAAAACCCAACTCCGAGCAAGCCTCTAAAAACAAGGTTGAGGTCCTAAATTCAGGTTACGAATCAGTCATGTAACGGTTTAAAGAGAATATTCAGTGAGGAATTTGAAAGCCAGTTGATTTGAATTGTTTTAGGCTGGTCAATCTTTTATGAAGGCAGTAAAATTAAATTGTACTAATAATCTAAATCTATACATAAATATAAAGCCAAACCGTGCCAGAAACTTTTTAGAAATAAATTTTTAATTTTTGGAATTTGATCAGTTATACTTAACAATAAGACTGAAATCAGGTGTCAAGCGTAGCTATTAGGCTCAGCTAGCAATTTCAATTTTTGAATCAAGGCAAAGAGAGAAATCAGCTGATCAATCTTTCTTAAATGAGAACATTTTTTACTTTGAGGGGTTAGCGTTAATTTTAGGGCCTTTGCACAATCTTTAGACCCTTCAAACACAAATCTTAATGTCGTGAGCGTTCAAAAATTGAGGCGTATATTTTGCTTACGTTAGGTTAATTTGGTTACTGCTGATGAGCGAAAGAACACATACTGTACAGACAATAAAAGGTAATATTTCGGCTGTACTTTGTAGCCTTTATCAAACTTAAATAGAACGAGTTAAACATTTTACTGTGTGTACATTATGTGTTATCTGACTTATCAGTCCCACTATAAGGTGAGTTAGCTGTATCCTATCTTCTTCCCTCTCCTATCTTGGAAATCAGAAATACAAGACGTGCATTTTTGATCCTGTCCCAAAACACGGTTTCCTTCTGCGTATATCCAAATACACACCTTCTTCTGGTTTAGCCAATCCGGGGGAAGTTTGCAGCTCTGGGTATTCTTCCTCCTCTTGTTCGTAGAAGCTGCTGTTGCGTCTACTGCCGTACTCATATGGCTGAGGTGGAGAGGGCAGGGGTGGGGGGGACGGAGGAGGGGCAGACGGCTGAACAAAATATTATTGTATAAAATATTATTTTTCGGTACTCTGGTTTGTAAAACGTGTCTTATCAAAAACCATGTAGAAACTACTTCATCTCCGGATAATCCTGATTCTTAGACAAATAAGCTAAATATCAACCATAATAAAAGTAGATTCAATATACCTTGATACAAATATATTCAATATAAATTATTTTGATCCTATTAGACTGACCTCTGATTGGTTGTGACGATTACAATGGCTATCTGCCCTTTAGACCTTAATTTGTGAAACAGACTTTTATTACAAACTTTTATGGCTGCTGTTTCTCATTGCACTAAAAACAAATTTAGTTGAACACAAGTTGAATTGATTTAAAATTAGTTTATTGAAAACCAATATTACGACTCTTCACTGAAGATTAAACAAGTTTATTTCATTTGGTTTGAGGGTGGTTAAATAAGATGGGCTACCTCGGTAGTTAGTGGTTGTATGCTACCCACGGGGCTTTTCTAGTCCCTTGATAGTGATGTTAAATGCTAACAATTAAATATCAGTATTTTCTTAATTATAAGTCACTTTGGTTATTTTCAGACTTTACCCAGTTTACATAATTTTATTGGGCTAGACACAATCGTAAAAAAATGACATAGTGTAAAACTTGACAACTCATAAGAACTGTTGAATTTTAAAATACATTTGAAAATCCATTTGAAAATACAAAAACACAATTTACGATGAGTATAAAACAACTTGATGACATACTTTGTAGTTGTCTGGTTTGTGACAAGCCAATCCCTTGTTCCTATCCCAGCGATGCTTCAACATCTCCAGCTCCTTCTGCCTCTCAGACAGTGCTTCCTTGACGTGACCTTTGTCACGGCTGTCAGTGCTTCTTTCGAAAGCGGTGACTCTATTGTGGAGATTGCCGGTGGAAACTGAAACACCAAAAGTTAAAAAACAACACTGTATAAAACTTGGTTCTCAAAGTTACAACTCAAAACAACCACTGACTTTTTAAATTATCTTTCTTTCTCCTTTGGATAAGTTCCCTAGAGGGACAAAATAACAGACATAAATGTGTGCTTTATGTAATCTAAATAAGCTGGCATAAATTGTATTTCTCAGGTAAGCTATCGAAATAGCATCCCTTTCCCAAATATACCAGTAATCCATATCAGAATATTGTAATTCGACAGCCTCATTTCCCAACCCATTCTTTCATAACGTGAAAATAAGTTTACGACTGAAAAAAGGTAGGTCTTTTGTGAATTTTGGAAGAAGAAAAGGATTTTCCAGGCTCTCAGATTATTTTTCTGACCAAAAGTCACTAGTGGAAAATCTAAACAAAATACTTTAAGAGTAGTGAGGATGTTATTTAATTGTCTGAGGCAATGACGACATTACACCCAAAATAACAGCCTTATTTTACACTCCATCATTGAATTGTTTTAACAAATTCCCTAACTCACCGCAAATTACTCCTAACATTATAGCTCCCTGCCTGTTGCCGATCCGGTTTATTTTAAAATTTACTAGACATCGCTTAACACGTTCGCTACCGAGCGACACATATTTGCGTCGGCCCGGTCGCTCCCACAGACCAAAAGAAATAATCTGAACATTGCAAACAGACCGGGAGGTACAGGAGTAACATTAACAACAGACCACGAGAGAAATTGGGTTTAAATGGACTAATTCACTTCATAATAACCTAAAATGCATTTGTAAACAACAATTATTTTTTATTTTACTTTGAGCAATTTTAAAAACGTTGCATATATGCGTCGGTCAGTCTATACAATGGAAAATAGTAAAACAGATGTAGTAAAAGATATATTTTTGTTCAATAGACCGAGCGACGCACATTTGCATCGGTGTAAATTTGATCATTTGTAGGCCTATTCCGTTTCATTGTTAATGTTCTGCACAATAATCAAACTAACACCACTAAAACACGTCCAAAAACTGTAAGGTTAGCCATGTCATGTGGGCAGTTGTACAGTGATGCATCGAAAATGACAGTGCAAACAACAGCTCTGCCAATTGTAATGTGACGTCACCAATCGTCATACCCACAGACCAAGCAACGTGCATGTGCGTCAGATATCCCTACAGACTGATACAAAGAGATCAGGGCTTTAAAATAGACTGTTGCTAAGAAATACATGCTTGAATAACAACGGGACAGTGACGCAAATTTGCGTTGTCAGTCTATTTCAATGTGACCAGCTGACGCAAATATGCGTCGGTGGTCTATCGGGAGAAACCACTCGAAGCACAACTACGTCGCTGGTCTATGGGAATGACAAATTCCATGTAATTGCGGTAGCGAACATTTAAATTTAGATAGCTCTTTGTAAAATAAGAATATAACTGCGAACCTTGTTGTGTAGGCTTCCCAGCCGCAGGTTTCTGCCCACCCGAGCCCGGCCTGCCCTGCTGCAACTTGCTGGCAGGGACCGCCATGCCAAAAGGAGCCTTGGGCAGCACAGCTGACCCTGCATTGCGCTCAAACAGTGCCCTGCGTTCGGCCAGCGACAGCTCGGCCGGGTCCCGCGCTCGCTTGCTGGGACTCGTGGCTTCCTCGTAGCGTTGCGCTCGATGCAGCACTGAACCGCTGGGTGGAGCCAACGGAGACTTGCGCGGACTGCGCAGCTGCTATAAATGATTTAAATCACTTGTAAGGGTAGCAGTAGTAATGAACAAACAGTGTAACTAATTTGTGGATATGATTCTACAGGGTGTGCTGTGACGCATAGCGTGCACACTCCCATAAGGAGGATTTCGACCCTATTCACTTTGATAGTAATTCACTCATTTTGGCACTAGTAGCTCCCGCATTGCGAATCCAAAGTCTGGCCGCATCAGCTGTCTGTAGAGCAATGATAAAACAGACAGCAAAGCCCTTGTTTTCTTCCTGTCTCCCTTCCTCTTGACTTCGTTGACGAACAACACCGTGACATCAGGAAGATCTTGTGCTAAGTACCATGTTTAGTTTGTTTAAATAGTTCAGTTATGACAGGCTAGTTATAAACTAAGGGGAGGACATCAGCGGCCTTCGCCATGACTTGAGGGTGTCTCAGTAGTTGTTGTGGGCGGCAGTCGTTCACGACTGACCGGACCCTCCTTGCAGCCAAGTGGCCACGTTTCAAGCTGAATAATTAATTAATCATCCAGGAAATGTTTTAACGGTAACAAGTCAAATTAACTATCAATTCTAGTGTCAGTATGCACATTTAGTTAGATTCATATATCCTCAATTATCAAATCAAATCAAATTCATTATTGCAATAAAAAGTGTGCACTCAATAGCAATGTTCAATACAAATGGGTTTAACATAACATTATCTAATACACTTTTTACATAAAATGTACAAGACATCTGGAGGTATACAAAATATACAACAGGAGATAATTATGTCTTATCAGCTAAATATTCTTTGACACCGTAGTACTCTTTGGTGATTAGAAAGGCCTTTAAATCTCGCTTAAAAAGATGTAACTTTGGTTGAACCCTCAAACTAAGCGGCAAAAAAAGTGAGGCATTGAAAAGTGTAATGCAAGCTGAACGCAGTTGTTTATTGAAGAATTGTGGCGAGGAAGTGGATAATTGAATCTGTGGTGTAAACTGTAGTTATGAGTTGGTTGGAGTAGTTGAAAACAGTTAGCATTCTTTTTAAAAAAACATCAGAGATTCTAAAATGTATAAACATGGAAAAGTTAATACGAGGGTCATCCAGAAAATAAAGAACGTTTGCTTACTGCACCTAGCACAGCTCCCCCATCACCGCCATTGCATGTGTGGCAGTCCACTCACCTCCCCACAAAAGTATGAGCCGAGTCTCATTGCTATGCGGTCACCTGTCTTATTTCTACAGCTATTCAAAATGGAGGCTGCAATCGAAAATCCCGCCAAATATGAAATACGCAGTATTATTCAGTTTCTGAATTTAAAAATGTTCGGGAATATATATTTTTTTTTAGAAAAACACCAAAGAAAGTTTATCGTGAAAGTGCAAACAAGTCTTCAAGTTGAATATTCAGGGGAAACAATGATGCAACCGGTTTAATGAAAGAAAATCCATCGTGAACGACGAGGATCGGCGTGGCAGGTCATTGCTCGTTAAAGATGATTTGAAAGAAAGACTTGAGGAAAATTTGAGGAAAACAGCTGCTAAAATCTTAGCACATTACATCAATTTAAGATCTTGTTTTTTTGCTCTTTCACCATACAATTTCTTTGGTGTTTTCAAAAAATGTCTAGGTCTGGGCATTTTTTAACTCAGAAACAGAATAACACTGCGTATCTCATATTTGGCGGGATTTTCGTTTTCCGCCGCTAATTTAAATCGCTGTAGAAATAAAATGTGTGACCACACAGCAACGAGACCCGGCTCATACTTTGGTGGGGAGGTGAGTGGACTGCCTCACTCGCAATCGCGGTGATGGGATAGCTGCGCTAGGTGCAGTAAGAAAACGTTCTTTACTTTTTGGATGACCCTCGTATATTATTTTGTTTGAAAACAGATCTACAGAATTCTTTGTATTTCATTCCGAAAATTGTTCTGACTGTCTTCTTTTTAATACGCAAAAGGTGTTGTGATTTCGAGCTTTCAAATCCCCAAGCAGCAACACAGTATGTCAAATGAGGATAAATACATCCTTAATAAACTGTTAAAAGGACGTGATGATCAACAAAACTAAACATCCTCCTTAACAGAAAGATTCCAGAACTTACTCTACTTCTAATCTTGTCGATGTGATTAGAAAAACTAGTCGATGTTTGGAGTCAACAATTAAACCCAGATAGTCAACACTTTCATCGGAACTTATTTATCTGGCAGTTCTCACTTGTATTATTTTTTTGGAAGGTGTATTAGATGTAGAGTAGTTTCAGTTATGTTTAAATATATTAAAGCAAGGCTGGCTGGAGCAGCTTTCTGGTCTGGTTAAAAGATCCCTGTCCTCTGGACCCCAGTAGCGTTTCCGCATTAAGGTAATCAGTCAATACCAACCAAATAGTAACTTCACCGCAGGACCTAGACAGGCTTGTCAAGACCCGCAATGTTCAACCATCATTCGTCATTCATTCAACCTCCCAAAAACTATATGTTACAATGGTTTCAAGATCAATTTTGCTAGAGATGAAATGTGAATTCCAATACTTTTCCAAAGACAAGCTACAATGTCGATGTAAAACTATGCAAAGTCTGTCACTTATCATACCAACTAACTTTCTATTGTTGAGATTGTATTTACAATTTATTACCAAAATAAATATTTAGAAGCTACAGTAAAAACCTGTAGTCAAAATATTTTAACTTTTTATAATAAATTTTGCGACACGTGCAGTGAACGTGGATTCAAATGTTTTAGAGTCAACCTGTACGTATGTTATGAGTAAACAAAATTTGTTTAAACCATTAATTTTTTGTCTTGGCAACTTTATCCTACGAGGAAACAACATAACTTTAGTAGGGTACCTGTTTTACACCCATCGCAGGTGGTGCTTCCACTTCAGAACTGTGGGGAATTAGTTCCTGAGGCTTGACCACTGTTGTTGTCCCCATCTTAATTGGACTACCAAACCTGGAACAAAATTTGAAGATTTTAACATGTAGATATAAATACTAAATATGGGGGGAGAGGTACTAGGTGGGTCATGGTATATTCCATTTTCTTTACCCATCCAACCTCTTTGGTATAAATTTCAAATAGATTTCAAAGTACTTAATATACTTTTAAAATATAAAAGAAACTAGCCAGTATCCCGCTCTTCTTACGGGAATCCCGTTAATGCAGAAATAAGTGCAATTCAATACAAAATTAAAAGGTAAACAGAACAGTGACGGTCTGTAGTTATAAATATTTCTTAATCAGCTATTTATTTCAATTAAACTAACTAAGACAATTCATATGTGACTCAAATCTACAAAATATTTCTTCAATAAAAACAACAAGGACCAGTGAAGTGGAGCCCTTTATGTCAAAGGGGAACATAAATTGCTTTTGAAATATCTTGAGGATAATCCATTTAATTTGGCATCCCAATTGTTAAAATCGGTCATGAAATATAAACGTAGCTGCCCACACAACAAATTTCCCAGGGAATTAAGAAGTAAATATTTTTTTCTACTCAGAAAATAAAAACCAACTTTTCTTCACATTAATTTTTTTTAACTCGCAACTGACAACCTTCTGCTCTTGCAAATTAAGGCACGTTATGGACTTCCTACCTTTCCTTGACAGGGGAGGTTTTGACCGGTGACTTCTGTGGAGACACGCTCCTAGTCGGGGAAGGTCTGTTGGAGGACGGACCTGGTCTCTCGTAGTCAAAAACGAATCTCTGATCAGTCTCAGCTGTAGAGAATCCCTGAGCCTCCTGGAAAATAAATGGTACGACAATACTGACACTTCCTTTCTCCCTTTTAACCCTTTTCAAATTAAAACATCCCTTCAAAGGCATACGATTTGTAAAATATAAATTACAGGGAAGCCTATATAGAAAACTTGTAATTTCATCGAATACCCTTTTTGGAGGAATTTTGTATAATGTGCTACTCACAATAATTCTAAGGAGGGAAATCCCTCCCAGGGTTAAGTGGAACATATTCTGAATACCTACTGTTGAACAAGTGTAGTTCAACTTGTATACCAAGTTTTAATTAAATTGATCAGTATATAAGAGGGAAATAAAAACTGATTGATGCTTTTACCGCTTATTGGAAAAGTTCCTCTGCAACCTTTAACTAAGCCGTAGAATAATAATTCAACATACTAATGTTTGTTGTTTTTTTTTTAAATGACAGTGATAAGTTTATTTTATTCAAATGTATGGATTTTTTGCAAAATTAAAAAATGTAACGTTAAAATCTTTGACCCCAGAATTTGGGAAATGTTTCCTAGTTCTACATGTGGTGACATTTTTTAGATGCCTACAACACAACAAATCTTAATCAAAATTGTTATAGGCATTTTTGGTCTTTTTATGTCTTTAGCAGTTTTTAGGGGATAGTTATAACTCAAGATAAAGATTTCATAAATAAGAAAATCTGACCAATTTCTGTAGTCATGTACACATCCATGAAGACAAGACAAAGAGAGCACCAAAAATTTTTACTGTTACAATATTTAGATATAACCTGGTTTTAATTTGTATAATTGACAATGTCACCTGTTTCATCTGGAAATACCAGAACTATGTAAACGTTTTGTGACGATAAATGACTTATGACAGATATTTCCATCAGTAACTCAATGTATGCAAATTTTGAAAAAAAAAAAATACTTTTACCTACCACATTATGCCAGTACACAGGGGCGGCCCGTCAGATTTTCAGTGCCTGTGCAAAGACCAAACTTGCCGCCCCCTCCCCATCAACCAAAACCTCCCCCATCCCAAGATAAGACTGGGGGGGCCTCGCTTCCACGCTAAAGTAAATTTAAATTTAATTGCCTAAGTCGAGCCTACACTTTACACTATGTTTGACTAGTACATTTATTTATGTGTTGCTACGACGTGTCCAGGATGATCTGAAGGAGCGGCGCGCACGACACGGCGCGCGGCGATAGGCTACCTGCTACGATCGCACAGCTCCCTCAGGGGATTACACTAAGTGTAAACAAACTATTACGTGTTGTTTATGAAAAATAATAGTAAAAATAAACCTCAAAACTGAGTAGGAAGGGGGAAGTACAAACTGATAACTGTACACCTGTTCTGAGCATGGGAAAGATTTCGTCCGAGGGAACAAAACAAATCATCAAAACCGACCAAGATTCTGACGGTTCCGGGAATTATTAGGCTGAAGTTTGCAATGAAAACAGCCAAGTTTGTTGTTAAAGTTATTTTCGTTTTTTTTACAAAACTAATGTTTTCTGAATATAATGTCTGTTTATTGTTTCAAGTGTATAACACGTTTTTCAGTTATACAGACTCTATCTTCGACCAAAGTCTTTAAGGTTTTGTGTAGCTATAAAGCTTAATTTATAATTTTTTCTGATATATTGAATCATCTTCTAATAGTATTTGTATCACTTAAGTTTAATACCAGTTACTCTAAAACTCATGTTAGCTGTAAACATATTTTTTTCGTTAATACAATCAAAACCCATTTAAGGTAACTGCCACTTTAGAAGAAATACAGATGATTAATCGATTAACCACGACGAAAGCGCAAGTAATAGGCAATGACGAGAAGTATTTTCATTCTTAACATTTCCAACTCCATCTCCAATGCCCCGAAATGACTCAGATAACAAATAAGAACTTTATTGAAATTATACTAAGCAAATGGAACTATTAACTATATTTTTCAAAGTAAACTAGAAGATTAGACCTTACAAGTACCGATCGAAGGGGCGCCAAAATCTGAGGAGGGGGGCGCATCATATTTCCCCCTTATTTCATATAATAACAATATTAAAATAGAATTATTTTAACTTCAGTTAAAGATAAAATCCCGATTCAATACTCTCTAATCCTCAAACCATATATTTCCTCATCTAGGATTATTTTAAAATAATCAAAGATTGCTGATAAAAACAATTATTTGCACCGTGAAACTTGATATTTCAAAATTGCAATTTTCTTGCACGTATTGCGAGTTTTATACACACAATACCAATGCACTGAAGTTGTCAAAAACGTTAGAGGTCAAAACGACTTTTCGATTCGGAATAGAGGGGAGCGGAGGTTGTGTTATCTGATTTGTGAATTTAATGTTTTAAGTATAATGAAAGTGCAACATGGTGACTACACAACATTCTTCCCAATAATGCCTTTAACAATTTATAATACTAATATACAACTAATTTACAAAACTAGTCTGGTTTATATATATCTACAAATACTTTATTTTAGCGCTACGGACTAGGCCCCCAACCCCGCACCACAGGACCCGTCTTGAGCGCCGAGTGCCGCCCCCCCAAAAGCGCTGCGCCCCGCCCGCCCCGTGCTGGAGCACGGCTCGCACTGCCCTAGAGCCGGTACTGCCAGTACACTTTTTTAAATGTAACATTTTTTGGAACCGAGTCGTTTGTGTTTTGAGTGATTTTAATGATTGACAACGAACTTATATCATTATGTTTGACTTTTTGAAACTCGGCCTGAAGATAGAAGAACCTCTGAAACCATAGTCATCCAGTTTGGATTGAAAAAAGCTGAAGATGGAGGTAGTGTAATGTATATTTAGATTAGATTAAATTGAACTCAACTATGTCAGGCATCCTAGTGCATGTTCTGCTACATTTACATTTCAACTCTTTTACACAACTCAATATTTAAATTCCAGAACAACAACTTTACAAAAATAGGCCTACATATATTCAACTACCGGTATTAAAAACTATTTCTAGTGCTAACTGATTACGTATAATTAAGACAGATGGTTCAAGTTCTACAAGGCTAAGTTTTGTCTTTGACTATCTGAAAGTAAGAGTAAATAACTTCAAAATAAATAAAATACATCCTTAATCATCGAAGCTTTTGTTTAAAATTATTTCTGCACTGTAAATAATTCATGCTCGTACCAACTAAACTACAGTTATCTTTCACTGAAAGTAAAAACAAACGGTACTTAAACATTGGTTAGGCTACAAGAAGTCTCTTTTCACTACAAAGACAATTTGCATTCAATCTCCTACGACAGACTGTAAGAAGACGAAGGGGCAGCAACTCTACTGTAAACAGAAGCTCTCACCAGAGTGTCCACGACTGATTTGTCCCAAACAATGGATTTTGTGCTCTTAGCACTTTTATGCTGTGGCGAAGTCCTGATCTCTGTATTATGTTTCAAAATTGACGGCAGGCCTATACTTCTTTCGGGCGTTTTCTGCCTCCTAAACCTCGTATTTATATTTTGTAGGTCTTTTGGAGGTGAACTGTACATCTCAGAACGTTCACCTCTCCCTTTCTGACAAGAGATGAATTTTCTGTGATCCTGGTCTTCTTTCTTACTCGCATACACTGAATGTTTTGTTAAAACTGAAGGCTTGACTGGTGAAGGCTGTGGTAATAAAAAAAATGAGTCACCAAAAATCACCTACGGTTCAAATGTTTAAAAAGCCCTGTATTTAAGTTTCATACAATACTAAACACTTGCTTATTGTTCAACAATTTTATTTTTTAGCAATAAGGATAAAATAAACTACATCTCACCACACTACAAATTATATTTCCACTTTACATGGTTCACACTTTTATTTGGTTAATGATTTCCCTGACTTTCCCGGACAAAAAAGTTGATTTTCCCTGACTATTTGTAATCAAAATCGTTATTTTTCCCTGACTCGCGACTCGGAATGCACACTTTTTTCTAGTAGGTTTCGATTTTTGCGCACAACAGTGCTTTGCATTTACGATTAAAATCAAAATTTGTTCCTGACTTGTATAAAATAGTAAGCAATTTCCCTGACTTTTGGCGTTTTTCCAACTTTTTCCCTGACCTTTTTTAAATTTCCTGACTTTCCAAAAAGTATGAATCACATTATACTGTACATGACGGTACATAAAATAAATGTCGGTGAGTAATATACATAAAGAATGGTACAAGGTGATCAGTTGCAACCAGTTACTTTTTGGTGATTCTCTACAAATTTCAATAGGCCAAGCATTTAGCACATTCACAAACCGGTAACACTGGGGACATCAACTTTGGTGGAATTTTCGATTGACGCTGCCATTTTGAACTGATGTAGAAACAAGACCCGATCGCTCAAGAGACTCGACTCATTCTTTGTGTGGCGGTGGGTAGACTGCTGCACATACATTCACGGTGGTGGGGGAGCTGTGCTCAGCAGTGTGCAAATGTTCTTTACTTTCTGGAAGCCCTTCTTATAATTTGGAGGGTTGTGAGACGTAGTTTATTTTATCCTGTTTGACTGTAACCACACACATCATGCTGACTCAAGAAATTATTTTTTTATTAATGAGCACATTTCTCCTTTTAAAAACAAATATATTTAAAAAGTTTCACTTACAAGTTAATTAATAAAATGTAAAACACATTATAAAAAATCAAATACATTTTCATAACGATACTCTAAACAATGGATGCAGACAACAATTATCACAGTAAAACATGATCAATATAACCGGCGGTCATACCTGCACAATCAATGCTCAAACTAGTCTGATAAGATTAGGATCTTCGAACTAAATCCAGGATCTCTCTGATATTACTATTATCAGCTGAGTAAAAAACTGTGGTTGGCTCTACTTGAATAGTTATAATAAGACACTCAAAATATGAGTTTATTTTTACCTTCTTAAGAGGAATGTGCCTGGGATCGTCTTCCCAGTGATTTATGGTGTCGGCCAGGGCTGCTAACCGAGCAGTCCGACCGGAGCTTCTGACGTCACCGCGTACCATCGGCTTCGGCTCTTCTTCCTTCACCTCCTCGACAATAAAACGTTCTTCCGTTCTGTGAATCGGAGACGATAATCTCGATGGGTCATCTATTAAACACATAGAGAAAATGTAGACAACCCTGTAAACTTGCTACACTGTGTAGCATTGATATGTGCAGTTGTAGTACCGAGTGACACTTTCATATCCAAACATTCAGTATGCTTAGCTGAATATTCTACATTTTTTTAAATTTTACCTGCGACTACATCACCCAGATTAAGTAAATAAAGTGCAAAAAAATGGTAGCCCGCAGTTGAAAAATGGTGTGAATAAATGCAACTAAGGAAGAATATTTCCATTTTACCACTATTTATTTTACTTATAAAACTGCAACACACCACGTTTAACTTGTAAGATAAACAACAAAATCACTTCATACACAAAATGTATACTCGGACATTTATATTTAGTATGTAGCATAGTAATAACTGATTAAAACAATGGTAATCGTGTTTAAGCCAAACAATGCCCTTGGCCCCCCGTATATTGTCCAAGAATGAACAAAAATAAATACATCATTAACTTGCCTACCATATGTCTGCAATTTATGTGACACTATACACAGTACAGAAAAATGGCAGTATTAAGGTTTTCATTGATACATTAAAAACACTGGACAGGTACGGACGAACCAATGTTTTTAGATTTTAACCACTTTTTTGAGTTGTTTTACATTGTCCGGTTCATATGCAAAACCCATAATCCGGGTAAAATGGGTCCAGATAAACTGAGAATAACTGTATACGGTAATCCTTTTCATAGCTTTAACATTTTACCAAGCCTCAGGGAATAGATTTCCTGTTAGTTACTCAACCTGTCTCATTTTAAAAAAGCTTCTTTTTCAACGGTCCAAAAAATGTTATTGACTTTTTTCATGCCACAACTTTTAATTATTTAAGTGATGACCATATATAATTTCGGAATAATGTTGTTACTTTCTACTGTATGTTGCCATATGCTGTGCAACAGGGCTAAATATTTGAGTTTTTTATAACATGCAAATAAAAAACTGAGCAATGAGATTTCTAAGTTACAGCACAATAAAATATACAGTACCTGAATAAAGTACTCCAAGGCGCTTCAGCACAGATTTGGTGTCTTGGCGCAGGATACAGTTTGTGTTTTGAGAACCTTCATTCTCTTTATCATCTGAAGATTCGTCTACCTCAGTCGAAGAAGTATCTTCAACATTTTTCAAATCTTCTTTTTTTTGATTCGACATTCTTTTCGGAGGATGTTTAGACATTGTTACGGTAGTTTCAATTGTAACTTTATTGCTACCTGAATAATGTTTTTTTATATTGACTGAAAAGAAAAGAGGTAAAATATTAATACCCAATTTATATTATACTCAAGACTATTCATAGCCTAAAAACAAGACTATTCATAGCCTAAAACAAACAGTAGAAAAATATCATCCAAAGAAGAACTGAGCATAGAGCCTACACTACTTTATAATAATTAAACACATTCAACGCCAACGCAGTCACTTTTGACCGTTTTAAGCCTTACACTAATACTGCCTGGCTACAATTGGCCTCAATCTAGACCCAACTCATTCTGTGCTAAATCAATTCAAATTATCTTTACCCCCGGGTATTGTACACTCTTCAGAAATTACAATGACATCAGGGTACAATTCTGGCTGGTCTACAAGAGTTCTTCACTGTTCTCAAGGAATTCACTCAGGATGCTGAAAGGTTTTCTTATTAGCCTTGTCTTCAACTCCTTTTTCAATTTATTCCCAGCGAGTTCCTTCTTGAATGCAGGTAGATGGTTTCGAAGCTTGCAACTGGCATAGCGGTTTGTCCAGAGTGCACGCCGATTCAGATTCAGATTCCCATTTTCGGCGCCAGGAATGGCACTTGTATTTTATCAGACGTGGCCATAGTGGCCGCAGGAAGCCAAGCCCGTGCGCAAGTACCTGCTTACCGGAATGAATTCTTCATTCTGGTTTCAGATTCTGTTTAAGATAGCGCTCGTACGGCTCTGCTATAACTGGCTACAACACCATGAATATGCAATAAATACACGATATATTATATGTGGGGCCTGAAAATATACAATGTCTAAGCTACGTTATATTTTTATGCATTTTGACAGCTTTTCTATGAGTTAGTTATCTCTCAAAATTTAGTTACCGTAAAGGTTTTGGGTTCCATTCTACAATATTCAAAGAATCGTACTCTGTAATTTCTGAGCTGAGGGAAAAGAGTATGGTATTCACCAAATTAACCCCTACATTTATTAATATCATGAACACCTTTTTTTCACTGGCTGTAACTTCGCAACACCTTTCTAACGCTATTGCTGCTTCCCGATTCGCCGACGTATTTCCTGCCTCCACTGGGGCCACCACCAAGTTATCTGACTTAGATGAAACACACGCCGGGAAACTGAATCTGAATCGGCGTGCACTCTGGACGTACCGTAAGATGTGTCATTTTTCCTACGATGAACTGGCAAGTAGAACCGAGAGCCAAGACTTAAAGAAGTATGAGTGAGAGTCTTTGTTTTTTGGTAGTTGAAGTTTGTCCACATTCAGAATAGTATCTTGTCTGTATATAGATGCAACCATCATTACCTCCAGGTCCTGAAATGCCTGTCTGCAGGTTTGGTGTGATTCAAGGTTTGCCAGGACTTTGACAGCTTTCTTCTGAAGGAGGAGACATTGTGTGCCTTGTGCCTCTGCACACTAGTAGGTCATAACGGAAATAGGATTCTACTAATGTAAAATACTGTTTTAGCTGCTGCATTCTACAATACGTTTCACTCTTTGGAAACCTACATACTTGTGCTGATTTTTTGTGAATAGGTGATTGGTATGTTCAGTACAAGTGGAGTTAACATCAAACATTATGCCAAGGAATTTTCCTCAACTTGCTTCTGTGATACTTGCTGTGGTGGAGACTTATCTTGTTTCGTTGAAAAATACATTTAGGTTGACTAGGTGGAGTTTATTGCCATATTAGTCCCAAATAAAAATTGAAGCCTACATGATAGCCACCATTTCCCCCTCTATTCCCACCGTTCCATGGCAACACAGCTAACCACAGACTATGAATAATACCCCCGTAGCAGCAAACCTGCATACTCAGCGAATTTCCAATGCATATTAATTTATCTTAATACCACATAAAGCCACATACCAAGTTTCATCAATATACATTCATAAATAAACGATTTATGACATTTTAATTATTCTCCATAAGAATAACATGGCGGCTGAGAATGCAGGTTTGCTGAAATAAGGAACACTAAAAATGGGCTTTTATACAAATATCATTATAACTCAACTAGGTAAAGCCAGATACCAAGTTCTATTAATTTATGTTCATAATTAAAGGAGACAACACGTTAATTATTCTCCATAAGAATAACATGGGGCTGAGTATGCAGGTTTGCTGCTACGGGAACTATCGGGCAAAAAATGGATTTTTGTGCAAATATCATTAGACCACAATGAAATGAAGCAATATACCAAGTTTCGTCAGGATAAGTTGATAACTAAGCGAGATATATAATTTTTCTTATCCTCCATAAGAATAACATTGGACAACGTACTGTGTTTAGCACTTTCAATATCTCAGTAACCAATTGACGTAGAGCAATGATTAAAACATCAAATTGTGCGTCTTTTTAAGCTGATTCCAATGGGAAAAATAAAACTTTACTTTTTCAAAAATTGTATGTAAAAAACTCAAAAAACCCATTTTTGAGTTTTGAGTGTAAAAAACTCACAAAACCCCCCCCAAAATACCCCTTCGGATAGGTCGATCCGTCTGGTTTTCGAACTTAAAGTCATAAATGCTGCTTTACACGTTTGTACCAAATTTCATCAAAATCGGACCTTTTTTACGAGAGTTATCGCACCCACGGACACACAGATATATATATATATAGATATATATATATATATATATATATATACAGTTTTGAACGAATGGTGTTTTTGGGGTCTGGGGGACCTCAAAACGAAAAGTTATCATGGTCCCGGGCCTAGGTCTTACCATGCCGACTACGGTAATAGCTTCTTCCCTATAGGGGAAATTCGCTAAAAAGTCAAAATCTGCAATTTATGCCTACTGTTTTCTCTACTGTGTAGCCTAGTGTTAACTAATAGGCTATTAACTTACTTAAAATACAGTTTAGTATTTAATATTCAATTAATCTACAAATCTATGATAGGCCCAAGGTTCGTAGAGCTTTCAGACCAGTTGTGCTTATTTACATAAGAGTAATGTTCGCAGCAAAGATGTCTTACGAGGGCGTCCAGCTGATTCATAAATCAACAACATACCATAAAGTGTTGCCAACCTTAAGGGTATAATAATGGTACAACTATTTTTAAATTGTTACAGGACGTGCAGAAAGAAAATTTAAACCCTTAATCCATTAATCTAATAATACAAATAAATCAAAACAATTAGTTTCATAAAATAATGTCTTATCATAGAATGTAAGCAGTTAAACAATGTTAATTCTAATTACACTGATGAGGAAAATATGGTACTCGTACGATAAATATCGTGTTTCCAGCAACAATGCAGATTGGACTGGTGATCACGTGATCATCCAGCTGTTTTTACGAGGTCTCTTCCGGTTAAGTAGAAAACCTTAAATAGATCGACTCAGCACACCTGGTCTGAAAGCTCTACGAACCTTGTGATAGAATTACGACTAATTAAATAGAATTTTAAGACATCAGATTAACAGGCCAAATGGTTATCCAGCTAAGGCTCGCTCCCCAAGTGACCAGTTGAGAGAGAGGTTACTGTGTTGTACACTATCCTGATGTCCAGCGAGTCGCAGTTGCCACACGGCGCCATTTTCATGATTGTCATGTTTGGTGGGATTAAAATGTTGTATTTACGATAATAGAGAAATATAATAAATTTAACTTTAAAATCTAGGCGGTCAAAGTGTGTGATAAATACTTACTACTTAACTTACCACTTGTTGAAGCAACTGTCGTAACGGTATTCTGATTAACTTGTTTTAAAGGTTCTGAGGATACTGGTATTTCCTTAGCTTCGAGCTTCGCCTGGCGTGAGCGATTACGTTCAAGCATTCTCTGTTTAAAAAATGTTAGGTGAAAAAGCCAGTCAACAGTAAAAATGCACTGGAAAAATATAAGCCTACAATAACTTTGAGCTTCAAAAATATATACCGATACCTAACAAGGAATTGCACTTTTACCTCACCCTTGATTTAAATTATGGTACCAGTTTCCAAATTGTGCTAACTAGGCCTATCAAAATTTGTTAGTTTAAATTTTCTATAACTTAGCCTAATCTTAACTTAAATCATCTGAGTTCCACCTACGTTCGCACAAATAAGTTGTTACAAACTAAAAATAAAACATTTAAGAGCTTGACTAAAAATAGCAGATAGGCTAGACTCAATCTCTTAGATAGCCAGAAATAAATGAGATTATTTTCTATGAAAAGGTCTTTCATTGTTGGCTACTATCACTGGTAAGGTCTATGAAACTCTCTGTACGCCTTTCTATGATAAGGATTCCTAATCCAGTTATTGTTTATAGAGCGAGTTTCTGGGAAGTATTTTTGTTTAACTCTTCTTTAGAGTTTTCAAATATTCCACGATGTCTAAGAGGAGAGCATCACTGGGAGTCATTATCTTGTAACCATGATGACAAAGTTGTAAAGAATGAGATGCCTCTTTGATACTGATTGTGTGAAGAACAGATCTAGTTTTCTACTAAATGAGTACAGTAAAACCTCGATCAACCGTCACTCTTTAAACCGTCACTCTCTGTTATCCGTCGTCCGTCTATGAGGATATTACTATTTATTAGACTCATGATTTGCGCCATACGGCTTAGTCTGAGCGTCTGTATGAGCTATTATATTATTTAAAACCACATAAATATGAAGGGTATGTAGTGGGAAGTATTATCCTTTTGTACACAGTTTATTTTAATTTCTCTGCCAAACACTTTAAAATGTAGTTACTGTACACGTTTATATTATGATGTTTCTATTATCCGTCTATTCAGTTATCCGTCACAGTCCCGGTCCCGAAGATGACGGTTAGTAGAGGTTCCACTGTAAATCTTATCTTTGACTGAAAAACTTGTCTCATGAGTAGGCCTACCTTGGATGCCCATTCCTTAAAATATAAAATACCTATAAAATATCTGCATACAACTAGAAATGCTCTCGCATATTACCTGAAATGCTCTTACATTCCACTGGTTGAGAACCACTGATATAAATCTAACCCTAAAGTAGTAACTCAGTAGGCCTAAACAAAATGGCAGATATCGACAAACTTTAATCCGTAACGTAGATGGACACATTGGGTAATTTCTAGTAGTTCGAAGGAATTTATGTAGCCAGGTTGAGCAAAGTAGTAATCGTGGGAAGTTGATAGGTACTGAACTTCCTGTTGTACTTCCCCGGGATACCACGCATGTTTCTGTGAGTCTGAGAGGGGAAGGCAGGAGGGGGCAGGGTAATAATTAAGTTACCTACCTCTGAGAAGGTCTCCTGCTAAAAAGTTGTAACCATATAGTCTACAACCCTAATTTGATACCATGCTGACCTCAAATACTGATACCTCTCTGTGTGCTCAAAAATACAATTTAATCCGATGACTGTTAAATCAATAATATTTACTGTATTAAATTAATTACAAACTCTGTCATCAAAGACTGAGAAACACAATACGAATGAGCAGTGAGCACAGGTATGTTTTTCATCCCTTGGTGCAATCTCCAAGTAATGGAGCCTAGACTTAAAAAGATTAACTAAAGCAAATTAAGGCCACAGAAGATAAGCTCAATTTATAATTAGGCTAATTAATAATATATTAACCCTAGGCCTAATAAGCGGGTATTGAAGCTGAATCTATAATATTCGATCTATGAAAAGCTAATTTGGGCCTGAGCCCAAAACAACCAATTACCTCGGTAAAATCCATTTTTTAAGAAACGATAAACTTCAATAAAACCGGTCCACCGGTGGCACTAAACTTGTAGGACTGCTCCTAAAGTCTACACAAATTCAATCAACTTCACGCATAATGTAAAAGAAACGAAGTTAAAAATTTTGTTACTTTAAAAGTTCATGTATGAAACTTGTTACAAATATTTACACTTCTTTATAAATACGGCTTTTATTAATGAAAATTACACATCGCTTTATCGCCTTACTTAGAAAACGCTGAAAACACTGACACCGACACCTGCAAGAATTCAAACTGCTTTCAAACTACTTTAACCGCGTTTCACAGACACACAAAAATAAATTCATTTTTCTCACTGCCAGTTTCATGTTTTCAACGGCGTTTAGAATACAAGTGTTTGAAAGAAAATGGATTATTCCATTGATTATACTTTATCAATGATAATGCATAAATTAAATGCATTCTATATATTCGAAATAAAACTGTTTTTTTACATAAATAATGTCATAAAGGTTGGTAACATGAGTTACATTAGAGACAATTCTTTTCTCCTTAACAGAAATGACAATTATGATCGGAAAAATAATTGGCAGGATCTCCTGGCCTGATGGTCATTCATTTTTGATTCTCTTTATGAAAATACAAACAGTTGATCTTGATTCGTAGTAGTTTTGTGGGCTAAACACAGAATGCAGCGCACACAACTGTCATCATTTAAGCGAATTTCCCCTATAGGGAAGAAGCTATTACCGTAGGTCTCATGGTAAGACTTAAGCCCGAGACCATGATAACTTTTCATTTTGAGGTCCCCAGATGCCAAAAACACCATTCGTTCAAATTTTTATATATGTATATATATATATATATATATATATTTATATTTATATATATATATATATATGTGTCCGTAAGCACGATAACTCTCGTAAAAAAGGTCCGATCTTAATGAAATTTGGTACAAATGTGTAAAGTACCATTTATTTGAACGAGTTCGAAAACCAGATGAATCGCACCATCCGAAGGGGGGTTTTTGGGGAGTTTTGTACCCCAAAAATGTGTTTTTTGGGGTTTTCACATGTAAATCAAATTTTAATTTATACCATTAAATTCAGCTTAAAAAAACAAACAATTTGGTATTTTGATCATTGCTCTACGTCAATTGGTTACCGAGATATTGAAAGTGCTAAACACAGTACGTTGTCTAATGTTATTCTTATGGAGAAAAAGAAAAATTGTATATCTCGCTTATTTATGAACGTAAACTGGCAAAATTTGGTATATGGCTTTATTTGGTTGTGGTCTATTGATATTTGCACAAAAATCCATTTTTTGCCCGATAGTTCCCGTAGCAGCAAACCTGCATACTCAACCCCATGTTATTCTTATGGAGAATAATTAACGTGTTATCTCCTTTAATTATGAACATAAATTAATAGAACTTGGTATGTGGCTTTACCTAGTTGAGTTATAATGATATTTGTATAAAAGCCCATTTTTAGTGTTCCTTATTTCAGCAAACCTGCATACTCAGCCGCCATGTTATTCTTATGGAGAATAATTAAAATGTCATAAATCGTTTATTTATGAATGTATATTGATGAAACTTGGTATGTGGCTTTATGTGGTATTAAGATAAATTAATATGCACTGGAAATTCGCTGAGTATGCAGGTTTGCTGCTACGGGGGTATTTATAAATTAGTTGCGGGTTGAAGCCTGCGGGTAAAATCTAAAAATTATAACTTCAAACAATCATTTAAGAACATCTTAATCCAGGGAGTTTTCTCCCTCGTTTAGGACTTTTGTTCACCCTAAGCTCATGGAATATATATAGCTAGCTGAATATAGGGAAATCTGGCTATCTGGCTAGCTTTTGTTGGACATACTGGTCTTAGTCAGAGGTGCGGAATGGGAAAGGCAGTGGCTACGTACACGTCCGACGTTAGCCGCTACTGTTCACGTCCGTTCCAAATTATGCACCATACGTTACTTTTCCTGTGATATTTAAAACAAATTGAGAGCCAGAAAACCTCCTAACCTAACCTAACCTATCCTAACCTAACGTAACGTAACCTAAATCAACCTAACCTAAGCGGTAGCGATGTGAATTTGGCCTTACATTGGACGTGTACGCAGTCACTTCGAATGGGAAATGTCAAATTCCGAGTTGGCAGAGGCTACGTACACGTCCAACGTGAGCCGCTACTGTTCACGTCTGTTCCAAATGATGCACCGTACGTTACTTTTCCTGTGATTTTTAAAACAAATTGAGAGCCAGAAAACCTCCTAACGTAACGTAACCTAACCAAACCTAACGTAACGTAAAGTAACCTAACCTAACCTAAACGGTAGCGAAGTGAATTTGCCCTTACATTGGACGTGTACGTAGTCACTTCGTTGGGTTTCCAGAAACCGGGTAATTACCCGGTTTCAGGGTATTTTGTTGGCCGTGTGGGGATTTTGCAGGGATTAAGAAAAAACCAGGGATTTTGGGCTCTAGTTGCGGGGATTTACCCGAAGTACCGAGTATTTAAAATTCTCCTATGACAGTTGATATAAACGATAGCGATAAACAATCAAGCAATTTAACACAAACTGGAACATATTAGATATAGTCAACAGTGTCTTTGACATAAATGTTGAATTACATTTGTTGCTGTCTAAAGGATATATGAATTTTTTTAGTACATTACTTGTTCATTGATAAATAAATAATGTTATTTATTATGATTGCATTTATGTCGTCGTCCGGGGCCTACTTGGCATTTTGACGACATCCAACGCCAATTTGGCCAACTGGATGAATTACCAAGTATTCAACTAAGTAGTAAGTTAGATTATGATGTTCTTTTACGAAACTTGACCTTAGGCGTTCGCCTATATGTAGCTTATACTTAAATCCGGCCCTGCATTGAGATATAGGGTATTGCTTGTGAATAGTCAGGAAAATGGTGGCCACTTTATAGGCTTCACTTTTTCTTCGTAAATTAAAATGTGTTTCATACGTTCTCTATTGCGATCGTTGTTTATAGAGTTGTTTTGAAGGCACGCTCGTTCTAATGGGAACATTGTTGGACGAAGGAGAGGTTAGGGAATTTAGTCTATGGTTATAGGGGGACATCTCAGATGACCCCAACTAGGTTAATACATCTAGAAGTCTCGTCTAGTGTAAAAAAGTGTAGCCTACGTGGTCGACCGCCATTTTCCCCCCTCTATAAACTCTGCTGCCAAGTCAACCAATCAAATCCCCTCATCACAAGTTACATATTTATTAGCTGAGTAACTTTTGTAAAGAGTCGGTTTGATTACCACCGAGGAGGGTAGCTGCGACCCACTAGTGGGAAGGGTTCCTAAAGGCTAAATTAATTTTCAATAGGTGATGTGACCAACGGATGGCTCTAACGCAGTGACTGAGCGTCAACATGAACGCTTCGCTTTTTTGCCCTGACAAGACCTCTAGATATATTAAAATTTTTATCTGCTTAACGTTTGTTCAGGTACAGTTGGTTTACAAATTAAAATGTACATATATGGTGAAAATAACCCGGTAAAAATAATCAATCTATGATTATTAACGAATAGTTATACGCCAATTATCTGCAACAAAATAGTGTAATCATAATCAGTAATTAGTAATCTTTATTTCCATTAGTCCGTTACAAAACAGAAATAGGACAAGTCAGCAGTGGTCTTATAACTAATAAGGTAAACAAAGTTCTTAAAACTAAGACCTACATACCTTAAAAGGTCATGTACTGTTTACATGCCATAAATTCCTCAATTCCATAAAAAGGATTGGCGATGAGCCATTGATTTAAAATTGACTTAAACCTATTTGTGGAAACATGTCGAGCTGAATGAGGCAACTTATTAAAAAATTTCAAACAGTTGAATTTGAAAGAGTTAACTGATTTGGCCAACCTGTGTTGCGGAAGATCAATTTTGTTCCTGTTTCTGGTGTTGTGATATGATTATTTTTTTGATTCATCGTTCTGTTTTTCATCTTCTGACCAGTGTACCAACTTTTAAACGAAAGAAATATAGCGCATTATTGTTGAAGAGTGTCGTTTCCAGTAAGACCAATTATTGGCCTTTGTTAAAAGTAAGCGCAGGGCCGGAATTAAGTATAGTCGCGCACCTAGGGACCCGTACCACACAGAACCCCATTCAAAAACCTGATACAAGCAAACAAATTCACCAACTTGGACTTAGACACAACATGGGCCCGCATCACTGGTTGAGCCTAAGGGCCCACGGCCCCTAAATCCGGCCCTGACCAAGCGGTAAGATTAGTAAAACTGGCATTATTTTGGGTATACTAGTTAATTTCCGGGTAATAATCTGGCAATTTCCAAGAAATTACCCGGTTTTTCGGGCATTTGAAGCTTACGCGGGGATTTTGTGGGGATTACTACAGAATGACCGGGTAAAAGCGGGGATTTTATAGGTAGTTTGCGGGTAAAATAACAAACCCAGTCTGGCAACACTGGTCAAATTGTCAAAAACCTGAAGGTTGGTGAAGTGTAGAATGGGAAATCCGGAAATTTAGGAAATAATTTCATAAAAATAGGCCTATTTTGTGTGATGTGTGATGTAAATATAGTTTAACAAGTATACAGCATTCAACATATACTGCTGTATTACATATCCGTAACCGCACACCTATTGTGAATGCTATTTTTTAACTAAGCCTTATATATTCATCTTTTGAGAGTTTTTAAAAACGTTACTAAGTTACTCTCATATAGAATCTGAAAATCCTGTTAAAAAAATGGTAAGTAAAGAAAATCTTAAGGTTGAATTCAAATTTAATTAGCTCTAGAAATTGTCAATAGATACCTACCTGTTTGACAATTCTTAATTATTCTACTTGGTTAATTTATTCTAGTGCTTAACCTAAAACTTCTCAAAATTACATTTAACCTTTTGGGCACCAACTGCTGATATATCGGATTTCGTAGAATGTGCAAGTAAGGCCAACTGCTGATATATATTGGCATATAGCCACAATTGAAAAGTCGTCAGAGAGCCGAACGAAAACCTGGTGATATCCAGGGCTGTACTCAGCTTTCACGGGCCCCTGGACAAGCCTGGTGGTATGGGCCCTTGTTGTCGTCTGGATCCAACCCGGCCAGGCCCGACCGGGGCCCCCCCTGAGTATGGCGCTGGATACCTTGAAAGATCAACATTGACTCTAAAGTTCAACGATTCAATATACCGTATTCAATTGTTATTATCAATATATCGAAAATCAATTTTAATGGTATTGGTATTTTTAACAGAAAACTCCCAAAAACTGCCTGGCGCTTTAGGAGCTGCACACACTAGGCAGTCAGCTTTTTGGGTTTGGTAAAAGTCTGTGGCACCTCAAAAGGGTTTTGTTTTATGTATCTACGCCAGTGGAATTTTTGTTAAATTTTGATAGGGAACGGTCCAAACCCTGGTCGGTACTTTGGTATTATACGGATGCCACCCTTATACAGCGCGCTGCGGCAGTTATGTTAGGATGGGTTATCATAAAAATGATTGTAGGACTTTTCTTGTTTCATTATGAATCGAATGATACCTGATGAGTCGTACTTCCGGCCGCCAAACCCCCTCCAAATAGCCAAGGTCAGGTCGTTGACTGGAGCGCGCGCATCACCTGTCACCGCCTGTATCTGGGTCAGTGTCATGAGTGATTTATTGCCGTGCACTACGTTACATTTGTTTTCATAATGAGTGGCGTTCTTTTGGTGTGGGATTACCTCGAAATGAAGAGGAAACCGTACGTATTTTTATGATAACCCATCCTAACATAACTGCCGCAGTGCGCTGTATGTTTGGCGGAGTACATGTGGCGATCGGGTGTGGCTGCTAGCGGCGGCGACGCATCCAACACGATCCTAGCGGACATCGCTGCCTTTTGGGAGGCACAACACAAAGACCGCTCATCAGAATGATGTAAAATTTGTACAGTAAGTCAATAAAAGTACGTTTTTTCGATTTATGTAGTTATTCTTTGTATCCGGTAAAAATTTAACCTCCAAAAATAGTGGCATCCGTATAATACCAAAGTACCCCCTGGTCTTGACCTGTAGTAGTCTACCTCGTGACCCTTGTAGTTGAATAAATGACAATGTGTTTGACAGCTTCTATGACAGCTCTGGATCAATTTGAAATATATAAAGCTACTAAAACCCACCCACAGCATTTATTAAGTTAAATTACCTCAGTACCCTCCAGGCTAACATATTTTTTGAAATTTTAATCAAATTAGACAAAAAGCGATGCTATAATAAAGCGGCTTTAAGCCGGAGATCAAAGTTCAGTTCATGATGCCCGCCCTCTACCAGCCGAGACTCGGCATACGACATCATAGATTAAGCATACTAAGAAGTATGCTTAATCTACGATGACATGCAAGCTTGTCACCGGTACCGCTCGTTGTTAATAGGTAGACGTACCGTACATTTTATTTTATTCGTTCGTTTGTGTTATGTGTTTTGTGTTCGTTTTTGAAAACTATGACGTGACCGTCCCAGTGATGAGTCAAGATTAGTCAAAGCCAAAGTCAAAGTTCTTTATTTGCCAAATAAAATATCACAATTCATGGCCAAGTGTCATACAGAATACACAGAACATATCTAAAACTAAATACTATGGCATTTTTAATTAAAACAACTTTATAATACAAAAAATAAAAATAAAACGCATATGCTTTTTAATCTTTCTTCTCTTCCAAATGACAATGAACAGAGCTAGTGTTGCTGGGCCCAAAAACACTCGTGAATCTCTGATTAGTTGTGGGTTGCTTGAATGAAAACAAATTGAAAGAAACTATTTTATTTAACCTTGAAAACATTACAACAAATGCATTGCCTAAGTTAGAGCCAGAAAGGAGTATTATTTATTTGTTTCAAATGTATCACTTTAGAGTGTTATGGCTTTGGTTAACTTCTGGCCTTATAATTTTATATATTATTTTGTATTTAATATTTTAATAAGTAAATGCAGTTCCCAAGCAGCAGTGTTCAATTATGTTGTTCAGGAAATATCATAAATGCATGGGTGGTGTATAAAGCAAGCGAGTGGTCGGGAATTATTAATAATAATTTCTAGTCCTCCTAACCATTCCTCCTGACCTCCGACCCACTCTATCCTCCTAAGTATTACTACCACCTAACAAATTACACACTTAAACGATTTATGATCAACTTTATTCAATATACATGTGGATCCTGAATTGCGCCCTGAACTGCAAAATAATTTACTTTATACTCTTTTTTTTTTAAACCAACCAAATTGTAACTCTCTATTGCATAAATTTTCAATCTCCTAGAATTTTGGATTTTACTCAATTTCTAGTTCTTAGAATATTTAAAATCTGAAACAATATTATCGAATCTAAATGTCTTTCAAAAGTGTTCTTGCTTTAAGATAAATTAATTCTTATGCAGAAGTTACATTCTCAAATTACATTATAATAAATAGGAAGTTATCTTAAATAATCTGTGAGCATGAAATTACATTAAATAAATCAGCAGTGATGAATAAATTCAAACTTAACAATTGTCAAACATTATCAGGATTAACTACAACATTTGCTCTGACGAAATATGACCAACGAATGTAAAATCAATAAATGTTACTTACATGACCATTGCAGATAATTACATACGCACACAATATAAATACACTGTAACACAATAACACACTATATTCTAATAATAAAAATTATTTAATTTACAGTTATCCCAAAAGCGACAAGAATTGTTGTGTTTAAACTTGCTCTTAGCACGTGTGAATTTTGAATAAACCTTAATAAATCAAGTACGAGATTGTACCGCGAATTTCGGCCTTTTCTTTAAAATAATTCGCGAAATAGAAAACGTATGGGGTGCACCCCGTTAACAAATCAACGAACTTTTAGGATTGGCAAAAGAAACGCGGTATTAATTTGGAAAAGATTTTTGATGTTGCTACACCGAAATGTTTTGAGCTAAGAGAGCGAGTGGCCGTGGTCGATTGGTTTTGTGTGCGAGGCCGGTCACGTGGCTGCATTGTTGTTAGGTCCTCAGATGCGCGGTACCTTCTAGATGTTTCTGATATGGCGGCAAGTTTGAGTTTGAACTTGTAACAAAGACTGGTGCATTTGATTTTCAGAGAATGTTGTATGGTGGGGAGGTGGTGGGATTTTATTTCTGTTTCGTAAATTGTAGGAATGGTTAACAAATAAATGAGATGTAAAAAGATGGCTATTGCGTTTAAAAAATGTTAAACTCTCGAGAATGTAGATACATGGAAAAGTCAGCAAGATGTTGGACTTGAAATGTGATTTACAGGAGTCTGTGTATTTAAGGCCAAGAATAACTATCAATGCTTTCTTCTGCAGAACAAAGATAGAAAGGGTTTTAACGCTCTCAGATCCACAAGCAGGAACACAATATGATAGATAAGGATACAGGCAGCCAAATATATGCTGACAAAAGAATATCAATACCAGCAAAAAAGCCAGTTTGCGTAGAACAAAATTTCCAGAGCTCAACTTTTTAATCACTTTGTCGATATGAGCTGAAAAATTTAATTTATCATCGATGATTATACCCAAATAATTAACTTCGTGGCACGGACTTATTTCATCTTCACCAATTATAATGTTAAGAGATGGCGAGGAATTACGCAATGACATTTCGCAAGTGGAAGTCTAAGAGCTTTGTTTTCAGGGTGTTAATGCAGAGTGAATTTTTGGACAGCCATTGAAAAAGTGAACTGCCCTGTAAAAATGTACCCATTTCGAGTGTCTCACGATTAGGGGCAGATACTACAAGAGACGTGTTGTCGGCAAAAAGGCATAGATGATAATTTCTTATAAGACTGGTGTGAATATCATTAATAAACAATAAAAACCAAATTGGTCCGAGTACAAGATCCCTCTGGAACACCACTTTTAACAGCAGCTGGATGTGAGTAACAAACTTTCAGACATTGCCCGTCATCAATATATGGAATTTTAACACTTTGCTTCCGGAATAAAAGAAAAGACGCCAAACAATCAAATGCCTTCCAGCCAATACCAACATCCGAGAACTTTCTTAAGAGAAGACCATGGTCGACCACATCGAAAGCCTTCCTCAAGTCTAAAAATAGGCCAAAAGTCGGTTTTCTATTGTCTAGAGCTGATCCTGCCTCGTTCAAGAGACTGTGCATTGCGTCCAGAGTTGACAGCTTGTCCCTTAAACCAAATTGGAGGTTCGAAAGAATGTTGTTTCTTGTAAAGTAATCAATCTGAAGAGAACTAACTTTTCAAGAACCTTGAAAAATGTTGACAATATCGATATGGGTCGGTAATTACCGCGGTCATGTTTATTGCCCTTTTTAAACAATGGATTTACTATTGACAGTTTGAGTGCATTAGGAAAGTGACCCATCTGAAAAGTAGAATTTGCGAGATATGCTAGTGGGACAGCCAGTTCCATTACACAGTTCTTTAAAAAGACAGAAGAGAGGGTATTATCAAAAACTATTATTACTATATAAAAATAATCATTAATATTAATATTAAAACTAATAATAACTATTATTAACAAAAACTACAGTCAGACATTGCAAAGAATAACTGATTCACAAGTTCTTAGCTGACCAGAAGATAACAGTTGACTGTCGAAACACGTAGTCGTTTATTCACTATAAGGATCACGAGGCAGACTACAGGTTATTTTTATAATTTTATTATTTTCTAATCATCTAATCCTTCAGTTTCAGAGTGCAGCAAGATATGCAGATTATGAACAAATAAATGGATCAAAGTACGCGGTGGAGCCACGTTTTGAATGTCCAATTTGTTTGACTTGTCTTAAAGACCCTCTCTTGACGTCATGTGGACATCGTTTTTGTCAGGATTGCATACAAGAGTGGCTTAAGTAAGGGGTTTTATATTTAAAATATAAATTATTTTAAATATCTATGGCCTATACCAGTGATTCTCAACTTTTTTTAAGATGCACACCTCTTATCAATTTCTTTTCATAAATTGTACCCCCAAACTAGGCTATTTTGTACCTACACAGTCAGTAATGAGGAATTAGTAATCGGGTTAGCAATAATGCAATATAATTTGGTACTTCAGTAATCTTAAATATAAATACCCCCGTAGCAGCAAACCTGCATACTCAGCGAATTGCCAATGCATATATATGTATCTCAATACCACATAAAGCCACATACCAAGTTTCATCAATATACATTCATAAATAAACAATTTATGACATTTTAATTATTCTCTATAAGAATAACATGGTGGCTGAGTATGCAGGTTTGCTGAAGCAAGGAACACAAAAAATGGGGTTTTATACAAATATCAATATAACTCATGTTGGTAAAGCCACATACCAAATTTCATTAATTTATTTT
The DNA here is from genome assembly GCA_963675035.1 of Allygus modestus. Taxonomy (NCBI): domain Eukaryota; kingdom Metazoa; phylum Arthropoda; class Insecta; order Hemiptera; family Cicadellidae; genus Allygus; species Allygus modestus. Next base: position 71,744,141 of record OY776114.1, on the reverse strand, counting down.
AATAATTAAGGGGGATAACATGGGGATAATTAAGAATAACATGGGGGCTGAGTACGCAGGTTTGTTGCTACAAGAACTATCTACCAAAGAATGTTTTTTAGTGCAAATATCAATAGCCCACAACGATATGAAGCAATATACCAAGTTTCATCAGGATTAGTTCATAAAAACGCGTGATATACAATTTTTCTTATTCTCCATAAGAGTAACATTGGACAATGTACTGTGTTTAGCACTATCAATATCTCTGTAACCATTTGATGTAGAGCAATGATCAAAACACCAAATTGTGTGTCTTTTTAAGCTGATTCCAATGGAAAAATTTGACTTTTTCAAAAATGATAAGTAAAAAACTCAAAAAATCAATTTTTTTTGTACAAAACCCCCCCAAAACACCCCTTCAGATAGGTCGATCTATCTGGTTTTCGAACTTAGTCATAAATGCTGCTTTACACGTTTATACCAAATTTCGTCAAAATCAGATTATTTTTACGAGAGTTATCTTGCTCACAACATATATATATACAGTTTTGAACGAATGGTTTTTTTGGCATCTGGGGACCTCAAAACGAAAAGTTATCATGGTCCCGGGTCGAGGTCTTACCATGCCGACTACGGAAATAGCTTATTCCCTTTAGGGGAAATTCACTAAAGGGTCATTCCATATCAAATCATCCAATAAAAAATTAAAATGAAACCCATCACCTCAGATTTACCTGATTTTTTTTTATTTGTTTATTTGACCATCCTAATGACCCATATAAAATTTTATAAAGTTATCTTTAATACTTTTCAAGTTATGATTTTTTTTTAATTTACAAAATAAGGTTAAATTGCGTTTCCGAGGCTATTGCTTTCGGTGACATTGTTATTAGAAAAATTCATAACTTCTGCAATATTTAACATAAAACAATAATCTTTTCATCAAAATGTTCAGAAAAGTAAACAGAATAAGCAAAAAATACATTTGGCTTACTTTAATGTTATTGTTGCACAAAATACTATCTCAAACTTGAATATTTTGTTTTTTTCAAAAGAAATTGCGTAAAATTGTAAAAAATAGTAAAAAATAAAAGGCACTACAGAAACCAAAGTAATTTTTTTGTATTTACATTCCTAAAGGCTTAAAATGATAGGTTCTAAAAGAAAAACTGTGGGTTTTTGATTGCCTTATATTTAATACATCATGAAACTAAAGAAACATAATTTACATTAGGCCTAATAAGACGGTATTTGAAATTGCACTTATGAATTAATTTATGGATATTTTTCAGAACAAAAATTGGTACCTAGAGAACTTATTATTATATATTTATAGTACATATAAGTTTGCAAGTTTGTCTGAAGGGTCCTTTTGTGAAATATGGATTGAAATTATAGTCATAAAACTTCAGCTAAAATGAACAAACTTAAATATTCAGTGAATAAAAATATCTTAGTACCTACCACGACTACTAGCATTTAAGTCTTTATGACGTTCATTTACTAGTTAAGTTAACAAACTCTTATTTTTGGGTTTGTGTTTGTTTTAACATCTTGTTGCACTGAAGGTTGATTGAATCAATTTCTTTCTGCGAAAAATAATACATCCGTCCAGATGCTTTTGTGGATGGAGGGTTTGCACATGAAATTATATTATTGACAGGAATCCAACAAATGTCGTCTTTTGAGGGCCAATGAAAAGATGGAGCAGGTCCGTGGGGATGCAAAAATTTAACTTCAACGTCACCTTCATCTTCATACTTTGCTAAAACCAAGCCAAAGAACCATAGGTCATCATAAATGCACGCAATGTAATTGTGCACACCGATATCAGACATCTTTACCAAGTGAGTTACTGTAGAAAAATTGAAAATTGTACAATATTGCTCATCAAAACTTATACGTTTTGTTGCAATTGAGTCTTCAGATTTAGGTTCTAAATGGTGAAAAGTACGTGTTCCAGGCACTGTCTTTGCTTTGCAGAAACGTTCCTCCAGTTTGTCGTGCCTCCATCAACATTTCTTTCTTGATCATAATAAATTTGATGTTTTCTATTCTTGACTTACAAAAATCAAAGAATTTTTGGGCATCATCTATGGCATTACCTGGACTACGTTGCAGGCTTGCTTTTGACACAATGCGCTTGACAGTGCCACCTATACCGTCACAAGGGGACTTCTCGTGGCTGGTGGCAAAAAAACATCATTTAGCTTTTAAGCCAAAGTCTTTTTCATGAAGGCACAGGTTTACAAAGTTTTTACAGTTTTTATACTGTGCGGCACACCCATCACTATAATAAGTCACGCTTCTCACTTCTGGATAACTGTTTTTCAAGTATTCAACAACAACCTTTTGCGTTTCATTAACAAATGCCACATCATGCTCCAAGTCATCGGATACTATGCACAAATTGGAAACAACTAGGTCTTTATTGTTCTCATGACGTGTGTAGATCACAACTGGATGAAGGGAACAGCTGTTGTTAGTCCAATGATATCCTTGGGCTTCATTTTGCAAGACAAAAGAATAATTTTCACTAAAATCAATCAGAACGATGGCCTCATCACGATGGCCTCATCTTCTTTCAGGTTGCTTTTGCTTTCTTTCAAATATTTGGCCTGAGACTTGGAAATGAAAGAGTGAGGTATTAATTTTTCTAGACTTACAATTAAGATTTCTAGGTATTCTTGTAATGTTACAGTGAACTGAACCTGTTGAGTTCGATCAGTAGATATCCAAGAAGAATATGTCACTTCATCGTTAGGATCCCATTCTTCGAATTTTTCCATAATAAATGATTTTAAAGTGTCACTAGAAGGACACTTTGAGCAGTGTCGTAATATGCAGTCTCTGTTGTCTTTTGAACAAACTAACTTCTCAATAAGTTCTCTGTAGTGTTCTTCAATTGAGCAGGCGTGAAGCAAAAGTGAAACATTTTCATGTATGGTACAAACACAAACGAAGTGTGTACCAGCACTTCCTGTTAATACACACCATTTTGGGCGAAGCATGCAGAACTTGGAAAGTCCAATTTTAATTCCTGGGTGCTCAAACTTGAAAGCAGCGTAAAGCTCATTCAAATTTCCTAACAACAGTACTTTTTGCATATACTGATTTTTGGAAATGCTTACTTTATCTTTAGCACCTCGCATGACTCGTGAATATTCACTACTTTGGTTAAAGTTTGTAACAACCTCATCTACATTTTGATTTACTGGATGTCCTTTTCTTGGGTCAGGCAGTGCTATTATTCCCTTGTATGCAAGGAGTTCCTTTGCTTTCCGTGCGGTATATTCGCTTACATTAAATTCTTCGCTTATTTTTTTCCTGCTCCAAGAAGTAGGAACTAGGGTTAAAACTTTTATTTTTTCTCTTTGTGAAGTGGTAATGTTAAGGTTTTCTTTTATCAAGTAAATTAGTCTGTCCATATCTTTTACTTTTTGTTCATTTTCTTTTGTCAACCTAGGGTAAGGGGATTCATCTGCTAAGGAATATTCGTTATCTAATACCCTGCTAACTTTTGACTTTAATGTACTAGTTACAGATTCAAGCTTTCTCTTTGCATAGCTTGATTTGCTATGTGGTGCTATGCCGTGCAGTTTAAATGGAGATTCCCCTAAATTTTGAAAGGATAAATTCAGTTCTTCTAATGTTTGTTGTTTTGAAATAGACTGTTCTTTATTACTTATTTCTTCGCTATCACTTACGATTTATTCAATTTCACCTTCATCATCCAATAGTGTAAGATTTGTATTAATTTTTTGTCTACAAACATCACATATTTTCTGCCCAGGGGCTGATTTTACACAATTTTTTAGACGGTTAATTTTTTGGGAGAGATCCAAACTAACAACTCTTAAAGCTTTTGATATTTTTTTCTTGTGTGATTGGAATGGATCCATACAGAATTGTTGGTACATTTCATATTTGTTCAAGAAATATGCTTTGTGATGTTCACAGACAGAAGTCAATTGTTCTAGACTCACCCCACTTCTCAGACTTAGTATATTAACTTCTGATTGTTCCAACGATGTAACACTGACCAGATTTGTTTGTTGTGTATAACTCAACTTGTGGCATTCAGTTCCAATTACTTGTCCAACACTACACTGTTTGTTTGCAAACATTTTAATGAATAAACCTCACTAACTTTCATTGAGAACTAACTATAAAAATTATAAAATGTTTTTCAGTTGAAATATTTTATTTGTGAAATAAAAGGATTATCTGGCCCTAATTCTTGAAATTCAACACTTAAAACACTAAACTAACTGTTTTTAATTTTAACTTAAAATAACTAGAAGTTATGTAGTAAATAATATTAAAATTCAAAACTATGTTCCCTCAACCACAGTCAAAATGAAACTAAGGTATAATTCTATACAGTAGAAACTCGCTAAGGCGACCCTCGATAAGACGAAAACCTCGATAGTGAGTCTGATTTTCTAATCCCTGTGAATCTCCCATAACACTCAATGTTATAAATACCTCTATAACACGACTCATTTTCAAATAAATACCTCGATAGCACGTCTTTTTGTCATTTCATATTACTAATAAATAAACCTCTATAGCACGTCTTTTTAAATAACTGAACCTCTATAGCACGACTCCCACCTCAATAACATGCTTTTTTGGGTAAGTGAACCTTTATTTCACGACTCTAACCTCAATAGCGCGCCGTTTTGCGTTACGGAACCTTTATAGCACGACTCAACCTTTCTCACGCATAGTTCCCACGGTTAGATCGGATGTTTTGAAGTAAACAACGTCTTGGGCTCAGGTCTCAACCGGAAAACCCCTGCTTCCCTATCCCCCCTCCCCTACCGGCTTTTCCTTATCTATCACGGGTCAAATCAGTATTTCACAATAGGTTAAGGTACTGTAATTTTGAGCTTATTAACTCTATACTTAAGTGAACTGAGTCGGTTGATTTTTTCTTACTGCCGTAAGTTCTGCATAGTATTTTATTGAATAAGAAAACTTATCACAGTGAACAATTACGTGCCTACAATGAACAATTTACGGTAATATTAATTTTCTAAAATGAATATTACAGCCTAATTATAAACTTTACTAGGCCTATTATTTTTCAATCAATTTTAATACTGTAATTGTATTGTTATATGACAATCATAAAGAAGTTTGTTTTACTTGTATATGTGTTCTTTTATTTATGACTGATTTATACGGTAATTTTCTGCTTAAAACAAAATTAGAAATGTTTCATAAAAAATGTGCGTGGTATAGCAAAATGTCTGTGACCTCGATAGCACGTCTTGTTGTGAAAACAACCTTGATAGCACGACCCTCAATTACAAGTGCACCTCGATAAGAAGACTATTTTAGAGATCCCCTTGAGAGTCGTGTTATCGAGGTTCTACTGTAGTGATAACTGATGAAGTGGGGAAGGGGGAGATTCATGTTGAATCCTGAACTATTCATGCAGCAACAAGCAGCCTACACTTGAAAGCCAAGTGATTACTCAACTGCTTAATTACATTTTGTTGTTACCACTGGTCTCTTACATTTTATTTTTAAACAAAATGTATGATACATTTGCATACATAATATTAATTTATAAAAACTATTGCCAAATGCACAGTATATTGTTAAAAGATAAAATGGGAACACAATATTGGAGATGTATTTTCCAATTGATTTGATATTGGACTATAGATCTTTTGTGCAATATAACCACTTAATTTAAAAATTTAAAATAAAGTTGTTATATTGTACTAGATTATATGTTTTTAAATCTTTCATTTAAGTAACTTTATTCGTAAATGATTAAATAGCCTACTTAGTTATTTAAAAGATCAACACTTGCCTGATTATCAAAATCCCTTGTTAGTAAAAGTAGTACAGGCTATTTATGTTTTGGCCATTTTATTTTATTAATTGATTTAATGCCTTAAAATCTATATGAAGGTTCAAATAGTTCTTGAACAGTAATAAATTGACCATAACATGAGCATTTTTGTAAATTTGTACTAACCAAATTGTTATGGTGTAATTTTACTACCTTGATGTAAATCATAATGCATTTTTACTAAAAAAAATAGAATAATATATTTGTAATGGTTAAAAAATACCAAGCAGTAAAAAACCCACAGTTTTTCTTGTAGAACCTTTTAGTTTAAGCCTTTAGGAATGTAAATATAAAAAAAAAATACTTTGGTTTCTGCAGTGCCTTTTATTTTTTACTATTTTTTAAAATTTTACGTAATTTCTTTTGAAAAACAAAATATTCAAGTTTGAGAAAGTATTTTGTGCAACAATAAGATTAAAGTATGCCAAATGTATTTTTTGCTTATTCTGCTTACTTTTCTGAACATTTTAGTGAAAACCCCATTGTGATAAGATGAAAATTGACAAAGTTATGATTTTTTTATAAAATTAAAGTCACGATCACTTTAACCGTCGGGATCAGCATAAACGTGTATTTTAACAAACTTTAAAGTTCATAACTCAAAAAATACTAGAGATATCAAATTAAAATTTTGTACAGTAGAACCTTGATAACACAACTCTCAAGGGGATCTCTAAAATAGTCTCCTTATCGAGGTGCACTTGTAATTGAGGGTCGTGCTATCAAGGTGGTTTTCACAACAAGACGTGCTATCGAGGTCCCAGACTTATTGCTATACCAAACACATTTTTTATGAAACATTTCTAAATTACTGTATACTAGTGGCTTGCAGGGGCTATAGCCCCTAACATATGGTGTTTGTGTAAGTGGATAATCACAGCTGATCATTAGTTCATTTTGCTTATTAATAGAAACACTGTAGTGATATTTCCATAAGAAAATCATTGGATCCTTGAAGTCCAGTGGAGCGTAGCCCACGTAATGTTTGACACTTCTGATATTTTTCCCACCGTCCTTGGCCCTCAAGCTTTAAAATGAATCGTCATAACCTAACTTAACTTCTTCCTTGCTCGAGATATTTCGTGGGGACCAATTCGCTTACGGAATTAATATAAAGAAGAAATCAGTCATAAATAAAAGATCACACCTACAAGTAAAACAAACTTCTTTATTATTGCCATATAACATGATGATGCGACTGATCTGACCCGTGATAGATAAGGAAAGGCCGGAAGAGGAAAGGGGGTAGGAAAAGGGTTTTCTTGTTGAGACCTGAGCCCAAGATGTTGTTTACTTAAAAACATCTATTCTACCCGTGGGAACTATGCGTGAGAAAGGTTGAGTCGTGCTATAAAGGTTCCGTAACGCAAAACGGCGCGCTATTGAGGTTAGAGTCGTGAAATAAAGGTTTACTTACCCAAAGAAGCGTGTTATTGAGGTGGGAGTCGTGCTATAAAGGTTCAGTTATTTGAAAAGATGCGCTATAGAGGTTTATTTATTAGTAATATGAAATTACAAAAAGACGTGCTATTGAGGTATTTATTTGAAAAGGAGTCGTGTTATAGAGGTATTTATAACATTGAGTGTTATGGGAGATTCGCGGGGATTAGAAAATCAGACTCATTATCGAGGTTTTCGTCTTATCGAGGGTCGCCGTAGCGAGGTTCTACTGTATTAATAATAAGAATGGCAAGTAGAACAAATATATTAATTTTCATAACATTCTGAGAACATGGGTTTCATGACCTGGATGATTTGACATGGACTGACCCTAAAAGTAGCCTAATAGAAATTGTTTGTATATTATGCAAAACATATTAGAACGTTAAGTTGTTGTTTATTAGTTTTATTATATTCTTTTAAAACATTTTATTTCGAAACTGTACACAATGTTGTCACCTCTTTTACTTCCTATTTATTTTCAGTAATGGGAGTCATAAAACTTGTCCTTGCAACAAGCATATAGTTTTAATGAAGTTAGGTTTAAAAGAAGCCAAACAAATAAATCAATCAATCAAAATAACTTTATTCATAAGGCATAAGTTACAGAATGGTGTCACAAATACAAGAAAATAATATAAAACTTAAACATGTTTTTTTTCTCTTCATTTGCATATTTATCATTTAAAATACATAAGAATACCTATAATCAGCCTATTTTGAAAAATATTCGTCTACATTGTACAATGGCTTATTGATAAAGGATAACCTTAGGTACTTTTTAAACATATTTAAGCCCCATAGTCTACTTACTGGCAAGTGGATACTTGCTGGTAAGTGGTTATAATATTTTATACCGTTAAAGGAAAGTTTTTTTTTGTGTACATTGATATGTCTATTGTATGCCAGGTTGCTACCATTTCTTGTTGCATATTTGTTGGAATTTGACATACAGTACTTGTTTTGTCTGGATTTGGTAATAAGTTCATGTTGTGTAAGTACTGAACAACATAAGAGAGATTGACAAAAGATAAAACTTCTATATCAGATTCAGAATCTCCTGAAATTTTAATATTTATGATATCCGCAAATAAAAAAAATATTGTTGGGTTTTATTATTGAAGGAAAATCGGTTATGTATATTGAAAATAAATTTGGTCCTAATATAGATCCCTGAGGGACTCCATACTGTCTACTTTTATATTTTCACATATATTTTTCACAAATATATAATTTTAAATATTGAAGTTGTAATCAGTCTTATGTCTGGGGTAGCATCCAACTTGTTTCTGTATATTTGTTTTTGATGATTTTTTATAAAGAAAACACTACTAGTTCAGAGGACAGGCAACAAATCCTTAATTTCCAAGTCAGACGGTAGTTAGTATTCACTATTAAGATCCATGAATTGAATATTCTGTTAGCAATAACAAAGGATTGCCACAGAGAGTATATAAAATGAATAACCGCAAAACCGGACAAAATATTCAAATAATACAAAGGGATTTGTACCGAATCCCACTGAAATGGAAACAAAAGTTCCTACGTTAAACGACTAAGACAAGGACTGGCAAAAATGATGTATCTCACAGTTCGTAAAATAAACCTAGTAAAGAACCTAATAATCTGTGCTCTCCTGATACTTACTTGAGAATACACAAAAAACGCGAAGGACCAGAATTTATATTATTAATTGTGATAATGGAGGGTGTAAAAGAGTGGTTAAAAATCTTGCCTTAAGTAAAATGTTGCAAGAAATCCGATGGTTCTATCAGAATTTTAATGGGACGTATGGTAACGGAGTTATATTTTTTACCGATTTCAAAGGGCCATCTTACGGAAAGGGTGTAATTGGATAGGCCAGTTAACGAACTTCACCTAAAACTCAAAGCAAAGATTTTGTGTGCTAAATTTACTGTAATATACTAAAGTGTTCTTGAGTTATGCGAGTAAAACACATCAAAATTGGAATTTTGTTGTTGAGTATATGGACTCACTTCGTTCATCCAATTATGTTTTGTAATTATGTAATTATGTTGTTGTTATTATGTTATTTATATTATGTTTTCCAATAAAACAAATTATACCTACTGTGAAATGTGTTAAGCTTACAATTCTAGCTCTGATGATGGTCCTTAAAAATAATAATAACCAAAACCAATGTTTTAAAATTAAATAAATAAATTTTGTTTTCTATTGACAAAAGTATGCTGTAACACTAACGGTACTAAGTCAAATAGAGACGAAAAGTCATTCCAGAGCATACACTAACGAGGCGCCATGCACCGTGGCCTGAACTGTACTTAACATTAATTGGAATTGAATTAATTTAATGAAAACTATTCGCTGTTGTAGGGTTTTAATTAAAATATAGTATACTAGCACTGGAAGATGCACATTGAAATGTTTTAAAAAACTTAGAGTTTACTGTAAAAAACTTACCTTTACACCATGAAATAACTCGGCTTATGTTTATAACCAAAGTGGAAGACTCACTACATTAGCTGAATGATTGGACATACAAACAAATTGGGTAATATTAAAGATGAAAATTTGAAGAAGTGAGTCAGTGTTGTGATAAGTTGAACAATTCATAAGACCTTTGCCCCTTTCTTGTTAACTAAACATTTAACAACGATTTTCATCTCGCAGTATTTACAAACAACTATTTAACTGGGATATATTTTAAGTTTCTGTAATATCTGTGCAAGATGTTGGTAAAAAAAAAGGTGTATGAAACAAGGATAAGTTCTACATAAGTCTAACATATATACAGCCGCATGTGTAACTGACTCACTCACTGAGGTATACGAATGCTAGACCACTTTTAGACAAACTAGAAATCTGAAATTTTGCATGCAGGTAGCTTATAGCTTGTAACCCCCAGGAAAGTCCTCAAAACTGACAGTTTTTTATTCAAACCCCCCTAAAAAAAATTTAAAACCCCCAAAAAGGCTTATTTTAAAATTACAGTTTTGGAGCTCTAGCGGCCGAACGGATTGTCCTATCGAAAAACGGACACCACCACGACCTACGGCTTTGCAAGATCTACAACTTTGTTCCTATGACTTTTTGTCCTATCTCGCTCCCTTCACCCTTACTAAACCTCCCTTCACTAGATTTATCAAATTTCAGGCAATTTCAACGGTGATTTTCATGGTTTTTAATTCCCTACTACTTTAATTTAGTTTTTAAAGGCTTGATATTTCGCATTCAATATGTTTACTCATTACCCTTCACGAAATAGATTGTAGCTTATTATTTACATTAATGGGAAGATTGTTATTCAGTCTAACATTTATCGATAAACTAACCTGGTTTAATATTTAAATAAGTAAAAAAAAATTAAGAACCCTAATTGTTACATAAATGACAAACAGCTCAATCGGTCCAGTAGTTTTCACGCGATGGAACTTCAGAGTTACGCACAAACATCCATACTTTCACATTTATAATATTAGTATGATATCTGCTGATCTGTCGGATTTCTTAGTATGAGTAGTAGTCTTATGGGATTCTGGGCCACTTGATATGTCACCACTTCAACATGAGGCCAAACAGCAACCTGGGGACGAAGCCCCGACAGGGGTCTGGGGGTGGAGCCCTGACGGGGTCTGGGGGTGGATCCCTGACGGGGTCTGGGGGTGGAGTCCCCAGCGAGCGAAGCAAGTTTATATTATATAACACTCAGAGATTTTGTTTAGTAAACAATAATTACGTTTTGGGTTTATTCCATTTTAATCAATTTAACAAAATACAAAATATGCAATTGTATGTTCTAATTATAGCAACTTTTGAGTTCAAGAAACCAGATGTGCATTCCTTTTGTGGGGCGCTAAATTTGTGTGCATGTTTGTTGTTTTAATTAATATAGGCATTGAAAGGTTTTTCTAAACTCATTAAAGGATTAAAGGGGTTTCCGGCTCCATTACATCCTTGTCGGAAATGTTGATTACATTTGTTTGACTACACAATGTAGCTTGCTGATAATTTTGCCTTTTAACTTATGGTGCTTGCAACACCCTATTTTCTTGTTTAAAAAATTGTCTTCATATTTTAATGTAGGCCTAGGGGATTTTCTATTTATATTTTGTTCTTGGGAGAACAAATATTTCAAACATTTGATCATCAATCACAACTGCATTCAGCTGTTTTTGTGAAAGCAATTAAATTATGGTTAATACACATAAACAGTTTATATTGTTGTGACCTCGCTTGAATTAGCTGTAAACTATTGTCCAGGCTGTTAATAGATAATTTAGCCATTTATTTGTGTTTACATTACAGACAGAAGGATGGACTTTGCCCTATTGACAGCCAGGTTCTGTCGATAACGAAGGACTTGTTCCCTGACAATTTTACCCGTCGAGAGATCGCCCAACAAACCCGCAACTGCCCAGTCGAAGGCTGTTCTCAGCTGCTCCCACTATTGGAAATCGAGAAACACATCAGTGTTGTACACAAGGTAGCCTAATTATAAAACTTATGAAAGTTTTCCTAACAATAAACAGTATTTCTAACTAGATTTTTTAAATAGTATTTTATATTTTTCCAATTAAAAATTCAGTATGAATTTAATTTTCTATAAATTTGTTCATTCTAATATTCTAATGAAGTTGTACTCCGACAGGTTTCATATTTGCAATTAGAACAGGCAAGTAGATTGTCTTGTGTTTTAGTGCCAGTGTTAAGTTTTATAGACGATGTGAGGTACAATTAAAAGCTGCCAAAATATGTGAGGTGGAAAGCGAAAAGGGACCTCTTGTCGGCAAAGTAAAATTTTCAGTACAGCTAAATACAGCAATTTCGGTCCAAATCATCGATTTTCGTTTTTTTACCGATTATTATTCGATATTTTGAGTAGAAAAGGCGTGTATTGGTTAAAAAGTCGAATCAAAGCTTAAACAAGTCGATATAAATCATTTTGTTAGTCACTGGATGCCCTGAGAAAAGGTACCTCTTGTCGCTTATGGGAAAATAACATGGCCGACAAGAGGTCCCTTTTCCACAACACACTTCGTAAAGAAACATTGGTTCAAAAAGTAGTCTCTCCTGAATTCTAGCGGACACTTAGAGAACTGGACGAAGTTCTAGTAAAAGCAGAACATCGTCTGATTATTTTAATACGGCCCCGACAAGAGGTACCTTTTCTATAACCGAGGTCCCACTTGTCTTTTCAATGGTCAACGTTCAAACTATCGATATTATTTTCTAATTAGGATGTTAATTATACTTCATTTTGACTATATTAAACTAATTATTGGATAAAACACTTAAACAACAATGTGGCAGCAGTAAATGTTCAGCCTTGAAAAGGTATCTCTTGTCGTTATGGAGATATAACACGGGGCCGACAAGAGGTCCCTTTTCAGAAAATACCCTTGTGTACTACATGTTGCAATAAACACAGTATAAGCCTAAATTCTAGCGTTAGTTAAGGAAACTACTAGTGTTCTTCCTAAAGAGGACATTATAAGCTTTGCATTGATACCAAAAGCATCGCTTAAATATGAAAAATATAGATTCTGAGTTTATTTAAACTTTTTGAGGGCGTTTTCCTGAAAATGCCCTTCACCCTTCGAGAAAGTTCAAACGTCCATAACTCAAACAAAAAAAATCGTAGAGACATGAAATTTGCACCAAACTGTTAGGAATTTTAAGGTGATAATAAAAATATCAATAACTCAAAATCGGAAATTGCCGACAAGAGGTCCCTTTTCGCTTTCCACCTCACATATGTTAAATTGAATCACTAGTTGCAATCATTAAGTGCTCAACAACTGAATAAAATACGAGAATATTTAATACCCCCGTCGCAGCAAACCTGCGTACTCAGCGAATTTCCAATACATAATATATGTCTTAATACCATATAAAGCCGCATACCAAGTTTCATAAAAATATATTCATATATAAGCGATATATACAATTTTAATTTTTCTCCATAAGAATAGCATTGGTGATGAGTACATAGGTTTGCTGAAACAAGGAACACAAACAATTGGTTTTTATGCAAATATAAATATAATTTAACTAGGTGAAGCCACAAACCAAGTTTAATCAATATTCAATCATAAGTAAGCACTATATAACATTTTAATTATTCTCCGTAAGAATAACATGGGAGATGAGTAAGCAGGTTTGCTGCAACAAGGAACTAAAAAAAGGGGTTTTATGCAAATATCAATATAACTTAACAAGGTGAAGCCACATACCAAGTTTTATTAATTTATGTTCATAATTAAGGGAGTCATTACATTTTACTTATTCTCCATAAGAATAGCATGGGGGCTGAGTACGCAGGTTCGCTGCTACAGGGATAATCAACAAAAAATCAATTTTTTTTGCAAATATCAATATACCAGTACTACGTGACCCCACGTGCCAAGTTTCATCAATATACATTCATTAATAATGGAGATATCAAATTTTATTTATTCTCCATAAGGATAACATTGGACAACGTACTGTGTTTAGCACTTTGAATATCTCTTCAACGGTTGGACATAGAATCACAATTTAAACACCAAAATGATTGTTTTGTGGAGCTGAGTTGATGGGTAAAACCAAATGTGAAGTTTACATTAAAATTAACCTAGGAAAAGCCAAAAACCTTTTTCCCATAAGATTAACATAGGAGATTTATGAGCAGGTTTTTTTGGATTTTCTCCGCAACCACTTAACCTAGCTTAATAATTCAAAATACCATATTATTTGTTTTTCTAAGCTCTATAACATGGTCTAAATCAAAATTAAGTGTTTTAAAAATTTTAGGGTAAAAAATGCAAAAAACTGATTTTTGGAAAATTTAAAACCCCCATAAACCCCCCTTCCCATGGCCCGATTTTTCTGGTTTTCGAACTTAAAGTCATAAATGTCACTTTACACATTCGAGCCAAATTTCATCGAAATCGGACGTTTTTTTACTCAAGTTATCGCATTCACTGACATACATATATGGTCTCATGGTAAGATTTAAGCCCGAGACCATGAAAAATTTTTTTATCTATATATATAGATATATATATATATATATATACATATATATAAATTTGAACTAATAGTGTTTTAGTCATCTGGGGACCTAAAAAAAATTTTTCATGGTCTCGGGCTTAAATCTTACCATGAGACCTACGGTAATAGATTCTTCCCTATAGGGGAAATTCGCTAAAAAGAACTTAAAAGCACTGAGTTGGGGGATTCCATACGTTAGATATTTATTTGAGACTCGTAAAAACATTTAGGGCCTATATAGTTTTAAACTAATAAAAATAATAACCATCTAGAAGTTTTGAAAAGTATTTCCCTGTACTTTTAGGTAGTTAATAAATTGTCTGGAATTAAAATTATAATGTCACTTCAGCCTACAGTACTTACTCTTGAAAATGTGGAGGAAAGTTTAAGAGCATCAAAATATATGATAACCAATATAGGTACCTTACCAAACTTTAAAATCATCTCACGACATAAAAATGTGCGTACAAGTATTCATTACAGTAGAACCTCGATAGTTCGACACTTTAAGGACTAAAGGGGTGTCAAACTATCGAAATATCAAACTATAGGGAGTATATAGAACATGTTAACTCAGGGAGTATTAAAACACAAGTTTAATTTAGAAAGTACAGTAACACAAATTTAATGAATACAGTAATTTAAAACTAAAACTAAACAGAAATAAAATAAATGTAACTAGAATAAAATTAACTCCCGCAGCGTCTCGAGCGAACTGACTTGACCTACTTACTGGGAAGGGCGGGGAAGGAGGTGGATAGGACGGGGTAGGGGGTGGGAAGGATGAGTTATTTATAGAAAAGGCGGTAGCACACGCTCGCGAAAGCAATAAGCGGGCTTCGGACACTGACCGGCGAACCCGTCATGGACAGTGTCGGTCACCGCTACTGTCATGTCATGTCGTCACGGCCTGTGTCGAAGTAAACAGACTGTCGGAACTATCGAGTGTCAAACTATCGAAGTTCTACTGTATTTATTAAAAGACTACCGATTTTGCAGGGTCTGCTTCCAGTGAAACTATTACTATGCCCTAAACAATTATGTTTATATGTCACTTTTAAGCCCTAAACGAGTGATATGACTTTTAGGGTTTTGAAAAACGTCCACTTTATGGGCTTTCAACGCTCTATCCTAATATTATGCTAGATTAAGAACATCAATCAATTTAATTGAATACTAACAACTGTTAGTACTAACAAAACAGCACAGCTTAATGAAAGAACAGCTGTATCATGCTAACTTCTGGAATGGCATCACAATTTTAAACTAATTGCAAACTCTGCTGTACTTCTTTCAGCATATTTTATGTACTTAAACCTCATGTAAGTTATGCGGTTGAAATTTTTGATGCTGAAACCACAAAACAAAAGACATCTTCCCTTTGCAAAATAGAGCAATTAGATTGGACTTCTGTGTTTTGTAGTGTCTCTCATTTCTTTTTGAAACAAACACTTATTTGATTTTCACATCAGGCACTGCAATCTTAGGCTTGCTTAATCTACTCTATTTCCCATCACAACACTGTTTCTTTGAAAAAACACCCATACTTCAACATTATAAAACCGTTCCATTCTCTACCTTTAGATATGAAATCAGAGTCAGATGTATGAGTAAGTTCAGAGTCAGGCCTCATTCATTTTTGGTAACCAAAGAATATTTCACTGTCCATGAGTATTTTACTAATAGTGTTAATATTTAGTTAGAATAGCAGTTTATTTTATTTTAACTATTTTGTTATTGAGTCACAACATTGACGATTGTCCATGTTATAAGTATAGTTTTATGACAATAAAATATCTTGATTTTTATTTAAATAGGACCTTATATGAGTTGGGTACCTAATAAAAAAAGTATTTGTCTGAATCGGAGTACTGGCATAACTCGTCAATAGCATGTTAAATATCACATTTCCTTTATCTCTCAGGGCGCTGAATTTAAGATTTTGCGTTTTAGGATAGCAGTCAGCAGGAGGAGACTGTTATGTGTACGTTCCACAACGTCGGCTGCAACACGCAGTTGCAGTCAATGCAGGCGCTGAATGCCCACTTGGACTCCCAGCTTCACCAGCATCTCGCGGTAAGGGGCAAATTTTTCTGATACACTCATCGCTTGACAGCGACGAATTTCGATCGTTTAAACATTAGTTTATACATTTATTGTTACAAACATACTTACTTATCCTTTTCCAGCTAGTTTTTAAAGCTGAATCGGAATTTTTACTAAGACTTACTTATTATTAAAACATTATTTATTGGACACTTCTACTTGATGAATTGGTTTTTCTAAGGACTTTTTCTTGTGAGATGCAGTTGGTACCAGTTAGCATGTAAATATATTCCAGCATTTAAACGCTTTAATCAGAATCACGACCTATCTTTGGTTTTCAATTTCCCAAGTTATACAGTATAAGGAAAGAGAAAATGGTGAGGAACCTACTTCTTCCTAAGGAGATAGGCTACTTAACTTCAAAAGCCCCTTCCCGCCCTGCTCATCATCAGTCGCTACTGTTCTTTCACCGAGATTATTGTTCGAAATGAGAACAAAACGTAAACGTGTTGTCCTTTCGCTAAGTGATAAACTCACTTTGCTCGAGATGTTCAAGTTAAATAACCAACATTGAACAGTGAAATACGTACAGTATGTAGGCCTATTGAAAAGAGCAACTGTATATACTGTATTCAATTTAACTCCTGTAATTTAATTTTTATGACGTATATTCTTGATACAGTTCGCTCACTTTCTGTTCACTACATTTATAATAACTTTGTCGATAAAATTCTGATTTTTTATGTATGGTGATGTTTTTTGCTTAATTCCCGAGGTATACTTGATTATCCGAATTTCTGCATATCCGAATTGGCCTGATCCCCAATTAATTCGGATGATTGGAGTTCTACTGTACTGGTAAATTATTTTCCAAATTTTAGATGAATAGTTTATACATGAATTGATTGCATCGGTACTGCTATAATTAGTTGGAATATTTTATTCTATGAATATTGAAAATCGATGAAATGCTCGTAATTAAAATCAAAGTCGATATATATTTATAGGGTATCCAAATTCATAGTTGAAGACACTTGAGGAAAAGAGCGGAGTGGGTGTCAGAATAAGCTACTACTCAGGATCTGGGGAGAGAAAAGTGGTGGTGGACTTCTTGTTTTGGTAATTGAAAAATTAACAACTTGTGGTTTGACTTGTGATCTGAGTAAAAAGTTGTTGTACGTAGGCTAATAGATAGTTCAGCTCGATATTTGTTCTTTTCACTAACAAGTATTGCCTTGTCTGCAGTTAGCCCTGTTTTAGAGTGTTAATTTTGTTGACTTATTTTTGTGTGTAGTGATATGTTTTTGCATGTGTTCTCGTATTTTTTGCCTAAAAAAATAATAGTACACAAAGTAACTGATAAATTGGATTTCAATCCCAAAACTATTTTTAATCCATTGTTGGTCAATTATGACCGTAGTTTAATCCTAAAATGTTCTATTTCCTAATCTGCTAAAACTAGAGAAACTAGATAAGTCGTTTATTTGAATATTTGAATAAACAACAAAATAATATGTCTGGCAAACAGCATGATGTTTTTTACAGGCTTGATCTAGACTAAACCATCTAACATCATCATCTGTTTGCATAACAAAAACTTTAAATTCAAATAATAGACTAAAAGTTTATTGAGCACACAAACACTAATATAACTGTCAAGGAGAAGCTGAAGAAGTGGTTGAACACTTTATAAAAAATTATTCAGACTTTGGGAATTTAAAAACTTTTTTATTTTATCTTTTTTTTAAAAATCATCTCTATGTGGACAAAATCGGATTTTTTATTGGAAGTAGTTTGATGATCCTACTTGGTAACATTTAATATTACATGTTCGCTAACTGACTAGACGACCCCAGTTTTAAATCCATCCGCCTCCATCATGGTGGCAATGCACAATCCGTCACCCTCTCAGCATTCCACCCTCAGCAACTGTACACGTTGGCTGAGACATGTTCAGCTAACGTGTACATGTTCAGACATGAGAATTGCTTATGTTTCCATGTTAATTGATGACTGGGATCCTAGTTGGCCGCAGGAACATATTGGCGACAGTCATCATTTTGTCATCCAACATTGAATGTCATAATAATATTATGGAAGTCTACCCTTTAAAGAATTTCTCACACTAAATTTTAAACATTCATTATCAGAAACTTCAAGATTTTGTTATATTTTGTTCTATTCTTCAGGTTATTAGTTAAAACAATATTGGATACTTTGTTTTTCTCTGTTACATTCCTTGTTTGCATATTTCAGAATTGTATGGCATGATATTGTATAGTTGTTATTTTTCCTTAGTCTGACATTACAAAGTGTGGTTGTACTGCATTTAACTAAATATTTATTTACTCTGTTGAAGAATATCCATTTCAATTCACCCAGTACATCAACCACTATCTTGTCACAATTCCTTAATCAGAATATAATAAATAAATAATTAAATGTGTATCCTATATGTTCACAAGAATGTGGTATTATCCAGATACTTTTTTTGGTCTGGTGTGATCTTTCAGCTCATCATGGTTTTGGTGGTCCAGATAGAGACAATTTGACTGATGCAAAACGGCTGTTTTTATTATTTCTCATTTCTTTTTTATATAAACAAATAAAACAACTCAATATATGACAATTAACTGTGTTCCCAACATTGAACTTATGGAAATTTTGAATTAAAAGTATTTTTCATAAACTGTTTTAACAGATGTTTTCATCCACAGCATGCTTTATATACTGTTTATCGTCATAATTACCAACCATCTTCATTTAACATAAAAGTATATTTTTCATAGCTGATTCAGCGAGGTTATTATATCTATAAATCTCGTCTCGTGTAAAAAAAAGGGTAACCTACATGGTCGACTGCCATTTTGCCCCTCTGTTTACTCTCCTCCCATGTCAACCAACATGGTAACCAATCAGATCCTCTCTCCACAAGTTACATGTTTGTCAGCCGACAAACATTTAATTTGGGAATATATGATTTGATTGGTTCCCTCAGGAAAATGTTGGTCAGCATGTGGCTACACTTTTGACCCCAGACGAGACCTCTAGATATATTAACCTCGTTGAGCTGTTTGGATGGATTAAGTAAGTAGCAGACAGAAAATGGTGAACCTATGTTTCTATTATTATAACATTGAATGAAGCCTTAACGAATGGATTTATTGTATTAAAACTCTTTTAGTTCTGCCATCCTACGTAATAGCATGGTAATAGGGTTCACTTTGAGCATCCAATAACAAATCAGAGCTTAACATGTTATAGTGTTTTCCAGTTGTTGGCTTCCACTGTCAGTGGCCACCAGAGGAGTCAGTCGGACCTCAAGGCTCAGGAGGCTCAGCTGTGGGAGGCTCCGTCAAAGAACGGAGATGAGAACGGATCTCAGGAAGACTCTTGGAAGAATTTGTTAAAGTGAGTAAACAATTTGTGTTATGAAATTTGGCTAAACAAATGCCCTGAAGATATGCAAACATAGTTTCAACTATTTCCTTCTTCTAAGTGATACTGTTGGTTGGTTTGTTTGGAGGTAATTATTGCAAAAATCTATTGTCACACACAACTAAAACATGTTTACATATAAAACTTTGTCAGTAACAAAATTGTTAGTACATTAAAACCCTGCTTAACCGGACCTCGCTAAACCGAAACCCGGGTTAACCGGAACGGTCTACAAGAAATATTCAATCAATAATAGAGAAGATAATTCTGGCGTATGACTCATGGCGGAACGAGAGACCGTCTGCCGCGGAGATCACTGAACTTAGGGGTTGTTTTGATGTGGTTTGACACATACCTGATTCGCCCGCGAGGGGATGAAGGGTCGACCCATATTGCATTTTCCGCATCCCTATATCACACTAAAGAATCAGTGTACCATGAACCCTCACACCTGCTGCAAACTCCAAGATGTTTGCGTATTTTTCCTTGTAACCTTGAACCTTGAAATACCAACAGTTGATTATCCAAAAAATTGGGTTATCCGGGACGGTCCCGCCTCCATTATTTCGGTAAAGCAGGGTTTTACTGTATACTTAATAACAATGTAGTAACTTCAAAAAATTTCAGAAACATTAGATCACTTTATCATCGAGTAAATTTTACTTACATATTGAGTCATCCTTGGTCTGGACTAACTAATAGTAACATATTTAATTCTTTATAAACCTTGTAATCATGAAGTCCTTTTGTTGTTGTATAAAAGGAAGTCATCGATTTTAGACCTTTTACATATAGTATGGGCTAGAGAAGCTCAAATTCTATGATAGTTTTTCTTTAAACCTTGCTTATTTAATTTAAAAGTCCCTCAAAATAGTCACCAAGACACATTTTATGGCAGTAGCAAGAAGCGTATGTGTTGGATCATCTTTCTACCACACCTGTAAAAAAAGAACCCCCAAAAGTCTGTAAATGGAGTGATTATAAATACTGTTGGATGAAAGATCAATGTGAAAACATCTTAAAAAGTAGTAAATTTCATTGAAAAACTTGGATACACAGCTAACTCATCTGAAGCAACAGGTTCATTTATGAGCACAGTTAACAAGAATAAAATATGTACACATCTATTAAATAATATTTTGTCTCCATGGGAGATTTATTCAGATGAAGAGTAGCAAGTCCAAGACAAGGTAGATCCCAAGACAAGTTGTTCATGTTTTAATTCAGGCCAAATTATTGAACTTAACATGTTTGTGCGATTTGAATCTGTTAACTTTAAAATTGTTACCAAGCTTTCTAAAATTATAAAAAGGGAGATCATTGATATTTTCTTGTCCAGGTCTCTGTACGAAAGGATCATTTTGTTAGAACAGAGTAACAGAGAACAGGAAATCCAAATAACGAGTTTGAGAGCTCAGGTATGTACAATATTTGATGCAAATAAAAATTACTGTTATTTTAAAATTGCAATTAAAGTTACTTATTATTACGTAATAGTGTGTGATGTTATAATTTTATATCTTGTATACTGTTTGCTGGAAACCAGCTGAGTATGCAGTCAAATAAGGCAGTTTGCATTACTGAGGGAGCGGTTTATGATTGGCTGGAAACTCATTTTAAATTTTAACATTGAAGTGTCAAATAATAACAGCTGATCTAAAGTAACTAGGGATGAGTCGATTCCAATTGTCAATTCTCGGTTCTACCGATTATCAGACAGAATCGGAATCGAGAATCGATGGTCCAAAGTCGATTCCAGTTCAATCGATTCCAGGCCGTCGGTACAAAAAAAAACTTAGCGTGGTAAAACAAACAAGAGATAAACATCGTTTAACAAAATAAGTGGTTGAAAAAGACTCCTCCCGACAACTAATCACTTCCTTTCCAGTCCCAAAATAACTCTCAACTAACACGAAAGGAGAATTGACATTTCTATTCATGGATGGAATGAGGAAAACATATAAGTAAGATAAGTTTCTGTTTAAGTAGGGCCGAGCGACCCTAAATTTGTTGTCCCATTCTTAATGGTTGATCTATTGTTTGGTATCCGGCCAAGGGTCTGGTAATTTATTCAAGAGATAACAGTTCCTAGTCCAAAATGCCTAAAACCAAAACTAATTGTCATACAAAGACAAATGAGGCTCATTTTTTTCGTCTGATTACCACAAATAAAATAAAATGTCAGTCAAAGTTGTGTGACTTTCCGTTCAAGAGATATGGATAATGTAATCACTGTTTATCAGTTTTATTATTTTCCCGACTATTCAAACTTTTCTATGTTAATTTCCTTCTTTCCCGACATTTTATTTCTTTCTATTCAAATTCTCCACTTTCCAAACTTTTCCGACTGCTAGACGTCTTAACATGTATTGTTATTCAATTTATTTTAAGTAGGAATTTAAAATTACAGTATATTTAACAACGTTGATCTACAATCATTAAAAAATAATTTTTTTACAAATTTTGCTTTTTAATTTGTATAGAAAATTTAAAATCTTAAATTTAACATTACAAATGAAATTTATCGGTCAAGAACAGTAAACATCCAAAGTGATTGTTTTATAACGCAACTAACCAATTTCAAAAAATAACACGGGAGCTAAATGTAACTTAAATCATAACAATTATATGAAAAATAAACGTGCAATTCAACTTATTTTTTTTATTATTTACTTTTGTAAGTTCATTTTATTTTATTAATAAAAAATAATCACCAACCGAATGTCTAATTTATTAAATAAAAATTAATTACTGACTAACTTATTGTCTAATAATTTATTACTTTGCTATTTCAACTGTTATTAGGAATTGATGGAATCGGAATCGAGAATCAAGAATTGATTTGTAAAAATCGGAACTGGAATCGGAATCGAAAAAAATTGGAATCGACTCATCCCTAAAAATAACGAGTGGGGTGTCAAAAGTAATACTCACATATTTAAGTATTACTATGTTATATTCCATAGGCCTAATTTGGGGTTGGCAAGGATGAGAAGTTTGCCCCCCCAATAATTTGGAGAAAATATTATTGTAATTCAGTATATGAAAATTCACAATAATCACGATCTCAACCGTGTTTGCCCCTCCAATCAAAATACAGAAATTACACTTATGGTATTTTCCGGTGAGCAAAGCTTCGTCTCTTGTACTATACTAGGTTTAACATCTTGATAAAGAATAAGTTTAGTATCAAGGTTTTAGTAAGTTCAATGTTTGTCGGATTTTTTAATAAGCTAGGTAGTAAAAAATGCTTGAATTCAATCAACTAGATTGACTGTTTATTTAATACAAGTGGCTTGGAGGGGGCCATAGCCCCTAACCTTGCTTCAAGCAGGAACACATGTCAGTTCGTAAACAAAGTATACACTTAATCACATGTTTTAATGTAAACATAGTAGACGTTCTAAAATCCCCATGTTTTTCTTATGGAGATGTTTTATGTTATTTCTCGTTTGCTGGTAACATTTTCGATATACTACTATTTTTATCGAGTCCCTGGGATCAAGACCTTTAATTTGAGCCGTCTCCCATCATCCTGTGATTTGCCAAACTCCCACAATTTTTACTTGAAAATTTTGCTTACAGAATTATATATAAAGATTGTTTCAAGAATTTCTTAGTTTTTATTTGGCAATTTTCAACCACTAAAACTATTATTACGCATACTTGTTTAGTATCAATCAGAAGTTCTTGCACTTTAGTCGTGTCTTTTAGGGGCTTGAAAAACATCCTTTTTCAGGACTCTGCCTCATGGGCTTTTTATTTCAAATTAATTGTAAGTTTTAGGGTTATTTGATTTAGTTGGTTAGCTGATCATAATGTAAACAAATTATCAAAACATCTGACTTTACTTTGCCTGCAAGAACCCTGATTGAAAAACGGGTCACTACCTTGTTTAAATTATTTCCAACCAAGCATTATTTTATTGTCAAAAATAGTATATTTCATTACAAGTACCGAAAGTGGCCTTTTCCAGTAAATCATCAAAGTCCTAAATTAGCTGATAAGCGTAGAGAAACTGAGTTTCGAGACACTTTTTAAAATGATCTGGAAACAGCTGTTTTCGGAATTTTATATATTATTTCTCTAGCCTGTTTTTCTGTCACTCCGCGAGATCTCCCTTATTCCTTTATCAAATTCCATGATTAACCCCTCATTTTAAAGCTTATCGTGCCAAAAAATAGACCCACGGTCTAAAAATGTACCTGAATAATACGAAAGATAAATAAAGGAAATACAGTGGAACCTTGATAGTACGACACTTTGTGGACTAGAGGGGTGTCGAACTATCGAAATGTCAAACTATAGGGAGTATATGAACAATTAAACACAGGGAGTATTATGAGCAGAAAAATAATAGTGTATCACGAAAGAATCAAAAACATGTTTAATTCCCGCAGTGTATTGAGCGAACTGACTTGACCTACTTAATGGGAAAGGCGGGGAAGGGGGTGGATAGGACGGGGTAGGGGGTAGGAAGGATAAGTTATTTATAGGAAGGGCGGTAGCGCACGTTCGCGAAAACAATAAGCGGGATGCCAAGACTGACCGGCGAACCCGTCAAGGACACTATCGTCGTCGCTACTGTCATGTCATCTCGTCACAGCCCTTGTTGAAGTATACAGACTGTTGAACTATCGAGTGTCGAACTATCGAAGTTCTACTGTAGTTTGTTTTGACAGGAGCTATAATGTAAACAAAAGAAAATCTGATCAGCTGACAAGATTTTGTTCGCAGTGCGGAATTCCGCACTGGTCGATTAGTTGTATAGCTATTTTGGTTACAGTAATATGAAGATTTATTTTTTAAATACTGGTTGTTTCCATCAGAATGGCATAAGCAACCATTCTCACACACTAGTGCTACTAGATATGTGATTGATATACTTAATTATTGTTTTGAAGTATTTTTTTTATAAAGAATAATTATAGATACTTTTTTGGTTGATTGAATGCAGTTATGTTAGCAATTGTTATTCCTAATTCTTTCACTTATAGGTAAACCGGCTGGTCGAAGAAAATGAAAACTTCAAGTACAATATTTCCCTGCAGTTTTGTAACGGGGTTTGTGTCTGGACAATTGACAAGTTTCAGGAGAAGTATGTTTCCATGACCCAAGATAACAACAGATGTTTTTATAGTCCTGCATTCACAACGTCCTATGTTGGCTATAAGTAAGTATACTTACTGTATGGAGATGACTTAGTGGCCAGTTAGTAGATGAGGCGGTGAGGGGAAGTATACCCCTAACTCAGCCTAACTTCCCTAGTTAGACTTCTCGTTTCTTCCAAAACCAGATCCTTGGAAGATCTTCCCCTTTCTCAACACAATAAGCGCAAGGAAAGGTCCCGTTTCCGTTTACAGGCGTTTCCTCCACTTTGAAGTAAGCGTTGTTTTCCAGTGGCTGTATCCCGTTTTTTCTAGGCAAATTTGGTTTGCAATCTCAAATAATGCTTCCTCTGTTTTGGGTGTCGTAGTTTCGGTCATTGAATAACTTGTAAATAGTGTTAAATATATGCATAACAGCGATAAGTGAGAAGCCTAACTCAGTCATTGGACGGAGTGGTGATTTTATTTCAAGATTTTACTGCAGCTCATAGTTATTTGCCATTATCATTGGTAGTTTTCTAGAGATTTAAATAAACAGTGTATGAAACAGTGGAGGGGGGCATCTTTCCCCTCAACCCTTTAAATACTAGATGGATATCAAGTCAACTTCCTACAGTATATTGAATTTAGATCTGTAAACAATTTCTGCTTTTAATATTCCCAAATCTGCTGTGTATATAAAAAAGTAGTTTTCTTATATCTTTTAGTTTTTAGGTAGACCATTGGATGTCCAACTGACAAAGATAAAATAAATTTTGAAACGAGGTCAAAGTTAGTTAGGCCTAGATTTGGTTACAATTCTCTCAATTATGTTACCTTAAAGTTAATTGGTGTTGTTATAAATGCTTTACACCCACAAATTATAATCAGTTAACACGTTCACTACCGAGCTACGCATATATGCGTCTCTCTGGTCGCTCTCAAAGACTGAAGTAAACATTTTAATGGTACTCTTAGACCCGGACTCACCCGATTGACAATAACCAAAGACCACGAGTGGTCCCAGGACTACCTTAAAACTGGTCTATACGAGTTTTGAGGCTGACTGAAGTTGTCATTACATATGGTAAGTCTTTTGGCTGTCCATTATGACAAACTTCCCTTTCACCTTTGGTCCCTATATTTGCAGCGGCCAGGGACAGAATATCCTGGTTTGGTCCCCACCTGCCAACCTGAGAATGGATGGTCCCTGGCTGTTGTACATGGATACCCTGTCAGTTGAGTTGACCAGTTGGAGGGCAGAATGCGGGTCCCCTGTTTGAGAGCCTCATCCCAGCTGTCACAAGGGCACGGGAGTTGGCTCTCTGAAGGGTTGATTTGGCTGCCGTCCCGTCCCACCCTTTCCTTTCCTGCTATATCCTATCTTTCTGGTAACCTGCCAATATTCCCACATGTGGAAGATGTGACTAGCAGCTAAGCTGGGGTTTCCTAATCCGCAACAATGATGATGATGACCACAAGTGTCATGTAATTTAAATTACTCTAATTCACTTCCTAATTAACTTATAATGCATTTATAAATATCAACAACTTGTTTTTGTAACATTTTTACTATTTTTCAAAACGACGTATTTGTGCGTCACCCGGTCTGTAGCATGAATATAGTAAACATTTATAGGTTATCTTTCAAATAGAGCGGCGCACATATGTGTCGTCGTAAATTGTTTATTAGGCTACTTAAAAGGTAAAATCAGGCTAAACAAATACGTAACCAACACTCTACTAAAGCACACAAAGTGACTTTGAGGTTATCCACATAAACAGTTGAGCGCAGTGATGCAATGGAAAAGACAAAAAATACAACAGTTTTGCCAGCTGTGTTGTGACGTCACTAATCGTCATACTCACAGACCAAGCAGCGCATATGTGCGTCTGTCATTCCTGTAGACTGGTACGAAGAGATCAGGGGTTTCAAATAGACTGCTTATAAAAAATAACCCGTTGTATAACAATAGGACGCAGACGCATATCTCTGGTCTATTTCAATGTGACCGGCGGACGTAAATATGCGTCGACAGTCTATGGGAAGAAACGGTCCGACACGTATAAGAGTCTGCGGTCTATAATAATGCAAAATTCTGTATAATTGTAGTAGCGAATATGTTAAGTATATTTTGGGTTTTCGATAGTCAACCTACCTCTTATAACATATAAAAGGACTAATGACCATAATGTTGCAAACTTGCCTGTGGTTGGAGAACTGTAAGGTAAATCTACTAGTAAGTCCAACCAAATCCCAGATAACAAAAATCTATTTACACGTTGAGTGCGACACGTATAAGAGTCCGCGGTCTATAATAATGCAAAATTCTGTATAATTGTAGTAGCGAATGTGTTAAGTATATTTTGGGTTTTCGATAGTCAACCTACCTCTTATAACATATAAAAGGACTAATGACCATAATGTTGCAAACTTGCCTGTGGTTGGAGAACTGTAAGGTAAATCTACTAGTAAGTCCAACCAAATCCCAGATAACAAAAATCTATTTACACGTTGAGTGTGTATGTCGGTAATTCTCAACTCGCGACACTAGCGTGCGTGGCACGTGACAGGAACTCTCGACATGCGCCGCGAGTATAAGAACTGTGTTGTCGTTGTCATATAAATACACACGTGCAACTTTTATATTCTGACAAATGGCGACTTATATATATATATATATATATATATATATATATATATATATATATATATATATATATATATATATATATATATATATTATACATGTATAAATATAGGTACCCTTAATTTTAATTTTTGCTAATATGAAAAACACTGGTGTGTCAGTGTATATGAACTACAGTGTTTTATTACTTAGTGACGTATTCGACGTAAAACTGGCACCTGTTGCGGCCGATGGCGATATGAAACTGACACCTCCTACAGATGACGGCAATTGTAGACACAGAAGTTACGACACAGTTGGGCATCAAAATGTTATAATTTGTTTACAAGTCATCAACAAATTGTTACCAGCATTTTTTGGGTCACAATGTTAATAATTTTTAGAATCAACATGTTAACCCATTAGGTTAGTAATTTTATTCTATTCACAATAGTTTTATTGGTGCTGCACGCTAGTAGCAAAATATGTAATTAATGGCCGCGGGCGACTACGGTTCTATCCGCTAGGGGCGCGGACTGACAGATAAACCTTAATATCGCAACTAGGCCTCTGGTCGTGTTAGCTGAGTTGGCTACGTCGTGGAAACACCTTGGCCAGGTGGTGATACGATGTTCGTGGGTTCGATTCCCGCACACGACCAAAACTGACCAGTTGTGCAACTCTCAATGACTTAACTGGTCTGTGGCAACGTTGGTGGGAGGGCCCAAGTAAAATAAACGGTGGCAGGCTTGCTTGGAAGTTGACGGGATCGGTTCATTCTTTGTGAGTTGCACATGGTCAACACTGATTTTGCTAATTTTTACTTATGTCTACTGTGTGTGTGCCAATGCGACACTTTAAACTGAAAGAAACAATATTTTAATTAAAATACACCATTAATCCATTTAAAACATCATATAGTCCTAGTCCATTCCAATTCACAGGTTTAAAAACTAAAAGTTAATGATGGCACCAGCGTGTCATTTTAAGCCAATGGGTTAAGGGTCTTTAACAATGTAAATCAACTTTTTAAAAGGCAGAAATATGTCATAAACTTTCTTATTGGACTATAATCCAGTTTTATGTGGTTTAAGCTGTTCTTCACTAGAATGTTTTTTGTTTCTACCACAATCCCGTGTAAAGTAAGACATGTTGAAACATTTTCCAGGTTTTGCGCCCGTTTAAAACTGCCCATCGAAGATCCGAGCTATTTGTCCCTGTTGATTCACTTGCGGCAGGGGGAGTTTGACAGAGCTCTGGAGTGGCCTTTCTCCGGGAGAATCAGCTTCACCCTGGTCCATCCCACCGACCCGGATCTCACAATCCGGGAGACGATGATGTCGCGGCCCGAGCTGGAGGCTTTCAAGAGGCCGACCAGAGAGATCAGCCCTCGAGGGTTCGGCTACTCGGAGTTTGTGCTGGTTTCTGATGTAATGACCAAGGGTTTCTTGGAAAACGACTCTCTTGTTATAAAAGTCCAAATACAGACAGTATAAGATATTTAGTGTTTTTTTTTATATTTTCTTCGTTTTACTGTGCAGTGTATTATTAGAAAAAAAGGTTACATCTTAAGGGCGAGTTGTTATGAACTTTTTCCTGACTTCCCAAATGTTGATATAAGTTGAAGAATGTTTTTATGTATAAAGTGACCCAATGCTTTTGCTGAAATAATATTTTATAAATCAAATCATGTTAAACAGAAAGACTTCCTCACAGAATGTTACCTCAGAAGAAGTAATATAAAGGAGCGTTTGAATGCTTTAATCATCTTGAGTATTTTAAATTATGAATTTTTGTGACTATTACAACCTTATATGTTTCAAACCAGGGAATGTTACAATGTGAAAGTAAAGGTGTCAGGAAATTGACACATAATTTCTCCCTTTTATCCCAATTGTTATTATTTTATATTTAGCATACTAAATAACATACTACAGTAGAACCTCGATAACACGACTCTCAAGGGGATCTCTAAAATAGTCTTCTTATTGAGGTGCACTTGTAATTGAGGGTCGTGCTATCAAGGTGGTTTTCACAACAAGACGTGTTATCGAGGCCACAGACTTTTTGCTATACCAAGCACATTTGTTATAAAACATTTCTAATAAGTTGTGTTTTAAGTATGAAATTACTGTATAAATCAGTCATAAATAAAAGAACAAACGTACAAGTAAAACAAACTTCTTTATTATTGCGACAGTAAGAAAAAAATCAACAGACTCAGTTCACTAAAGTACTGTATAGAGTTAATAAGCTCGAAATACAGTAAACCTTAACCTATTGTGAAATACGCAATAAAATACTGTAATGTTAAAAAATGAAAATCTACATATTGTTTCAACTAAAAATACAACACAAAATCAAGTTTTTCTCATAAACTAAAACAGTAAAATGTTACCGGTACTAAAAAGTCAATAACAAAGTTAAATACCCCCGTAGCAGCAAACCTGCGTACTCAGCGAATTTCCAATGGATATATATGTATCTTAACACCACATAAAGCCACATACCAAGTTTTATCATTATACATTCATAAATAAACTATTTATGACATTTTAATTATTCTCCATAAGAATAACATGGCGGCTGAGTATGCAGGTTTGCTGAAGGAAGGATCACAAAAAATGGGGTTTTATACAAATATCAATATAACTCATTTAGGTAAAGCCACATACCAAATTTCATTAAATTATTTTCATAATTAAGGGAGATAACACGTTACTTATTCTCCATAAGAATAACATGGGGCTGAGTACGCAGGTTTGCTGCTAAGGGAGCCTTTGGTAAAAAAATGTTTTTTTGAGCAAATATCAATGGTCCACAACCAGATGAAGCCGTATACCAAGTTTCGTCAGTATACGTTCATAAATAAGCGAGATATAAAATTTTTCTTTTCCTCCATAAGAATAACATTAGACAACGTACTGTGTTTAGCACTTTCAATATCTCGGTAACCAACTGACGTAGAGAAATTATCAAAATACCAAATTGTGTATTTTTTTACGCTGAATCCAATGGTAAAAACTAAAATTTGACTATTTCCAAAATTATATATAAAAAATTCAAAAAACCCATTTTTGGGGTACAAAACCCCTTCGGATAGAGCGATTTGGCTGGTTTTCGAACTTAAAGTCATAAATGTTGCTTTACACGTGTATACCAAATTTCATCAAAATCGGATAATTTTTACGAGAGTTATCGTGCTCACGGACACATATATATAGATATATATATATATACAGTATCGAACGAATGGTGTTTTTGGGGTCTGGGGACCTCAAAACGAAAAGTTATCATGGTCCCGGGCCTAGGTCTTACCATGCCGACTACGGTAATAGCTTCTTCCCTATAGGGGAAATTCGCTAAAACAATGAAAAGTCATCAATTCAAGTCAGGTCTTCTATTACTCAACTAGTCAATAAATGTACAGTAGGTACAGTATCAATTTAATCAAAGTTACATTATAGAAAACATTTTAGTTTTCCCGTGAAAGACATCTTCTGACCCGTGATAGACAAGGAAAGGCCGGAATGGTAAGGGGGTGGGGAAGGGGTTTTCCTGTTGAGACCTGAGCCCAAGACGTTGTTGTTTACTTCATAACATCCGTTCTAACCGTGGGAACTATGCGTGAGAAAGATTTAGTCGTGCTATAAAGGTTCCATAACGCAAAACGGTGCGCTATTGAGGTTAGAGTCGTGTAATAAAGGTTCACTTGCCTAAAGTAGCGTGTTATTGAGGTGGGTGTCGTGCTATAGAGGTTCAATTATTTGAAAAGACGCGCTGTAGAGGTTTATTTATTAGTAACATGAAATTACAAAAAGACGTGCTATCGAGGTATTTATTTGAAAATGAGTCGTGTTATAGAGGTATTTATAACATTGAGCGTTATGGGAGATTCACGGGGATTAGAAAGTCAGACTCATTATCGAGGTTTTTGTCTTATCGAGGGTCGTCGTAGTGAGGTTCTACTGTAATAGGGGTGTGCAAGTATTTGAGCTTCGAGCTTTTTCGAGCCGAATATTACAGTATACAGTATACTGTAATATTAGGCTCGGCTCGAGATTTGCAAAAAAGCTCGAAGTTCTAGCCGAATATTTAAATCGCCGACTAGTGAAAAGAGTCGTATACAAAAGTAAATTTGAAGCAAAACGTTCAATAATCAATGTTAGAATTATAGTAATTTTCATCGGTAGAGCTCCATAACAGAAATAATCCAGCAATGCTGTGTTTTCGGTCTTTTGTTTTAAAAAAATAACGAAATATAAAAGGACAAATGTTTTAAACTGTCGATCTGATCAACCAATGCAATGGATCTACTTTCTCTACGCTCAAAAATCATATTAACCCTTTGAGTGCCGCGGCATCATGGCCATTTCTTATGCATAAATTGCCGGGCTAATTTCAATGGAAAATGTAGTAGTTTACATAAAATACAATTTTAGAGGTATCCATCTAATTTTTTATTTATTTTGTTTATGAATAAATTCTCTATGAAATAGTATAAATTAACTATAATCAGAAATTAAATTGGGGCTTAAAAAATATTTTTTTATATAAAACAAATTAAAAATTTGTTTTTTTTCAACTCTGACTTGCATAAATTATGCTAAAAAATTTCATTTGATATTTTTCAACCCAATAGGCAGAAAGAGCAGAAAATGCTGATCAAAACTGATGTATAAATCATCAATATCAGTTAATGTTTGCAAAAAAAATATGTTACAATTCAAAAAAGGCCCTAGGCCTAGGCTATGTGGTTACTAAGCAAGTTGAAGTACAATTTTGTAATATAAACAAATATTATTTTTTAGTTTGTTGTCAGTAAACATGTTTATTATCTCTATATATAATTCCGTAAGTCAAATTTTTGTAAAGAAATTGTGAGTGACTGGATGGCCGTAGAAGGATGGGAGGGGTATCATTTTAAAGGTCTTGACGTGAATTTTGAGGGAAAACTATTCATTTTTCTTATTTTTTTACCATAAATTTGCAAGAGAATAAAACTTTTCCCATTAAAACAACATGGGGTTTAATTTGTTTACATCTTTTGAAATTAAAACAGCTGTGCCACAGAGTTAAATTAGCCTTTGATATTGATACCAGCTGTACTTATTCAGTTTGTTTACTTTTAAACTACAGCAATGTATAATTTTTAGTTATGGTGATCTATAGTTATATCTTATCGTATTTCTTCTTTTCTACCTTAATAGTAATGAACAACGGAGGAAGGCCGCGTCGCCGAGGTGTTGGCTTTCGAAATCAGCATGACAGACGACAGCGTAGGCGAGAAATTTATAATGAGGAAAGGAATGAACAACCACATCATGACGTCGAAGATACTCCTATTTTTAGATTACCACTTATAAACGAGATACCAACACACAATCTGGGCCTGATGAATGATCAATGTATGCATTGTGGTGCGTTGCACTTTGTTGAAGAGTCTACAAATGGTCACTACAACTCTTGCTGACCAAAATAAAAATGTTTACTGTTTTAGAGGCTATTGTCCCTACAAACCACCATTTAAATGTAAATGTATCTACTGTATATAATATATTGTATATAGTTTGTGTTGTAAACTATATTATAATGCTAGAAAATCAGTGCTTATTTATAAATGACCAATGAAGGTTGATAAAAAATTTATGTATTTTGGTTTTTTAGGGGCTTTTGCCCCTACAAGCCCCTAGTTACTAGTATATAAGCATTAGGCCTACCAAATTAAATGAAATGCACAATAAACTAGAAAACAAAAGATGTATGTAAACTAGAAAACAAAAGATGTATGTGTATCTTTTACTTTCACAAAAACTTAGTACCTACGACAATGACACTGTTTCCAAGATCATTGTAAACTAATTCCCGAAGGTTACTCAAGTTGTTTCTATCTATTCTACTACTTATTTTTATTTCATACGTAAATAGGAAGTAAAAACACTAAAATATAACTTCAATAACAATAATATAAGTGATATTTACGTCAACAACAAACATATAACATTACACAACAACAAATACAGACGACATCTGCGACAGAGATGACTAAATTAGGGTCTGCTAACAGACCAAAGGCAACGAAATTGCTATAGATCTGATAGCTGGAAGCTTCTGGATCAAAACAAAATACTTCGAAAGCCAGTACCTTGTTTTGATATGAAGTACTACGTAAAATACCGAGAGTCGCTGTCAGCGACGCTCGGCAATTTATGCGTAAACACATCGCGACGCTGTGGCACTCAAAGGGTTAAGTGGGCATCTACACAATTCCGTTTGCAGTACAATGTTGCCGTTGCCCAGTTGAGTTGTGCAATATTTCACGGTTAATAATAATTAATACAACAACCCTACTGCTCCAGAAAAAGTACCCCAGCAAAAAACTAAAATCCATGAAAACACATGTTCTAACTGTTGCAGCGGTACAGTCTTTACTGCAACTTACAATTTCGTACATTACACAATAATAATTTCCCGGCGTCTGAAATCACGTCTGGCAACACTGTTGATTGCAAAACTGTCTTAAGACGTTGAGGGAAGATATTATAATGTAATAATGATTTAGCATGACCAATGACCAGGGACAATGAACGACAAATCATGAAATCATGACGGCGTTTTAGTGTGCAGCCGAAATAATAGTACTTTCCAAAAATTGCATTGTTAAAATACCCCCGTCGCAGCAAACCTGCGTACTCAGCGAATTTCCAATGAATGTATATGTTTCTCACTACCACATAAAGGCACTTACCAAGTTTTATAAAAATAAATTAATAAATAAGTTACCTATAGCATTTATTCTCCATAAGAATAACATAGGACTGAGTATGCAGGTTTGCTGCAACAAGGAACACAAAATATGTGTTTTTATGCAATTATCAATTTAACTCAACCAGGTGAAGCTACATACTAAGTTTTATTAATTTATGTTAATAATTAAGGGAGATATTATAAAACTTTACTTATTCTCCATAAGAATAACATTAGAGCTGAGTATGCAGGTTAGCTGCTACGGGGACAACCAACAAAACATTTGTTTTTTGTTCAAATATCAATATACCAGTACAACATGAAGCCACATACCAAGTTTCATCAATATACATTCATAAATAATCGAGATATCAAATTTTATTTATTCTCCATAAGGATAACATTGGACAACGTACTGTGTTTAGTACTTTGAATATCTCTGCAACGGTTGGACGTAGAATCACAATTTAAACACCAAAATGATTGTTTTGTGGAGCTGAAGTGATTGGTAAAAGCAAATGTGAAGTTTAAAGTAAAATTAACTGAGGAAAAGCCAAAAACCTTTTTCCCATAAGATTAACATGGGAGATTTTATGAGCATGTTTTTTGGATTTTTTCCGCAACCACTTAAC
Source organism: Allygus modestus (assembly GCA_963675035.1). Lineage (NCBI taxonomy): Eukaryota > Metazoa > Arthropoda > Insecta > Hemiptera > Cicadellidae > Allygus > Allygus modestus. Next base: position 71,709,253 of record OY776114.1, on the reverse strand, counting down.
CTAGGTTAATAATTCTAAATACCATATTATTTGTTTTTTTAAGCTCTATAACATGGTCAAAACCAAAATTAAGTGTTTCAAACATTTTAGGGTGAAAAATGCAAAAAACTGATTTTTGGAAAATTTAAAACCCCCATAAACCCCCCTTCCCATAGTCCAATTTTTCTGGTTTTCGAACTTAAAGTCATAAATGTCACTTTACACATTTGAGCCAAATTTCATCAAAATCGGACGTTTTTTACTCAAGTTATCGCATTCACGGACACATATATAGATATATATAGATATATATATAGATATATATATACATATATATAAATTTGAACGTATAGTGTTTTAGTCATCTTGGGACCTTAAAAAAAAATTTTTCACGGTCTGGGGCTTAAGTCTTACCATGAGACCTACGGTAATAGCTTCTTCCCTATAGGGGAAATTCGCTAAAAATGTCAATTGATGTAGAATATAAAGTTCTTAAGAAATAAAGCGAATAGAAATACAACTGTAATATACTGTAGTTATTAAAGTTAACAAATACTGTCGTATCGCTGTTGTAATACTTTACAAATCAAAATCACTAATTGCGAGATTCACAAGATCAAAGGAATTGATCAAAATTCTAAATGGTTACGTCACACACATCGGTGGTCTTATTATTTACAAGGTTATGCTTGATTATACTCTATGTTCGTCTAACCAAGAGCAAAACAATCGAAGTGACTACGTACACGTCCAATGTAAAGGCAAATTCACGTCGCTACCACTTAGGTTAGGAGGTTTTCTGGCTCTCAATAAATTACAGGAAAAGTAAAATGTATGGTGCATCATTTGGAACGGACGTGAACAGTAGCGGCTCCCGTCGGACGTGTACATAGCCGCTGCCCAAAACAATCAAATTGGCGCAGTGTTTTGTTTCGCTACAGGCTACAGCCATCTTTTGTTAACGCCGCGGGATTATTTGAATCTGTGAATAAACGTCAGTTGAAATCATTTCATTTTGCAATTGTAGGCTATCAAGTTGTTAAATCAGTGATGGAAGAAGACTGCATTGACGATTCTCTTCCACCAGGAACTTCTGCTTCTGAAATCTGTTTCCATAATAGGTTAAGTCTATTAGGTGATGGAGGTTAGGTACAACGTAAACCAGGCCTACGATTATTGGATAATTTATTTCTGTGAGTACAATGAGATATAATGATGGTTTACAGTAATTATATTTACAATGTGATTAGCTGCTCAGTGTCCTGATTTAACTAACTTGTATTAAAAGGATAACCTTAAATTTACTAATTTACCATCAGTAGATAGGCTTACTGTATTTTTGGTAATTACCTAGAATAGGGCCTAAATGTTTGGTTACATGGAGAGTACCTACATCTTGACATATCGATATATAGTCTGTTTATTATGGCTGTTATAAAAACTGTAATAACTACAGTCGGGCTTATCGGTCTAGTTTAAAATTTGTAGTTCTCTTCCTTTATGTTATTTTTTCCCTATGTTTTTACTTTATATTAAAAGAAAACTGTTCCTTACTAGCAACAATTACAATTACTTTGTAACAATTATTTTGTTATTTGTATACTGTAGAACTTTATTTAGGCCTATTAAAAGTAGGGCTAGTGAATATAGAAGAAGTGAATGAAAGATGACCAATATTGAAAGTATAAAATTATAAAGAGCAAAATTCGGCTCGTGTCATTAAATCACTACCGGTATATTGCACACCCCTAGAGAAAATTGCTATAAAAAAGCTTGGCTCAAGAAAGCTGGAAGCTCGAGAACTTAGAAAAAAAGCTCGACTTGGTTCGGCTCAAGTCAGAAATCACTATTCGCACACCCCTACATACTAATATTATAAAGCTGAAAGTTTGTAAGTTTGTTTGAGGCTCAATCACGCTCCAACTACTGAACCGATTGAGCTGATGTTTGGTAGGAAGATACCGGTAGCTAATATCCTAAAGTATCATAGAGGCCTATTCACGTTAAAATTACTTTAGGGCTTTGTCTCAGTGGCCATTAAACTTCCCACGTTAATCTTATGAACATAACATTTACTGGATTAGATGATAATTAAAACAGGTATTCTGTATTTGAGATTTAGTCATGCTGACCATACTTTAATAGCGTATTTTCTGCAGAGTAATTCGAAGAAGCCAGAATATGTAACATTCCAACAGACAGACATAAAAACCCGTTATAATATTTATATTAACGGTGAAAATATATTTCTTAAAAATGACACAATCAAAATCAAAATTTTTCCACAGATATAAGAGTTATTGATATTTAAACAAAAGACTGCACCTTTTTTCGTCCACCATTTTGATAACCCTGTGAAGTCATCATAGGGGGCTAGGGACCTCTGGGATAGTGTCTTTTGGTGGATTTTGATAGCTAATGGCAAGGCAACATGTAACATTTTATGTCGGTTGCAACCAGTAAAACATTTCCGTGATAACTTCACAGACTATTTTGTAGTAAATGATTTTTGGCAGGGGCCTCACAATAGTTTTGCCTAGAGCACCAAATTCTCTTGCACCAATCTTTGTTATTATCATTACATATAATTCTGTAAGCAAAATTTGTAAGTCAAAATTGTGGGAGTTTGGCAAATTGCAGGATGATGGGAGGGGGCTCAAATTAACGGTCTTGATCCCAGGAACTCGGGAAAAATAGCAGTACCGGTATTTCTAAAAGATTACCAGCAAATGAGAAATAACGCAAAACATCCCCCATTAGAAAAGCTTGAAGATTTAAAAACGTCTGCTTGTTTACATTAAAACATGTGATTAGTGTCTACTTTGTTTATGAATAGACATGTGTTTTCATTCAGTTTTTAGAATCTTATTGGAACACACACAGTAGACATAAGTAAAAAGTAGCAAAATCAGTGTTGACCATGTACAACTCACAAAGAATTAACCGATCCCGTCAACTTCCAAGCAAGCCTGCCACCGTTTGTTTTACTTGGGCCCTCCCACCAACGTTGCCACAGACCGGTTAACTCATTGAGAGTTGCACGACTGGTCAGTTTTGGTTGTGTGCGGGAATCGAACCCACGAACATCGTATCACCACCTGGCCAAGGTGTTTCCACGACGTAGCCAACTCAGCTAACACGACCAAGGGCCTGGCGGCGATATTAAGGTTTTTCAGTCAGTCCGCGCCCCTAGCGGATAGATCCGTAGTTGCCCGCGGTCATTAGTTATATATTTTGCTACTAGAGTGCAGCACCAGTCAAATCCCGTTATAGGTTATAGCGAATAGAATACAATTACTACCTTAATGAGTTAAAATGTAAACAAACCAGAATATTATATAAACATCCATAAGTCCATGCAAAATATTTAGTTGATTGTATGCAACCGTTGGAGGGGAGTAGTGGTGGGAGGTATTCACTATCTCTCCCACACTACCACCTGTACATACCAAGCACCTGTTAGTGGATTTTGTATTACTAGTATTGGCGGTCACAATATTAGTATGTGAATTATAGTATTGATTACCAGCCAATGTCTTGCAGACTTCAAACAATTCAATACAGTACAAGCTTCAAATGTAAACAACGCCAATGTAAGGTAGTTTTAGTAAAACAGTACCTGGGGGCCGAGCTTTGCTCGGGGGAAGGCCAGTCAGTTTGTTTAGATGACTTGGAGTAATATTTCACCACTTCCCCCTACTGATAATCAGATTTGTATAACTCATTTGCCTCTTTTCTACAGTTTTAAGGTCACTCCAGTTGTTATTTATAGCTCAATGTCCCTTTGATTTATTTTACTATACTCTATATATGTAATCTTCACTCAGATATTTTAATCTCTGCTCTCAGGAAATCACATGTTAACCCTAGCAGTGGCCACCCAAAAACTGTAGAATGGCCAACCAATTTTGGCGATTTTGCAGACCTTTTTTTGAAAATTCGTATAAATTTGAAATGAGAACTAAACATAGCCAACCACATATTCATTTTGTTCAGAAAGAACAGGGGCATCATGTAATAGTCAAATAAAAAAGATCTAAGAGATAATTTTTTCAGCGAAGTAAAAAAAATATAAAAAAATTGAAATTTATTTTTGAAATTTCAAAAGCAGCCTCGGTAAAACTTTTTTGTCCGATTTTTTATGGAAAATTCATTATATACATTTTGTAGACAATTCAATTCCCTACATAGAAATGTATAATATGTTGGGGAAAAAATTTTATTTGTAGGTATTATGTAAGTATATACGGAAAACCGCAAAATGTGAAATTTGTACAGTGTTAGTTAGTACTGTAAAAAGGTAATGTAAATATGTATATGCTAATAATAATATGTATATATTTGTAAAGCTAATGAAATAGGGAATGTAAAAAAGTCATAAAGTTTATGGTAAAAAATTGTTATCACTTATGATTAGATGAATATTGAAAATTTTAGCGTATTCGGAAAAAAAAAGATTCTACGGTATTTAGTATATAACTTTTTTTAGAAATTTATTCCTCCAAATACTATATATACATTTAGTAGGACATTCAATGCCCTACATAGAAATGTATAATATGTTGGGGAAAGAATTTTATTTGTAAGTATTATGTAAGTATATACGGAAAACCGCAAAATTTGAAAATTGCGGTAACCATGTAGGAAAAATTACAAAATTATTATTTTTTATATTAGGCCTACTCAATAATGAAATACATCCTACCTTACAATTGTAAAAGTAATAAAAATAAATATAATTACTCACCCCCTTCCCATTATTATGTTATCCTGTTGGTTTATATCACACTTGAACATTCAAGACAAAAGAAAAACACGACTTTTTAGAAACACTATTTCACACACTTCAGTAATATTTATGCATAATAAAATGCATAAAGATTACTGTTATATACACACACACACTTCACCAACACTAACACTCCGAAATAATAACGGATTTAGCAATAATTCGCGGATACACGCGAGCGCAAACTCACTAAGGACGCCGATAGAATCGCGAAATGGCTGACTTCTGCGCAGCAAATGTCAGATGAGTGACTCATTTCCTTCTGCTGCAAGACAGCAGCAGGAAAAGGCGATGCGCAGGGCTGCCAATGTCAAAAGCTAAATTTCTTCCTCTTCAAAATGAAATATTATATGACTAGTATTTATAACTTGCACTGGATGTAATTCGCATTTTCCATAGGGGCTCCGCATGCCGGTTGGCCATTTGTTACGAATTCAGAAAACAGCTGTGTTTATAAAATCGTAACTGTTGTGCAATCAATATTTCGTTCTAAAAATCAATACCACAGTGAAACTAAATTCTTTGGCTATGCAGTGGTACCACCCGCAACATCCTAAGACAAAAATTACCCGAGCAGGGTAATTCCAAAGTAGTCGTGTTTTTACATTTTCCGAGCGTCGACTGCAAGAATGGCGTAGCGGCAAAATTTCATAGTAATTATAATCGTCGTGACACTGTTATACAACTTGTAAACGGTTCATTTATGTAATAAAATGAAAGTTTAGAATGTGATCTTTCGAATGGTATAAATATTGTTCACTTCTGAGTTGACTTTTAATTATTTTTTTACCGTTACAAAAATTTCGACCCGTACGAGCTCCGCGTGCTGGTGGCCATTTCAGGCGACACGTGAAAGGAGCTCCGCGTGCCGGTTGGCCACGGCTAGGGTTAATAATCATAAACAACATGAGTATTACTTTGACAGTTCTCTGGTTGATTATGAACAGCTGTTACAACTCTTTTGTTTTGATTAGAAACTCCTTAAGCCCAATATTAATTTTTTAACCTTTCATTTTAGTTTTTTTACATTATTTGAATTTTCCTGGGGATGAGGGTTGCCTAGAACTTATTTTTATCCCAGAAATTAGTTATTTCGAAGATTTGAAGGAAATCGTTGGAGCCGTTTTTGAGATCAGTGTCGCAAGCAAGCAAGCAAACCTTACTCATATTAGAGTATAGGATATTTCTTTCAACAGCTGTTTGTTTAAACTAAATGAATTAAGACATCACATGTAAAATAAACCCAATAAAATATTGTTCCATAAGAATAACCTGGGATTTTCGAGAGCAGTGGACCTTAGCCCTAAGGTCAGGGTGAACAATTAATTCATTTTGAATCATCTAGAATAAAATCTCTTTGATTTTATACTTCAATCGTCAAAATCGGTAGTGAAATAAAAATAAGGTTGGCCAGACCAGAAATTCCTCAGAGAATCAGGAAGTATGATTCCAGCTGCAAAAAACATGTGTCAGAAATGTTTATATTTACATAGGTTATTTAAAATTATTCTTCCTGTAAACAAAACAATTCAGTGACTCGTGAGTAAAGAAAATAGTATAGTGAACTTGAGCAAATTTTCACTGTTTTTTTTATATTTTAATATACCATAAGCAGCAAAATGAATTCAAAAGATATAGAGAAAATTTTAGGCTTTCAGAAGAAACAAAGTTTAGTTCTGTCATCTATACTTTACCCTATGGAGCAAGCTAAAACCCAAATCAGGATCAGCCAAGATCCAACATTCAATGTTCAGAGAGTATTGGCGCAAGTGAAACAAACCTACCACATCGTGGGGTTGCAGGGTTGTTACACCGGGTTTGTGCCATGGTTCGCTTCAGCAGTCACCTATAGGTTCGCCTTCCACAGGGCTCGACAGGCCTTCGCAACCGACGTCATAAAAGACATCGATCTAGATGATCTGTCGGAGTACAGAAGGTTTCGAAAATTCGCTCATTTCCTCGGCCAAGGTATTGTATGTAGAACAATCGCTGTTGTCGTGTCTCAACCGTTTTACGTCGTCACTGTTCGGATGGTCTCTGAACTTTTCAGTGAAGATACAAAATATTCAGATTTGTTCTGTTCGTTATGGAAATTACTTCGGGAAGAAGGACTGAGAGGTCTGTTTGCGGGTTTGTTCCCTCGGTTGCTCGCGGACCTAACCATCTACTCTTCTGTTGCCACTGTTACGTACGTTGTTCATCGGAGTCTGACGTTGGACACCGCTGCGAGGGAGCTCGTCGACTTCATGATCGCAAGCGTCGCTGGCTTCTACTGCTGCCCTCTCTCGGTTGTCAGCTCTCGGATGGCCATCACCAACTGCGGTTTAGCGGCAGGCTCCCCTCCACATATGCCTCACTTTGTCAGTTCTTACGACTGTTGGAATCATCTATATAGCAAATAATTTGTTCGGAAGCCAGAAATAAAAATTGTTTTAAAAATTCAACTTTAGTATTTTAATTTTAGTGCAGTATAATCTTTAAACATCATTCATGCTCATGAACAATTTTAAACCAAATCAACTTTATTTTGGGAGTAATGATATTCTATCGTCTCCAAATTCATTCCAATATTTTTTTAACATTTAGTGATAACAGTTCATTGAAACATGGCTTATGAAAGCTGTGTACTTGCTAACTGCATTAAATCACATTGGTTGTTATACCGGTAGTTGTTACTGGAAAAATTGCAACAATTCCTAATTGAGATCAACAGTTGTTTAGTAACTTAATGTATAAATAAAATCAATTTGAGTATTTAAGATATTATTCTTAATACTGTGCCAGCAAACGCCATTATCATCAATAGAAAAATGTGAAGAATAAAACCGAGAAGATGCTAAAAATTATTATTTTGGATAAGATTAGTACAGTAGTGGAACGTTCAAGGTCAATGTTATGTTGCAGGCAGGAACTAAGAGTCCTATATTTTGAAACATTTCAAAAAAGTTAAATTAGTAGAAAACCACTCTCTGATTTTACCAGACAATTTTACAAAATTAAAATTTAAAGTTAACCAATGTCAAACCACCATTGTCAAAGTTGGACCAATGTTAACTTTCAAAGTCCGTCCCTCCTCATCGAGTTGTCTGAAATGGATTATTTATGGTTCGTTTGAAAGATCAAAAATATACCTACCGATTTCAGTAAGCAGAATTTCGTTATCATAAATAGTTCGCGCATAAAAAAAAAGTAAATATTGAAAATTTTTGAATTTTATTGATCGATTAGTATTTGCGATATCGAAATTCTACTTACCGAAATCGCTAGGTGTATTTTTGCTCTTTAGAATGAGCCATAAATCAACAATATCGAATAATTCGTTGAGGAGGAATGGGCTTTGAAAGTTAACATTGGCCTTATGGGTGAAGCAGGTAGAAACGCGAAAAGTTTCGTGACTGGAGCGCCCTCTCAATGTTAATTAGTAAAGCTAATTTAATTTCGCTCCCTAGGCATAAGCAGTTTTAACGATTGAAATACGACAGTGAAAGGTGGCGTTCCTTCAAAGCCCGGTTATGTTAAGTTTTACACTCAACTGTCGTGCGGGTTGCCGCTGTACTGTTGCCGTGGTCAACATAAAACTGGGTAGGGTATGTACAAGTCCTCAGCAGATTACCCGATATCATTGATTTATTATCCACATGGGTATTTTGTTTTATACGACCACAAAACTTTAACTTTTGTCTAATAACATTAAAAATACCTCTACATAACAATGCCTAGTTTTGAAAGTCGTACTGCCGAGTTTTGCGTCGTTATGCTATCTTATCAGCGCGGCGTTACTGAGTGTGAATTTAGTACACTGACTCTTTAGGCCTAAGACAGAATAAAAACAATGTTACCGAAGGGCTTCGCCCCACGGGTTTCGAAGTTCCAATGTTATTATTCTTATTGTCATTCCGAAGCATTCATTCATTAAATTTTTCCAAATAATAGCATAAACAGAATTTACTCATTCTAAATAGTTTGTGAGATTAGCCGCATAATGTAGCACACGCAACTATAATTGCCGGGTAATAAAATGGCCATTCAATGACAACTCCAAAATATAAATTATTTATATTCGTCATATTAAAAACCTACCCTTAGTAGATTTTTTATTTTATTTTTACTTTCTCCCCCTATACATAGTAAGGATATGGAGAAAGTATTGTTTTCGTAACAATTTTCGAATTTGAGTTGTTAGTGGAAATATTCGTTTTAGTGCTCCCTGAACCCAAAAAAGTGGGTTTTACGTGGTGTGTGTGTGTGTGTGTGTGTGTGTGTGTGTGTGTGTGTGTGTGTGTGTGTGTGTGGGTGTGTACAGAGCTAGAGCCCTAACCTATGGACCGATTTTTATGAAATTTGGTATGTAGGTACTAATCCTCAATATCTCCAGGCGTTTTTTCATTTTTTGAATTTTTTATTTTTAAGGGCAATTATCCCCCCAAAATCTCCAAAAAACATGTCAAATCCAAATTTCTCAAAAACGGCTCTACCGATTTTGATTAAACTTTAGTGGTTTGTAGAACTTTAGGTTTCCAACAAAATGACACCACCCGCATTTCTGGAAAAATTCGGGTTCAGAAGTTACAGGACTTAAAACATCCAAAATTCAGTTTTTTGGATTTTTCATAAAAAATCATAAAAATGATTACTATTCACCATTAAAAATAGCTCAAAAAACTAAATAAATTAGTATTTTAAATTACTATTCTACGATTGCTAGTTGCGGAGAAAATTGAAATTTTCATTTAGCGGTAAGCACAGTACGTTGTCCAATGTTATTCTTATGGGGAATACAAAAATAACTATTTCTCTCTTATTTACTGATCAGTTTCATTAAAATTTGATATGCAGGTCAAGTTAGCATTGACCAACAGAGGATGTTCGAAATATGTTGCTATTTAACCCTGGGGGGCAAGGGGGAATTTCCCCTCTCAAAACCACTGTGTGTAGCAACGGACTCTATAGTGCCTCCCAAAAAGGGATTTGGGTGGATATTTCTGAAAACAACTATTTTAGACAATTTTCTGTACATTTATCTATACTTCATATTCTATATTTAATAAATGACAAAATAACAAATATTTTTGTCATTAAAGTTTGGATAAAAAGGGAGAAAGTATGTGTCAGTTTCCTGATACCGTTTATTTATAAATAAATCAGTCATTTTGGTTAATTTATTGAGGAGGTGGATTACGTTGACAGAAAGATATCAACGTAATGATATGAATTACTTTTTGGGTAATCAACTTTCTGCAAAATATAATTGCATGTATCATATGGTTTGCATGTTTGTTAGCATGGGATCGAGTATGTTCTCATTGATTAAAACAGGACATATATAAACATAAGTACGAGAATGGTAGATCATATCATCATCATCTCCATGCGTCCATTGGAATTTTTGATTTTTAAAGGTAATTATCTCGCAAAAACCGCCAAAAAACATGAAAAATCAAGATTTCCCTAAAACAACTCTAACGATTTTGATTAAACTTTAGTCGTTTGTAGAACTTTAGTTTTCCAACAAATTGACACCACCCGCATTGAGCTGATATCCTCCAACTATCGTAGCATAATTCACAAATTTCGGTTTCAGGGGTTCTCAGCCCATTCTTTTGCTAAAATATTCAAAGTCTGTTGGCGTTTATTTACTTTTTTCTTCGAAAATATCGCAAGAGTTGTCTAGGCCTGGTCGTCTTTTAACTTCAGCGAAATACCTGTGTACGTTAGATTTGTTTCGACTCGCTAGGCGACCTTGGCTTTAAAATATCGGATAGGCTATTCGTGCTACAGAGGTTCATAACTTTGATTACGTACACAGAATCAATGTTCAAAATCAGGGCACCGATTTAATCACTTTTTCACATCACACAGTTTACATTAGATTGTTAAATGTAGCCTACTTATAGATTGTCTCAAATAGTGTTCGCGGTTGAGGATTTTAATTTTTAATTTAGCGAGCAGCCAAATGACGGCAAAGAGGAAACGGACATTCGTACATAATTCTCGCGTCCGGCGACGTCCCTGGCCTTGTCTGGGCGATGAACCCCGTTTCGGCGGCAGCGGCGGTCAGGGACTCATCCTTCAATTGCTAGTAGGCCTACTTAAGTGGCTGCAAAAACTCTTGAAGTATCGTCCGTTTATAACTGGGTTTGCTTACCAGGTTAGGGTTGCCTTATCACCGGATTTTTAGGGTAACAATATAGCTCCGGGGAATTTCCGCAAAAAATTAAAAAACCCTATTTTTGAAAATTTTTACAAAAATACGTTGAATCTGAAAAGTAGGTAGACTAGGCTATATTGTTTTAGGCTATACATTTTATTTGTTATTCTTTAGTATAGTTTTTGTGTGATTTCCGATTTAAATCAAACAAAACATAATAATAAATACATTTTCCTACAAAGTTTACTTTTCTTAAATTACAATTTTTTAAATCACCTAAATTTAGGAACTACAGGCAAAAAATTAACAAATAATTTGATTCTATAATTGATTATATATGCTAAAAAGTATTAAAAGCGTTTTTTAATACTGGACATAATATTCAACATTCCCCCCCCCAAAAAAACGTAATTATACTATTTTGATTAGAGAGGAAAAAATGGTCGTGATCTTGATTTTCTGTGACTTTATTTATATTACAATAATATTCTGTCCGACTTATTGGGGGGGACACTGCCCCCCTTGTCACCCCGAAATTACGCCTATTCGGGGGGGGGGCACCCTAGGACCCTCCGACCCTCCCCATGGGGTTTATTATAAAATCTCTTCTTTTCAGGGGTCGCCAGCTAAATCTCCTCTTTTTCCCACACAACCATATGGTAACCTTATTAAACCAGGGCCAGCAAAAGCAAGGGAAAGTACGGAAATGGGTAGAGGAGCCGTCGAGCGGTTTGGCTGGGGTAGAGGTGGACTAGAGTGATAGTTAGAGGCGGAATTTGAAAGTTAACTTTGGCTTTAGGGGAGAAGCAGGTGACAGGAGTTAGCTCTTAGACAGAAGTGCTCTTTTAGTTTCTAAGCGAAGTTTTTTTAATTATTACCTGAACTATATATAATACCTTTATCAGGGCGAAGATTATATCGAGGTGGCTTTGGCAATGAAACACGCGATCAGCTGATAGCTCCTGTCTTTCCGCGGTCCACCAACCATCGGTAATTGGCTACATCGCCTTGCCCTTCGTGCTTCATTAATTAGGTCATTATTGTCTTGTATCACTTTCCGATCTTCCCGGTTGACTTTCAACGTATAAATCATCAGCAAAAACATCAACCCGACTTTCTCGCTAACAAGACGGTGATGAATGGAGTATTGAGAGCTTCTTACGTGGGAGTCGCGCCACGGAGCACATTGTTAAAGCGCTCGCGGCCAATCTGGCTTTTTAGATTATTAATCTTACCAGACAGTATTTATACTTTGCTTGTATTTTGGATTTATTACTTAATGCAAATAAATAAGATCGGATTGACTATATTGCAACGTAAATGATCAATTAAACAGTTTCAAGCAGAAAGCGCTTTTGTCGGTATGCTCACAATAATGCCAATATTTTGCTACCCCTAATGCTTACAATATCGTTGTTCGCTGTTCATGAAAATAAAGACCCTTATTCATTTTTATCTTCATTTTTACTAGAAAGGGGTTTAAGAAATTCCCATAGGGCACCGCCCGTGGGGAGTCAAAGTTCCAATCCTGTGTCATTATTATGGACATTCACTTTAAGTTTTAGCAGATGAAAATACAAACAGCTGATCTTGATTTGTAGTAGTTCCACGGGATAACCACAGAATGCAGCATACACAACTGTCATAGTGTTTATAAATTATTTTTGCGGGGCGAAGCCTGCGGGAACAGCTATTAATTTATATAGTGTTTACAAATTATTTTTGCGGGGCGAAGCCTGCGGGAATAGCTAGTAATTTATATAGTGAAAATAACGAATGCCGCATCAACGCATCAGGAATGCATACTCCAGGAGATTATCTTAGCATAATATATATCCTTCCAGAAATCGCTTTAGTTGATTGACTAATTCATCATTTCGATCGATAAATGATGGGAAACTGCATACCCAGCCTTTAGCAACAGTAAATCAAATGTTAATGTTAAATTTCAAAGTCTGCCCCTCCTCAGTGGATTATCCAAAATCTATGATTTATATCACGTTAAAGAGCAAAACAATATCTAGCGATTTCTGTGAGCAGAATTTCGATATCACAAATAGTTCAGCCATAAAAATAGTAAATATTATTAATATTTGGAATTTTTTCGAACAATTGTTACAGTATATGTGAAATATAAAATTTGCTCACTGAAATCGCTAGGGATTTTTTTGCTATGTAAAATTCATAAACAATAAATTATATCGGATAAACAATTGAAGAGGGATGGGCTTATGAAAGATAACATTGGCCTTATGAAGAAGCAGGTAAACGCGAAGAGTTCGTGACTGATGGAGCGCCTTCTTGATCCTGAAATCCACTTTTATCCCAAAAGCGGTCAATGAACATTTTACTCTAACATATATCCTACTTCTACCCTGCATTTTACATAAGAAAATGCATTTCAACTTCAAATCAGCACAATAGTCTAACTATACCCAATTACATCAATGGACTCCAGTTGCAATTACAGCTCGATGGCACCGCGGCGCGAGCTCATAGCCCGACATTACCGAAACGATGCATCCGAGATGTCCATCAGGGGTGAAATGTGGGTTGAAGGTGAAGGTGGATTCGAGCTTTCCCTCTCCAATCATCCGTGTCTGCATTCCTGATTTCTCTGGTCGAAAATAATAAAGCGGCGGTTGTAATTGCGATCGGCCCCGGCGAGGCGTGCGACACGACTTCGCACCTCGCACCGCTACCGCTCAGCCGCACAGCCGCACAGACACAGCCGAGGAGTGTTGTCCAAAATGTTCCCCAATGTTGAATACTGTTCTTAAGAGTGGGTTCTAGTCATGACAAATGCGGCGTTTCTGCCTGCTTCCTTCAAAGCACCAGAGCAATGATTACATAAACTACAATATCATAGTCACCGAGACTTTTGGCGTTCCAACCTGCTCCCCCCCTCAGGCAAATGTTGACTTTCAAGTTCTGTATTTGTGAATATATAGTTGTACGATTTCGTAGGAATGTTGTACTGGTGATTATCTAGCAATTTCAGTGGAAACATTTCCGATTTACGTTTTAAAATTCAATAAAAAATAATTTAGTTTTTTGAGGTGAAATTTTTAATAAATAAGCTCATTGAAATCGCTTCGTTATTTGTTCCTTTATAAAACAAGCCATAAATCAACAAAATCCGACCACCCGTTTAGGTAGGATGGAACTTGAAAGATAACATTGTTCTTATGGGTTTAGAAATCTACCTGGATTTACTGGTGACCCACTTAAGTGGTCTCTATATAGTCATGAAAAATGCGGTGTTTCTACCTGGTTCCTCCAAAGCATTGCTACCTCCCCCCCTCTCCTCAAGGATTATCCGATACAGTGGAATCTCACAAACTCGACACAATGTGGACTTAGGCACTGTCGAAGTCAAAGTCAAACTTTCTTTATTCATGTCATATATACAGATATACAAGAATGGTGTCAATACATCAGTTTGTCTTATTACTAAGTTTGGTAGTTATTTTTTGTATATAACTTTAAAAAACCGGGCGCTTGCTGTACTTGTATTCTCGAGTTTGCTGAATGCTGAGTTACCCGGAGTTATTACCTATACATTGGGGGAAAACCATCTTTTAGCTGTAAATTATTCATTAGATCATCATTAAACATATTACAGGACTTTCTATGGCATTACGAAACGTAGAGAATCCATAAACCAGAGAAACAACACAAGACAGACTGAGGAAATGCCAAATTATCCAGGAACAACCAAAACAACGGAAGCGCGTAAGATTTGGTACAATTTAGAAACTTGATAGGCCTACTCCGTAAAAGATTAGATCCTACTACTCATCATACATGTACCAAGTTTGAAGTTGATACCTTAAGTGGTTGAAAAGTTATGTTCAATTATGTAAAATAACACATGCAGACTGATTGACGGAAAACGAAAAGGGATAGGACATATGTTATATTGTATTTTATGCTTGTATTTTCCGGCTTTAAAATTTGATCGAGTGGTTGCGAGACACTGTATACGGTCGAGTGCCGGCTATGCGTTACAGGTACGTGTGACAAAACGGAGGTGTCGAGTATCCCTGAGTGTCGTTATTGGGAGTCGAGTTTTTGAGTCTGATTTATATTGAATAATAATAGTTTAGTACGATTTCAAAATATTCGATATTTAAGATTGTTCTGTCGGTGTAATATGTGTGGTATAGAAATTCTGCTCACATAAATCGCTAGGTATTCGTTTGATATTTTACAATACACCACAAATCAACGATTTCGGAAAATCCGTTATGAAGGGGCAGGTTTTGAAACTTGAAATTTGCCTTTCGGGGAAACAGGTCAACACGCCAATGGTACTGGATCCCCTTTTACATTAGTACATCTAACATCAAAATCGATTCAGCGGTACTTAGTTCTCACTCTTAAAAACCCTGTTTGTGTATTAATATGTTTGTATATTCTCAGTATGCCCTTATATTTGTCTATTACAATAGCAAAACTACTTTACGAGTGCGCTGCTAGCACTGCATGCACACTCACATGAAAAGGGGAGGAATTATTTAAGCGAGACAGTAATAGGACAACCCGGCAGCGACACGCGGTGTAAATAATCACCCGTCTCGCCTCTCTGGAAATAACTTGGGCGATTGCTGGAGTGACCCGAGAGCATCGATCCCTCCGCCTGGAAGATTGCTTCCGGATATTATAGTCACATTCTTCAGTTATGTCGGAAATGTATCTACCACTGATATTCTACTTCAGAAACTAAAACAAAAAATATTAATGTTTTATAGGCTCCATCCACGAAAAATTTCGCGGTTCCTCCATTAGGCCAATTTTTACTTTTAAAGCCCGTCCCTCCTCATCTTATATTCATAAATTGTTGATTTATGTACCATTTTAAAAGCAAAAACATTCCTAGCGATTGCAGTGAGTAGAATTTCGATGTCATTGGTTCACCAATAAAAAATCATTGGTATTGAATATTTTTTAATTTGATCAAAAGGTTATTATTCCAACACGATCCATTGTATCGCTAGGTATTTTTTGCTCGTTGAAACGAGCCCTAAATAAACGATGTCGGATAATCCGTCAAGGAAGGGCGGACTAGCCAGCGAGCACATAATAGGGACTACACACTACACCGCCAGGAAGCGGAAGGTAAGACTCCGGCCTACCGGCCTACCTTACCTAGTTCAAATATTTCCCCATCAATTTATAATTTTGTTGGATTCCAATACATTTTTAACAACTATTGTGGAATAAATCTTATTATAACTTTTAAAGTTAGCATTATGGGAAAAGTAGGTAGGATCGTCAAATGTGTATTGATTCTTAAAAAAAGAGATCAGCCGTTATGAGTCATACAATTAACAAATTCCACTGTGTTTTAAACACTCCTCATTAGTGAATTTCCTATGGAAAAGTGAACTATTAGCATGACCCGCACGATGAAACTTAGCCCAGGACGACCATAGAAGTTCCTAACGTCACTCCCTGAACACGTTTTGGGAGGTCGCTAAAAACTTATATATATATGTGTGTGTTCGCACTCTAGCGGTTGCAGTTTTTGTCCGATTTACTTGAAATTTGGTAGGAACTTCCCTTCTGTAAACGGTTGGACAAGTTCATTGGGCAAAACAATCGGACAACTCTAACCCTATTTTTGGGAATTTTTATTTTTCAAATTTTAAGTTTTTTAAGCCCCGAGCTTAAATTTATTGCATATTAAATTATTGGACGTAAAATGCCAAAAATTGTATGCCCTCCCTCATCATTCTAGCACAAATATTTACCGATTTATCAAGGAAAGTGTTAATTGTCTTATCACAGTACGTTGTCTTATGGGGATTTTACACTGGAAAAGGCTTTTTTCATATCTTAATGTAGTTTTATACCCAATACCTCTAAATCAACTTGTTATCCTGACTACACCTCCTCCTAACTTTATAATGTACACCATGGCCATCCTAATATTCAATTTAAATATAACCAGGAGCATCAGAACAGCCAAAAAATAACATTTTTAATTTTTCCAAAAATATGTTGTTTTAAATCCTTTATTAGATTTGTTTAAAGGTTTTAATGCGGAAATTCACTTCCCTCACGTCAGCGTGCTGCGTGCGATCTCGTTTTCTTTTTGAAGAATAACCCAGACGAGAATAAATTATTCATCGGTGAATACAAAATGTTCCAAGGACGGTAGGTAAGCAGTGCTTATAGACGGATGGAATCCATCGACTTTCAAATGCGGCCGGGACGCCTCCGAGACATCTGCCACCGGAGTTGGGACTTGAGACCCTCTGGAGGCCCTCTCATTACCTTTGAAACTTGGACCCGAGTTTCGGCGGTTCCTACGGCGGATGTTGATAGGCCCATTCGCCGATTAGAGACCTGTGATTAGAAATGGGTTCACCGTGTTGGGTTACGTCTCAAAATCCCCTAGGCTGAAAATTGCGAAAAACAGTCTCAAAAATGCAACTGCAATCGGTACGCAGTCTCAAAATCCCCGAGAGCTACCTTTACTCTTGCACGGGCACTCACGAGCCCAACGCCTACGCCCCGTGCGGTGCAGGTATACAGCTTCATCATTCAGCTAATAGCTCTGATATTTATAAGCGTAATCATAACTTCAAATAAGTTATATTTCTTCAACTTTTATTTAATTCCAAGAAAAATAAGTCCACACGACAAATAGTTGTAACACAAAATATATTTTGTAGTATACCCCCTCCCTAAAAAATATGATGTTTTACTGAATTGCGGTACTAATGAAATTTGTATAAAATAAAATATCATTCTTAATCATATCCGTGAGAGAAACTATCAATGTTAATTAATCAAAGGAAATGGTCGCAGTACTGGCCGGCTGACGGGTAATGAGTCAGTGAGGAAATCGGAATAATATAATTAATTTTGGTTTGGATTCAGGAAGCGAATTGTAAATGATAATAATGAATCATAAGGATAATAAGATATATGATAATATAATATAGGATATCCTATCCTATAATCTAATATGAGTAAGGTTTGCTTGCTTGTATGATTGCAACTCTGATCTCAAAAACGGCTCCAACGATTTCCTTCAAATTTTGGAAATAACTCATTTCTGGGTTAATTTATAAACAGGGCTAATCTCCAGGCGAAATCAAATAATGAATACTAAAAACATGAACATGAAAAGTTGAAATGAGCTGTATCAAGAAACTGTCACGTAATACTTTCTCCCTTGTAGCCCAACTTTAATGAATACATTACTTTTTATTTACTAAATATGGAATATAAAGTACGGAAAAACGTACAGAAAATCATCTAAACAAATTGTTTTCAAAAATATCCACCCAAGTCCATTTTAGCGAATTTCCCCTATACGGAAGAAGCTATTACCGTTGTCGGCATGGTAAGACCTAGGCCCAGGACTATGATAATTTTTCTTTTTGAGGTCCCCAGATGCCAAAAACACCATTCCTTCAAACCTGTATATATATGTACTATATATATATATGTGTGTGTGTGTGTGTGCGTGTGTGTGTGTGTCCGTAAGCACGATAACTCTCGTAAAAATGGTCCGATTTTGATAAAATTTGGAACAAACGTGTAAAGCAGTATTTATGACTTTACAGTTTTAAGTACGAAAACCAGAGAGATCGACCTATCCGAAGGGGTATTTTGGGGTGGGGTTCGTACCCCAAAAATATTTTATTTTTTTATTTTTTACATATCATCTTTGAAAAAAAAGTCAAATTTTAGTTTGCACCATTGGATTCAGCTTAAAAAACACAAAATTTGGTTTTGATAATTGCTCTACGTCAATTGGTTGAAGAGATATCGAAAGTGCTAAACACAGTACGTTGTCCAATGTTATTCTTATGGAGAATAAGAAAAATGTTACATCTCGCTTATTTATTAACGAATACCGACGAAACTTGGTAAATGGATTCATCTGGTTGTGGTCTATTGTTATTTGCACCAAATCCCATTTTTAACTATGGTTCCTGTTGCAGCAAACCTGCGTACTCGGCCCTAATGTTATTCTTATGGAGCATAAGTAAAATATTATGTCTCCCTTAATTATAAAAATAAATTAATAAAACGTGATACCGTATGTGGATTCACCTACAGTAGTGGATTTCTAAAAAATGTGCATAGAACCCCATTTTTAGTTGTTCCTAGTTGCAGCAAACCTGTGTACTCAGCTCCCATGTTATTCTTATGGAGAATAATTAAAATTACATATATCGCTTATTTATGAATGTTTATTGATGAAACTGGGTATGTGGCTTTACCTAGTTGAGTTATATTGATATTTGCTTAAAAACTCATTATTTTGTGTTCCTAGATGCAGCAAACCTGCGTACTCAGCCCCATGTTATTCTCATGGAGAATAATTAAAATGTTATGTATTGCTTATTTATGAATGTATATTAAAGATTTGGTAAGCAGCTTTATCCGGTATTAAGACATATATATGCGTTGGAAATTCGCTGAGTACGCAGGTTTACTGCGACGGGGGTATTTTGGAAATACTACATAATCCTTTGCTACAAACAGTGGTTTTAAAAGGGGAAATGCTCCCTCATCCCCCCAGGGCTAAGTGGCAACATATTTTAAATATATTCTGTTGGTTAATGCTAACTTGACCTCCATATCAAATTTTAACGAAATTAATCAGTAAATAAAAGAGAAATAGTGTAGTTTTTGTATTCCCCATAAGAATAACATTAGACAACGTACTGAGTTTTCCGCAAACTGAACATTTCAATTTTCTCCGGAGCCAGCAATCCTACTAATATTATAAATGTGAAAGTTTGGATGTTTGCTTGGATGTATGTATGGATATTTGGAGTTCATCACACATAAACTACTGGACCGATTAAGCTAAAACTTTGCTTGAACATAGCTTAAATATCACCTTAACATATAGACCTGATAATGTCCGCATGCAACCTTAGGGCTCCTTCCCACAGGTCCTGTAAGTTCTAATGCAAATCTTAAGGGAGGATATCATTAATAAAATTACCAGTTGTAGTTGTGTGTCGGTTTGAGCAAAAGAAGTCATATGGTAAAACTAAACAAAGATTTTATTGTGATGGTCAGTTACTTTTTTAATGTGTTTTAATTTGTCGCGAGCAAAGCTGTGGGTAACAGCTAGTAATTCATATTATTGACTGAAATCATAGAAAAATAACTCATGGGTAAATATTTCATAAGCTTAATCAAATGACGTTAGAAATTCCCAATAAAATATTATATTAGTAGGGACAAAATTATAGAAGCAGTTTTTTCCACGATCAATTAAAAGCGGTATTACTTCCCTTCTAGTGGCCACACATCGTCATCTGACGCTCACACTCCGCGCACGCGCACACGCACACGCACGGCACGTACGTCGACGGCCTACTTGCCCTCGGTTCCGCACGGAGTGCGTACGTAATGAGAGGCTTTACCGGGCAGACTAACGGGACCCGGGGAGTCTGGGCCTGGGGTTCGAGACGTCTGCTGACTGCTGCACTTGAGCAACCCTGGAGGAAATCCAGGCTGTTTCATCTCAGTTGTTCGCGAGCAATGGCAATTACACTTCGACAACGTAGAAATCGTTGATTTATGGCGATATGTTTATAGGAGTTGAGCAATACTTAGCGATATCAGTGGGCAGATTTTGTATTTCACCAACCGTTGATCCGTAGCAAAACTGCGAATATTGAAAACTTTGGAATTCGATTGAACAAGTAGCATTTGTGATATATAAATTCTGTTCACCGAAATAATTAGATATCTTTTAGCTCTATAAAATAAGTCACAGACTAACGATCCCAGGTGATTCATTGAGGAGGGACGGGGTTTTAAAGTTAACATTGACCTTATGACTCTTATGAGGGAATCAGGTAGAAAGGCGAAATATTTCTTGAATGGGAAACAATTCAAACCCTCTTAACGATTATCTTGAAAAAGAGACACATACTTTGGGTTGTAGGACTGAAGATCCCAAGGTAGCCCGATCAAGGGTCGGTTGTAAAATATTTTGGCGAGGCTTGACTCAGGATCCCCTCCCTAGCCCTCATTAGCCCTGGGATCTTCAGTCAAGCCTCGAAAAACAGGTATACGGCACTCGGGCCTCCGCCTCTACCTGCCAGGCGGGAGAACCGCTGGGACTAGCTGTTCTCATCGGCCCTGTCTATCTCCTATTTCGTAATTATAACTGTAGAGTTATAGTTTCAAGCTCACAGTTTTGTTGTAGGATTTGTATTGCAAATCTTAGGCTAAAACTTTATGTTTTTCTGCAAGACTTAAAACAGAATTATTAAACTTATCGAACACATTTTAAAACAGACCAAAAAATAAGTAGGCTATGTATTATTTTTATAGCAACCAGGCTATGGTTAAATTGATATAGAGTATAACTTTATATAACCGTGAAAGCAGAACCGCACCAAATCAAAACTGAAAAAATATAACCCAATTTGTTTTTTACTCAATTTAGTAAAGTAAAAATTACATAATTTTCTTTCCTAAATATGTTTTTTCCTCGAAAATCACTCTTATAGTTTTCTTTACACTTGTACAATATTTATCTCACTACAAACTTGCGTATTCAGTGAACGATTTATGTAATGTTATTAATATACTACAGTTGTTGTGCAATCTACCTACCCAGCGACAAATCAATGAGATATTTTAAACATTTAAGTCTAACACATCTAGTAATCTAATTGGTAATAATAAATCGTGCACTATATTCAATAAAGATAAAAAATGCAAGACTTTTATTATATTCAAAATCAACCTACATACTACTTTCTTACCAAATCGTGCATTATCACCTCGTCTCAAATATATCATGAATCGGAGATCGTAGGCCTATTCCATTGGTTAAGTCCCGAAATAAACGCAATTCTTATTACGTCAAATATACACCTCGAATTTGTTTAATCAACACATGAAGCATTAAAATCAGTACAGTGCTCTTTAAACTTCGCCCTTGCTATAAAAAACTACCTGCGTATTAATATTAAGATTGGTTGCTAGTGTAATAGGTCGTAGGGACGTCTGCAGTGTTAGAAGCAGATGGATTATTTTATTAAAAAGTCTTAGAAACTGGGACAAATAATTAACAGTTAATTGTTTGTTCACAGAATAATATTGACTAGAATTGCTCTTGCGCAACTCGCGCATTGAAACACCTGTTTTGATTTAGTTGTAATTGTCGCTGTAGGATGGTGTCCCTATTACGTTGAAAAATAAATAAATGATTATCGCCCAGTAAATTATAATTTGTATGGTTTAGATTATTTGTTTATTTTTACCATTTAGCGGTGAAGGTAATCTTAAAAATTATTGTCTAATTATTGGTTTTTATGAAGTTTTACCGTAGATATGGAAAAGCCTATATGGAGAAATCTATCTATATTATCAATACGCTACATAACAACTTTTTAAACAATAAGGCTTTTTCGTTACCCCCACTATTATACACTAAAACGCGCGTCTAGATGTGCAGATGGGCAAACTGGATTTAAATTTTCGTCTTAGGCATCAAAGCTCTGCCCCACTGGACCTGCAAGTTATTCATATGGAGGAGAGTTTTATTTGGTTTATGTCACATGTGCTCTTTCTTTTTCCAATTCAATTTGATAAACAGCTGTCATAAGGATCGTGTCTAACTACAGACTGTCATTGTTTTGTTTACTATTTAACTATTTGCTATTCTCGCATCACGAAACGGGAGCAAGCTGCGCATAGAACATTCTAGTAATATATAAATGTACTAGCTGTTACCCGCGGCTTCACTCGTGAACAATTAAACCATATTACAAATATTAACCTGACCAGCACTATACAATTTTTGTTTACGTTATCGGGTATGTATGTTAATGTTACATGTCAGCATACATAGAACATTAGCATTTTTTAAATAACAATGAAAATATAAGGAAAATCTGTCATAACTGCAGTCAAAAAGAGCCGTTTTTTTGTATTGTTGTGTACTGAAATACAGGGTAGGAACTGAAGCCATTAGTTAATATTTTATTTTAAATTACTGCAAAATGTAAGTGACCCAAGGTGTGAGGTGTTATTGGTGCCCCTTGGCCCTTGTCAACCCTCATCAAACTCGATGAAGATCCCAAGAGCGAGGCTTGACCGAAGATCCCCGCTCGACCCCTCATTAGTGCTGGGATCTTCAGTCAAGCCTCGCCAAAACAGGTAAACAATTCCCAGGTCAATTTCAACCCGGGGATCTTCAGTCCGTCTACCCATACTTTGATATCCGATTGGGCTGTTGTAATTAGGAGCGAACTGACGAAGAATAAAATACCCCCGTCGCAGCAAACCTGCGGACTCAGCGAATTTCCAATGCATAATAAAGTCCCAATACCGCAGCAAACCTGCATACTCAGCGAATTTCCAATGCATAATAAAGTCCCAATACCACATAAAGCCGCATAGCAAGTTTCATAAACATCTATTCACAAATAAGCGATATATACAGTTTTGTAATTATTCTCCATAAGAATAACATTGGGGATGAGTACTTAGGCTTGCTGCAACAAGGAACACAAAATATGGGTTTTCATGCAAATATCAATATAAATCACCTAGGTTTATCAATACACACATACCAAGTTTCATCAATAACCCCACGACCGCATGAACGTATACTAACGAAACTTGGTATACGGCTTCATCTGGTTGCGGTCTATTGATATTTGCACAAACAATGCAATTTTTACCGATAGTTCCCGTAGCAGCAAACCTGCGTACTCAGTCCCCATGTTATTCTTATGGAGAATAAGATAAATGTTATCTCCCTTATCCCTTATGTTATCTCCTGATGAACATAAATTAATAAAACTTGATATGTGGCTTTACCTAATTGAGTTATATTTAAATTGTTATCAAAAACCCATGTTTTTGGTGTTCCTTGTTTCAGCAAACATGCATACTCAGCCGCCGTGTTATTCTTATGGAGAAAAATTAAAAATTTGATAAACAAAGTAGTTTATTTATGAATTTAAATTGGTGAAACTTGGTACTGTATGTGGCTTTATGTGGCATTAAGATACATGTATATGCCTTGGAAATTCGCTGAGTATGCAGGTTTGTTGCTACGGGGTATTTTAGAAATTCGTTTAGAAATACCCTAGAAGACAAATTGAACTATCAACCATTTTCCATTATCTGGGTCAAAACCAAGATTTTCTCTTCGAAAGGTAATAAAATATTGCTTAGAGCAGACGATCAATAGAGAAAGTAACAACAAAGAATCAGCTGACCGGAGACTGGAGAAGGAGAACAAATGCATTTCAACGTGAGAGAACAGCTGATTCTCTCCAGAACGACGAGAATTATTACCGACATACCTCGGCGTGCCTCTTGGAATCCACGGCCCGTTATGAAATTATGTTTATTTTCTTTCCCACCTCCTGATAAACCGTAAAAATGTTAATGTTTAGGATTAGTCGCTGCACGCGCTAGAAGATTCTTTCCGTCGTGTTATCGTTTAGTAGATCTCTAGTCTCTAGGCGACGGCGCTGTTAGCAGAGAGGAAATGGGTAGAGGCTTAAGCCTAGTACATGGATTTGGTTATTGAGCTAAGTTATGGCAGATTTAAGGCCAGGACTGTTATTTTTATGTATGTTTGAATCACAGTTAGATTATTGCTAGACTCGAATGAATATTGCCATGACGAAAATATAAAGGATTTTGATATTTATCTATTCTTAAGTTTCTGTTTAAGAATTATAGCGATGTTATTTCAGAACTATAGTAGCAATTATATTTATTAAGAAGTAAAACTTAGGTTATACACCTTTGTAAACTAATATATTTACGCCATTGTAATACAATTAGTAAAAAGATTGATGTACTACTACCACCATTGATGTTTAATACCATTTATGTGTACTGCCATTATGTGTACTACCACTGATGTGTACTACCATTGATTCGTACTACATTGATGTGTACTACCATTGATTTTTAATATAAAATAGATGAACCGAGCTTATGGCCGATCTGTAACCCAAAAAAATACACCATAAAACTAGTGCTACACCATCTTAAAGGAGGCGCTGACAACCAATGTTCAATTTGCGGGATTTTTATCCCGTTTCCGGGATTTTTATCCCGTTTCCGGGATTTTTGATTCCTCCACGGGATTAAAACGGAAGCGGGATGAAAACACCAATTATTATCTTCCTCGTTCGTCCGCATCACAGGTTAGAAAAATTTCGTATATTAAAAATACCCAACGAAAGGTCACTTCAGTTGTAAACAAATATAACAAAACAGCTGATATTAAAACTGATGATAACATCTGAGAATAATGCGGATAACGTACTTTCAATCAATTTAGACCTCCGCCGTCGGATAGCGCCACTGCTCCGAAAATTCAGCCCTTTACTGTATTTAAGTGATGCCATTTTTTTTTTATTCTGAGACGTATTGGCAAATCTACGTAAAAATACCTTTAATTTGACAACTCAAATGTAAAATCCGTCCAGCCGTTATCGAGTAATGACTATGAAGAAAAGCTCCCTAGCGTAGCCTAGCTGATATATAGCGTATAACTTGTTGACTATCAAATTACATTTTAAAATTAAATTTTACAGTTCCTTGTAATGTTGTATAACCCATCGATCACTCTGGAGAAATATTCGTATAATATCAGTTTTGATAAGTTATTGTATTCATAGTCCTCACACTACAAACAGTGATAATTGAATCAAACTAATCCTAGAAGGAAATGTTTACCCTTAAATAAAACTTTAACTTAAATCAAACTTAACTTATTTAACTTTAAATACAACTTGTATAACTTATAACTTTTAATAACTTTTATTTAACTTAAATACAACTTTATAAATTGTATTATAGACCAAAATTGGCGTTTCTACCTGCCTCTCCCATAAAGCCAACGTTAAATTCCAAAGCCCGTCCCTCCTCAACGGATAAGAGCAAAACATACCTAGAGATTTAAAATTCGTAAATCGAATTCGATTGAAGTGATTGCTAGCTCACTGTTATAGACAAAGCGGCTGTATAGGATTCTGCACTTTAATTTGCTCTTCAGTATTGTTATCCTCTAAGAATATTTTTCTTTATTTTTAGTCACTATGATGTCGATCCAAATTTATTTATATATTAATTGCTAAGCTTCATTATTCTGTGCTGTACCTTCGTATAACGCCTTCCTTAAAAAAAGCTCAGGTATTAAGTTATAACCCTATTCCACTTCACAGCGCATCCTCCCGAGGCTGATATTTATGTCGGCGGTCAAATCACAGCTGACAGCTATAACTCAAAACTAAACAGCTGAGTGACGGCCATTAACGTCATCCGTGTGCAGCTGAGAGCGACGACCGGTGGTTTTTATTTAATTGCGTCTGCGGCTACTTTGGTTTATGTTCCTTAAATAATTGTCTCCTGCTCATCGTCTTTTCCTTTCGGCTTCGTTGAGCATTTGGGAGCTTTCGCGTGTTAAAATTTGTATAATACTTCATATTAGAATTCAGATGATGGTAAGAGATTTGCATGTTGATTAAAAAGCAATGTGTACGCTGACTTCTGTGATTATTTTGTTGCAACCTTACGACTACAGAATATTGTTTGATTCAGAGAAGACAACATACAGGCAAGGGGTGCTGGTGCTCGTACATTACTCTCCTGTCCCTAGACTCTTAGGATAATTTGCTGGATTGACGACGACGGAAGTAAAACTATTGTTACATGCATTGTATTGTATGCATTATTACACTACTTCGACTTTGCTACTCACTTCGTTTCGTCCAATTATGCATTGACGTGGCCAATCTGTAGCTACAAATCGCACGTCATAGATCTGTGTTTGCGAAATTCTTACCATGTTTTCAGCCTCGATATATGCTTGTAGTTTGTATTTGACATAATTTATTTCTTCTCCTATACATGATATATGGAGAAAGTATTGTTTTCGTCAACATTTTCGAATTTGAACGATCAGTGGACATTTTCGTTTTAGTAGTGTAGTATGTTTTTAGGTGTGATCACAATAGAAAACTTCAACGTGCAACTTGTCATGCAACCGATGCTAAAGTGTATCTACTCTGTTTATACAACTTCGTGAAATCGACGAACAAACACCCATACGAACAAACACCCATACAGCAAGCCGCAACACCAAAGTTGCATATGAAAACTAAAATGTAATTTCTGAAATTTAAAACGTTCGCTCATTTAAAAATCATTTTTGTCTTTCATTCAATTACAAATTACAATTACAATTCCACTTACAAACTATTGCAGAAGGTCTGGTGCAACTCAGTCTAAAATAGAAGTTGCTTTTGGATATTACTGACTTTTCTTATTGCGAAAAGAGTTGCATTACCATCCCTACGACGGAGTTTCCCAGTGTGGTCGCCCCTTCAGTGTCATATTCCCATTACAACGTCCCGTTAGCCCCCCTAGCGGTGAACTGTGGAACCAATGCCCATTGTTGCCATTGAAGGTTTCGTCTACGTAATTCGGTGTGGTCTGGCGCGGCTCCTTCGAGCGAATCAATCCACCTCGCTTATATAACGCCTTCCCCTCCCCTCCCCCTCCCACCCACGGTTTTGTTACTGTATCCTGCACCAACGCCGCACCAGAAAAAAATTGGCATAAAAAAAATTCAGGGCCAGTGTTGCATCATATTTTAATATAGCCCGATTTTTAGACTGTATATGGGCCATACACATATTACATAACACATTTTTGGTCATATCAGACCCCCTCTCCCCCATGTAACGCACCATAACGCTTGACCCCCCCACCCCCCATTGTGTTACGTAACTCAATCGTCGTAGGCTTTAAAACAGCTTAATCCTTTTAAACATCATTTTATAAGCAATTTGGTATATGGATTTCAATGAATAATTAAACTTTATATGACTTTCTTTTAACAACAATTTGCAATAACTTATTTCAAAGCTAAATGTGTACAAAAATAATACTGTTACTAATAATTATAAATAACAATATAAACTATCTCAGCTAAAACGTAACTAATTTAATGTATGACTTAACACAAGTACAAAACAACTTATAAATCTAAAGATGTGGGTGGCATTGCACAATACTGTATCAAGTCATAATTTTACACTGTAAAACGACACAAAATATAGTTTTAAAGCAATACAGAAATTTGTCAAAACGCGTTATGTATTTATTTTAGTTTAACTGTTATTAAAATACTATGACGGAATTATTTTTTATGTAACTAACTGTAACCTTGATTTAGATATAAACTATTTGATAATTTTTAATTTTGAAAGATTTATACCATTATCAATAGATTCGGGTCTCCGCCAGCTCTTAGGGTTAATATGATGAATTACGTAACGTTGATCCCAACCCCCTCCCCCATATAACGCAGCATAACGCTACGCCATACCCCCTTCCCCCTTAAGTGCGTTACGTAATTTGTGTATGGCTCCATACTTCCCTTACAAACATTTTGAGATGCGTCTTTTCTTAATCGATGATTTAATTATTTTCGAATAATTAAAGAAAATTTATGGCAAAAAAAACGTTCTACAGCCCTGAATAGTTTTTAAATAAAACTTCAAGGCGACCTTCAACCAAAGATCTATACAGCAATACGTGTTTCTAGCTGGAGGGAATTCTGTAGAAAACCCTATTTTCTATGGTCGTAGGAGAACCTCGGTGAGCTGACTGAACACACGACGATAGAATGTAAACGTAGAGAGCAACCTGTGTTCCAGGAAAGAATAAATTATTAACTGAGACGTTCATAACTAGTTCTTCGAAATCGAGTAAATGTTATTTTTCGTTTTTGGTATTCATATAATGATGTTTTGGTTTAAACAGTGACACTCCAAATCACTCCAAATGTTGGCTAGAAAACGCTGTTCTCGCTTTAGCTCTGAGTTTAGTTATATATCTTCTATATCTATAAAAGGCAAGTGTATATATTTATATATATAACGCAAAGCCCTGGCTGACTGACTCACTCGTCACTAATTCTCCACCTTCTCATGAAGGTAGAGATATTAAATTTTGAACACTTATTCTTTAGGCATAAAATATGAAAACTAAATGGTTTTCATCCTGATCTGACCTTAGGGCTCCGCCAGAGATCCCGGCAAAGTTCCCATGTATTTCTTATAGACATTCATTTTTGTTTGAGCTAATGAAAATACAAACAGCTGATCTTGATTCGTTGTAGTTCCACGGGCTAACCACAGAATGCAGCACACACAACTGTCATAGTTTATTATTTGCGTAAATTATTTGCGGGGCGAAGGCTGCGGGAACAGCTAGTATAGTATAAACTAGCTGTTTGTTGCGGCTTCGCTCGCGACAAATTAAAAGACATTAACCATACTAACCTGACCAGCACTATCAAATCTTTGTTGATGAACGAAGTGATTCACTGTATTGATGAAGAAGTTTCAGTGGCCGTGTGTGGGTGTGTGTGTGGGTGTGTTATCGAAGTACTAAATAACTATAAAACATTTCTTAATGAAATTTTGAAGGAGTCATTTGGGATACCAAAGGGATGTTTTAACGCAGCATTTGTATTTTATTTTGGATTAATAATAATTATTAAAACTAATTTTAATGTTTGATATTCAGTAGTTGAATTGGTTTTCGTAGTAAGCTATTGACTATGGTTGTCTTTAAAATGTCAGCTGGGATTTATCTGTGTTTCACTTGAGGGATTTTTATCCCATATATGGGATATTTTGACTGCTTGTGGGATAAAATGGAATTGTGGGATAAAGTGGGATTTTTTGGAATCGGCATTTCGTCTGCTAGTTTGCTTACAACTTACGACCAGAGCACCTTAGCAGTAGCACTTCTAGTGGATTTTCTCGCCGTACTGGCAGTTGCGGGGTTTCCCATTTTTTAACCTCGCTGTCCGCACCTATTATGATTTTATAAACGTCACAGAACGAACACTGAATCATGTCAATTTCGCTGGCCGAGCCATGTTGGAATTAACAAGCAAACTATTTGCCATTATTTAGTACCTACTTCGTACTATTTAGTACTACCATTAAAAATATTAGTACCTCTCACTAAATAAATTATTTAATTTAGTTAATTCACCGTGTTATTTAACCTATGTCGCATTGCTCAAAATCCTTTGAGGTACTAAAATGTAAAATACCTATAGGTAATTAGTAGATCTAAATAAGCTCTATCTAACGGTATAAATATTGTACTAATACATTATTCAATGATCATATAATATTTAACATTAATTGTGTTGCAATGTTTAACAAATCAGTGGGAAAGTGTGGGATATGACTACTATAAGGGAGAGTCTGGGATAAAGTGGGATTTTTTGTTTCAGTGTGTGGCATATTTTTACCGTAGAGTGGAAACACTGCATAGTTGTTTATAAATCACTCAAATGTAAACATAACATATTTCAACTATGGATTTGGCTATGTTTTGTTCCATCAATTTTTTTTATTTCGAAATAGTTTAAAATGTGAGTGTTATGTAAATTAATGGTGTTTTTTTCGTGTTTAAAACAATGCTTGTATCTATTTAGATTTATTATCAGTTTATTTTGTACTGGAAAACTTCGATGTAAAAGCTAAGTGTGTGGACTAGTGATGATAAATTAATACTATAGGTTTTGGAATTTTTGAATTACTGGGACAGTATAACTCCGTAACACGACTGACTGTGATTGATAATCAAGAGTGTTGTAGACCTATAGTAGTTTCTTCACATTGTGAACAAATTACTTGATGGCAAACTTACTAAAACGATCATACGTGCAAACTATCTTTATTACATGTAATGTACCAAATAAGCCTCACTGTCACCTAATGACATGGGATTAAAGTTTTGTAATCTACCGGTCAGTAAAATAGTCTGGTTACAGTTTATATTTGTTTGCTTTTTCTGTGGTTAATATTGATTTTCATAAACAATGAAGATATCCAAAACACCGTAATCCCAACCGTCTACATTGTTCAACTAAAATTACGATGTAGACAGATTGCCCTCCTGAAAAATTGTCATTAATGTAGATGTTGGATTTTGCTTTTAAACCTCTCGTGCTGTGATTTCAGTAGCTTGTGTATTTAAATTCACACTAACATATATTAATGATGTAAACATTTTTAAATTTAAGGTATGAATTTTATAAGATACTGTTGTATAAATAAATCATTGAATATCTTTTTTACATTAAATGGGTTTAAAACAAGTATATTTCTGTATGTTTAACCCCCTGATTTTGGAGCTGGAAATTAATAGGTCTAATAATAATTGGCAACTTTTCCCTCAGGTGATATATTTAAAACTCGTCGAAAACCATCTGGTGCCAAAAATATATTACAGTAATTGGCCGAGTCGTAAAAAAGCGTGAACAGGCCTGATGGCCCTATCTAGGACCTGTGACCAAATAAACGCAATCAGCTTAATCTAATTTGCTAGGTACACACAGGGGTTTTAAGAGGTTAATTCCTCCACTTCACCCTCCAGGGTTGGATGGAAACGTATTCCGCATATTCTCTATTCATTGTTGCTGGATTAGGAAACCCCAGCATAGCTTCTATAGGCACGTTTTCCACAAGCGGGAATTTTGCGCAGGTTACCTGAAGGTTAGGATATAGCAAGAAATGAAAGGGTGGGAAATATTACTCCAAGTCATGTAAACAAACTGACTGGCCTTCCCCCGAGCAAAGCTTGGCCCCCAGGTACTGTAGTGTTAAAACGGATAAGAGAAAGGCGTTACAATTCCAGTAATCAGCAGCCTTTTTATATATGCCCGAATCCTCTCCACCTCATCCTCACCACGTCTCTCATCCTCCCTCCCCTCACAAACAGGTTTAATTAGTTTAATGTGGAATTAAAACCGATAAGATAATGGTGTAACCATTCCAGTAGTCAGTAAAATGTTTTATTTATGAATCATCTGTTCTTGCTGTGGTCCTACAAATTTATTTAAATAACACAGCTGCTTATTAATGGAAATGAAAATTATAAACAAATACGAAAAGCAGAACACATGTTCCCATAAGGATAACATGTAAACTTTGAAAGCCAAAAGGGCATAGCCCTACACGCCCAAATACAAAACTATTTACATTTGACTCATCTCCTAATAGCACTAAATAAGTGTGTCAAGTTTTATAATTTCACGATGCCGCACATCCGAGAAATCGGTACCACAAAAATTCCCTTAGCCGATTAATATAAAGATCTATATGCAACAGGTACGATGCTACAAACGGTGAAAAACATCATGGGAATCACTTTACTCAGTTTTCCAAAACAACGGGAAATATACATTAAATACCTAACATATTTTAACGAAACATTTGAAGAATCAAAATCTATACAAACTTGCATTTGCGAATGTAATTTCCATGAGTAAATAAAAACAAACATTTATTTTCTTCTAGCAGACACCTAAAATATGGTGACCCGTAACAAAACGCAAACTGGCACTTTAGGCCACATGTGTTTGGTTGCTATGGTTATGTTTGGTCAAAGCTGCCCCGTCATTGGCCAGGCAAGGCGCTACTGCTCTATGGGTTTCCACTAGGCCCAAAAGGTGTCACTAGAGTCAATCCTAAAGCTACTTTAATGCGACTATAGTATAACTAGCGTTACCCGTTGCGGCTTCCACGCCCACTAAATAGCGTTAGTAAGATATATGTTAGCCAACTAAGAGTCGTGTCAAGGCAGCAATTTCAAAGACGCCCTACGTATTTCTGGTGATCGTTTGCTGCCTTTGGACATAGACCTTACAGCAGTAGCTCGTGTGCGAGCTTCAGCTTCCTCAATAGTTTATGTAGATTACTGCTCTGCCATAGTGCCATTTCAGTTACTCTCAAATTGAGCCTGCCGCTGAGCTTGCTCTTCACGTCGAAGTTGCTCTGTTCTTCTGGCGTTTCTCTGTGTCCTGCCTACCGTAAAGCTTTCCCGTTTGTGTTTTAAGTTGTTTGACTTCTAACCACTTTAATAAATTGTGCTTTTTCAATCTTTGAGACAAACTTTATTTACGTTTCCGCGGCATTATTGTGATACAGGTACCCTCGTGGTTAAAGATGCAAAAAAAATGTAAACCAAAATATAAAATGCAGAACACCTGTTTTAGTTATAATCTGATCCAGTAAATGTTAATGCCCATAAGATTAAAATGGGAAGTTTAGTAGCCATTGGGGCTAAACTATAAAGGAATTTTAAAACGTGAATAGGCCTATATGTTACATTAGGATATTAGCAATCTTCCTACCAAATCAGCTCAATCGGTTTAGTAGTTAGAGCGTGATTGAGCCACAAACTAATAAACAAACAAACAAACTCATAAACTTTCAGCTTTATAATATTAGAATGGATAGCTGGTACTTTAAATTTTGTCGATTGTATCTTATCTCTTAAATCTGTAACATATTTTAGTAGACACGTTAACGTATGCTTGCGGACCTTTGCAAAGCTCCTCAGTTTTATAATATGTAAATCCAAATTTTATCGTATTTTTAAATACAAGTAAACTGTTGAAATCATTAGTATTTGTACTCGTATATTCACACATATGTAATCTTTCTCTGTCAGATTACAATATAAACAAATCCTACACTCTAATATGAGTAAGGTTTGCTTGCTTGCGACACGGATCTCAAAAACGGCTCCAACGATTTCCTTCAAATTTTCGAAATAACTAATTTCTGGGATAAAAATAAGTTCTAGACAGGCCTCATCCCTATAAAAAATCAAATAATGAAAAAGAACTAAAATGCAAAGTTAAAAAAATTAACATTGGGCTTATGGAGTTTCAAATCAAAACAAAAGAATTGTAACAGCTGTTCATAATTAACCAGGGAACTGTCAAAATAATACTGATGTTGTTTATGATTATTAACATGTGGTTTCCTGAGAGCAGAGATTAAAATATTTGAGTTAAGATTAAATATATAGAGTAGTAAAATAAATCAAAGGGACATTGAGCTATAAATAACAACTGGAAGGACCTTACAAATGTAGAAAAGAGGCAAATGAATAATACAATCTTATTATTAGTAGGGGGAATTGGTGAAATATTACTCCGAGTCATCCAAACAAACTGACTGGCCTTCCCCCGAGCAAAGCTCGGCCCCCAGGTACTTATAATTATTTAGGTATGTTGCATATGGTCTAGATTTTTGTTGACCTATTGTAAAAGTGTTTGGCAAAACAAGGTGTAAGTTAGCAAAAGCTAAATACGCAAAATTAGCTTGTCTATTCAAATATATCTTTAAAATTCAGTATTCGTTCATCCTCTTACGGGAAGAATGAGCGTACACCTAGTTTATTTTTACCATTTACATGATAAAGGTCTGATTTCCTTTGACCTAACTGACAAACAACTACAGCTGGTAATTTTATAAACGATATCCTTCCATAAGAGCTTTCAGGACCCGGGGGATGGAGCCCTAAGCTTGGATGTAGATATTATCAGGTCTAATATGTTAATGTGATATGTAAGGTATGTTCAGTCCAGTAGTTTATTCGTGATGGAACTCAAAATATCCATACATAGGCTACGTATCCAAACAAACATCCACATCTTCACATTAATAGCTGATGCTATTAAACGTTGATTAAAATGTATTTCTTCCGTAAGATTATTATAGCAACTTTAAAATCCCAGGTGGTGCAGGTAGCCTGGAGGTAGATGATTTCTAAAATCCAAAAATGCATATCTAGACGTTAAGGGCTTTCAAATATCCCCAGGACTGAAGCCATTATTGTTTTGTCAGTAGCCTTGTCAAAAGAATCGCCAATAAACGAGTTCGCGCGCAGCACGCTAACGTGAGGGAAGTGAATTTCCACATAACAACTTTTAAAACTCAAAATCAGTGTAAAAACATACATGTATTCCAATTTTTATTGAAATCTGAAATCATTGATTTTTTGGCTGTTCTGATGTTCCTGGTTTCATTTACCTGCAAATCTGGGAATACAATTTTGCGCATTATAATATTAGGAGATGAAGGTCCAGTCAGGCTTGAAAGTAGGCGTGAGGTTGCTGGGGATGATAAAAGTACTCTAACAAAGGAATAACAGGCTTTTCTAGTGTAAAACCCCCATAAGACAACGCACTGTGTTTAGTCGAAACACATTTTCTTTAATAACTCGGTAAATATTTGTGCTATAATGACGAGAGAGGGCTTAAAACTTTCGCCTCACTAATTTACATCTTTTTACATGCATCAATTTTACATCTGGGGCTTTTCTGACCCTTTTTGGG
The DNA here is from genome assembly GCA_963675035.1 of Allygus modestus. Taxonomy (NCBI): domain Eukaryota; kingdom Metazoa; phylum Arthropoda; class Insecta; order Hemiptera; family Cicadellidae; genus Allygus; species Allygus modestus. Next base: position 71,674,138 of record OY776114.1, on the reverse strand, counting down.
CCCAAAGACTCGAAATTTGAAAGATTAATCCCAAAAAAGGGGTTTAGAGTTTTCCGATTGTTTTACACAGCGAACTTGTCCAACTGATTACAGAAAGGAACGTCCCTACCAAATTTGAAGTTAATCGGACAAAAAATGCGACCGCTAGAGTGCAAACACACACACACACACACACACACACACACACACACACACACACACACACACACACACACACACACACACACACACACACACACACATATATATATATATATATATACAATTTTTGAACGACCCCCCCAAAACGTGTTCAGGGGGTCACGTTAGGAACTTCTATGGTGGTCCCGGGCGTAAATTTCACCGTGCAGGTCATGCTAATAGTTCACTTTCCAAAGGAAATTCACTAATAAATAACCATTGGGATTCTCCCCAACTATAGAACAGAGTCTTAATTACGTTCTATAGTTTAAAATAGCTAAGAATGTTCTCAACACTCCAAGTGACTAAAAAAAGAAGGTTTTACCACATTCAGTCAAACCGTTTCCCGTGAAAAGCGAGCAAATTATGGTGTGAGAACTTAACATTCAATTAGACAAAAATGTCGGCGACTTAAACTATTTCAACTTGTCTGATGCATAAATTTCAGAATTGCCAAAAGTTCAATGTTTGAAGCAGTTCTTCTTGAGTTCTTCTTGAGGGATTTTCATCCCATTTTATGGATCTTTGACGTTCTGTGGGGTAAAATGATACTGTGGAATATTTTGGATAACCTTAATTTTGTACAAAATCTCAGCTATGTACAGTTTTTGCTATTTAATAAAATCCATAGGACAGTACATTTTACCAACGATACACACATCCTGTAATATTGCCAATGTATTATTTTGAACAAATAATACCCCCGGCGCAGCAAACCTGCATACTCAGCGAATTTCCATTGGAGATATAAATGTCTTAATACTACATGATGCCACTTACCCAAGTTTCATAAAAATATATTCACAAATAAGCGACATACACAATTTTAATTATTCTCCATAGGAATAACATTGGAGCTGAGTACGCAGGTTTGCTGCATCAAGGAACACAAAAATGGATTATTATGCTAATATCAATACACCTCATACGAAGTCATATGCGAGTTTTTATTCATTTATGATCATAATTAAGGGAGACATAGCAATTAATTATTATCCATAAGAATAACATGGGGCTGAGTACGCAGGTTTGCTGCTACGGGAGCCTTTGGTAAAAAATTGTTTCTTTGAGCAAATATCAATAGACCACAACCAGATGAAGCCGTATACCAAGTTTCGTCAGTATACGTTCATAAATAAGCGAGATATAAAATTTGTCTTTTCCTCCATAAGAATAACATTATAGACAACGTACTGTGTTTAGCACTTTCAATATCTCGGTAACCAATTGACGTAGAGAAATGATCAAACCACCAAATTGTGTGTTTGTTTAAGCTTAATCCAATGGTAAAAACTAAAATTTGACTATTTCAAAAATTATATGTAAAAAATAAAAATAAAACATTTTTGGGGTATAAATATATATACAGATTCGAACGAATGGTGTTTTTGGGGTCTGGGGACCTCAAAACAAAAGTTATCATGGTCTCGGGTTTAAGTCTTACCATACCGACTACGGTAATAGCTTCTTCCCTAAAGGGGAAATTCGCTAAAAACATTATCTCATCATAAACCATTTTATTCCTTTCAAAACTGATAAAATCGAATCAAATCAAAATTTGAATAAGATTAGTTAAACAACACAGTATTTAAGATTTCTAACATTTACTATTAGTAGGTTCCTTATGTAAAATAACATAAGGGTAACATAAGTGGGTAGGCTAAAGTTTTACGCTAGGTTTAAACTATACAAAAATGCGTTACGTAATACGTGCATGGACCCTTTTAACTTACATATCTTTAAAAATATATTCAAGCTGTATTAAACATAGTTGCAGTGTTTAGTTTTACACTTTGTATTTTTATCACCATAAAAAATACTACTGTACTACTCTTGCCTTGGAAGTTACTGGTGTTTAGACAATATGACGAGCCGGGAAACTCACAGAGTGACTAATCGGGAACGGATCCTCGCCCAGCGGTAGTTAGAGTCATACGTGATAATCTGATATCAAACTCGGAAAACATGACTTGATGAGCTAAAGATATCGCGTGGAACCACGGCGCCGGGCGTGGCGTTCCGGGGGGCCTATTTTTCAATTGGGTGAGTGGTGAGTTGATGAGTTAGTCACTCAAACCATTATTTTTAATTTTCAGACTAACAGATAAAAGTACAGATATTATTTAGGTAACAGTTCGCTTAATTACATCCAATCACACAAAATTTATAATAGTATTTTCAATTAACGTTTATATTTAACATTTACTATAGATAGATATTTTTATTGAATAAGTGACAAACTCAACCATTTCTACTCACCAGGCTAAACGCTGGTGACTGAAAATGGGTGAGTTGACCGGAAATAACCTTATTCTTCTTCATGTTAGAAGGAAATGATAGAAGAAATCAATAGTAAACTGCCTAACTAGGTTATGTTTACTTTCCCATACAAAATGTGTAAATACAGTTGAATAACGTATGATTTATTTAAAAAAATGCTCAAAAAGTAAGTAAATGTTTAAAATATACCAATTGATGTAGCTAAAGCAACAAAGGGTTTATAAATTTGTGCATTGGTCAATGTTTACATTTGGCTTTTTGATTTGACAGATAAATCATTGCTAATTCATACCTCACGTGGTGATTTTAACAATACTAAAATCAGCTGGTAGGTGAGTTGACTGACTCACCACACACCCGTTTCAAAAATAGGCCTTCCCGGGAGTGGGTAAGAGTTGAGGGAGGAAAGGGGAAAAGAGAAATGTCACTCTCGCAGGAATGACAACCTGACAACAAGCATCAAACTCTTAAATTATAGGTTTATCATATGATAAATTCGTTTTGGAATAATTTATACTTGTAATTATATGAAGAGCAAGTTTTTAAACTAACTTTATCATGTAAATGTTAGCGGTGGTGGAATGGATAATAAACAAAATGAGAATTTAAAACTTATTCTTAATGGTTTGATCTTTGATCGGAAAAATTTGTTAGATTGCGTCTTACAATTATTTTAGTGTAATGCTATCAGCGAACTCTGATCAATTAATAAATAGTTATGAAACTATTGACGTGGGTATTTAGTAATGTACTGTAACGATGCGATATCAATGCCAGTTGTATTATAATCAGTCGCTCTACAATGATCTAGCGTTATTTTTTCGTATGGTTTACTTTGAAATAAGCTAACAGAAAAACACATTTAAAGATTAGTTAGTTATGCTTATTTAAATCAACAGTTTATTCTATCATAAATCATTTACAGCATTTTACTTTTCGTTCTCATTAAAGAGCTATACTGTACTACTTCTCCCCTTCTTGCTGATCAGGGCCTATTGTTGATATAGGAGGGTCGTCAAGCTTTAAGGCCATTCATAGCATCTCCACGTGGTTCTATAGGCCTACTACAGTAGTCTATGAAACAAAGACCAAAATATGGAAGACATTTTTTTGAAAACGTATTAAAATCAGTACTGTCACCTCTTTCAAAATGTATTGACAGCCTCTCGATTAAAAGAAAACGAACGGAATACAATATTGATCGGATCGGAGTGAAAATTCAATGAGGGTCAAGTGTTGCTGCGAAAATGCATAACTCCGAAATGCAGTTCGAACTAGTGTATTTTCGGAGCATTGCTTTCGGAGTAGTGCATTTTTGGAGTTCTGAAATTCTGACTTATGCCATTGAAACTTCGAATATTTTTCGTGATACTGATGCCTTTTGGAATCACATATTTTTGGAACAATGCCGCGCACTGAATTTAAATATCGTATTTTATTTGTCACCACTGAACAAATTTTAACGGATAGTAACATTCAAAACGGCTTTTATGATTCTAGTCTTCGTCCAAGTAAAAAATTTTTGTGTTAGAGACAAATTCGTCCAGCGCAGGGACATAAAAACAAAGTTCATCAACCTAGGAAATGTGCGGATTTTACGGTTGGTCGTTCGCATCGGAAAGGCAATAGCGATTAATGCCCTGTGCAATAAAACTGCGAAATTACAGTTATTAACCGATTTCTAGAAAACACGAAGAGTCAACAAACTCAGGTTATGGTAGATAGCGATCCGTGACTAACAAAGTACACTTGACTGAGTAATGTTAACGTTGATAAGCTCAGCAGGGTATTTGACGTTCGGAAGGTTGGTAGCGCCTGCAGTCTCAGTGCTCGGCCACCGTGATCTGTGTTCTTCGCCGCTCAACGCTCGGTCCGCTCATTCGCTCATTGTGCGCCGATCGTGCTCCAAGAATCCAGTGCTTCCAAGATGAGGGAAATCGTACACCTTCAGGCCGGCCAGTGCGGAAACCAGATTGGAGCTAAGGTAGAAACAAAAATACTTATGTTTTTTTATTTAACTTTAATTTTATTGAAAAATAATAAAAAAAATCATAAGAGAAAGAGCGTTTGTCGGTGATATTCGATTGGAGTGTTCTTATCATGTAACGACAATCGGGGATTTAAATTCAAATCTCAACGGCTTTGGAACAAGTATTATCTATCATGTTTAAAATTTGAAAGAACGATATCTTTGTAATTTGATTGCAACAATTTGATTGTAAAAATTGTATATCTCGCTTATTTATGAACATAAACTGGCAAAATTTGGTATATGGCTTCATCTGGTTGGGGTTTATTGTTGTTTTCACAAAATACAAAATTTTCACGTATGGTTCCCGAAGCAGCAAACCTAGGTAATCGGTACCCATGTTATTCTTATGGAGAATAATTAAAATGTTATGTATCGCTTACTTATAAATGTATATGAATGAAACTTGGTATGTGACTTTACTTAAATGAGTTCTAATGATATTTGCATAAAAACCCATTATTTTTTGTTTCTTGTTGCAGCAAACCTGTGTACTCATCCCCAATGTTATTCTTATGGAGAATAATTAATATTTTTAATATCGCTTGTTTGTGAATATATTTCTTATAAATCCTGTTAAGTATTAATGTGTTATGTTATATATTCATTGGAAATTCGTTGAGTATGCAGGTTTGCTGCGACGGGGGTATTTCTCTTTAGAAAACTTATATTTACTATACCTGATTGAAGTAATGGTAACATAACAACAAAACTTAACTTTGATAACAAAACTCTCTCTGATAATCTTAATTTTCTTTTGTGCGAAAGGTTTTGGATCAAATGTATTTGAACGGTCAAAAATTGACGAAAGTAAGAAGGAAATACCCCCGTCGCAGCAAACCTGCGTACTCAGCGAATTTCCAATGCATAATATATGTCTTAATGCCATATAAAGCCGCATACCAAGTTTCATAAAAATATATTCATATATAAGCGATATATACAATTTTAATTATTCTCCATAAGAATACCATTGGTGATGAGTACATAGGTTTGCTGAAACAAGGAACACAAACAATTGGTTTTTATGCAAATATAAATATAATTTAACTAGGTGAAGCCACATACCAAGTTTAATCAATATTCAATCATAAGTAAGCACTATATAACATTTTAATTATTCTCCATAAGAATAACATGGGAGATGAGTAAGCAGGTTTGCTGCAACAAGGAACTAAAAAAATGGGTTTTTATGCAAATATCAATATAACTCAACAAGGTGAAGCCACATACCAAGTTGTATTAATTTATGTTCATAATTAAGGGAGTCATTACATTTTACTTATTCTCCATAAGAATAACATGGGGGCTGAGTACGCAGGTTCGCTGCTACGGGGATTATCAAGAAAAAATCAATTTTTTGTGCAAATATCAATATACCAGTACTACGTGACCCCACGTGCCAAGTTTCATCAATATACATTCATTAATAATGGAGATATCAAATTTTATTTATTCTCCATAAAGATAACATTGGACAACGTACTGTGTTTAGCACTTTGAATATCTCTGCAACGGTTGGACGTAGAATCACAATTTAAACACCAAAATGATTGTTTTGTGGAGCTGAATTGATTGGTAAAAGCAAATGTGAAGTTTACATCAAAATTAACTTAGGAAAAGCCAAAAACCTTTTTCCCATAAGATTAACATACGAGATTTTATGAGCAGGTTTTTTTGGATTTTCTCCGCAACCACTTAACCTAGCTTAATAATTCAAAATACCATATTATTTGTTTTTTTAAGCTCTATAACATGGTCTAAACCAAAATTAAGTGTTTTAAAAATTGTAGGGTAAAAAATGCAAAAAACTGATTTTTGGAAAATTTAAAACCCCCATAAACCCCCCTTCCCATGGCCCGATTTTTCTGGTTTTCGAACTTTAAGTCATGAATGTCACTTTACACATTTGAGCCAAATTTCATCGAAATCGGACGTTTTTTACTCAAGTTATCGCATTCACGGACATATATATATATATATATATACATATGTATAAATTTGAACGAATAGTGTTTTAGTCATCTGGGGACCTAAAAAAAATTTGTCATGGTCTCGGGCTTAAATCTTACCATGAGACCTACGGTAATAGCTTCTTCCCTATAGGGGAAATTCGCTAAAAACATGTCTTTAGTGATTTGATACATGTGTGAGCATGAACATGGATCACCTTCATCAATTTCATCAGTATTAGCGAATTTCCCCTATAGGGAAGAAGCTATTACCGTAGGTCTCATGGTAAGACTTAAGCCCGAGACCATGATAACTTTTCATTTTAGGTCCACTGATGCCAAAAACACCATTCGTTCAAATTTTTATATATGTATATATATATATATATATATATATATATATATTTATATATATATGTGTCCGTAAGCACGATAACTCTCGTAAAAAAGGTCCGATCTTAATGAAATTTGGTACAAATGTGTAAAATACCATTTATTTGAACAAGTTCGAAAACCAGATGAATCGCACCATCCGAAGGGGGGTTTTTGGGGGGTTTTGTACCCCAAAAATGTGTTTTTTTGGGTTTTCACATGTAATTTTAATTTAAATCAAATTTTAATTTATACCATTGAATTCAGCTTAAAAAACAAACAATTTGGTATTTTGATCATTGCTCTACGTCAATTGGTTACCGAGATATTAAATGTGCTAAACACAGTACGTTGTCTAATGTTATTCTTATGGAGAAAAAGAAAAATTGTATATCTCGCTTATTTATGAACATAAACTGGCAAAATTTGGTATATGGCTTGATCTGGTTATGGTTTATTGTTGTTTGCACAAAAAAACAATTTTTCGCCTATGGTTCCTGTAGCAGCAAACCTAGGTACTTGGTCCCCATGTTATTCTTATGGAAAATACTTAAAATGTTATATATCACTTATTTATGAATGTATATGGATGAAACTTGGTATGTGACTTCACTAAGATGAGTTCTATTGATATTTGCATAAAAACCCATTATTTTGCGTGCCTTGTTGCAGCAAACCTGCGTACTCATCCCCAATGTTATTCTTATGGAGAATAATTAATATTTTAAATATCGCTTGTTTGTGAATACATTTCTTATGAATCCTGTTAAGTGTTATGTTATATATTCATTGGAAATTCGCTGAGTATGCAGGTTTGCTGCGACGGGTGTATTTTTATTTTAGTTTTTTCTGGACTTTTCACTATCAGTTAATAATCCGTTAGTACACGAATGAGTGTATTAAGTTGCTTAGTTAAAGATCCTCTCCTAAATTCTAGAAAATGAAGCATTATTTGTTTAATAAAATTAAGTGTATAAAACAACTTTCGTGTTTGTATCGTATTAGTAGTAGGAAGCAATTGTAACCAGTTCAACACGGAGCTAGGTGACGTGAGTGGAGCGAATTTCCTCATAAAATATCAAGTTGGAAAACACGAATATTAACTTTTTTGGAAATAAGAAAATATATTAATTTTTTTGGATGATCTGATGCTCATGGATTAATTTTCCAGAAATATTGGTATGGTAGGGCCTAATGTTGTGCATTAGGGTTTAGGGTCTTTAGGTTAGGAGAAGGTCAGTCCGGAGTGAAAGTAGGAATGGGGTTATTGGGGTGATAAAACTGCGCCAAGATATGAAAAACAGCTTTTTCCAATGTAAAAGCCCTATAATACTATTTATTGTGTTTAGAAATTTAAATTTTATTTAATAATTCAAAAAATATTTATGCTAGAATAGAGAGGGAGGGCTTACAATTTTTGACATTTACGTGCCATTAATCATTTCTTTATATCCATTAATTTTGCTTCCAGGGTTTTATTCTTTTCGGGCCCAAATACTGAAAATTTGAGAATTCAAACCCCGATAAGGGTGTTTGTGTTTTTAGACTGTTTTTCTCAATTGATTATATAATGTCCCTACCTATAAAAGTTAAAGAAAATCGAAGCTCGAGTTTAATCTACAGCCCCATAGCCCATAGTAACAATTATTGTTATATTGAATTCCCTGTTACACCCTTTATGACACAAAGATATGCATTTTTTCCGCAAACACAGTTCTTATACAAATGTTAGGCTTTTGTTACTACACGACCTTCAAATTTGCCAAGCCGGATTTCTCTTTTTGATAACACGCATTCCAAAATTTGCTTTAAAATTTGCTCAGTTTGATTTGTATTGTATTCAACACCAACATCGCTATCAGAGTTTCCGGGTCAGTTAAAGGGCAGGGTTATCGGTTCGAAGGGAAGGGCGGTATCAATGACCGGAAGTGGTGTGGCGACGGAAGGAAGTGATAAGGTTTCCACCAGGCTGTCGCCGCCACCGCCGCCGTCCGCCACTGCCACATGGATCTCGTCGCCGAGTTTGTAGGGGTTCACCTTACCACCAGAGAGGTTCAGGGTAAGGGGAATGAGTAATGGTATTTAGGGGCGTTGAGGATTTATTTGGTTACGGAAAGAAAACATTTGGTGGTTGAATATGGGAGGGTAAAAATGAACAGACTTTGAGCCTGAGAAAACATTAATGCTCTTCGTGGAATATCAAAGCAATCGAGACGGATATAGGCTACGATTGGTTGGTTACTCATTTTACATTGCACGCACATACACATTTTAACGTAATTGATTAAAGCTACAAAGCATTTCACAATTTTTTTTAAAACCCTTTTCCTTTCGTTTCTCGTTCTCCGCATTTGTTAAAATGCCTCTAGTGCTCTGTAAAACGCACCAACAAAGACAGACATTCAGTTTTCACTTTAGTATAATTGAATACATCAAAACACAGTGAACTAACTAAACAACAACAAAACAACTACAACTTCAAATAACACAATGGCCAATGACCATAGACAACAAAAAAAACACAAAATGACAATAATTAAACATTTTCCTCCGGCATTGTTAATCCGAAATCATTGAAGGTCTTCGGTAATGTCGTAAAGTGCATATGTGACATTTTCACTTGTGCACAAATATTTGATCTCCTGCCATAAATTCATTGTTCTGTGCAGAAAATGCACATGTGCCTTCGTTCCTGTAATTATCAAAAACAAATTAAGTTTTAGGCAAGTTCAGATAGGAACCATGCCTATCATGCACAGTGGTGAGTTATATGTGCACAACATTTCTGTCCAAGGTTAGGAGTGCTAGATTCTTACGCCCTTTCTGGACTGATCTGTGAAAAAAATATTGCATGTGCCTTTTCTGAAATCCGATTCAATTCCGATACATTCCTCTCGTTGAAAGTTATTCTTTCACACTCGTTGTCAAAAACGTTCAAACCATTCTACTCATTCGTTCCTAGTCTCCTCGAAGAATTTACTTTCTGAACAGCTCTTCTTCTGAGGGCAATTGTTCTCTTAAATCCTGAATTATTTCTTAAACGTATAAAGTAATTGCTCTGCCGCCACGCCGGTGAAGGTATAATTATCAATCCATTAAAAGTTAGGTGTTCCCAAAGGAACCTTGGTCCGCGCTATTTGTTCTTTCTACCCTAGCAAGCAGTCTCAAAACCACTGCTCAGGTGACAATGGTAAACAGTTTCCTCGGGTTTCAATTACCCGACTTAGAGCTAGGTCTCGATTGCGATGCCGCCGGTGCCCGCGGACCCTACAAGGGAGTGAGTCGCCTTGACACCTCATGTTAATTGTAACATCTGTCTACCCCCGATCACCTCCACTGACTACACACGCTCACACCTTATCAGTACTGTCGCTGATAAAGACCAAATGGTCGGTACACTTCTGCCAATGTCGCCGATACAGCTCTCACTGATACACTTTGTGAATTTGCAGAAAAAGTGGGACTGTAGTGAAGGGGGAAAATGAAAGGCACGAGTTGATCGAGAAGGTAGAATTTTGAGGACTTAAATTATGAGTGGAATGAAGTTTGTAGGTGGTGTCTAGCGTTTATATACGAGGCGTTTGATATGGATTCATTTGCAATAAAATATAAAATATATACATAATCAGAACTTCCATAGCTGGGTGGATGGCGTAATGGTAATGGTAGTGGCAACTTTCTCGTAGACGCACATGTGTCTTCTTCTTCTATGTCTTTCTTTGCTATTGGTGCTTTTTAACGTTTTGATAGGAAACTGCCCAAACCCTAGTTTTTTATTATCTTGTAAATCATCATTAACTAATAATCCAACGACAAATGTTCAAACGTTTACGACATTTTCAGACTTTTTTCAAGATTAATCTGGTGAACCTGAGCCTGTGCAAATTCTGAAAATTGTGTGAAGGTTTGATTTTAGACCTAGCAAATATGTCATTGCGTTATTAGTAGTTATTGATGATTCCCAAGGTGATACAAGACTAAATCGTTAGCAAATCACAGTGGCCTAAAAATACAGAGGCACAGACAATGTTGCGTTTGTAGGAAAGTTTACGTACACCGTGCACCGTACCGCACCTAACTAATATATTCCCCGACCATGTACACTCATATTTATCGAACGTTTACACTTGACATTCATCTCTGGAGGTGTCAGGAGTTCTCATACCCCCACGTAGCACGTCCCCAGCCTCTAGGCACGTAGCCCCCGGCACGTCTCTGTAACGTAGGCGTACCACGTCCTGCACGGCCTATCGCGTCGTCGCGCCGCGCGCCGGTGAAACTTTATGGCCTGGAAGCAATAATCTCCCCTTTGTTGTTTACTGTTCTCAGTTGGTCATGCGAGTGTTCGTGGTCGCTGGAGGATTGTAGAGGTTAAGAGAGCAGTACAAACAAAGAAGCCAGTACCGCTCGCTCAACTTAAATAAGTGTATATATTTAATACCATTCGAAACTATAGTCTAACAGACAACGTACAACATAACCGGTGGGTCTATAACAATGGTATCTTACACAGGGGTTACTTATGTAACGTAGTCAAGCACTAAGAAAGCATTTTTATTTCTGAACGTAGGGCTCCACCCCACGGGTTTATCATTCCATTTTCGTCTAAAGGTTGTCCACTAGTAACCTTATGCAAGGTTAGGAGAGCAACCTTAGAACGAGAAACCCTAACCAAGGTTTACGTAAACCTTGTCACCGGTCAACTACGCCCTTTTCACAACCTATTCGTAAGTTTTTCCATTTCTATTGACAACGTTTTTTAAACCTTAATCCTTGTCGTTGTCAAAATTCAGAAAAAAGTTAAATTGCTTGCTGGAAATGATCCAATGTTATTCTTAAGGAGATTGACTTTATTTTACCAGATGATAGAGCAAACAATGTTATTTATATGAAATAGTTCTAGTTTACCACATAATTTAGCACACACAAATGTTGTATTCCCGAGTGGAACCAGTTACTATAGCGGCTCGTTAATTGTATGACCATGACAGTAGTACAACGAACAATACATTTAGTGATTATAATATACTACCAATTAATTCAATTTATTGTTTATTTAATAATTTGTTGTATCAGTCATCAATCAGACAAGGACAATCATACAATACCGTCATGGTGTCTAAGAAAACTCAACAGCAGTCGCATTGTGAATAGTGAAATTAGAATAATCGCGAGTATTCCGATTGTGGCTTTGTTTTAAGCATAGATAAGGCTTTGAGAGTTGAAAGGATTGGGGAAAGGAGGTAGAAACACTGTGTATTCAGCGAGATGCACACATGGAGTGGAGGTATAACTGATGATGATGATGCTGATGCTGATTGATGCGCGCCGTTGCAATTCCGGCACGTTTTGGATTTGTAAACAATAGTTATCACATTGTCTCTGTTTATTTGTTCAAGTGAATAGGCCTGACAATCTAAATTATACCGGGGATACATAAACAAACTGTTAATTAAACACCTGACCCAAATAATCATCTTTTCTAACTGATGAACATTGATGCTTTAAAGGCCAAAGGGTCGGAGCCCTAAATGTTTTAATACCTTCTGAATTGTTGAGACCTACTTTTTCAGACTGGAACCAATTTACAGTTGGAAATCGCAGTTGCTAGCGTTACGCATTAATAATGTTAAAACAAGAAGCATACGATGATAGTCTGAAATAGTATATTTCGTCACAAGTCCGGAAAGTGGCCGTTACCGGTGCACGAAGCCTCGTACTTGAATTCGATCAAGCACCGGTATAGCACTTTCGGACGAGTTATGAACAGTACTTTTCATCATACCACCTTTTATTTTCAATATTGATTCAGGAATATTAATATTTTAATGAGCCATTTTTGAGTATATACTTTTACACTTTACAACTAACAACATCTGAGGTTTGTTAATGTTTGATTTGTTTATGTTGCTAGAAACAGACAGCTGTTTAAATAAAGTCATAAAATGGAATACTGTAAGTAGAATAGCAGCGCTCGTGGTGATAAATTTTGGAACCTTCTTTCCTGGCCTGGGCCTTTTTTGCAGTTTTACCCGGACTGTTTACCTGGCCTATCGGGAATCGATTGGTTTCAATCACAGCTGATTTTACTGAAAACAATAGTTTATTGCATAAGTATGATGAAATAATAGTTTATTGTGAGGGTATGATGAAAACAATAGTTTATTGCGTGAGTTTGATGAAATAATAGTTTATTGTGAGGGTATGATGAAAACAATAGTTTATTGCGTGAGTAAGATGAAATAATAGTTTATTGTCAGGGTATGATGAAAACAATAGTTTATAGTGAGTGTAAGGGGTATGATGAAAAAATTGTTTTGACCGTTAACCATCCACTGTGGAAAATCGATTACCACTCAATTATAAGAGATTACACTGCGGGTTCTTGTCTTTGACCATTAGAGGGGAAGTGCAAGAAACCACAGTTTAATCTACCCGAGAGCCGGTTCCCGGGCAGTAAACCCAGTACCCAGCACCTAACCTACAATCGGGGAGTCGTTCACCTCAGGGCGAATCTGAGAGTTGTTGGTCGGATTGGACCTAAACAAACTGATTGGACAAGGCCTGATATTGCGAGCGATAACATCGTTCACAGCCAACTAATCTGTTTATATAACTGTATTTGAAATCGGCATACGCGTTATTTCATCGGAACCGGTACGTGCAATCTGCAATCGTACAAATTGATATGCAGTTTTTAGATTGAACATGCATAGTGCAGTTGAATGGATCTAACTGATAAGGTTGGCAGAACGTATAAATTTATGATATTTTTCGTTGAAATACATTTAATCAAACAGGAAATTCGCTTTGACAAATTTGAAATGCATATCTAGATGATCGTTAGCACTAGATAAAATACCCCAGTCGTGGCAAACCTGCGTACTCAGCAAATTTGCAATGCATGTATATGTCTTTCACCACCACATGAAGCCACTTCTCCAAATTTCATAAAAATGAATTTATAAAAATGTGATATATAGAATTTTATTTTTAAGAATAACATTAGGGCTTAGTACGCAGGTTTGCTGCAAAAAGAAAGATATGAAATTTGTTTTTACGCAATTATTACTATAACTCAACTGGGTGAAGCTACATCCAAGTTTTAATAATAATTTATGTTCATAGTTTAGGGAGATATAAAACTTTACTTATTACTTATTTACTTATTAGGGCTAACTATGCAGGTTTGCTGCTTCATGGACAGTCATCAAAAACATTTTTTTGTGCAAATATCAATATACCACAACTAGACGAAGCCTCATAACAAGTCTCATCAGTATACATCCATCAACAAAAACAATAGAGAGATCAAATTGTATTTATCCTCCATCAGGATGACATTGGACAACGTACTGTGTTTAGCACTTTGGATATCTCTGCAACAGTTGGACGTAGAATTATAATTTAAACAGTAAAATTATTGTTTTGTAGAGCTGAACTTATTGGTAAAAAGAAAAGTGAAGTTTTCAGTAAAATTAACTGAGGGAAAACTAAAAACCTTTCCCCATAAGATTAACATGGGAAATTTTATGAAGAAGTTTTTTTTTATTTTATCCGCAGCCACTCAACCTAGGTTAATGATTCAAAATACCATATTATATGTTTTTTATATTTTTTTAAGCTCTATATAATGGTCAAAACCAAAATTCAATGTTTTAAAATTTTAGGGTGAAAAATTCAAAAAACAGATTTTTGAAAGTTCTAAACCCCCATAAAACCCCCTTCACCACTTTCCGATTTTTCTGGTTTTCTAACTTAAAGTCATGAATGTCACTTTACACATTTGAGCCAAATTTCATAAAAATCAGGCGTTTTTTACTGAAGTTAAGTAGCTATATATATGCTGAACGAATAGTGTTTTTGGCATCTGAGGACCTTAAGCAAAAAGTTATCATTGTATCGGGCATAATAAGTCTTACCATGAGACAGACCTACGGTAGCTTCTTCCCGGGGGAAATTCGCTAATTGTATAAAAATGTTGAACATTACCAAGATTTCCTCCCCATTTGCCCTAAATTTTTCAATGTTTGTCTATATAGTGATGTTATTTGGAAAGTGATTTCAGCATTTGTGTTAATCGTAAAAGTCCTCCATTTTCTGCATAGAATGCAGCACACTGTGTTTTGCTCTCGTGAATAATCCCGGTAAAATGGGATCGTTAGGTCTTGCTATTTTTATAACTGAATAATGTGATGTTACAAATTGTATAACTTCCAAGGTGGCCAAGTATCCCTTTATTCAGCTGTGTAATGAAATTTAAATTTAAAAATACCTAATACGTAAATAAATTGTACTAGTGGCTTGCAGGGGCTATAGCGTCTAAATAAGGTTTTTGTGTAAATGGATAATCACAGCTGATTATTAGCTCATTTTTTAGCGAATTTCCCCTATAGGGAAGAAGCTATTACCGTAGGTCTCATGGTAAGACTTAAGCCCGAGACCATGATAACTTTTCATTTTGAGGTCCCCAGATGCCAAAAACACCATTCGTTCAAATTTTTATATATGTATATATATATATATATATATATATATATAATAATATTTATATATATATATATATATGTGTCCGTAAGCACGATAACTCTCGTAAAAAAGGTCCGATCTTAATGAAATTTGGTACAAATGTGTAAAGTACCATTTATTTGAACGAGTTCGAAAACCAGATGAATCGCACCATCCGAAGGGGGGTTTTTGGGGGGTTTTGTACCCCAAAAATGTGTTTTTTGGGGTTTTCACATGTAATTTTAATTTAAATCAAATTTTAATTTATACCATTAAATTCAGCTTAAAAAAACAAACAATTTGGTATTTTGATCATTGCTCTACGTCAATTGGTTACCGAGATATTGAAAGTGCTAAACACAGTACGTTGTCTAATGTTATTCTTATGGAGAAAAAGAAAAATTGTATATCTCGCTTATTTATGAACGTAAACTGGCAAAATTTGGTATATGGCTTTATTTGGTTGTGGTCTATTGATATTTGCACAAAAATCCATTTTTTGCCCGATAGTTCCCATAGCAGCAAACCTGCATACTCAGCCCCATGTTATTCTTATGGAGAATAATTAACGTGTTATCTCCTTTAATTATGAACATAAATTAATAGAACTTGGTATGTGGCTTTACCTAGTTGAGTTATAATGATATTTGTATAAAAGCCCATTTTTAGTGTTCCTTATTTCAGCAAACCTGCATACTCAGCCGCCATGTTATTCTTATGGAGAATAATTAAAATGTCATAAATTGTTTATTTATGAATGTATATTGATGAAACTTGGTATGTGGCTTTATGTGGTATTAAGATAAATTAATATGCACTGGAAATTCGCTGAGTATGCAGGTTTGCTGCTACGGGGGTATTCTTATTTATAAAAACACTGTATGATATTTCCATAAGAAAATCATTGGATCTTTGAAGTCCAGTGGGGTTATTATGTCCATTATGGAGTATTACGTAATATGTACCTCCATATTACGTCCATTATGGAGTATTAGGACGCATTATGTTCCTAATACTGTTTTCTAATATTATGTGGTGGTTTTACTTGACTTAAAAAAGTAATTTTCTACACACAAGAGCTAATATTGGAAATAGTAATTTTTCCTGTTTTCATCGTCATCTAACTATACCTTTAAATTTCGTAACCTTTACTGATGTTTAGTTATAAAATTAGATATATTTTACCTTTGAACAATTTCCTGGAGATCTTTGAAAACACGTTTGGTGGGTAATGATTTCTTAGAAACAGTTTGTAGGACATAAGACAAACAACCTGCGCAAATCTGTTTATAATCACAATACTTACAATGACGTGTAAATAATATACTGTAATCTTCTCAAGGCTTCAGCCCAACTGTTAAAACAAAATTAAACGTAATTACGAAGGACATGAAACATTCAAAGTTGTAATTAATTGACCGACTGACTCAGAGGCGTGTTTGTGACTTGCTATTTATTGAAATTGTATTGAAGAACTGGAAATTTACAATTTCCATTTTGCCCCCTCCCCTCCTGACATCCAATGTGTAGCCCCACTGGGAAAGTTTTTATTTTATTATTTACGTCTTTTTGCGTGATTTTATTCAATTTTCATTGGTCGACAAATTGTGGATCCTTTTTAATAACCCTGATGCCTTCAAAGGTCCTACTGGCCTTGACTTATGGAGAAAATACGTCTCATGGAGCGATGAAGGGCGTTCACGGTGAAGGATATTCCTAAAAAATAAATGTATACATTATTTATCCACTTGGAATAGCAAATATATTTATCATGGCAACTTTGAAGGTCTAAAAAATTATACTTTAACTTATACTCCAAATGCATAATGACATAATGTGCAAAAGTATATAGTTTTTTAGAGAAAATCAGCCGAATTAAACTGTCATACTAACAGTTTCACAGTTTTACAGTTAACAGTTGTTACTAGTATTGTAAAAAATAAAAATAAATTGTTCAATGTACGGTACAGAATATGTTCCCCAGTTTTCAGAATTGTTTGGGCACAGTTACTTCCCAGGACTTACAAGACAATTCAAATGAACTAATTATTATAACATGCATGTTAACGGTGCATGCCCCTGTAGCCCTTGCAGTTCGCAATTATTATGGTGATAAAGCGTAAGAAGTGAAGGAAGTCCGCAAACTTGTTCCGTATAAATGACATCCGCTTCCGCCGGCGCCGTTGGTTTTTGTCGCGTAATTAGCAGAAAATTGTAAAAACTAAAGCGACATTTCCCGCGAGTTCGACATTCCCTCAATTATGTTTGACTTATTATTAGTTCTAGTATGTGATTTCCGTTTTTTGTGGATAAAAGTGTTTTTAAACTTATTGGTTGAGTTAGAGCTTATTTAATATATTTAATTTGTGAATGATATTATTTCCATTATTATATGAGAATAAACTTATCATGCAGTTTCCTTCAATGGAGGAACATTGAAACTGTCCTTAGTTGGCCTACGGTTGCCTGTATAAATACTAACAGTATATAAATACTAACAGTATATACTTAACTAGCTGTTACCCGTCGTGCTGTTAGACGTCATGTCTTTGACTATTAACAACTAAAACCAGTATCACCAAGATCACCTGGTCAAGTAAACATGTCATTAGCTTTTATGTAAACAACAATATCTTTCGATAAGGTTTATATGGAAACCCTTTTGAGCCTCTTGGGAGGAAACCAATTAAGTTAGGACGAAATGGATGGCTTAAAAACCTTCTCCGTGAAATTTTACATATATATATATATATATATATACCAAGTTTCACAGAAAACGGTGCAACGGTGTCCGAGACCATAAACTTCAAATAAATATATATATATATATATATATATATAAACAAACAAACAAACCAACCAACATCCTTTGTTATACAAAGGAATAAAACCCTTGGAACTACTTGGATTTATGTTGTTTTGTTATAGATTGAAGAATGATTGATGATCAGAGAGATAGATTTATTTTTAAAGAATTCTTGTGATTTATGTTCGTGAAGAAATAGTAATTTTAATAGTCCATTTAGAACAGTTTGATGGGACTGATTGGATACTTTAAACTGTATAAGCCCTCAGTTGTCATTGGTTATTGGGCTATTAATTAATGCCCTTCGCTTAACAAACAGTCGGTCTTTGTCAGTAACACTAGGCATCTCACTCATCCTACTCATAAAACGCTGCTAAATCTAAAGATTTGTGGGAATCTACGTGCAACTCCCACTTCTCGACCACTATTAAATATATATATATATATATATATATATATATATATATATATATATACTAGCTATAAATATATATATATATACTAGCTGCTATGCCCGTACTGCGCAACGGGGTGAAAATTCTGAGTAGAAAAATTGTAAACAAAATAATGACAGTCTGTACTTAGATATACTCCTTATAACAGATGTTTATTTAAATTAATTGAATTAGTAAAACACACATGTGACATAAACCAAATAAAACTCTCCTCCATATGAATAACATGGAAACTTGGAAGTCCCGTGGGGCAGAACACTCAGGGCATTTCTAAACGGCAATATACCTATGACACTCCTCGGTACATAGACTAAATTTGTGCAAAATTTCAGCAGAATTGGTCCAGTGGTTTTGGCGTGATGGAACAATAGACACCACTTTATTGTTATAATAGTAGTGATATATAAAATAATATAAATATTAAAGATTTAAACTATTTTATGAGCATTTAATTGTAGAGAAGTGAAGTTTATCTATGATTTCCTCTGTATGTATTCCATAGATCCACCTGTGGGATTTCGTTTTGCGTTGACTCCAAAACAATTCCTTCGTCCGTGTCCAAATGAGGAGCGAAAGGAAACTTGACGAAGAAGGCCAGGAGGATCATGTCTTGGATGTCGTTGGGAATATGATTCATTTATCTATTGAGTCTAGACTCAGATGATTGAAGGTCATCAGATGCTCTACAGGTCTAGGCAAAACTGCAAAACTAGTAAAAAATGTAAAAGCAGCGAAAATCCCTTCGGAAAAAGTACACCAATATTTCGGATAAAGCAACATTCTACTTTCATAAACTTACCTTCAAAATTGGTTTTGACACAGAACAAGAAGCATATTGGTCAGAAGGGAAGATTTGAAAGTAGATGAAAGTCCTCTGTAAATAGAAACATTGACTATACAATGATAGAATCCTATAGAACAAAAGAAAATTATAGTAATAATATAAGAACTCCCCAATTAAAGTGTGCAAAAGAGTAAAGTGTAATCCTCCAGTCATTGTGTCTTGACGAAAGTCCTCATATATGATTAAAACTATTAACATAAATCGCATTTTAAAACCTCCCAACTACCTTGTAATGTTGTAATTGACTAAAGTAATTTTGGGCTTCAACAAAACGCGTTACAAAACAACTTTAGAACAGTCAGGAGCCATTACGTCAATTAGCCAACGGGCAATTATCCCCAATTAGTCAGATAGACCATGATTCCGACCTGCCTCTAGTTGTCTGTCCGTCTGCTTCCCTGAAGCAATTCCATTACATGTAATAAACCATTATTCCTGTGCGTAAGTTCCAACCCACATCCTCGAATAACGCATAGTCATCAGACATTCCTGTAATAAATTTGAATTCAAATGCAATAATATGACTTTTTATAACGCATATGTTAATTATAACAGTAAATGTGTTAATTAGTTAGTAGAGCCTAAGAAGTTAATTAGCATATCGTTTCACGAGCTATATTACTGAGTTAGAGCGATTCTTTCATATAATTAGCCTGGCAGTTACACCGCCATTTGTTTCCCAACATTTATACACATTTAAACATTCATGTTGTAAAACCAAACGGTTTTAGAATAGTCGATTGTCCTTAAAAATTAATCCACCCCGTTCTAATCATAAAGCTTTAGTCTTCCCCTCCGAGTTGAATATCTCTAACTAAATCTCCATTTCCATCTAGATAAATTCAGGTTATCCCCCAAATCTAATCGTAGCTTTCGCATCCTTTCTTTTTCGTGATAGGCCTAGGGGATCTTGATACGCAGGAGAAAGGTTAGTAGGCTTTCGCCGAGATGAACTGGAGTGATGTCCAATCTCATATGCAATATGCATACATTAGGAGGTTTGATCGTATCATTCCGCCCATGTGAAAGGAAGGTCAATGTGGTTCAATTCGTGGTCTCGAAATAAAAGATTGGACTGAATGATCTTTTCTGCTCCATATTTGAGATGCATGTTTAAATGGTGATCGATATCTAGAAGATGTGTCCTTTTTCTTGACGGACAGTCTTTGAATAGCTGTTATTTGTCATTGGACATCATTAAAATCATTGATTATACTTTCTAAGAACAGGTCAATCATAGTTAGATAATGGTTTGGGCTTTTCCTAGAAAAAGCTAAAATATGGAACTGGTGCGTGTATACACGAAAATAGTTATAATATAGCAAAAATAGCTATCCTATAGGTAGCCGAAGAATATCATAAATATTTTATTTTATTCTATAAGGATAAAATTAAGAATTTTATTTCTTAAATTAGAAGATAGGTTTAAAGCAATAATTCATATCAAAGATTCAAGATCCGTCGAGTAAAAAATAAATATTATAATGACAGTAACACATAAATACCATGTTCAACAGCTTTTGATTTGCGATGAGACAGTATTTTGATATGTAGTAAGAGAGATTTGCTTCTACATAAATGTATACATTGTATCTCCAAAAGCTTTGTATTGAAGATACGAACAGTTGTTGACTACGGCGAGGATATTCTTCAGATACGCACGCAGGTTACACGTCGCGGTTCTGAGGACTCAAGAATAGCCTACTCTGCACCCTTCTATACAAAGCCAAAGGAAACAGAAAGAGGCGTCTTGTAGGCTCTTCAAACGCTCCTCTAATGCTCCTTCTCATCTGAGTATTTTTATCTTCGAGAGCGGTGACAAACGCCACATACCTCCAGCGTCGCGACGTCGCGTCCACGTGAGTTACGGCGTCCCGGAAACGTCCTGGAATAACCACGGACAAATTCCACGTGGTGGAGCTAGACAAGTATAAATACTCCAAGCTGGAGCTGGAACTGAAACTGGTATAAATACTCTCGGCCCAGCTCGGGTGTCGGCTTCAAGAGCCTCTTGTTGTGTTTCGTCCGTGATGGAATAATCTGATAAGGCGGCGTAATCCTCAACCCTCTTCTAGCTGGGTCTACCCTGTCTTCGTTTTTGGGTTCTTGGGATGTACAGATGACGGTAGATCGTGACAGTTTTAAAGAGCATGTTGAAATTAACTAGTTGGATTAAATAATTGTATTGCGTCATCATATGAGGCGTAGAAACGTATTGCGTCATCATTTGAGGCGTAGAGACGTATTGCGTCATCATATGAGGCGTAGAGACAACTGGTTTGAATTTTAGTGTGGATGCGAGTAAAGAGGAGAATGGCCAATTAGGTGTCTTGCTTCCTTTTTAATTAATTCAACCGTCTATTTTTGCCCAAGTCGTTAATTATTAGCTCACAGGGCCATTCGTAACGACCTACAAATTCCGAAAAGTTGCCGAACAATAATTTTGATTAATTTCAAAAGCATTGATTAGCTAACTAGACTTGTAGTGATTAGTTGTAAGACGTTTTCAGTGACAAGGCCGAAGGCAGAAGCTCTGATGGGTAGTCCAACACAAAGATCCTGTCCCTTCATATAACTGTACCGGTACTCAAATTGCGAGGTTTCTTGTCAGCCTGTGGGAACCTTGCCGGGTCACGCTTCATCAAAGACAACCGCAACCAGTCGACGGTCGACGCAACGGGATGTGAAGCAGACGGTGAACCCAGATGCAAATTACTCTGCAGCCGTTGCCGAGATTGGACTGGTTGTAATTGCCACGGACGTTGTCAACCATGACTTTATTTCAACCTCGACTGAGCTACCGGTGCGATTAACGTCCGTAATGTATCGGACCTCCCGCGGTGCACGTCCGTTATGGAATAACTCGGTCGACGACTGAAAGTTATAAAGTAACTGACCCTGAGTAGAGATTGTGTTACAAGAACGGTCGTAAAGAGCCGGTCAAGTAAATGTGATTATTTTTGAATTTTATGAGAAACTATTACTGCACCTATCCTGCAGGGGTTTGAAGTTAAATTACATAAAATGTGTGATGAATAGGATAAAAGTGCTATTTAAGATATTATTGCGGACATTTTCCAACACTGATTAGGGAAAACAAGTTTTACGACGCCTCGGAATCTTGAATATGATTCCGGCAAGTGGTAAAATACCTTAAACAGAACCAGATTAATCCTGGCAAGGTGGAAAAAATCACAGACAACTGTAAAAGCTGTAAAGGAAATATTAAAAGAAACAGAAAAGTAAAAAAAAAAACTATCAAAACACAACAGTGCTACACACAGCAGCAGTGGCAGTTTGTGTGTGTTTGTGACTGCACAACTGTGCAATAATTTATTAAATAATATAAACTCGCCAAAGATTAATTTTAAACAAAAAAGGTGATCATTTTTTAAGGGAAATAAAAATCACGAGAATTATTATAAGATCAATTGACTTGTAAAAAATTTTAAATTATTGAGTAAAAATTGTCTACAAATAATAATCATCAAATTGCTATTTTATGGTTAATCGTTAGTCCTATCCTATCCTATACACAAAAATGAGTGAGGTTTGCTCGATTGGTTGCCTGCTTGCAACCCTGGCCTCAAAAACGGTTCGAATGGTTTACTTAAAAAGTTGTAACCAATTAATTTCTAGGGTAAAAATAAGTTATAGACAGGACTCATTCCCAGGACAGTCTAAGTACAAAATAACTAATTTGAAAATGTAAACAAATTGACTTATGGCTTTTGGAGTTCAAAATCAATACAAAAGTATTAAAAGAGCTGTTAATAATCAACCAGCGAACTGTCAAAGTAATGCTAATATCAACCTGTGGTTTCCTGAGGAAAGTGACCAAAACCTTTGAATATAGAACATATAGAGGAGACATAATATGTGAAATTGATCAAATGTGTGGAAATTTGCCTTCTGTGAGCAAAGATCGGCCCCCCACGTACTCTTTCTCGAACTAACCGATCTACTGAGGGAGCATGTGATGTCTGTTTATCTGTAGTAGAGCTCTTCACAAACAGCTGATCCTTCTCTCTCGCCTGGTGGAGGAGCTATTTAAACTGATACCACTCCACTCCAAACAATCTCCAGATGTCAGATGTCTTCCTCTGCATCGCTCTCCGCCTCCATTTATAGAGTACTGTGCCCAGTATGATTGTCCTACATCCTATGTATCTCTATCTATATAAATACGAAACCTCATCAACTGTTGCTGAAAGCGGACAGCTGCTTTCGTAAGATAAACATTTTAAGTTTCCAATACTTTTGTCCCTAATGAATAATAATTAAAAAATAATAATAATCTGATATATTATTTCTCTAGCCTGTTTTTTCGGTTAGTCCGCGAGATCTTCCTTATTCCTTTAACGAATCCCATGATTTACCCCTCATTTTAAAGCTTATCGTGCCGGCTATTGACGAAAAATAGACCCACGGTCTAAAAATGTACCACTTCTCGGAAATTTGAATAATATGAAAGATAAATAAAGGGAATAGTTTGTTTTGACAGGAGCGAAAATTTAAACAAAAGAACATCTGATCAGCTGAAAAGATTTGGTTTGCAGTGCAGAATTCCGCACGGGTCGACTATTAAAGTATACTAGTATCCTGTCGCGGCTTGGCTCGCAATCACAACGTAATATTATACTGACATTCCCGTATAAATATTGTGTTACCGTTCCAAAGCCAACATGGCCTGCTGATTAACTGCGTTTACTCTATCCAGCTGATTGCTTAAAACTTATAGTTATTTCCTAATGCTAAGCTTATGGGAAAAAAACAAATTTAAGGGGCCCCAGAGGCTCATTCACAAATTATTTATCTGTAAAAAAGGTTTCCTGCACAACTTCACGCTAGGCCCTTTCCAATGACACCAAAAACATGAATACCCCCGTCGCAGCAAACCTGCATACTCAGCGAATTTCCAATGCATAATATTTGTCTGAATTCCACATAAAGCCGCGTACCAAGTTTCATAAAAATATATTCACATATAAGCGATTTTAATTATTCTCCATAAGAATACCATTGGTAATGAGTACGTAGGTTTGCTGAAACAAGGAACACAAACAATTGATTTTTATGCTAATATAAATATAATTTAACTAGGCGAAGCCACATACCAAGTTTCATCAATATTCAATCATAAATAAGCTCTATATAACATTTTAGTTATTCTCCATAAGAATAACATGGGGGTTGAGTAAGAAGGTTTGCTGCAACAAGGAACAAAAAAATGGGTTTTTATGCAATTATGAATATAACTCAACCAAGTGAAGCTACATACCAAGTTTTATTAATTTATGTTTAAAATTAAGGGAGTCATTACATTTTACTTATTCTCCATAAGAATAACATGGGGGCTGAGTATGCAGGTATGCTGCTACGGGAATAACCAATAAAAAAACAATTTTTTGTGCAAATATCAATATACCAGTACTACGCGAAGCCACATACCAAGTTTCATCAACATACATTCATAAATAATCGAGATATCAAATTTTATTTATTTCCCATAAGGATAACATTGGACAATGTACTGTGTTTAGCACTTTGAATATCTCAGCAACGGTTGGGCGTAGAATCACAATTTAAACACCAAAATGATTGTTTTGTAGAACTGAACAGATTTCTAAAAGCAAATGTGAAGTTTAAATTAAAATAAACTGAGGAAATGCCAAAAACCTTTTTCCCATAAGATTAACATGGGAGATTTTATGAGTAGGTTTTTTTGGATTTTCTCCGCAACCACTTAACCTAGGTTAATAATTCAAAATACCATATTATTTGTTTTTTTAAGCTCTATAACATGGTCAAAACCAAAATTAAGTGTTTTAAAAATTTTAGGGTGAAAAATGCAAAAAACTGATTTTTGGAAAATTTAAAACCCCCATAAACCCCCCTTCCCATGGTCCGATTTTTCTGGTTTTCGAACTTAAAGTCATGAATGTCATTTTACACATTTGAGCCAAATTTCATCGAAATCGGACGTTTTTTACTCAAGTTATCGCATTCACGGACACATATATATATATACATATATATAAATTTGAACGAATAATGTTTTTGTCATCTGGGGACCTCAAAACAAAAAATTATCATGGTCTCGGACTTAAGTCTTACCATGAGACCTACGGTAATAGCTTCTTCCCGATAGGGGAAATTCGCTAAAATTGGTTCAGTAGTTTAGGAGGAGTGATTGCCACAAAAAACCTGCTCGCCTATTAAATAAGTATAGATACTTCCTTAAAGTTTTGTATGAACTAAGGCGTTTCAAAGTTTCAGTCAACTGGGCAATAATGAGTATGATGCCTACATGTCTCTCAATCTATCGCAAGAGACTAGGCCTATTAGAGGAACACAAGTAGCCCCTCGGACACAAGTGATCGACTGTTCCAAGTGTAACCAGTTTGTTAGTAGTTCCAGAATAGCTCACACATTACGTTGAACGGCATACAAACCCAGTCCACGTACCGGCTCCGGTATTTGTCATTACAATTAATTGCTTGTTGATTCTGGCCTTTTCTAGGATTTAGTGATCCTGAATCACTATTATGTCTAATTGAGTTTTGAATTGAAAACTGGAGTTTTCAATTTGCTAGTGCACCTGTCGTTCGAAACCGAGCAAAACATTTTAAAAGTTGCCTTATTAAAAGAGTTTGCTAACATAAGTTAACTTCCATGCAGATTATTTTGTCAACTAACAGTTTGTGAATTATATTCAGCTTCTAACGTATTTGAATGGTTTCAAACTGTAATTGTTGCGTGACTGATGTCCCCTGTTGCAAAATACACCCATGATAATGGACAGTTGATAATATCCGTCGTGACATCGATGTCACCCTCTCTCTTTTTCCTAGATATCACTACCACCCGCAGTCCTCCTCTGTCTGGCTAACCGGTCGTGTTTGTCTGTTTCAGTTCTGGCAGGTGATCTCGGAGGAGCACGGCATCGACCCCACGGGCAAGTACGAAGGCACCTCCGACCTCCAGCTCGAGCGCATCAACGTCTACTACAATGAGGCCTCGGGTATGTAGGCTAATCAAACAAATCCTTCTTCTTTGTCCTTGATTAAAGCTCTTTGTTTTGAAACTGTTATTTTTCATTTAATGATTAGTTTTTATTCAGTAAGCTAATCTGGGCGTTTTGGAGGTTTTGTTAATGATTCGTTTATGAATTTTTAAGCCTTGACTGTTTTGTAATTCATCAGGAATCGTCGAGGCATCCAGGGGATTAGATTGCTTGATCACTAAATATCTTTAGAGATGATAAATATTGGTACTATTTATGTTACTGGTTACTGGATATGTTACCGATTACTGTATATGTTACAGGTTACTGTATATGTTACCGGTTACTGTATATGGTACCGGTTACTATATATGTTACCGGTTACTGTATATGTTACCGGTTACTGTATATGTTACCGGTTGCTGTATATGTTACCGGTTGCTGTATATGTTACCGGTTGCTGTATATGTTACCGGTTACTGTATATGTTACCGGTTACTGTTTATGTTACCGGTTACTGTATATGTTACCGGTTGCTGTATATGTTACCGGTTACTGTATATGTTACCGGTTACTTTATATGTTACCGGTTACTGTATATGTTACCGGTTGCTGTATATTTTACCGGTTGCTGTATATGTTACCGGTTACTGTATATGTTACCGGTTACTGTATGTTACCGGTTACTGTATATGTTACCGGTTACTGTATATGTTACCGGTTACTCTATATTTACTTTAAATAGTTTAGGCCTGTATTTAAACGTAAACGATAGAATCCCATTCATTATACTTTGGAAGTTACAATCTGAACTAAATTTCTTTCTATCCGAAACTACTAAAATGTCTTTCAAATGCTGCTGAATCCGTACAAATTCTGGTAAGGAACGAAATAGAAAAAATACACCATAATAAACTAGTCAGACGAATAAAAAAGAAACAACTGTAAAAATTAATAAAGCTTTGTTTTCCTGTATACTGGCACATAACAATACTGTAATTGAATAAATAAGGGTATAAAATAAATAAACCACAAGGAGCTAAATATTGGTTCTAATTTGTTGTAAACATTTGAGTCGAATCCGAAGGAAGAATAATGAAGGTTTCTTTTGGTGCGAAATCGTTTTGAATAGATTTATTAAAAAATAACTCGGATAAAATGCGTTGATCGTCCGGGATATTATCGGGGGTTTCGGGTTTGCTCATTTTGATATCGCCTGATCCAAAATCTTCTACAGACTGGCAGGCTTTGTCTGCCGTAATGGGTTTGATTTGATGCTGGACCTCCTGAAGGTCTCTGGTGACCTTCTCGACGGCGTTCTGAGCGACACTGAGCCGTTCCTTCGTGACCCTGAGTTCGACTTGAAGATCCGTGTTTTCTCGATGCATTTCGTGTATCACCTTCGTCATCTTTTCAGCTTGAGAGGCGATGGTTTTCAGCTGAACTTCAGTGGTCGCCTTTTGCATTTGCAGCTGGTAAATGAGTTGATTTAATTCTGACAACTGATTTTTAAGCGCTAGCTGTTCAATTTCGTGTTGGGATTGTATTTTGGATATGGTCTTATTCTCAGAATTTCGATTGGACAGCAGTTTTCTCATTGCCGCTTTTAGTTCGGCGACTTTGTTTTTTAACATTAAAATAGTCTCCTCGTCTTCTCGTTTCTCTTGTTTACACCTCACCAACTCCTGTACCAGTTGCGCTATCCTGCTCTTATCTCCGTCCCCGAGATCTGATATGTTCGCGTGTTGCGGAATTCGTGGACTCACTTTCCTGTCTTCGGAACAAAAGTTGACTGAGGGCAACGTGATATCAACTAGTTTATCAGGAGGCTTTACCAGCATGAGATCTTCGTAGTTTTTCACGTCGCACTCGTCTTTCGCAAGGCAATCGCCCCCCCAGGACAGATGCTTGGGAAGAGCGTCACTGTGTTCACCGCTCAAGTACTTGTGCCAGTCTCTGCTTGGAATCCATTCCGAGTAATCAGGTTTTAAAACTTCTGAGTTATTTTCTGCCTCTATTTGACTCGGAATGTTTTTCTCGGGTTTAAGTGTTTTGCTTTTCTTCAGAGTCGTTCCTTTTTCGTCATTACTCTTTTTGAAATGGACGGACTTCATGGTTGCTTTGAACGAAAAGACAGGGTCATTTTAACCTAAATTTAAACTTGTATGTATTAATGTCAGCCTGTATTTTTGTATTGTCAGCTGATATGTTTCACTTTAGTTTATTCATAACAAGAACATCAATAGTTATTCCATTGATTATGTATATAAAATCAATGGTTATTCTAAACTATTTTTAAGTGTTTAAGTATTTAAAGGGAGTTATTGTTAAATGTTTGCAACAAAAGCAAAAATTTACACGAGTACTGCAACTGCAACTATAAAACCTATTAACTACAAGAGTCGGTTACAAGTTGACATCGAAATATCCTAGTGTCCGGCAAATCCCTCAGTATTCTCTACACAATTGATTTCTCTATACAGAGGGACTTGCCGGACTATAGTACTATGACTTAATGAAAACCTAAATATGGTAACCAATATTTTTTAACTAATAAGTATAATACATACAACAAAATAAGAGCATTTAAACAACAAGTTTATATAATACATACTAAACACTTATATAGATTTCCCACCCACATTGAGTAGAATTTTAGCACTAGACCAAGAAGCATTTGATAAAAATCGTTTGGAACGATACGTCTCTCTTTCCATCGACAAGTCAAACTTAGTCAGGGGAGGTCAAGCGAGACGATTAACCGAGTAGGAATGCTTGGAGATAAGACAAGAAGGCACGCAAGGTTGGTTTCAGGTCACTTCCACTTCTAAAGTAGGGTAACATTAACGGCCTCCTCTTCCCCTCGCGGCGGTCACAGGTACATCTGATACCGGCTCCCGCATTCTTGGAGCCGTTCCCGGAACCAGAACACAGCTGGGACCCTGGAGTGAACCACCAGGCAGTGGGCGTGACAACCTTAAACACGGGTTTAAATGTCCAAATAGCTTCGTGTCGCTGCCGCCGCGTCGTTTTTGGACGAGGAAAGGTAAACACATTCCGCACTGACCGGAGGGGCAGAAAATTGGATCATTAGCATTTCTGACTCGAAGCGAAGGACATTCTCTTCGACTGGTTTTTAAAGAGACGTTTTGAACTGCTCAATTGGCTGGCTGGTACTGGAGGGGTGGAGGGGGTAATAAGGTGCAGAGTGGGTGGTGTGATCAGTTTCGGAGATATTTGTATAGTTGAAGAGACTGTCTTTCCTTCTAATACATTTTTAAACTTTTCCTTCTGGAGATGAATTTACTGCAACTGATGGGTCAGGGGTGTGTGTAAGGTTACATCATACCTACCAGTACATTACCTTTGACGCGGAATTAAAACATAAAATACAAAATAAAAAGTTGTGTCCGATGACAAAGATGAATGAAGCCTGTGGTAGTCGTAGTACCCTGAATTTGTTGTCACCCAACTTTCCAATAGCATACTTAGGCCATCTCCGAAAAAATAACTTATTAACATGTCAATATAGGAATATATTTTATTTTACAGTTCCTGTTTTTGTGGATATATTTTGATAGTTTCCTCATACACGCCCCTTTGTCAAAAACTTTTGGGCACAAATATAGACTACTTTAGTGGTCAAAATAATTGGCTTAAAAAGTCACAGCTTAGAAAATGTTTTAGCAATATTGCAATATCCCGACGCCACAAAACACTGCTCACAGTGCGTTGATCCATGCCGTCTCGAGGGTACGTTGCCTTTGACAAAGAGAGCGAAGGGGTGATGAGAGTTGAGTGACCAATGTACAGTCACAGGCACAGGCAGAGACAGTAGCTGCACGTGTTACCGGCTTGGCTAGTGTGTCACCCTGGACACTTGTTGAACACTTTCACAACTCCGACACAAGTCATGAGCAGTGTTGCAGTGTTCCGACGCTTCGGTGTGCTGCTGTCACAAAGACTGCGCGTGATGATGAGAGTTTGATGGTCCAGTCCAGTCACAGTCGGCAGCCACAGGTGTCGCATCCATCGGTTCCGCCTCGGGCACGGACCTCGGACCTTCTCGTCTTTGTTCCTCGGCCTTGGCGGCTCTCGGACGCGGTCGGAAACGGAGATCTGGAGGAAAAAACGCGTGAAGAACACGTCTTGTATGTCGCGACGGCCGGGGAAGGATTGTTGTTCCCTGCATTGTGTTTTTACTTTTCTACATTTAAGGACAGCTAGCGTGTCAGTGTCGAAAGGAAAATATAAATCCGATGGTATTTCCATCCTCCATTATTAGGAATTTCAAGTTGAATAATTTTGTAAAGTTGTTTTCTCCATAGTGATTTTTAGGGTTTTGGATTACAATTTTTAATCGGTAATGGTATACCAAAGGAAAGGTCCTGCATTAATAATTTTTTTTAACTAACATTTCAAAAAAATCGAAATGAAGTTTGGTAACGATTTGAATTTTAAGTTAACATGCCCATCAGCTCGGGAAAAAAGGTATTTATACTGAGTTATCAGAACCGGGTTTCGAAATCAGTTGTTTTACTAATTTAAGACATTTTTGACAGACAGTTTTAGTTTTGTTTACAGCAAATAAATTATACTTTGACTTAAAAATGGTTTGTATCCGGTTTCACCTCGTCAATTTTAATCACACCGCCTTGAAGAAGCACACATTTTGTTGGTTCATTAAAACATAATAATGTACAAAATTAGTTTAAAAGTAAAAGCAATCAAACTGAATTTAAATTGAGCGAATTTACCAAACTGCATTAAAGATTCTTTAAGAAATTTATTTTTAAAATTGACTGTGAATATTTTACCTTAGTTTACCTTGCGATATTTTACGTGGTATTTTGACAAGTCTTCATTTTCGTCCCAAACCGATCACTTCCGCTAGCGACGGCTGACCTCGAACCTGCGACTCAGGTGTTCAGTTTCGCCACATCTCAACCATCAACACGCTGTTGTCAGACAATAGGACGGAAACACTGTAATTAGGTCGTTCAGCGACGTTTATTGTTGCTGATAATAATCGCTTCGATTTATTGTCTTCACGCGAACGGCTTTTGTTCAAGGTCGCTTTCATCGCTGATACGATATCGTGTGAACTTTCAACGGCCTGTTTCCGTCGGAATTAAGGAGTTGGATCGTATTGTTAAGAAGAAAGGTTTTCTTTTGTGTAGATGAAGTAGTGGATCCTTTAGTTAGGTAATGGACCAGCTTACGAGTGGGCTCCGGTCACAAAATATATCTTGTTTTTACCTGCTTCTCCCATAAGACCAATGTTAACTTTCAAAGCCAGTCCCTCCTCAACGGATTATCCGAAATCATTGATTTATAGTTTATTTTAAAGATTAAAAAATATACCTAACGTTTTCAGTCAGCAAAAATTCGAGGTCATAAATAGCTCACCCATTCAAAAATCGCGATAACTTTATTGTTAGTAAATTTTAATTTGTAACTTATGCCTAACTAGTCTACATTTTTACCATTGAGAAGGAGTTTCCTCACCTCCAGATTGCAATCTAGTTTTAACACCCGATCCGTTATCCCCCCTAGTATTCATTGGGGGTCGCCTATTAAATTCCCTTTAAGACCAACTTGGATTCGTTCCACTCTCGAGTTTTACTGGGTTTTAACCAGGCGAATGGCCCGGCTTTAACTCCCCCGGCAGCTGCTGCGGGTGGAATTGAGTTAACCTTCGCCCCAGCGGCTAGACAGACAGACAGACGGCTACGGTGACGTCACCTCATTAGCGGCGGTTGTCACCCACATACATGTGGTCGCCGGATGTTTTAGGCCTGTTTGGGGTGGACAAATTTAGATTAGACTTCTGCCCATTGAGGTCTGTTGGTATTAGGCCTACTGGAGACAACGCTAATCAAAACATCGCAAGTCTTTCATTTTGTGGCAAGTCAAAGAACTAATCGTGGAAAGCCAACGAGTCAACAAAGAGAATCAAATAAATAAATTAGTCAAGATTTGAAAATAAATTAACTCGTATTTGTTAATTTGTTCATAGTTTATCATATTTCACATCAAGAATATATACGTAAATAAAACGAACAAAATTAATTTGTTTCAATTTTGATTACTCTTATTTCAGCGATTTGCATGAGTAGATTCACTTAGAAGAACCGAACAATCCAGTACTGCGGATCAAGGAACGATAAATTTGCAGCAGTGTTCCAACCTAATAAAATCGCCGGCTCGTTTTCTCGACGAAAATAGTTAACCAATGTTGTCTCCAGTATTACCAATAGACCTCCTTGCTTCTACCTCATCCTAATTTGAATTGTAGACAGACCGACGTGGCGCGCTTTTAATTCCAATTAGTTACGGTGTTGGTAGCCCGTAATAGGTGACTAGTACCATGTAATTTAAGCATTAAAGAACCGCTAGTTCAGTAAATTTAGTCAATGGGTCGACCCCCCTCCCCCACTTACGGTTATCTAAAAGCGTAGGTGTAAGATGTGGAAAGCAGTGCACTCGAATTACAATATAAACATTCCTATTTTTAAGACAGATTCATGGGTAGTTATAACATCGTATAGGTTTGATAACAAACTTTATTTCAAGTCCAAGAACTAGATAATAAATCGTTTTGAAAGACTGTATTTACATTTTCATAAACAGTCCTTTTTATACAATTAAATAGTTATAACAAGGTCATGGGTTTTGATGATTTTAAAGCTTAATTTATTGCTAGTTTTAAGCTGAACAATTTTTATTTTTAAGTTAACGTTCCAATTTATTTATCGAATTTACGCAAACACACACGAAACAACACAAATATATATACAGCTTTTCACAAATAATAATAATAATCGTTCTACAATTTTTAAATATTTATTATTTGAATTTTTTGGGTAATTTGTGTTCTTTCAAATGAGACATTAATCTCAAATGTCCCCAGCTACATATCTACAGCTACATATCGACGTCGACGATTCTCAGTAGTTCTTTAACAACAATGTAGAGTCAGCCACTCACGACAGAGACCTTGTTTCTTCTTTCTTCGGAGAACTGTTCGTCAAGCCATCACGCCGCTGAAAGGCGCCGGAGCGTGTCGGATATCATGGTCCACGGTCTCATTCCGTGTCGAGGTAGGCGTCTTCCATCAGCGAGGGAGTACAATGCCGACTGCAGGTCATCCCGTGCTCTTTGACGCTGACACCGAAATTATCCACGCTCGTCACGACCTTCTGACGTCACCGGAAGTGGCCAAAACTACTTGAGCTACGAAGAAAGAAGCAATTGACAAAGCTTCCGGTCGTAGTCGCACTTGTGAGTCACTGTCGAGTCAAATGATGCCGTGTTTGGAGGCGAATTCTTTGTCGCGTGAGGGAATAACCTCAAGTGATGACGCGTACTTGAGAATGCAGTTTAGGGGAGGACTCATCTACGTGAACGTAACTCGGGACGATGAATATAATTCGTACTAATCTATCTTTACCCGTTTGGTAAACAGAGTGTTTTAGAACGTACATTTTGCATACGTTTTTGTAATAAAATATCCCTCATCTTTTGTTTTATATGGCTGGTCCTTAAACGTACAATGAGAATTAAAGAATAATGTATTGCTAAAGTTTTGGTTTCAGTATTGGCTAATTTATCAGACGGTTTTTGTATTTATATTACTATCAATATAAAATACCGTCTTACATTTATGCGTCCTACAAAAGGTACAGCAGATTCCCCGCTCGGTTGATAACTACTTGCATGTTTATTTATACAAACTTTGTTATACCATCTGAACTTTAATATTATGTTTTGAAAATGATAATAGAAAAAACAATTTTTCGCTGTATTTTAACCGACTGTTGTGCCCACAGCGAGCCGGAACGGGAGCACGGGCAAGTACGTCCCCCGCGCCATCCTCCTGGACCTGGAGCCCGGAACCATGGACTCCGTTAGGTCCGGGGTCTACGGGGAGCTGTTCCGCCCCGACAACTTTGTGTTCGGCCAGAGTGGTGCGGGCAACAACTGGGCCAAGGGGCACTACACGGAGGGCGCCGAGCTGGTGGACGCGGTGTTGGACGTCGTCAGGAAGGAGGCGGAGAACTGCGACTGCCTACAGGTGAGGGAGGAGGGAGGAAGGGGGGTGATAAGGCCAGAGCTATCGGGGGAGTAAGGGGGTTGTAGCTCACACTGTAATACATGCAACACTGGAATTTAATAATTAGAATAACTCCGGTGTTGAACTTCTCAGTGCTTCTGTTCCCCTGATACCGCCCAAACATTTTCTGCACCACACACAACCCAAGAACACTTAAATTTTTACTGTATTCAAAAAAATTATGATGTTTACTAAAGTTTGTAAAAATTGTTTTTACTAATCCTGTACTGTATATTAAAATAAATTGGGGTTTTTGTATCCAAAGATTCTGAGTTAACCACTTAACGGATTTTCCTGATTCTTTTTTTTAAGGATGCACAATTTTACGAAGAAGGGAATGTTGAAGCCATAATTTCCATATAGAGTTTTTACAATGTTGATTTAATTTGTAAAAAGTCTAGCAACTGGTGCAAACATCTAGGATTGTTTTAAAATAACTTTAAGTAGTACGAGCTGCTCCCCCACAATGAGCTGTTCCCCCACAATGAGCTGCTCCCCCACAATGAGCTGCTCCCCCACAATGAGCTGTTCCCCCACAATGAGCTACTCCCCCACAATGAGCTGCTCCCCCACAATGAGCTGCTCCCCACAATTAGCTGTCCCCCCACAGTGAGCTTCTCCCCCACAATGAGCTGTTCTCCCACAATGAGCTGTTCCCCCACAATGAGCTTCTCCCCCACAATGAGCTGCTCCCCCACAATGAGCTGCTCTCCCGCAATGAGCTGTTCCCCCACAATGAGCTGCTCCCCCACAATGAGCTTCTCCCCCACAATGAGCTGCTCCCCCACAATGAGCTTCTCCCCCACAATGAGCTGCTCCCCCACAATGAGCTGCTCTCCCACAATGAGCTGTTCCCCCACAATGAGCTGTTCCCCCACAATGAGCTTCTCCCCCACAATGAGCTTCTCCCCCACAATGAGCTTCTCCCCCACAATGAGCTGCTCCCCCACAATGAGCTGCTCCCCCCACAATGAGCTGCTCCCCCCACAATGAGCTGCTCCCCCACAATATTTTGCGGATATAATTCTTTTAACAGCTGTTTTTTAATTAAGAAAATGTGATTTTAAAACTCGGAATGTAACTAAAATAAAAAGTATAAATCAAATATTTAGCTTCACAGAGACTTAGAACTTGAAATTATCTCTTAAATAACAATTAAGAATCATCAAAATTGTTTAAGAACTTTAGGAAGTGAGTGAATAAAAAGCAGGTATTTTTTAATACTGTATATAGACGTGTAAAACCATCAGCTTCAAAAAAATTGATCCTTGGACTAGAAGTAATGGAGTGAGGAGGTTTGTGAACAAAGGATATAGAGTGATCATCACAGGTTAATTATTATGTTTTAGTTTGTTATTACATGCAGCTTGTTTACATTAATTTGGAATCAAATCAGTTTGGATATGCAAGGTTTCTGTTAGAAGGACACTACCAACTCTTAACTCCTTAAAATCTCTTTCAGCAGAACAAAGAAACCTAGACTTAAGTTGATGAGCTTACCCAGCAAGCAGAAAGTAATAACACAAATGTTATGACAAATTTAATAATCCTTTTAGCGAGTTTCCCCTATAGGGAAGAAGCTATTACCGTGGTCGGCATGGTAAGACATAAGCCCGGGACCATGATAACTTTTTGTTTTGATTTTGAGGCCCCCAGATGCCAAAAACACCATTCGTTCAAATTCATGTATATATAGATGTGTCCGTAGTCACGATAACTTTCGTAAAAATGGTCCGATCTTGATGAAATTTGGTATAAACGTGTAAGGCAGCATCTATTTTCATGATTTCGAAACCCAAGCAGCTCACTCTACTTTAAGGAAGGCTTTTTACCCCAAAAATTTTTATTTTTTTATTTGTGTACACATAATTTTTAAACCCAAATTTTGGTTTGCACCATTCAATTTAGCTCAAAAAAATAAACAATTTGGTATTTTGATCTTCACTCTACATCAATTGGTTACCGAGATATTGAAAGCGCTAAACACAGTACATTGTCCAATGTTAATCTTTTGGAGAATAATTAAAATTTTATATCTCGCTTATTAATGAACATATAGTGATGAAACTTGGTATGGTACTTCATATGGTTGGGGTTTACTGATATTTTAATACAAAACCCATTTTTTTGTCGTCCCCATGGCAGCAAACCTGCGTACTCAGCAAATATAATGTTATTCTTATAGAGAATGAAAGATTGATATCTTGCTTGTTTATAAACATAAATTGGTAAAATTTGGAATGTTCCTTTATCTGGTGGTAATCTATTTGTATTTACATAAAAACCATATTTTTGTTGTCCTTGATGCAGCAAACCTGCATACTCAGTCCTAATGTTTTCTTATGGAAAATAAATAAAATTTCATATTTCACTTATTTATGAATATGCTTTGATGAAAGATGGCAAGTGGCTTCATGACGTAGTGAAGTGCCGTTTTAAATTCGCAGAGTATGCAGGTTTGCTGCAACGGGGTATGTATTTTATTTTTTTTTAA
This sequence comes from Allygus modestus, assembly GCA_963675035.1. NCBI lineage: Eukaryota > Metazoa > Arthropoda > Insecta > Hemiptera > Cicadellidae > Allygus > Allygus modestus. Next base: position 71,637,096 of record OY776114.1, on the reverse strand, counting down.
AGTTTGTGTGCTTTAATATCCAATTTGTTATGAACACAGTAACACATACACCTCCTTCCCCTGCATACCTCAGTTGATCTGTGCTACACAAATATTTGATTTGGAGGCTAATGCTTTTACCAATAAAAATTATATTGTTATATTTTAAAGCTGGTTCAGTGTATTCTAAGAAACAAAACACACCAGGCGTTATTATTAAACAATATTGTTTGGTGTGTCAAACAACTTTAAACGGACCAGATAACATTTACCGGTTATCGTAATTCTTGTCATCGCGATCATCCCTGTTCCAAATGAAACTTTCCTCACCGGCTTTCTTCTATAAATATCAAAGAGCATTCCACCTCCAACTTTTATAGCTGACCTTTCAGCCAAATGAGGGCCTCGGGAAAGTAATGTCGCTTTGATGACCCGACATGCTGCGTGTCATGTTCCCAGAGAGGCATTTCTGCCATCCCCCCATCACCGCAGACCCGTCCTGTTAGACGACATGCAGCCAGTCATCCTGTTATTCCGCAGTAAATTCTTTCACCGCACTCAGCACTGAAGCAGCTGAAGATTTACAGCCCAGAAACGAGTATCATGACCATGAATTGTCTAGTTGAACTGGGTCAGTTTAAAAGACACTTAGGAATTATTAGCTGGCCTACTTATTGATCTGTATATGCATGACTGGCTAGAATTGAAATTTTATGGTTTGCGATTTCTAGTTATTTTACTGCGCACTTAACTGCAAGAGAGTAATTTGATTGGTAATTGCAGAGGAATTATCTATACACTTTCTCCTTGAATTGTGGAGAAAGCGCGGAATTCTCAGAGACATGTTTTGCATTGACTCGAAACAATGAGTTTTCAAATGCAAGTAATTTTGAAGTAATTATATCTGACCCAAGGCAGTGGTAATTGTACAACTTATTTAGAATCTAGGAGAGAGGAAGTCATTCACAGAAAAGAAGTTTTTGATTCCCATGAAGCAATATTTGTGATTTTACAGTACACCCATAATAATATTTCTTAAATCAATTTCTATTGCTTTTATATTTTTTTATATCAGCATTACAAATTATTACTTTTTAAATTTAACAACTGGAAACTTTCTTTATTTCTTTATTGGTATAAATCTTAATTGACATAATTAATTAATTTATGGTTAAGACTATATTAAATTAACAAAGTATGTTATTCTAATAGTTATCAATAAAATCTTGAAACTACAAAGTTTTGGTTTTGAAATGTATGTTATATTTTCGTTGTTGTTTTCATTTAAAAAGACTTCAATTTTGTATGGACATTTCTTATATAGGGAAGTGATATTTCTATTAAAACAGTTGACTATAATACTAATAATAATAATAATAATAATAATAAAAAGCTTTATTTTCACATATTAAAAGAAACATTACATAGTCAGTCAACAGCTGCACAACAATGGTCAACAATGACCGTCTGTTGGGTTGGCATAATTATAACGCCCATGCCTGTAATAAAATAGCTTTTTTTATACACTCCTGAAAACCCGATAACAAAATAAAAAACAAAAAATATACATATGTTTAACCTATTTAAAACAAAGGAAGAGTCATTTGTACAAAGAACAGGCAGCAGTACTAAACAAATGGAAACCAAAAACAAACAAAAATGTTTTACAAAAGGCAAATTAGAAGCCTCCAACGTTCAAATGAACCAAATGAACCAAATACCTTTATAATTTAATGCCCTGAATGGACCATTTGTTCCAAAAATATAGATTTTTCACTACAATTTTGCGCTGATATTTATGCATCTACATTTGTAGAGAATCTATGACAGAAATAAAAATAGTTTTAGAAATTATAGCATATACACACACAAATATATTTACTATTTATACATAAATAATAATAAATGCGAAGAAAATTCACCTAACCTATGTTAAATTCTTGCACAAGTTCCCACCTATATCGGGTGGACCGATGCTTCTAGGTGTCAAATGCTTCAAGCAAAGATTATGTGTAAATACTTGATCATTGTATGTTGGATTATTTGTAAATTAAAACAGTTGACTATATAACCATTCCCATATTTAATAAACAACCTACATATTAAAAGAATGAAATAGATTGTTTAAGTAAAATCAATTTTTATGTTTTCAACTTTAGGATTTAAACGCTTCAATGAGGTGTAATATCGATTTGTGATAGAAATGTTTGATTGTTCCAGGGCTTCCAGCTGACCCACTCCCTGGGAGGTGGCACTGGCTCCGGACTCGGGACCCTCCTCATATCCAAGATCCGGGAGGAATATCCGGACCGGATCATGAACACATACTCCGTCATGCCCTCCCCTAAGGTTAGACTTTCCCTGTTGGAGTGATGGGTATATTCAAACAAAGTATGATTATGATGAAAGGTGTAAATGCTCTTTATTGGTTGTCTTTTGTGAGCGGATCATCAAAGGATAGAGATCCTGGGGAAATATATAAAATTGCTTGTTTATATAATAAATGTTCGGTAAAGTGGCAAAATAGTAATCACAAATTTTGTTCAAAAGGTTCCAAAGCATAAGAGCAAAACAATGATTAGTGTTGAAAATACAATATAGTAAACAAATTGGTAAATCAACAAAAGTTCCTGTAATAGTTCTTTATAATAGTTCTCATAAAAACTTTAACAATCAAAATATACCTTGTTTATATTATTTAACGTTTTCTTTACCTTCACGTCCAACCCTGTTTGATGACAAGCTTGTCATCGTTTGCTGATTGGTTCCTGGAATCTGGATTCCAATATCAGCTACCTCTCGTAGACATTTCAAATTTTGATAGGCCTACCTTCAAATTTAAACATGAATGACTTGATTCACCATGTGGACTCAGTTGTCTATTGCCAGCCAGCAAAACAAGTAATTTGTGTTTAAATATGCATCTTTGTATGTATTGTGATTTTAATATTTTAATTTTTGACAAAAATTTCCCAAAACAGAATAATTACATTTTTTAACATCCCTGAAACATATGTAGGATAGAATCTACTTAGAATTAGAGCTATTCACTAAAGTTATGTAAACATTTATTTCAACTAGCTGTTACCCGCGGCTTCGCTCAAAATATTAACCCGACCAACACTATCGAATCTTTGTTTAGTTTTATCACATGACTTCCTTTATCCTAACTGACAAACAACTACAGGTGGTAATTTTATAAATGATCTCCCATAAGATTTGCATTGGATCTTACAGGACCAGTGGGGAGGATGTGGACGTTATCAGAGGAATGTATGTTAATGTGATATGTAAGCTATGTTCATGCATTTTAGCTTAATCGGTCCAGTAGTTTATAAGTGATGGAACTACAAATATCCATACATCCAAACGTTCACATTTTTGATATTAGTAGGATTGCCATAACAGTTGTGGTGGCATTCAACAATGAATACAAAACTTTAAATAATAAATTTTCTTATTAATTTGACAAATAATTAGTACTGGTATTTAATACTAAATCAGAGCATAGGCATTTAGTATTTCCCATGTTAGCCTTTGCCGTTTGTCTCAGGTATCAGACACAGTGGTGGAGCCGTACAACGCCACACTCTCGGTCCACCAGCTGGTCGAGAACACGGACGAGAGCTACTGCATAGACAACGAGGCCCTGTACGACATCTGCTTCCGCACCCTCAAGCTCACCAACCCCACCTACGGTGACCTCAACCACCTCGTGTCCCTCACCATGTCCGGAGTAACCACCTGCCTCAGGTAAACAACTTGTGTCACTGTACGAGATCTGCTTCCGCACCCTCAAGCTCACCAACCCCACCTACGGTGACCTCAACCACCTCGTGTCCCTCACCATGTCTGGAGTAACCACCTGCCTCAGGTAAACAACTTGTGTCACTGTACGACATCTGCTTCTGCACCCTCAAGCTGACCAACCCCACCTACGGTGACCTCAACCACCTCGTGTCCCTCACCATGTCCGGAGTAACCACCTGCCTCAGGTAAACAACTTGTGTCACTGTACGACATCTGCTTCCGCACCCTCAAGCTCACCAACCCCACCTACGGTGATATCAACCACCTCGTGGCCCTCACCATGTCCGGAGTAACCACCTGCCTCAGGTAAACAACTTGTGTCACTGTACGACATCTGCTTCCGCACCCTCAAGCTCACCAACCCCACCTACGGTGACCTCAACCACCTCGTGTCCCTCACCATGTCCGGAGTAACCACCTGCCTCAGGTAAACAACTTGTGTCACTGTACAACATATGCTTCCGCACCCTCAAGCTCACCAACCCCACCTACGGTGACCTCAACCACCTTGTGTCCCTCACCATGTCCAGAGTAACCACCTGCCTCAGGTAAACAACTTGTGTCACTGTACGACATCTGCTTCCGTACCCTCAAGCTCACCAACCCCACCTACGGTGACCTCAACCACCTCATGTCCCTCACCATGTCCGGAGTAACCACCTGCCTCAGGTAAACAACTTGTGTCACTGTACGACATCTGCTTCCGCACCCTCAAGCTGACCAACCCCACCTACGGTGACCTCAACCACCTCGTGTCCCTCACCATGTCCGGAGTAACCGCCTGCCTCAGGTAAACAACTTGTGTCACTGTACGACATTTGCTTCTGCACCCTCAAGCTGACCAACCCCACCTACGGTGACCTCAACCACCTTGTGTCCCTCACCATGTCCGGAGTAACCACCTGCCTCAGGTAAACAACTTGTGTCACTGTACGACATCTGTTTCTGCACCCTCAAGCTGACCAACCCCACCTACAGTGACCTCAACCACCTCGTGTCCCTCACCATCTCCGGATTAACCACCTGCCTCAGGTAAACAACTTGTGTGATGTCGCTAACTGCCTACCACGCCTCGTTGGAAGCCTTCATCGCTACGGTATCGCTGTCTGGGGTGGATCCTCTAGCCAAAACTTACATTGGGTCTTGTGGTACAAAAGCGAGCCCTTAGAGCTATTGCGGGGTTTTATAATATTGTCTGGAGCACAGAAATGCATAGAATCTTTTTTCGCTCAAGATTTAACGTAGATTAATTTGTTATTTCACACAATTTGTACTAGAACTCATGGTTTTCGGTATATTTACAAAAAACTGTAAAACTGTACCTTTTTACCCCCTCCCACAAAACCCAACGCTATAGGTGGTGCAACTTTTTATCGCTTATCACGAGGAGGGTGTGGAGGAATTTGCCACAGGTTTGAACTATTTTTGATGTTGACGTTTAACCCTAACTTTACTAGACTACATTGTAACTTCTCAGTTAGCCATCATAATTTGTAAATATTGCTCAACAACTAACTTACTGAATACATTTTTCCACTTAGTAAGTAGCAAAGTACAGAATTTTAGTTCGCAGTTGTGCACCACAAATAGTTAACCTGTAAAAAATTGTAAATATTGAACATTTTTCAATTATATTGAACAATTATCATTTGTGATATCAAAACTTTCCTTGTGAAATCACAAGGTATCGTTTAGCCCTATAAAATAAGCCATATGTCAACAATTTCAGTCAATCCATAGAGGAGGGACAGAATTTTGAGAAAGTTAACATTGGCCTTAAGGGATAAGTAGGTAGAAATGTTAAATGTTTCGTGGCTTTGAAAATGTTCCTGTCAGAGCCCACTCTTAAACCATTATTGTCGTATTATAAAATCTGTAGAAATCTCATGGTTTTTTAGATTTTTTCTTCAAATTACGTTACATGTTGTACTTTATTGTAAGTCATTGTACTTTATTCACAACCTTACAAAGATTTAAAATTTCAAATTTGAGTGAGTTATAGCACAATAGCAATGCTTAGTTAGGCCTTACCATCTTTATATGAATATATTATATTAATATTATACCACTCCTAGGGAGGAGTGGTATAATAAAGAGGGAGCTGACACTCCTCGATTTGTCTCTTTGATTCTTACCTCTATGTATACTCACCTTAAAAATAACTGTATTGCTTTGCTTTACACCTTTATAAGATAAAACTTGATAATCTTAAAATAACTTCATAACCTTTGCTCCGTAGGTTTCCAGGTCAGTTGAACGCAGACCTTCGCAAGCTGGCGGTCAACATGGTGCCGTTCCCCCGCCTTCACTTCTTCATGCCCGGGTTCGCGCCTCTGACGGCCCGCGGCAGTCAGCAGTACAGAGCTCTCAGCGTTCCCGAGCTCACTCAGCAGATGTTCGATGCCAAAAACATGATGGTTGCCTGCGACCCCCGCCACGGCCGTTATCTCACTGTCGCCGCTATCTTCAGGTATGTTGTGTTGTGTATCTGAAGTATACTGGGATGAGTTTATATATTGCAACAATGTTCCACTTTATTTTATATTTTTGCTTCTTCACGCCAGTGGCATTTTGTATTTAACATAGTTAGAGGACAATGTTCCAAACCTTTCGCTCCAAAATCCAAGACACTAACCGTTGGGCTGTAGCAAGGCACTCTGGATGTTGTGTACTTAAAACTTTAGGTATGTGTTTCAACCTGTAGGTAACAATTATCATTTTTTCACTAGAGAATAGTGTTTACACGGGCGCAAAAGGTGAATAAAAATAAATACAGCACTGTAGTTGTCAAGTAATTAAAAATATTATGAATAGCATTATAAGGAGTATTGAAGGCATGGTTTTCAGTACAACAAAATATCTATTTTTAATGTCCCTTTTTGATTTATTCTCTTTTGACTGAATAATAATTCAGGAAGTGTAAAATAAACAAAATAGTTATTATTGGAAGCAAGAGAATCTAGAGTAGCTTTACAAAACATGTGGGGGGATATGAATGCTGCAATTTTAATTGTATTTTAAAGTTAGTAAAATCAACCCCTGATGCAAGTCTCATGATGTGTCGGTGATATAGTAAGCCTATATTTCAATACAAGTACCGAAAGTGATCTTTTTCAGTGTGTTGTCAAAGATCCAGGTTTAATTTCATGGCTTTGCCTCACACGGGAATTTCATAAAGTATCGGAGAAAACTCTCGAGACAAGACACGAATGATAATTTTCATCATTCTGCAAAATGACACAAGAAAGCCAATAGGCCAAATACGTTTCTAACATTTGGTTGTGAATAACCAACATTTAATCAACTGTTTTGTCATAAAAGGGTGTTTCCATATTAAAATATGCTGAACTGAATTTAAACTCTATTTCACCATTGTTTAAACACAGAATAAATGACTATTGATGCTTTGCCAGCAAGATTTAATTTCGTAGTTTAGTTTATTTCATAAATCAGCTGATGCACGAGAAAAGCTTTTTTCACTACACTACTTTGATATCAGCTGTTTTCGATATGTGTTTATCACCTGCGAAACTTCCTATTTACATACAGATGTCAATGTTTACAGTACAATAAAAGACGTCTTACAACACTTAAAGATATATTTACACTTATACTGATTCACATACAGACGGTAAACGTATATAAAATATGGTACAAGGCTATCGATTTCGACCAGTGAGAGAACTCATCAGGCCAATGAGAGAACTCGAATCAAGTCGATAGCCTTGTACCATTTTTATTCATGTTTACCGTCTTTATGTGAATCAGTATAAGATTAAATATATTTTGAAGAGTTGTAAGACGTCTTTTATTACATCCCGTAAGTAATAACAACACATAATATGCTAATCTAAAAGTTGTTTACAGTGGAAAGTGATGTTTACTGTGGAAAATTTTCATTTTCCACTCTGGTTATCAAAGTAGTGTAGTGAAAAGTATCGTTCAAAACTCGAGTGAAAAGTGTTTTGCATGTTCTCGAACATTTGAAGTGCTCGACAAGTCTCACACTTCAAACATATGGTCTCGAACAAGCAAAATCTCACTTTCCAGTCTTGTTATGAAGTATACTATTCTCATGCACTTTTAAAAATGATCTGGAAAAAGCTGTTTTTGGATTTGAAAATATACGTTGAAAATAGCTGTTTTCGGTGAAGTATGGTGAACAATAATGTAATACAATGTTTTCCCGACAGAGGGCGAATGTCGATGAAAGAAGTGGACGAGCAGATGCTCAACATCCAGAACAAGAACTCGTCCTACTTTGTCGAATGGATCCCGAACAACGTCAAGACAGCTGTGTGCGACATTCCTCCGATGGGCCTCAAGATGTCGTCCACCTTCATTGGCAACACAACAGCCATCCAGGAGCTGTTCAAGAGGATATCAGAGCAGTTTGCTGCCATGTTCCGCAGGAAGGCGTTCTTGCATTGGTACACCGGCGAGGGTATGGACGAAATGGAGTTCACCGAAGCCGAGTCCAACATGAACGATCTCATCTCTGAATACCAACAATACCAGGTGAAGAAGCTGTTGTAGAGGGGTTTTACAAGCGGGTTGTGAAGGGGTTTTAAAGAGTAGTGGTAACTACATTAAAGAATAGTTAATTTTAGGAGAGAAATGGTAGCGAGGGACACCGAGCTTAGCATGTGGAGAACTCGCTGTAGTCACAAAAAAACTGTTTTAGATTTTCACTCTGTCTTAATCTCATGCAGAGAGATGAAAGGGACGCGTGTTCATGGTGGCTTTTGAGTTTTACAAGAAAAAAGATATTCTTATCCTGAGTTTTCCTGAGTTGTATTTTGTACGACCATAACCATTTTTTATGGTAAGCTTCCCATGTGGAAAACCTTTCCGACCCAGTACTGGACAGTTCTTGCCAATTTTGGAAGTATCCCAGAATCTGGGCCAGTACTGGCCCAGTCAACATTTTTTCCACATGGGTTGTTGATTCTGCATGGCTTCTATTCTCCAATCATTTTGAATAATTTTTGGCTGATCTTAACCTAAATGTATTTTTAAGAACTTGTTGAAAATGGAAATATGCTCTTCACTCTGCAAAAGCTACTGTTTCATTTTTAAGTTTGACGGTTTCACTCCTCTAGAACTGCTAACACTTAAACATTAAGAGAAAATAAACTTACAATATTAGAGATTAATGCCCGGAAAATGCATCAAGTTTTTTTTATGCATTTAAGATCTGAGAAATATCCTTTAAAGTACTAACCTCTGCAACAGGTCATCGAGTGAAATTATAAGTATAACAAAGTTGTCCTCTTAGTAATGCTGACAATTCCGATAATTTACCCAATAATTTATTCAAACCAGATATTTTCCCAATTTTGTGTTACTTGAAAATTTAATCAGAAAATTATCAACATTGTACACGAGTAACCCAAGGAGTTTTTTCAGTCTTCAGTACCCCTCATGTCTTATCTCCTTTGAGCTCCTCATCTCAAAATGTCATAAATAGTTGTCAGTGAACTCTGGAAAGAATAAATCAGTATAGGTTCATTCCAGGAAATAATATTTACAACATTATTCAACCAAAAGATAATGGCGGTTTTATTGGGGCTCATTCAAAACATTTTGCTTTCAGGAGGCTAGTGCTGAAGAGGAGTTCGACGAGACCATTGAAGACAACGAAGAAAATGCTCAAGACCAGTATGACTAATGAATAACCTGGTAAGTTTATTAATTTTATATTGCTCATTAAACTTTTACAAATATCCTTCTTTATTTATAACTAGCAGTTACTCGGCGCGCGTTGCTGCGCCCAAATTAAGTTGTTTACAGAAATAAAGCTATTTTAATAGTTTTTAATATAATAAAAAATGTCAATGGAATAGAAAGTAAGTACATTAATTTTATTGTAAGGCCAAAGGATAAACAATGTTTTTTGTCTTTTGATGTGGTGTATAAATGTACAAATTTTAATTACAGCTGTTAATTTTGTAAACACTAAATTTCTAAAACCTGACACTGCACCCTTGTATGCCCTCTGGGTCGGAGCCCTTTGGACAGATTTGCACCAAACTTCACACAAACAGATGTTCTTGAATAATGCTTAATAATGCCTGAAAGTTTCATTACAATCTGTCGAGCGGTTTCGGAGTCCATAGGCTACATACATATATATATACATACATACTTCCTCTTTTATAGATATAGATTCTAGTGGGTAAATTCCTTAAGTGTTAATGTAGATGTTTGGCAGTTTAAAAGAGATGCAGCAGTGATAAAGTGTAAGGCTTTTAGAAATAAAGGGATATAACTACATTCATCTAAAGTCTAAAATATATACAGCCGCATGTGTAACTCACTAACTGACTGACTGACTGAGGTATACGAATTCTAACCCACTTCTAGATATGCTAGGGTCTTGAAATTTGGCATGCACGTAGCTTAATGTTTGAAAACTCTAGGAAAATTCACAACATTTCCAATTTTATATTACATTTCTCTTTACAATTGAAATAAGTAATTTAGTTCCCGTTTTTGAGGTTAACTGATGTCGGTAATGCAGTATGAAGATCAATTGGTATGTTGTACTGGTTGTATTACGAATTTAAATATTTTTGTTATTAAACTCATTTATTTTTAAAATGTTTCATGTATTTTCTACATACGCCAGGCGTACAAATGAAATTTCTTATACATCACAAAGATGATCTAAATTAAGTATTCAAAATTAATTTGTTAAATTGTTCTCTTAATGAAAGCTTCTCATGAACACCACACTGTGAAACGGATTCTAAACGATCTACAACGAGGTTTTATCATCGCAGATAATATTTACAAATTACTTTAACGAATTTAAAGTATTTACTCTCAAATAAACGCTAAAACCAAATAATTAGCACATTAAGTAGATTTGTTGGTCTTTTGGTTGGTTTTTGTTTCACATAGTTTGTGGGAAAAGCCACATTAATTAGGTTAAATATGTTACGGTAGTATAATCCATTTAAAAATACAAGTTGTCAAACGGTACAGTCAACAGCATAGGGAAAAACGAGAAAAAGCGGTATGCGGAGAAGGGGTCTGCAGTATTATGTGATTCAGCAGTCCTCCTGTATAAGAATTTAAACGCCTGAAAAAAAATAAACATGACATGTTATTATTTTTTGCTTAGTATTATTGTATTTTAGGGCCACTTAAAGGATCAAAAGGATTGTTATTTAGGAATCATAAACAACAGATACTTTATAGCTATTATATATGTTATGTTTATGTTGTGATGATTTAAATATTTACAAATTAGAAAACTTCACATTTAAAATATATTTATTTGTTGTATGGATGTAAATTATTTCTTTACAATGAAATGATACATGGAGGTTTGTATTTCGCCACATACTATTTATATCTTAGTTCATCGCATCAAAAATAAAATTGTGATTGAATTATTCTTGTAATAAAAGCTTGTCGTGAACGCCACTGTATTCTAGACGATATACAACGGGGTTTCCCCCTACAAAATCAGAAATCACATCTTGATGGCTTATGTGTGAAAAATCAGTTTCATAAAGTTTTTACTTAAAAAAAAACTCTAGAAGCCTTGTTATCAGAACACTATGTGGATTATTTTAGGTAATTAATCAACATTGTTTAGTTGCTACAAACATAATATTTTATAGTTGCAATAGTTTTTGAAGGTAGTTTAAGCCATTTAAAAATACAAGTTGTTACATAAGGGTAAAACTTAAAGATTTTCTTTTTGATATTAATTTATTCTACACACTTAATTTGTATCTGATGGCCTATTAATTGTCACACGATATTTCCCTTCCAGGGCCTCTTTTCCTAAACTATACCTAGAGTCTTATAATTTAGCATCTAATTTCTGAATACTATGACCTTTACAAAACTATAATCAAATTAACAATTTAAATTGTTTCAATCCCTCAAAAAAATTGGTTAAACATCGTTTCATGTTTGTAAGCTATGATCCTGTAAAAAAAATCTTTGCAATGCTACAAGTCTTCTGACACAAATATAGCATAAGATGGGTTTTTACATTCTGTTAAGCACAAAGTGCATAACATACAAGAAAAAAGCATTTAACAAATCTATCAAAGTTAAAATATTTCTATTTGTTGCTATTTTAACCATGAAAACTGGGTGTCTCACTATACAGATAAATACTCAGTATGATGCTAGATTTTTAAAATTTTACTATTTGTAGTTTTAACTGCATTAAAAAAATAAAATGGCGAATAATAATCAATTCAAAATGTAGTACCTTTTTAGTTGAGCTCTAGCAGCCAAACGGATGGTCCCATTGAAAAACGAAGAGCTTTACGTGGCACGGATTTGAGACGATCTACAACTTTATCCTATGACTTTTTGCCGTTTCTTGACCTATTCACCCTTCACGCTAAATTTTTCAAATTTTAGCAATTTTTCAAGATTGATTCGTTGTTTTTCCAATTGTTTGTCTTTCTAATATATAACATAGAGGCCTAATATTTGACACACAGTATCCCTACATTCAATAATTATCGAGCAGGAGTCATACGCCCAAATTCTTTCACTTAAACCTCCCAAAAAATACAACGTCTTTAATCTCCTGTCGATTTATTGGTTTTATTTTTATTTTTGTTGTATATTTTACATGTTGCGCTCCACCGAAGGCAAACCCCCTTATAAATTATGCCCTATTTGCTGCAGAAGGCTTCTAGTTACTCAGAAACATAGCAATTTAGACTGTTATTGGTGCTTTTATTCCTTATAAGGTTCAAAAGATGTCTTATAACAGTTTACAGACAAAGTTTAAAGACAACAATCAGGGTAGGGTTTTAATTTTTTACAAGCACTTACAATATAATATGTGGAGGGCTTCAAATTTAACATACAATAAGTCTTCAAAACAAAGTATAATCCAGCAACAGCCGTATGACCAGTTTTGATGATTTCAGCCCCCTCAAAATAATTTAAATCTTGGAAAAGATTATTCAATTTTAGGTTATTCAGAGATTCTGTGGTTTTCCCCGTCACTTTAATGTACTTGATATATGCCTAATGTTTGGCACTCAATAAGTTTACACCACATTTGGTATGTAGCAGAAATCATATGACCAGTTTTCATAATTCATCCCAAACCATAAGCCATCAGAAAACTAAAAACCTAAACATCTGCTAAATTATCTTATTTCTACTAGACAATTTTTCATTTTAACCCCCCTAAAAAAATATTTAATTTCCCCCAAAAAAAAGGCTTATTTTAAAATTCCAGTTTTTGAGCTCTAGCGGTTAAACGGATTGTCCTAACACAAAACGGACACCACCATGTGCTACGGATTTTGCAAGATCTACAACTTTAGTCCTATGACTTTTTGTCGTATCTCGTCTCCTTCACCCTTAGATAGCTCTAGATTTTTTCAAATTTTGAGATTTTGCGGTAATTTTTTATTTCCCATCACGTTAATATACTTGATGGAGGCCTAATATTGGGCACACAGTATGTCTACATCACATGTAGTAAATAACAGCCGAAATATGACCAGTTTTTATTAATTAAACCTTTCGGAAAAACAAAAACTCTTAAAATCTATAGATTTGACCGTTTTCTAAGTATAAGTAGTAAGGAAATGCCGATTCTGGAGCAATTGTTATTAATTATAGAATACACGCATCACCATTTATACTTTAACTAGGATCGTGAGATATGGAATGCGTGTGCGTTGCACCTTTTATTCCCAAATCCTACTATTTTTAGTTTCAACTATCTCAAAAAAATAGATAATTGTGAATACAAAAATCAAAATGTAGACTTTTTTATTGGAGCTCTAGAGGCCGAACGGGTTGTCCTATCGAAAAACGAAGACCACCACGTGCCACGGATTTTAGACGAACTAAAACTTTGGTCCTATGACATTTTGCCGTACCTCCCCACTTCACCCTTAGGTAGCGCTAGATTTTTAAATTTAAATTTTTTCCAAGATTTTTTCGTGGTTTTTAATGTTTTGTCGCTCTAATATAGAACTTAGAGGCCTAATATTTATCACACAGTAGTCCTACATTACAATTAGTACCAAAGCAACACTCCCACGCCCAGATTAAATATCTTAAACACCAAACAACATCAATGTCTTTGAGCTTTTGTAGACTTTTTCGTGTTTTTCGGGTGTATTTTTTATGTTGCGCTCTGTCGAATGTAAAATCCCTTATAAATCATGTCATATTTGTTGCAGAAGGCTTGTAGTTACCCAAAGGCATACTATTTCAGGTTGTTAACGGTGGTCGTATTCCTCATCAAGTACTTAGGTAATGCATGGAGGCTTAAAATCTTACATACTACGTCTCCATGCAAACTAGTATTCATCAACAGGCATATGACCAGATTTTATAGATTGAACCCTTATAAATAATCAAAGCCTTGGAATAGTTGTAGAATTCAGGTCTTAAATAGAATTTGGACCAATTTACATTAAACTGTGGCCAAACAGCGACCTGGGGGCGAAGCCCCCCACAGGGGTCTGGGGGCGGAGCCCCCAGCGAGCGAAGCGAGCGGTATGTTATATAACAGTAACATGATGCCATTATACTGTCATCATTCTGTTTTGTTGCCTCCTGTTTTGTCCTCTCCTCATGAATTCGTTACATAGATGACTGCTTTTACAATATTGACATTCCTAAATCTAAAGCACTTTGTATTACAATTTTACTCCATATTTTAAATAGAATTTATTTTGCGTGTTTTCAGTTGCTAGTTTTTATTGCTTTACTTTGCATGGATTTTCTGTCTTGTCACATAAATGAATAGGTAACAATAAGGTTTTAGTTAGTTATTTATTATAATACAAACAGCTATATATATATATATATATATATATATATATATATATATATATATATATATATTATTTGTTTTCATTTTAGGTAAGCTAAAACAACCAGAACAAAACAAAATGTCTTTGAAAACACCATTTAAAAAAAATATCTCTAAAGTAGTAAAACAATTAGACAACCATGGAAATCCTTTGATTCAAAGAGAACATGTTCCTAGTATAATACAATTACATTGTATTGTATTTTAAGCTCTGATACTGGCATTACAATACTAGCTTTACAATACTAGTTAAAATTGTATACGTATTGTGGAGCACTTGGTGTGGTTAGCTTTGTGTGTGTGTTCTTTTTTATGGATTGTAGCTTTGTGTTTGTGTTATTTTTTCATAACGGCGTTACAGGAATGCTCAGAGCTTGCCTATTTGCCCTTCGGAAGTTGCTCAACAGCCAACTCTGATGTTATGTTGACACTTTATTACGGGTGTTTTTATCCACATCTGATATACGCTCTCCCAATTAGGGACTTCAAGAGTTCAAGAACAAAGTATATTTTTCGGCTTTAGAAAAAGGCTTTCCGTATTTTAATCCACCTAAAAAGAAACGAATCCTGTAAATCACTTTTCCGTCAGAAGAAAATCCTCACGTTTCCTAGCTTATATATTTCAAACATTCAATGTATTTCAATGTACTTCATATATGATCTCTACAATCAGGTCATTTTATAACTACTCACTCCGGCCACGTTTAAATGTCCCAGTTCCAAAACACCACACATCATTTTTTCAGCATAACATGTCATATAACTGTGCGAAGCTATTCAAATCTTTCCCTGCATATCTTAAGGTGGAGCTCCCCTTGAAGAAATAACGCAAAATCCCAAAAGAGTTCCTTGCCGATAAGGGGTATAACAGTCCTCATGATGTTCTCAACCAAAGTTCCTTGTATTATTTCCAAGTAAAAATGTATATACTTATGTTATAGAAATTCTTTCACATGAAAAAGTTAAATACCCCGTTGCAGCAAACCTGCGTACTCAGCAAATTTCCAATGCATATATATGAATCTTAATACCACGTAAAGCCACATACCAAGTTTCATCAATATACATTCATAAATAAACTATTTATGACATTTTAATTATTCTCCATAAGAATACCATGGCGGCTGAGTATGCAGGTTTGCTGAAGCGAGGAACACAAAAAATGGATTTTATACAAATATAATAATAACTGAACTAGGTAAAGCCACATACCAAGTTTTATTAATGTATGTTCATAATTAATGGAGATAACATTTTACTTATTCTCCACAAGAATAACATGGGGGCTGAGTACGCAGGATTGCTGCTACGGGAACTATTGAAAAAAAAGTTGTTCGTGCAAACATCAATAGACCACAACGATGGTGGCGCGCTTGGCCAAGCATGCCTGGTTGGGTGGTGCGGTTACACTAGAAGCAAGCAAGTGCAAGTGATCTATCCCAGTTGATCAGTCAACATGGAACTGTCATTAGATAAGGACATCGTGCTAAAAGGTGGTGTTTTGAATTGTTATTGTTGGATTTGGAAAAAAGTTAGGAGGGAGTCAGCAAATGAACATTTTTTGAACCGAGAAGTCACATTTTCCTTGATCTTAAACAACCGGAAAGATCTACATATATTTGAGATACGTTCTATTACATTTTATAGAGGTTAACTCCAAAAATACTATAACATTCCAATTTTCGACATTACATATATCACGTGAAGAAAAGCTTATGGTTATCTTGAGGTAATGGGTAAATATACGAAACAGTAACGTTAAGAATAAATGTTAGGAAAATAATACCACCATCACAGAAAACCTACGTACTCAGTGAATTTTGTATATGAAATTAATATAATCAAATCTTTCTACAGTACTACATAAAGCCAATTACCGAGTTTTATAAACATAAAATGATAAATAATTTATACATAACATTTTATTTATCTCCATAATTAGGGCTGAGTATGCAGGTTTGCTGCAACATGGAAGATAATAAATATGGGTTTTATGAAATTATCAATATAACACAACCAGGTAAATCTACATACCAAGTTTTATTAATTTATGTTCATAATTAAGGTAAATATAATACCCCCGTACCAGCAAACCTGCATACTCAGCAAATTTCAAATGGAGATATAAATGTCTTAATACTACATAAAGCCACTGACCAAGTTTCATAAAAATATATTCACAAATATGCAATATATACAATTTTAATTATTCTCCATAAGAATAACATTGGGGCTGAGTACGCAGGTTTGCTGCAACAAGGAACACAAAAAATGGGTTTTTATGCTAATATAAATATAGCTCAATTAGGTGAAGTCGTATACCAGTTTTTATTCATTTATGTTCATAATTAAGGGAGACAGAGCATTTAATTATTCTCCATAAGAATAACATGGGGGCTGAGTACGCAGGTTTGCTGCTACGGAAGCCTTTGGCATAAAATTTTTTTGGAGCAAATATCATTAGACCACAACAAGATGAAGCTGTATACCAAGTTTCGTCAGTATACGTTCATAAATAAGCGAGATATAAACATTGTCTTTCCTCCATAAGAATAACATTAGACAACGTACTGTGTTTAGCACTTTCAATATCTCGGTAACCAATTAACGTAGAGGAATGATCAAAATACCAAATTGTGTGTTTTTTTAAACTGAATCCGATGGCGAAAACTAAAATTTGACTTTTTCAAAAATTATATGTAAAAAATTCAAAAAACCCATTTTTGGGGTACAAACCCCCCAAAATACCCCTTCGGATAAAGCGATCTGGCTGGTTTACGAACTTAAAGTTATAAATGTTGCTTTACACGTTTATACAAAAGCAAAAATACAAAAAGCGTTTATACAAAAGCATATATATATATATATATGTGTGTGTGTGTGTCTGTGAGCATGATAACTCTCGTAAAAATGATCCGATTTTGATGAAACTTGGTATAAACGTGAAAAGCAACATTTGTGACTTTAAGTTCGAAAACCAGCCAGATCAATCTATCCGAAGGTGTATTTTGGGGGGGTTTTGTATATATATACAGTTTCGAACGAATGGTGTTTTTGGGGCCTGGGGACCTCAAAACAAAAAGTTATCATGGTCCCGGGCCTAGGTCTTACCATGCCGACTACGGTAATAGCTTCTTCCCCATAGGGGAAATTCGCTAAAACTACTTATTCTCCATATAAGAGGGCTAAGTATGCAGGTTTGTTACCAATCGATCTAGGGGCGAAGCCTCCCACAATGGTCTAGGGATCTAGGGGTTGGGGAAGTGGGTTGGTAAGGGAGGTCTAGGAGGGGAGAGGGTTGCAAATTATCTATTTGGGTATATGAGATATAGCATGCATGTGCCTTGAAACCTCAAATATCCTTAAACATTCCCAAACTCTACTATTTCAGTTTTAACCCCCTCATACTTAAATAACTTCTGATTTGTCTATTTTTTTATAAGTAGTAGTATAATGTTGGTTCTGGGTCCTTAATATGACACCACTTTCACTTGAGCTAGGTACCCGGGCCACTGCCACGGGAACTAAGCACCCGAAAACTACCTGGGGGCGAAGCCCCCCACAGGGGTCTGGGGGCAGAGCCCCCAGCGAGCGAAGCGAGTTGTACATGTACAAGTCAATTGGGAAATTAAATCACTCGAGTGGTAATGGGATTGTTTCTAAACTTTATCTGAACTCTCAAATCTTTATAATCTTTATACTTACCTTTAGCTAGCATACAACACTGTTATATCAGATGTACAGAAATACTATATTCTATTTTTTTTATACAAATGGTCTTATTAACAATGATCAAATATTAAACCAGGTGAGCCCATCTTTTTAAAAATGAATAAGGTTAAGGTAAGCGAATTAAAAAAAAATAAATAAATGAGAAGATTAGCCCCCATTTAGGTTACCTACACAAACTGACCTTCTCAAGCAGAGCTCATAGTTCCTGATGTACCGGTTCTATATTTTAGGCTTTTAACACGTTCAGCCCGATGTGTACCACCGGTGATACACGTCGGAATTTTTGAAATGATTAAAAATACGATACGGCAAACGGTAATCTGAACAAAAAGGCCGGGGCATTATTTTTCAAGAACATAATTCTGGCAAAAAGACCAGGTTAAGATGAGTTACAACCAGGTTAAGGTTAAGATGAGTTGCAACATTTAAACTAATATATTACCATCGAATTGTCTAGTTCGTTGCTGGTGTGAGTTCAGATTTAATTTCAAGTTCCTATTTATGGTATGTTATATTTGTAACTTTTTCCATAATTCCATGTTTTATTGAAGTGCCATGAATAATTTCACACTCAGATCTTTAAATCGTCATGGATGAATTAACGGTGTAAAAGAAGTTACCAGAAAATTACTTAGTATGAATATATACATTTTTCATAGTACCTCTTAGATAATTTGAAGTAGCTTCAGTTCATAGCTGGAGTTGTAAAAAGTAGAAAATAATCTAAATTTAAGTTTGTAACAGCATGACGTAAAGGTTAACTGACACAACAGTAAGTCTCAAATAATTTGTGTATTTTGTTTCAGAATGAAGATCAAATGGCTGACATTTTACAAAACTGCAATAGTGCCTTAAACGAAATGTAATTGAAACTAATGCTACATTTTGTATTGTAAATTATTTATATTAGCTATAGCTTCTATTCTGAAAGGACCAGACTTAGAACTGTTGCATTTAAAAAAGTATTTAATCTTCTTTATGTTTAACTTAAAATATGATTATCTAAAATTGTATGATTTTAATCAGATCTGCCAAAGAGAATTGTTTAAAAAATATTATCGATCTTTTTTGTTTGGAAAAGTGCTTTTCCAGTTATTATATCAAATCCAGTTATTGTAGTTTAAGTGTAATTTATTTTAGAATTAAGAAAATTGTCTAAGACTACTAGAGAATATATTTATATTTGTTTTATACTTTTTCACATTTTTGTGTTAGTAAATAAGTGATTACATCCGAAAGTCTTTTTATTACTCCCTTTTCAACCGATAGGCAGATAGACAATGCCGGCAAATGAGAGCTTGAAACCTCTTGCTGAGTGGCCAGCACAACAATAATTGGCACTTGTTCAGTCACAGTGCACTCAGCTCAGTCACGGTGCCCTCAGCTCAGTCACGTTGCACTCAGCTCAGTCACAGTGCACTCAGCTCAGTCACGTTGCACTCAGCTCAGTCACGGTGCACTCAGCTCATTCACAGTGCACTCAGCTCAGTCACGTTGCACTCAGCTCAGTCACGGTGCACTCAGCTCAGTCACAGTGCACTCAGCTCAGTCACGGTGCATTCAGCTCACTTCGTTTAGTCACTACACTTTAGCTCGGTCACTGAACACTAGCTCAGTCACTGCAGCTTAAAGTCATATCATATCATATTATATTCATTTAGAGCGTTTTTCAACAGTTTACAGTTAATTTGAAAATCAAATGGGATCAAATTACAACATACAACACATTGAGGCGAGTAGTTCTTTAAAAAGTTTAAAAAACTCATTATGGAAAACTACGTTTTTCACAAATTAAACTTTAATTATAAACCTTAAATACTTTTTTAGGGACTCCACCCTAAAAATGGCCAAAAACAGAAAAAATATTCAAGAAAATTTTATTGCTTGGATTTGTTCTCTGTTTTCTCCTGAACACATTGATGCATGATATGTGTAGAAAATAATTCGATATAACCATATTTTGAACCATAATTCCAAAGCATGCACTGGTATTTTTCTAGTTTTCAACTCTATCGACGTTCATATTCTAATCTTAGGCCTAACTTCCTAAAAACTAGTATACATTTAAATTATACATGTGTATATATATATACATTCTATAAACCCGTAAGTATTATAATCTTCTATGTTGGTCACACTGTGGTCCAAAGAAAATGAAAACATATGAGACTGTTGTATGTTATTGTTTATCAAAACATAAAAACAAAGTTTTGTTGACATCAGTTTTGATTGAGTAATATAAAATATGCAACAGGGTAAGCCTATGGCTCTGGGGGGTTGAAGGGTTCTGGTAATTATTTTTTAACCAAAATTGGTATACCCCCTATTTTTGGGGCGAGAAATTCATTAAAACCATCGCCAACCCCCTACGACCCCCCTTTTTTATTTAGGGGGGTAAAAAAAAACCTTTTTTACTTTTTTCCAAGTTGATTTTTTAAATTTTGTATTACATCCTAAAGAACACAGAACAACTTTAAAAAATGATACTGCCCCCCTAATTATTGAATAGGGGGGTAAAACAGTTATCTGAACGCCTTTTATAGGTGTCTGGGGGGTCGGGAAGACCCGAACAAGAAGACGGCTTCAAATTTTGTATACCCCCTATTTTTGGGGCGAGAAATTCATTAAAACCATGGCCATCCCCCTACGACCCCCCCTTTTTTATTTAGGGGGGTAAACCCCCCCTTTTTCACTTTTTTTCAAGTTGATTTTTTTTATTTTTTATTACATCCTAAGGAACACAGAACAACTTTAAAAAATGATACTGCCCCCCTAATTATTGAATAGGGGGGTAAAACAGTTATCTGAACGTCTTTTATAGGTGTCTGGGTGGTCGGGAAGACCCGAACAAGAAGACGGCTTCAAATTTTGTATACCCCCATTGTAAAAACCCCCATATTTTCCTTTTTTCAAATTGATTTTTTTTTTTTTTGGAGATAAAAACCCACTTAAGAACGGGGGGTCAACCAATAATAAAAAACAAACCAATACTTAAGCTGTGTAATAAGTTACAAACATAAACAAATCCCCAAGGTAACAAATAATGACTATAAATTATAACAAAATAATATTTAATAAGAAATTAGCAAACTTTAAGCAAAATAACAAATACAAAATTATTATATCCTAGGTAGAAATAAAGGTCAGTACATAAAACTATCACTAAGTATGTTGAATGCCGAGTTGTAACGAATGCCTATAAACCTGAAAAATACGGTCGTATCAGTAAAAAATCATTTTTAAAGTTGTTCTGTGTTCCTTAGAATGTAATAAAAAATAAAAAAAATCAACTTGAAAAAGTGAAAAAGGGGTTTTTTTACCCCCCCTAAATAAAAAAGGGGGGGTCGTAGGGGGATGGCGATGGTTTTAATGAATTTCTCGCCCCAAAAATAGGGGGTAAACAAAATTTGAAGCCGTCTTCTTGTTCGGGTATTCCTGACCCCCCAGACACCTATAAACGACGTTCAGATAACTGTTTTACCCCCCTATTCAATAATTAGGGGGGCAGTATCATTTTTTAAAGTTGTTCTGTGTTCCTTAGGATGTAATAAAAAATAAATAAAAAAATCAACTTGAAAAAAAGTAAAAAAGGGGGGTTTTCACCCCCCCTAAATAAAAAAGGGGGGTCGTAGGGGGTTGGCGATAGTTTTAATGAACTTCTCGCCCCAAAAATAGGGGGTATACCAATTTTGGTTAAAAAATAATTACCAGAACCCTTCAACCCCCCAGAGCCATAGGCTTACCATGCAACAGTGTTTATTACCGTGTTTATTCAGTGTAGTGTAGGATAACATCTCAATTATTTTGTCAGTTTATGATTAATTCAATTGATAGGCTAATCAGGTAACCATAAGCTTATGAACTATTGCATTTTGTGGTTATGTCTAGTGTATGATTCTTGAGGGCAAATATGGCTAAATATTGTTTATTAAAATGGCTCCAAAACAAAAATGGTTAAAAAGAGGTCTTCAAAAAATATTGTTTCCAAAAAGGCTAAAGCTAAATTAGCAGCGGAGAAAAGATGGAATAGAAGTTTGGGTAACGTTATATCAAACTTCGATACCCTGGCCCAACCGTCATTGGAGAATAATTCTGTGATTTTATATGATGTTGAACCTATTCCTAGTACTTCATCCGCACTTGATGTATCCACTAAGTCACAATTGAATCTTACAGATACAAATAAATTCTAGGCTAGCTGATATGGAAAATTCTCTAAATCTAGGCCTAAATACAGGGTGTGATTCTGAGAGCGATACTAACCCGAGGTACGCCATAATAAACATGACTAATTTAAAACACTTGATAGAAAGAGAGCTGCTGAGAAGATGCTCACAGTGTCTCACTCAGAATGCGAATGAAAGTTTGAATGGGGTGATTTGGAGCAAGCGTCCTAAAGTAAGGAACGTTTCTAGGCGAGCGATTGAGTTTGCGGTTGCTGAAGCAGTAGGCGAATACAACTTTGGTAGCAGCGTGATTACAGCATCAATGAACATCTCAGGAATTAAAGCTGGAAATGTCACCCATAAAATAATATACAGGAGGGACAAGGGAAGAATCAAGCATGCAAACATAAAGAAAAGGCAAAAATTTAAGGAATATCGAAGAAAATTGCAAATGATAAAAACATACCGGGAACAAAAACAAATAGAAGAAGAGGGTATAACCTATGGAGCTGGAGAATTTAAAAAAACTCTATGATTGTAAGTTTGGTTTAACCACTATCATTTGCAAATAATCTTAAGTTAAAGCAACAATACTAGTACTTTTTATTTCCGTGGTGATTTCCGAAAGTTACATTTTCCATGTTTTAATTTACGGGAAGGGACATAACTCAAGTTCTAAGTGACATAATTCAATAATTTTTTTATTTTAGAGGGGACATTCCATTCTATAATCTGTATCATGGAATATGCCAAATATTTGAAAATAAATTTACTATGATGATAAAAATAATAATTTTAATAAATTTATATGACTTATTTTTTGTTTACAAAACTTTTACAGAAATATTTTGTGCACTGACATTTCCATGCTACAGATTGTACATATACATGTGTTTTTCAAAATAAAAAAAGAAATACTAAGTTACTAAGTCTTATGCCTAACCCAAGATATGTTCCTTCCCGTGAACGTCTGTTTCTGAAAAAACTACCCCCCCGGTACTTTGGTATTATACGGATGCCACTATTTTTGGAGGTTAAATTTTTACCGGATACAAAGGATAACTACATAATTCGAAAAAACGTACTTTTATTGACTTACTGTACAAATTTTACATCATTCTGATGAGCGGTCTTTGTGTTGTGCCTCCCAAAAGGCAGCGATGTCCGCTAGGATCGTGTTGAATGCGTCGCCGCCGCTAGCAGCCAGACCCGATCGCCACAGGTACTCCGCCAAATATACAACGCGCTGCGGCAGTTATGTTAGGATGGGTTATCATAAAAATACGTACGGTTTCCTCTTCATTTCGAGGTAAATCCCACACCAAAAGAACGTCACTCATTATGAAAACAAATGTAACGTAGCGCACGGCAATAAATCACTCATGACACTGACCCAGATACAGGCGGTGACAGGTGATGCGCGCGCTCCGGTCAACGACCTGACCTTGGCCTATTTGGAGGGGGTTTGGCGGCCGGAAGTATGACTCATTCGGCGGAGGTATCATTCGATTCGTAACAAAACAAGGAAAGTCCTACAATCATTTTTATGATAACCCATCTTAACATAACTGCCGCAGCCCGCTGCATAAGGGTGGCATCCGTATAATACCAAAGTACCCATCCCCCAATGGAGGGAGGGAGGTAAACATACTAATATTTCATTTTAGCCTATGGCGTACCCTTACAATAAAAAATAAACTTAAGTGTAGGATTTAAGAAAATAATTTAGGTGGGAAAAAATAAAACATAATTTTATAGCTGACTTATCAATGTTATTATTTATTTTTTTAACCTTTATTTCACCATGAATAATGATAATAAATAATATATTTAAATGAGTGTATATATATATATATATATATATATATATATATATATATATATATATATATATATATATATATATATACTGTTTTCAACAACCATCAAATAGAATACAAATATTACAAATATATGTTCATACAAAGATTTTGGATTAGTTTATCAAAACCAGAACATTTTAACAAGAAAGTGATTACAAATATTGACTTCTAGACAGATAAACACAAACCGTTAGTTGTGGGGAGCTTGGGCTCAAGGTAATTATTTGCTCACTTTGTGTTTGAGTAGAGAGCAGTAACTCACTTGACACCTGTCATTGCCTCTCAGGGTTTACTAAAAAATATTATTAAACAAGTTCTCGATATATTGATAGTATAATACCAAAGGAATTTTTCAAAAGAAACAAGTAGGTGCCTGTCAAACTTTGACGGCTACAATATTAAGTTTGAGTAGTCTGACGGTACCCTGTAGGAACAATCACCAACAATGTAATACCTGCAGTTTGGAATACGTACCTTCTGAAAATATTTTAAGTTATTAAAATGAACCTTTATATGTGGCATAACACAGTTCAAAAGTATACTTTTACTGTTCATTTTGTTTCACACAACTAAAATTTAACTCTTAACAAATAGATACTTTTTACAGTTACAATCACCTGCTCATGCACAATCTCTTCAGTAGTGCAGTGTGTCAAGTAATGAATGATTGAGGCAAAGCAGCCCAAGCGCTTATGGTCGAACGTGAGGTAGCACAAGCTCAGCAGCCTTTGAGCTTATAGTATTACATGTCATTCATTCATTATTTAGTGATAATTTTCTTATTATGTGTTATTTTATATTTAAGTTTCCCTATAAATGTACTAATTAATTAATTCCCCTAAATGTGTTATTTGTGTTAATTGTCCCATGTCTGTGCCTAATAATAATCACCATTATCATCACTCCTCAGAAAACATTCCCCTCTATGTATATAATGTTTATTTATCTATGCAATTGTATAATACGTATTTCATTAATTTGATCACCAATAATTATTCATAGCCTATCCCCATATAATAGCCTACTCACTTAATTTAATATATTTGTTAATAATAATATTTTAGATATAATTTATGTGAGAGGATTGCAATAAAATTAAAATTTAATGTAATATACTTTTCAAAAATAGTCCTTAAGGAATCTAAATTACAGTGACCAGTGTTAACAATTGTGTGACCATGTGCTTCTCAACAATGGACCATGCTTCCAGACCTCATCTCTACTAGATCTTTCTTCTTGCTCCAGATGCCATAGTGTTAAGACCTAAAATCTGTGAAGGACACAGTTCCTATTTTAAATTTCTCAGTATGGCCTAAGTTTTGCATTGCTTAGTGCTCATTTTATTAGGGACTTACTGCTCAATTAATACCATCTTTAAATTCACTCCTTTTTATTTGATTTTCCCCAAAACTGGTATTTGAGCGAAGAACATTTGTAAGCAGATTGGTAAACTCCTTCCATTGTATTCTATTTAGGGACTGGAAAGAATACAGACATTTAAATAGAACAAGCCTAATGTTCTGAAAGTTAAAGTAACCTCAAGAGAGTATTTTTATATTGAACTATTTTTCCAAATTTAATTTTGAGTATTTTAACCATTCATAAAGTCAGTGAAACCATTGGACTCTACTTTTGGACAACACTAAAATTTCCATTGTTGTAATTTTTCAATACATCAGCTTAATTGGACTTAATATTCTTTCAAATATCATCCCAACGTTATTCAAGTCAGCACGATACTCCCCCCTGAGAAAAAGAGCCCTCATTTGTAAAGAAACCCCATTTAGAACCCAAAATATGAACATTTAGTTCTAGGCTTACAAGTATGTTTGTCATTTACCTTCTAGGCTAGGCCCCACATTGTAACTGTTCCCCCTGAGTTGTATATTATTGTAAATCCCTTTAATTGAGAACTTTTTGAAACATAATTGTACTAATAGATAAATAAATATTGTATTGTTCCTCTGTAACTTTGTATTTTATTCAAATAGTTAAAGAAATCTTAGAAATTGTATACCTACCTTTTGTTGACATCCAGAGTAAATACAAAACACATTCTACTCACTACAATAAAGTAAAGGAGACCACAAGTATAAGTATATTTATTAACAAGTCAAGGAAGATCATTTGTGAGCTATATTTAAATAGCCTAGGGAATTTTGTAAGCAACAACACTCATTTTTGCAAAGAGAAGCTAGGCTTAGCACATGGTAGCCATTGCCCTCAGATCCCGAAAGCATCACTTTTTATATCCACTTTTCCTGAGCACATCCGAGCAAACAATTAGTTAAAAGTTAGCAATTTAGAATTATAATTAAGTAAGTAGTAATTAGAAAATCAATAAGAAGCTTGTGCTTCACAACTGCACCTTTGAGCATCTGTTTTACCTTCTCTTTTATACAGTCTAGCATTCCAGAAGTCAAGACAGTGGATGTGACCATTGACGTGGGAATATACCATACTGACAAAGCTGTGGTAAACCCAAAACCAGCAACACACTTAAAACGTGGTCATAAAACAGGTTAAAAAACAAATCATTAAATATCGTAATGGCTTTGACATGTTTAAGTGTGTGGCAAGTCAACAATAACGGTTAAACATATTACAATTATGGGTATTTGTTTATTTAACCGGGTTGAGTTAATATTACTCCTTTCTCCGACTCAACCTGGTGGGGTGCCACCCTTTCAGGAACTATTCCGTCATTTGCCTAAGCGAGAGAAGAAACTATACAAACTTATCTCAGAATGGCCCGCCAGATTTTTCAGACCTCCCAAATGCGAGATGTGATTGATGTAACTTTGATACCTACTCCACATCAAATTGATCAAATTGCTATGCTCTGTCCCACATTCAACGATCAGTAGAAGCGCCCGTTAGCTATGTATGTCAAATAGCAATCCAAGTTGCACTACCCATCCTGAAAACATTTACTTGCGCGCCTTCACGCAGGCCTAAGGGAAAATTGGTGCGACCCGCATAACGACGACAACAATGTACTCAGCAATGCATTACCAAGGGTAAGAGAGACTGAAAGTCATGAGTGTTATACAGTAGGTAACATCAAACCCTGTTTCTTTCGTCCAGTAAAGTCTGAGTATTAGAATTGGAAGATATTTGTTCAGCCATTTATAAATATATATATAATTTGGAATAAAATTCATTCAAATGAAAAAACCATCTTTCAGTTTTTATTAGTTTTGATAAAGGATAGATTCATGAAACTGGCCCAGTACAAAGATAAAGTTGTAGAAAATAACATGCAAGGAACACATCATTATTACGTTATAAGTTTAATAGCAAAACCTGAATGAAGTTTGTCCATTGTCAAAGGGAATGAGTTCAAATATTACAGGAATTAATTTTTCTTGCCTTGTAGATGTGTGCAGTGGTGAAATATTATTTAAGTCCTCCATACCTTCATTGGAAGCATTTTATCTAGTTAATTATTATTGAAATACAAGGTTAAGAAATAACAAATTAGAAATTAATCTGAATATTGTTTATTAACAAACGTGTAAATATGTCTAAAACCCAAAATATAAATGAAAATCCACAAAACAAAAATAACATTACACCGTAACTTTACAGTATATCAATTATAAAAAAGTTGTTTTTAAGTCTAAAGTTAACGAATAAAAAATAAAAAAGTTTCTCGTTGAAAAAATAAAATAAATCCCTTATTGTACAATACAAAGAAAAAGGGAGGGATTATAAAATGGACCACAACTTTGAAATTTGGTCTACATTTATATCAAAGTCATCATACACATCTGATAACAACCTATTCATATGAGAAAACAAGTTAACTGGGAATGGTATAAGAAATGCACTGTTAATAATATACCCATCTTAATGCATTGTAAAATAACAAAAGCATATTTTCTTCACCAATTAAATGCATTTAAAATATGAATACATTTTAAACAAACTTTTCTTTAAATTCAGTGACTAAAATGGGTAACTGAACCTTCAAATTTAAAAACAACTTGTAATTCTGAGAGAAGTAAAATATACCAGGATAAATATAAGTAAATAGCCTATAAACAGAGCTTATACACTACTTCACCGAAACAAATTAGATTATAATTCCTTAATTATAAATTCCATAAACCACTTTCCTATCTCATAAACTATTTCGACATTTTAAACATATTTCATTAAAATGAACAGTACTTTATGTAACTATTTAAAACATGTTTCATTAAAAAGAACAGTACTCTGTAACTATTTTAAAAGTATTCAAAAGATAGATAAAAGTTCATAGATAAAAGTGTGTCAATAAAAGCCTATTGTCAAAACATAAATTGAATCTTCAAAATTTAAACGTATCAAAATCTATTTATATACCAAATTAGTCTCCCCATTAGTTTTCACCATCAAATTGTATAAATCCTACAACAAAACAGCCACATCAGTCTTTCCGCAAGTGATATTTATACAGTGTTTTCATTTGGAGCATGATTTTTTGATTCAACAATTGTGGTGTTACAAACATTAAGTACACAAACCGTTCATATCTATGTACACTCGTATATACATTTAGTAAAAATGATGAACTGCAAAGCTGTAACATGTGAATAAAATATATAGTATTGTACATGAACATTTTTTTTTTCGTTAGGACGACTTTCTAAAAATCTTAGAGGTGTAGTAAAATAAAAATATACCTATTGCAAAATTTATCAATAAGGTTGCTGAAAGCTGAAAGTAATCGCGAAATGATGTGAAACTAGACGAGAGGTTTGGTAAGTGCTGTTCTCTACTGCTTGCGCGGCTGCTGAATGTGCTGCGGCTTGTTGCAGTGCGCGGGACGCGGGTCGTGAGTAGGCTGCGGCTTCTCGTGGAACGACTGAACGGCTTCCACGGGAAAGTCTGCGTGGCCCCTCACCGGCGCCCCCGACACTGTCACTGTCTTCGGTGGGCTGCAACATCACAGTGACGGATGAGTCATCAAATCCACCTTTACGATTTCCACGTCGCTGTTTCTAACACGTGAAAAATGTACAGACCACTGTGGATGTAGATGTAGCTGCTGAAATGTTAGTCATTGTTAATGCAGTTCTAAAATTTAACCTCTTTGAGCGTGACGGCAGCAAATTTAAAACCTTAACATTCTGGAGATCAAATCTGCATGGATGAAATTAGTAGGTAGACAAACACTAAGGTAAAGTCGACCGAACGTTTCACCCGTGCGATGTAGTTCTGCGAGAGAGGCAGCATCTGCTACACGCGCACACCGCTAACGTCATATTCTTGTATGCAGAACTTGATCTACAACACTTCAAGTGTAAACAAGTGTTTGCATTTTTAACATTAGACCAGATCTTAGTGTTTGTATATTCATTGACATAAGCGCCAGTATGAGGCTGGGTGAGCTAGTTCAGCTACCCGATTCCAGCATGTTGTTTTATTTAGTCCGCCATCATGGGGTTACCTGACTCTGATATTAAAGTTCCTACCAATTATTTTTAATTTCCCACGAGTGAATGGATTCTATATTTCAATACAATCGACATATTTTGTTATTGCACAATCTCTAGACCTTAGTTTAGCGTGTTTACTTAATTATTATATAAATTATAGACAAAATTATAGCCATCCACAACTGTGGTTGTTTCCATGAATAAGGGGAAAACGTTGCTGGTAATAATGCTACAAATCAGCATGCAAGCCACTTGTACACTTTAGCTGGTAACATTTGTTTACATCATGCAAATTGGGAAGCTTATCTCTATATATAATTCCGTAAGTCAAATTTTTGTAAAGAAATGGTGAGTGACTGGATGGCCGTAGAAGGATGGGAGGGGTATCAATTTAAAGGTCTTGACGTGAATTTTGAGGGAAAACTATTCATTTTTCTTATTTCTTTACCATAAATTCGCAACAGAATAAAACTTTTCCCATTAAAACAACATGGGGTTTAATTTGTTTACATCTTTTGAAATTAAAACAGCTGTGCCACAGAGTTAAATTAGCCTTTGATATTGATACCAGCTGTACTTATTCAGTTTGTTTACTTTTAAACTACAGTTGTTTAGGAATGGACATTTTATTAAAAACATAAGACAGTATAATAATATTACATTATAATGCTAGAAAATCAGTGCTTATTTATAAATGACCAATGAAGGTTGATAAAAAATTTATGTATTTTGGTTTTTTAGGGGCTTTTGCCCCTACGAGCCCCTAGTAGGCTACAATATGGAGTGGATATGAAGCCTTTTGTTATGTTTTACGTATTCAAGCTTCTAAAATTTGAAACTGGAATTCTCTTAATTGCTACGGTGGACATATTAAATTTTACAATAACGATACACACCCAACCAAAATCCTTTATTGTAGAAAAATCATAACTTATCATAAAACCTTTTGCTATAAAAATTGCAGCATTAGGTACTAAACTTAGATGTTGATACCAATGACCTCATTATTCATCTGAACCCACCTTTTTAATCTGCTCTGCATTCCCTATAGGAATTTTACTGAATCACATTAGAAAAGAGAAAGGAAAGTTTTCTAATGTTTTGTTAACCCTACAAGTGTTATGTGTCGCTATAGCGACACAAAACACATCCGCTGGGGTGTTTACTGTCGCTGCGTCGACAGTCAAACAGCGTATACGGAATAGGCTCTGGGGCGCATTGAATCTTAATGAACCGGATCAAAATTGGTATCACCGTTTACGGCAGATTCTAAGCTTTCTCCCGATGTCTGTCTGCAGACGCTTTTTACGTTCGTGCCAATCGTACTTCAGCAGACAGCTGAAGTATGAATGTTTGTTGTGCGTCGTTAACCTAACTTCGGGAATGGGGTTGTTTTGCGATGTTTTTATTTGTAAAAATGGACAGTATTGACATACGTGGGGCTTTAGAAGAAAAGTTTAGTGATGATGAATGGTTGGTTGATGTTCCTGGAGAAATAGGCGGCAGTGATATCGAGGTAAATTATCCTTCCGACTATATCGTTGCCAAGGCCATTTTGCTTACTTGCTATAGCACGCAACAACAGATTATTATCTAAAACTTTTTTATTTGCTGCTTTACCTGATTATTTGTTTATATATTTAGTATCCTTATAAAAATTTAAAACAAATTGGCTACCTATTTTGAAAATTGTATATTCTAGATACGTTTATAATTTAATGAAGCGCAAACTTAAAAATTGTTGTATTTATTTTAGGATCACATTATTTTTCTATTATACCTAATTTGTTTGAGATGTTATATACATAATATTGAAGCCCATGATTTTCTGAACAAGAAAAACTATACAATAATGCAGTTTGGAGTGTTTTTGAGTCTTTTACATTTATTTTAATACAACACTGCAAAATCACCAAAAATAGGCAAACATTAAGACCATTATTAAAGACACTTGGAGGGTTAATAATCGTTACCTGGTAGAAACTTTAAGAGCCGCATTGTTCTCATCATCGGGCACAACGTTGCACGGTTCCCGGGGTCCTGTGTGCCTCTGTGTGATTCTCATGCCTCCAGCTTTCACTGTAATTTGTACATATAAGTATAATTTTCTTAATTATTCTTTATAAATTATAATTCTTAAAACTTAATGAAAAATAGTTATGACTATATAGTTACCTGTCAATGAACCAGAAATAGCCTTTCACCATTTTAAAATAGGCTAGTAAAACAAAAACGGTACTTTGGTATTATACGGATGCCACCCTTATACAGCGCGCTGCGGCAGTTATGTTAGGATGGGTTATCATAAAAATGATTGTAGGACTTTCCTTGTTTCGTTACAAATCGAATGATACCTGATGAGTCGTACTTCCGGCCACCAAACCCCCTCCAAATAGGCCAAGGTCAGGTCGTTGACCGGAGCGCGCGCATCAGCTGTCACCGCCTGTATCTGGGTCAGTGTCATGAGTGATTTATTGCCGTGCACTACGTTACATTTGTTTTCATAATGAGTGACGTTCTTTTGGTGTGGGATTTACCTCGAAATGAAGAGGAAACCGTACGTATTTTTATGATAACCCATCCTAACATAACTGCCGCAGCGCGCTGTATATTTTGCGGAGTACATGTGGCGATCGGGTGTGGCTGCTAGCGGCGGCGACGCATTCAACACGATCCTAGCGGACATCGCTGGCTTTTGGGAGGCACAACACAAAGACCGCTCATCAGAATGATGTAAAATTTTTACAGTAAGTCAATAAAAGTACGTTTTTCGAATTATGTAGTTATCCTTTGTATCCGGTAAAAATTAACCTCCAAAAATAGTGGCATCCGTATAATACCAAAGTACCACAAAAACAAACTACTGAGCGTGAAAGGTGTTCATAAATAATTTATATGTCGAGTTAATTTTTAAATTTTAGGGAAGTCCCTTATTAACCCTCCAGTAGGCGTGCGGAGTACAGCTGTACCATGTGAGGTTTTAATTCTGTTGCAACTTTTTGCTGCGTAACCTGTTAGCGCCGAGCACTGGTGTACCTTCAAAATGATTATCTAGCTGCAAGGTCGCTATAAGGTGTGTGACGGAAGATCTCAAGGTGCTGGTCACTATTTTTGTTAAGTTCAAAGTTCGCCTGGGGTGGCTACACTTGTACCCTGCGCGCCGCATGCTTTTTCACGTTTCAGCATGGCGAAGCGCCAACTTACGAATGAAGGTTATTCGAGAATAGTTTATTTAAAAAGTTGCCTGGAACTTATAAGGCAACAAATTACAGCTAAAATTCAAATCGTTATCCTCCCTGCACAATTGAAGAATATAGGAAAGGAGTTTCTTGGTATCCAAAACCACACACTACGACAGCCTCAGTACCTCTAACTTATAGTACCGGCACTGCCCACTGCTTCTTGTTACCAGGGCAAAAAATAGTAAATCCAGGAAAAACTGTGAAAATTGTTAACTCAATGTATGCTGGAATAATTCATAAACAGGTTTTTTTGTCATATTTTAGAGAACTTGTAGGACTTTCGACTCTTGTCTACATTTTGTTCTTTCAACTGTGTATCACTATAACATAAAATATATACGGTATAAAATACTCATATTTTATTTTTGACGGTAAAATATTAAAGGCCTATACAAATTTACGTTTGTTATGTGTTACCTTAAAGAATATTTTAGTTAAGACAAGGGAAAGTTTATTAACATTGTTATCAAAAAATGACAAACTGAAAAACACATTTTTTACAAGCAAATTGGAATTTATTAACACACAATAAAACACATATAACAAACACACATATAACATATAACACATATAAAATAGGTACTGTACAACTGGTTACAAATTCTACAAACTTCTTTAACAGTTAACTTAAAAAAAATCAAATAACAGTAGGACACCTGTCCCCCATGTGCCTATTACAGTGGGACACCTGTACCTCATGCGCCTATTACAGTGGGACACCTGTACCCCATGCGCATATTATAGTGGGACACCTGTATCCCAAGCGCCTATTACAGTGGGCCACCTGTACCCCATATGCCTATTACAGTGGGACACCTGTACCCCATGTGCCTATTACAGTGGGACACCTGTACCCCATATGCCTATTACAGTGGGACACCTGTACCCCAAGTGCCTATTACAGTGGGACACCTGTACCCCAAGCGCCTATAACAGTGGGACACCTGCACCCCATGCGCCTATTACAGTGGGACACCTGTAGCCCATGTGCCAATTACAGTGGAACACCTGTAGCCCATGCTATACCCAATGTGCCTATTACAGTGGGATACCTGTACCCCAAGCGCCTATTATAGTGAGACATCTGTACCCCATGCACCTATTAGAGTGGGACACCTGTAGCCCATGATGTAACCAATGTGCCTATTACAGTGGGACACCTGTACCCCATGTGCCTATTACAGTGGGACACCTGTACTCCATGTGCCTATTACAGTGGGACACCTGTACCCCATATGCCTATTACAGTGGGACACCTGTACCCCATGATGTAACCAATGTGCCTATTAAAGTGGGACACCTGTACAGTACTCCATGTGCCTATTACAGAGGGACACCTGTACCCCAAGCGCCTAATACAGTGCCCGGGACACCTGTACCCCATGCGCCTATTAAGGTTACAAGAAACTGCGTGCCTACAAGTTTAAGATACAACTTTGAAAATCTTACTTTTTACCCATACTTACTATGTTGTGACCAACAGAACTACGTTTTTTTTTACAATTTTAAGTTTTCTACAACAAAAATTCAACCACTTCATTCATTAGCTTGGCGGTCAAAGTGTTAAACTCAATTTTACATCTTACTTAGGGTGAAGTGTAAACAACCGCAAGGAGTCACTTCAATGGAGTCAGTTGGAGTACAGTTTTATAAGCGGCCACCAACTAATCGGATGCAATATATCGATCTTAAACATTCAATATATCGATTCGGAACATTCAATATTTTGAATCACGTTTTAACAGTACATTTATCGAAAATTATTCACTCGATATTTATCAATATCAATAATAATATGCGATGCCAGTTACAAATATATTTTAATAAACCAATGAACAAATAACAAACGAAAACTACAATAAAAAAAACAACAAACAATATAGAAATGTATACTAAGCTAAAACTTGTTATCTTTCTCAGGGTAAACTTTATGGGCTGATTTCATGAATTGAATGAATGGAACCATGGCAAAGATAACTAAGTTTTAGCTTTGTTATACGTTTCTTTATTATTTGTTGTATTTTTTAATTTTAGTTTTTATGTTTGTTACTTGTTAAATGTTTCATTAAAATATATTTGTAACTTACATCATCGCTCTTAATCCCAGTTTTTAGAGACCATTTCAACACACTCCATGAGAACTACTATGTTTGAGTGTTTGTTATTTAGGTTAAAGCTCGATTTTAAATGCAATTCGATGTATCGAATGTTTAAGATCGATATATTGCATCTGATTAGTTGGTGGCTGCTTATGAAACTGTACCCGCCAGTTGCAATAAAATATGTTTACAGTAAGCTCATGGTAATAGCCCTGTATTACCTAGTGATATAGGCCCCTAAATACTTACAAATTAACATATGAGTAGGCTAAAAAGTGACAAAAGCTCTTATACTGGTGGATTGATTCTAAAGCAAGTGATTTGTTATTGAATTGCATACAATAGGTTTAATCCACACAACGTTTTTGTTCCCCAATAAACTACCTAGGTAAATTAAAACATGTTATCTCATCTACCTGCAGGAGGATGTCCCGCTTTTAATTCTTTCTCCTCTGAAGACATTGTGCTGGATGCTGAATTATTCTTAAGGAGAACTGATATAATTGTGGCGTAAAACTTCTCCCAGAGAACTGAACTGATTAACGTCGCGTTGGCAATTGCAACACGGCTAACTTTAATCTACTATTCCAAGTTACCACGTTGCGTAGATCAACAGCCTGACGGTGGACGGTGGTGACGTTTCCCCCACTTCTCACTTTTCGGCTGACAAATGACGTAGAATTGTATGGCGTGGACTGACAAAACTCACGTGAGCTTAAATATTGAGTAAAGATTAAATATAAAACGGTTATGATAAGTGACAATTTGCATTATAGTATTTTTTTTAGATACGGAAAAGTGGCCGGATTTTAATAAATGCCCAATAGTCGATGTCAATTCTACTCTACGACGGCGTAGAAGGACCAACGAGGCATAGAGGAAGATTTATTTTTACAAAACTTCGAATTTTTTTCTCAAAATGTTGACGTGAAAACTCAAAACTGTGACTTTTAATCTTAAAACTTTGACTTTTAATCTCAAAACTTTGACTTTAATCTAAAAACTTTGACTTTTAATCTCAAAACTTTGACTTTAAATCTCAAAATTTTGACATTAGATCTCAAACATTTAGGTTGGCAGCAGCTCTGCGCATAGACTAACATATGTGCTCTGCGCCACGAAAGACGAAATCACCCAAGTGGTCAGGGGGGGGGTAAAGCCCAACCCCTGCGGCGCTCTAAGGGGTGACTGGGTTTAAATAACAAGCCGAGCGGTGTGGGCTTCCATCTAATTAATGGAGGTCTTTATTGACATTCTTTCTTTTACAATTTACACTGTCAGGATGGAGCAACCACCCAGTCACCGGACTGAAGGTCCAGGGGGTGAATAGCCTTAATTAGCAACCCTCAAGATGCAAATACAAATACCCTTAAGTTAACATGGCAAATTACAGTTTCAGAATTACAATCGAATAATCAAGAAAATGGGAGAGGTGAGACAGGGACAGTCCTAGACCTAAGAGTCGTTGGGCAACTTACAGAGCAGTAGTATCACGCTGAACATCGTGGTGGCGCGGATGACCCTAACTGCTAGGTACGTTGTGCCTATCTGACGCCAGGCTGCGGCCCTTATACTGAATATACTCTGCGAGTATTTCAGATCCCGTCGGCCCATCACGCCTGACTCGCGCCACCTGCGGTGTTTTTCCCAGGAGCCGCCCACGTAACGGGCCCATTGTCATCCCCCATTTGTCGCATAACTGCCCCATTTAGCGACCCCCCGCTAATGGGCTCCGACGCAACCCATGGCAGCCGCCTAAGTAGGTCATTGCCTGACCCGTCGTTCGCTACCTGTCGTTTGTATACTAACTCTCACTCATTCTCAGTCATTCACAACCTCATTCGAAACGTCCATAAATTAAAGCTAACTCCCGCAATACAGCCGTTCTGACTTCAGTGCTCCTCAGGCAAATAGTTAATAATTACAACATTACTTACAAGACGTAAGTATATAATGCTTCTTCGTATTTGTTGCTGTCATTCCCAACAGATTTATATTCAACGTATAAATCACAATAACTCTCGCATCCTCATAACAACTATATTAAATAATTCGTTTCATATCGTGTAACAATTAACTCCTCTACCTAAACTCAACATCGCCCATTAACATATATTAATATATATACACAAATATAAGAAAATTAATTTTTAATTAAACATCCGAATTTTATATACTCCTTTTTTAATCTCCCGCCATTGCTTTGTATTCCTATGTACGCCCTAGCGCTTACTTCCCCCTTTTATGGTGCGTATTGTAGGGGTGTAAAGTTGCCGACGCTATTGCTGGCTCCGGGCCACGCCCTAGCTCCGACACTGGAGGTGTCCAATCCCTATCGGCCGGGTCATCTACGAATGTCAGATTACCTTCGTCATCCTCCATTCCTGATAGATTTATTGCCCTATAGGTCTTATTTAAATCTGCGTTAGCTTCTGCGGAGGGACCTGGACACTCATCGCCCAAGTTAACCCCCTCAACACATTGTTCATTAACCGGGTAAATGTGGCAGGTGCACTATTTAGCCCAAACGCCATCCGGACAAACTCATAAGAGGCATCCGGTATGACAAACGCCGTTTTATGAATGTCCTCCTCTGCGATCTTAACTTGATAATACCCGGAATGCAATTCCAGCGTAGTAAAAACCTTGCATCCCCCAACGAATCTAGTGTTGTTTGGATCAAACTCAGCGGCTGGTTGCTCGCTATCGTAATTGAATCAAGCCGGCGATAATCGACCACTAGGCGGTATGTCACTTCCTCTTTATCCGACGTCTTAAGAGGGTCTACAGGTCGTTTTTTCTTTACAAGAATGATAGGGCTTGCATATGCCGAGGCTGAAGGCCTGATAATTTTCTTACGTAGCATGTCATCAATTTGAGTCTGCACAACGCCTCGTAACGCCTCAGGGACTCGATAAGGCGTTTGTCGAACGGGCGGCGCGTCCACAGTCGGTATACTATGCTCTATCTCCGTCGTGCAGCCCAAGGGCGACACGCCATCGTAGAACACTTTTTTATACTTAACCAAGACTGGCCTCATAATCAGCTTATCTTCCTCACTTAAATGCGCTAATTTATCATTAATCAAGTTGTCAATATCGATTTTATCCCCAAACGCAAACATTCTATCCCAGCCAAGCTCATCATCACTATCAGCCCTTAACTTTCCCCACACAGCACTTTCTAAACAATCATTATCCTGCGATTCGCCAAATTTTCCGTTACACATTCCGCTATAATTCTTCTCACCATTATTTTCCCTTTTAATATCTTTATCAATTCCCACGTCATTATCCTCAACTTTTGTCCACATTACTCGTTCTTTATCTCTTAACTCTTCACTCAACTTTTCATTACCATCACTTCCAACGTCACTTATTACTCTGTCACATTTCTCTTTGTTACTGCACTCACTTATTTCATTAACACTTTCCTCTTTAGCCTCACTTGCTATACTCTGTACCATAACTTCACTCTTACTCATCTCACTCGTGTCACTCACATTAGTTCTCGTTTCACTATTAACTCTCATTTCACTCACATCACTTCCTGTGCCACTTGTTATACCATCTTTATGCTCACAACTCATAATTCCACTGCTCATTACACTATACTTACTCTCATTACTCTGTTTACTCTTAACTCTGTCACTTTTATTACTCTCATTATTCCACAAACTCCACTTATTTCCTGCTTTTAAATCCGCTTCATTACACAATAACTCACTTTTCCCTGTATTTAGCTTCTCATCCTCACTTTCACTTAACTTCACTTTCTTCTTAAACTTACCATGTTGCACTCTTATCACTTCCGACACTGTACGTTCACTTATTACACCACTTTTTCCATTTTCCATTAATCCTCTACTTACCATATCACTCTCTTCATTTTCTTGTCTCTGTTCACTCACTTGCCCATTACTAACTTCATTAACATCACTTCTTATTACACACACTGTCTTCGACACGTCCACTACACAAACACT
The DNA here is from genome assembly GCA_963675035.1 of Allygus modestus. Classification (NCBI taxonomy): domain Eukaryota; kingdom Metazoa; phylum Arthropoda; class Insecta; order Hemiptera; family Cicadellidae; genus Allygus; species Allygus modestus. Next base: position 71,597,967 of record OY776114.1, on the reverse strand, counting down.
TGCTTCGGTTTCCATTTCTTCCACCACTTGCGCTATACCTATCCTTTCCCGCTTTTCCAACTCAATATCATACGGATTTACATTCACTGAACAACACTGCACCATAAACTTCCCATCTTCATCCTTGAATACCTTACTTATTACTCTCGTAAACACCAACCAGTTGTCTCTACGGTTATCACCTTCCACATATACATAACTCGGCACTTCCTCCATTACTCCTTTCCAATCATACCCCTTCACAGGCTTCAACTCCCCCGCAAACACTAACTCCGATTTAGCCTTGGCAATGACATTCTCACATGGGACTACGTACCACGCTCGGACCTTGTACCTAACATCCCCATCACTATGTCCCTCAGGACTGCTTGGCTTCAAAGCCGGGTTCATGACGCCCGTCTCCGTTGCCTCACCATTCCATCCACCCGCCTTAAGAACAGGTGGTTCCGAAGCTTGAACGCCGCCCACGCAAAAATTGTCATTCGCACCACGACTAAAATCAATAATAACTTCCAACCTCTTAAGCGCATCTGTGCCTAACACTCCATCGAACTGCAAACTATCCAAATTCTGTACCACATAAAAATTTAACACTCTCCTTTCTCCTTTCACTTCAATCTCCACGTCCGTCCTTCCCAAAATGCTTATCTGGGTACCCGTGATCCCTAGAGCACGGATATCTGAATGCATTATGTGTTTCGTATTTCCATGATAGGCCTCCCTTTTTAGTAACGATATTTTAGACCCTGAATCTATAAGAAATTTTAAATCAAGTCCACCAATTTTACATATTATTGATAGATCACCGTGCCCGTCCACGCACAGGCTCTGCACTATAAATTGTCCAACAGCCGAGTGGCCTAATTGCGTAACGCTGTCGGACTCGTCGAGTTTAAAGACTCGCCTTGAGTTTGTTCCCCCATTCTTACACGACACTCACGCGCTAAGTGGCCTAGTCGCCCACAATTGTAACATGTAGTCCTCGCTAATCTAAATGAGTTGTTACGATTTTGCTCTAAGTTCCACTCATCAAATCGTACCCTATTCTCCCCTCTAGCGCTTCCCCTCGAACCTCGATAAGGCGCGCCTCTGCCCCTCGGTGTATCGTAGGACGACCGGGCGTTTTGGCTAGAGTAGTAGCTCCCCCTGCCTTCGGAATAACTTTCCCGTCCACGCAGAGAACCGCCCCTACTCCATCCTCGCTCCGGCCCTCCACGGGAAAATCCCCGTGGAAAACCCCGCGACGTGCTCCCAACTACTGCCCCTTTGTATTTTGGGCATTGCGCCCGGATGTGTCCCTCTCCGTTACAGCCATAACATATAACTGTAAATACAGCTGAGTCCGCCTCCGAAGGGTGGGACTGCTCTTCTATCTCTGCCATTATGGCAGTCTTAAGCGCCTCATCAAAATTCTTAGGAAAGGCGAACCGAGTTACCTCTCCTACTTTGCCCACTAGACCGTGTAAAAACGCCGCTAGCATCCGTCTCTCGGCCTCCCTCTCTACTACCGCTTGCGCAGCAGGATCGTCACTCTTCTGTATCGTCTTAGCCCCGAGCCTGCGAATTCTTTCGGCAAAAACCTCTACCACTTCGTCCCGTTTTTGAGTAGCAGACTGTAACGCTATGTAACGGTATTGTTCGGTCTTTTTACTAGAGAAACGTTCAACAAAAGCCTTTTTGATTTCTTCATATTTTACTTCTGGCAACCCATCAGTATCGGTCTTAGAAAAGTCGAAATGCGACGCCAAAAATGTTTCAGCTGCGCCCCGAGCTTTTAATGACAACCGTCACCCGAAACTGCGATTTCCATCCGCCCAAAATAGCCGCATTTTCTATCTGCTCGAAAAATCCGCCCACGCTAGGCCCTGTACCGTCTCCCTTAAAACACTCCACCATATTAGCTGGACCTAAATCTACTGATCTCATGCCCAACATTGCGTCTTTAAAGTCTTTCGCCAGATCATCGGCCGAAAACGTCATTGTTCCCACTGATAAAGTCGTCTTATAGGTTTTTACAGGCGATTTACCATGCCCTGTCGGCTCAAACATCAATTAATTTGCCCAATAAAATCTCTAATCTGCTGTAGTACTTTTCCTCATAGCATTAAATAAACAAATCATAACGTCATACTTCCTGGTTGTAAGCGTTATCAGCACAACAGCTGTGACCGCAGACACAGATAGCAACAGGCCAACAGCTATTCCCCTCGCAAACGAGCATAAATGCATTATTGTACTAATTTAATTCCTGCAATTAAATTTTGAGTCAGTATTAGTGTTTTAATTATTCTGTAAATTCAATGACAATTTTAGTGACTTTTACCTTTCTTATTGATTTATCATCAGTGTAATCTGTTCGCCCATTTATTCGCCCTTCAATAATCCGTGTTAACAATGACCTTAACAATGTCTGTGACCCCTCTAAAAGCCAATTGGGCTCCACAATAGGTATATAGTACGTAGATTTACTCCCTTGGTCGCCCGACATTTATTCGCGGTACGTCATAAATCAGCTCCTCAGGACCCACTACCTGTTCTTCGAATGCAAATTTTACTTTCGGTACTGCCGGTGGTGCAGTTGTAGGTTCCGGAAGACTAGGTTTCTGAAATATTTTTGCCCTAGGCACAGTTTCTGACACGTGTTCGTAAAATGCAACTAACTGCGCTGTTTTCGTACCCACTTTAGTAAAGAATGTTGTTTTAAGAGGAGATGGTTCGCTATTTTTTGTAATTTCGCCCGGTGCCGAACCGAACGCTCTAGCCGGCGGTTGAGTCATTAATGGCAGCTCCACGAATTTAGTATTCTTATTCCCCAGTTTAAATCTCCGCCACCACAACAATCATAAAATCGCTCCTTGCTTCGACCGCGCGAATTCGCTCTCCAAATAGTGTTATCATGTGTATCCTAGCAAATGAAAGGTGTCTAGGCAGCGAAACATCCCTGTGAACGTCAGATTTACTCAAGTGTGTAGTAAGGGTCTCACTAATTGCACGGGTCAGCCCACTATCTACATAAATAAACGACATTAGTATTACCTTTACACCAGCTACAATTTCATCCCTAAACCCCTCGTACAACTTTTGTCTACATAAATAATAATTTCCCATCCTAGTGTAACGACCCACTCCCAAATTTACATCAGCGGCTGTAATCTAAGGATTCAGCAACATTTGTTTGTCATTTTATTAAATATTAGTTACACCACATTTGGGATAATTTATCTAAAGTATACTGATTAATAAATCAGTACAGTAATTATGAAGACCACCAACCATTTAAAAATCCCTTCAAACAGCCCAGAAATCGAATTCAAATATTTGCATTATAAACTGAGTCCAGAGTTTTCTAACTCGAGAGAGAGATTGTAGCCTCGCCCCAGGATGAGAATGCGGGCGTCAGCACTAGCCTCCATCGGGCCGTGCGCTGTGATTGGCTGAGGCCCGTCGCCTCAGCGCGACGCCGAGGCGTGAGAAGAAGAGTTGCGCGCTGACCCCCGAGGATGTGATACGCGTCTCATCGTTCCTCATTAGAGTAAAACTAAATTAATACTTTTCCAAATTTAATGTAACCTTATTTTGTAATTGACCGCGGAAATACCTAATGAAAAACGAAGTGTAAATTGTTCTAGATCAATTGTTGTGAAGTTGTGAAGTTGATTGTGTGATTTAATAAATAATAATATGTTTCCCAACCGGCATTTTTATTATTTTAATACCCGAAATCGGCCTGTGCGGGACAATTGGTGTCAGGTTTGTGGGTAAGTGTCGCAAGAAAACACCACTTGAAGAATCCGACGGACGGAGAATGGATTTTGGTAAGTAAATAAATTTATTTGAATTAATTGGTGCAATCTTGTTAATTTTATATGTGTCGTTTTAACAGTAGGTAACCGCTTAATCTTGTAATGCAATAAATTAAACTAATTTTAGCGCAACTCCCGTAAAGAAATATGCATTTTTCGAATTGTTAGAGAATTTCAAAGTAATTAGATTAATTTGAATAAATCTTCAAGTCGCCATTAGCCTCATTGTGAGAGAAACAGATAGCGTCGGTTCCCCCTCCTTCGTCACTCTGCATTCATTGTATGTGACGCGTGATGAGAATGTATGAGAATTTCATTGTTTGAGAAGACATATTAAATCGAAATTATTGGGCTATCAGAGTTGTTGTTGAGCCTAGTGATAATAGATATTGATAAATAATAAAGGTAGAGTTGATTTTAAGTATTACCTGTGACTAAGGAGGTTTATTTTAAAAGTAAAGTGACTTGGAATATTAATTGTGGAAGGAAGCTTGGAGCCGCCATTTGCAATCTTGACAAATCGTCTCTGTTGCGTTCGGATTAATCCGCCATCTTTGATTTGCCACTTCAGTTTGATTGAAGTGCAAATGCGTGAACTTGGTTGCAACTTATCGTGGAAAAGGGAGAGGACGACATTAAAATGAAATTATAAATTATTTGGGAATTAAATTGAAGAAATATTATATTGTAAATTAATCCGAATTGTCCGAAGCGAGACTTAGGCAACAATTATCAAAACTGGGCGACGTCACAGGATAGCCGTGACGCCGTGATTTATAAGGCAGTAGGGTTTGCCGTGTTTGTAAACAGATGTCTGTATAGATTAATCTAAACAGTTCCACACGTGTGTTGTTATTAAGAGAGAAGATAGTTATTCCTGAAGTGTTATATTTTTATTTAGTTGATTTAACATTGTTTTGTCCAAGGACGGGAGTTTGTAGGATTTATTTATTATATTAACCTTAGAATAAATGCTTTCTAAATTAACCTAAGTTTATTTGCATGTGTGATTAACTCTGGGTTATATATTTAAGTGGTAAATCTATAAATGCATTGGAAAAAATCTGGGCGTCATTGGAAATAGGCCAATAATTTAAAATCAAGTAATTGAAAAATTTTATTGTTACAAATTAATAAAAATTAATGATCTGACACTTATAAACTGTGTCAATTTTCTGGCCTATCTTCATTGTCAGGACAAAGGATACCACTGCATTTTATTTACCAAAGAAATTAAGTAAATCAGAACTTTGAAAATTTTCGACGAAACAAAGCGTTAGTAGTGGGGAAATAGGAGTTCTGTGACATTTCATTGAAATTAATCGGGACTTAGAAATAATCGACGTGGACCACCATAGTAGTGGGGAAATGGGCGTTTGACAATAATTTTCGAAATTTATTGTGTATTTTGAGCTACGGACTTAGCCGGATTTTCAAAATTTCACTGAATACTACAAACGACTTGTGAATTTTTGTTTGAAATTAATTTCGTGATTTTAATTGGATAATTCACCGTGTTGGGACTTAGAGTAATCGTGTTCTGGGGTTTAAGTTTATTTTATTGAACTTTAAGTTGGGACTTTGAATTTTTCTAAAAATTTCTTAGAAACAAAACAACATGTGGACTTAGGCGTGTGAGCCTCTGATGATTCAGTTAAGTATTGAAAATTCTAAATAGGACCGGGCGAATTTTAATTATTTCAGAAGCTCTCATCAGTAGGGGGTAATTGAGGGTTCTACACCGGTGAATCCAGTAATTTGAATGTTGAGAGAATTAATGGACAGTAACCTTCAGTAAATGTTGTGGATGAAGAATAAATAAATTATTTAAACTTTTAATTGCGTTTTTGAAAAAAATTGACTGAACTTTGACAAAAACATTTTGTTCTGCTTGCATTAGGGGTGGTATTGGTGAATACCATTTACCTTTTCATTGTGGAAACTAGTCGCATTGATCAACATGAACGCTTACCATCTGAAGAAGTCGGAAAACATTTACGAACTGAAAATTCGAGGGCAATGCACGGAGGGCAATGCCGACGATTTGAGGAGGCGGCTGACGAGGTGTATAAAAGAGAATACACCGGTTGACGACACCGTAATAGCCTCACTGGCAATCGAGGACGAGCTACGCGAATGTGAGGAAAAGTTTGACGAATTGACAAAATTAATACGGGACTATGATGGTGATTATTTGGATACCGAGGGTCAGCGGATCCAGGCCAGAACTTGGCATAGTTTTTTGAGGGCCGAGCGCGCAGTCGTTGATGGTACGACTGGGGAGGAAACCGAGCAACAGCGTGAGGATTTGCTTGGTAGGTTTAGGGCGTTATTAGGTAAATTTAAAGTTTCGAAGGACACGAATCAGTCTAGTGGGAGTAGCAGTGACCAAGCGGCAGCAGCTGCTAGGCTGCCTGCTACTGCGGCGCCCGTCCAACAACCACCGGTAGAAAGTAAGCTACAGCCATCCTTGCCTGCCGCTTCGCAGGCACTGGTGGTGACGAAATGCGCCCAGCCCCTCCCTCCATCCACCCCTCGCGAGTCACACACAAGTTTTGGTGTTCCTCAGGCATCTCAGGAATCTTATCTGCGCACTAGACCTGTGCCGGTTTATAAGTGGGGCCTTAAGTTCGATGGGCAGTCACAAAGTGTCGGTGCGTTCCTCGAACGAGTGGAAGAGTTACGTAGAGCCAGAGGCGTGACCTCTGCCGAGCTCTTTGATTCCGCGGTTGACCTGTTCTCAGGACCTGCCCTAATGTGGTATCGCTCCACAATAGGCCGGATTAACACGTGGGAACAGCTATGCCTTGACTTGGCAGCGGTATTTCAACCACTGGACCACGATATACGCTTGCAGCAAGAAATCTTTAATAGGGTACAAGGAGAGGCCGAATCGATAGATCTCTTCATCGCGGCGATGGAAGGGCTGTACGGTAGGCTGGCCGTTAATGTCCCAGAGGCGGTTAGGTTGAAACAGATCTACCATAACCTCAATCCCCAACTCCAGGATAGACTAGCAATGTTTGATATTACGTCGGTAGAACAGCTGCGTACGATGGGCAGGAGAGCGGAAGCGGGCCGTTTGCGATCTGTCACTCTGCGCACTGCTAATAGAAATCCCGACTTGATGGAGCCAGACCTAGCCTATACGCCTGTACGACGTAGGCAGACTCATGACGCGTTTCGCACGACACCCGAGCGCAAAGTATTCCAGGCGACGAATGATCCCGAGATTGTTTGTTTTAAATGTCACGCGAAAGGACATGTGACCAGGGAGTGTACGGTGGTGAATTCCAATCCAGTAGGCGGAAGAATATGCTGGCGCTGCAGAAAGACGGGACATATACAGCGCGAATGTCGTGTTCGACTCAGCCCCAAACAATTCGCGAGCGGGAAACGAGGCCGGGACCAGCGGACTCGCCGCTGCTGGACCTCGCCAATGAAGCCATCTGCTGTCAAAGATGTGCCTAGGGCGACGAAAAAGAAGTGTCGTATGGTTGAGAAGACTATTAGGATAGTCCCTGAGGTGAGGACCCTAGCCCAGGAACTTGTGGCTGTAGGGAAAATAGAGGCCGCTGAGGGCAAGGTGTTGGTAGATACCGGAGCTCAAGTATCCCTAATAAAGCGTGACGTGTCCTCCGCACCGATGAACAAACCCGACGTGGTGTTACGAGGTATCTCGGGTCGAACCCTTAAGGTCTACGGTAAACAAAAAGTGTCCCTGACTTTGAAACCTGGCGTGAAGGTACCTGGAGAGTATATAGTGAGTAACCTACCAAAGGGCTACTTAGCCGTGATAGGCTGCGACATCCTGCAAGAGGGTAACGGAAAAATTGATGTACAAAAAGGGGTTTTGAAATTGTATGGGAAAGAAATTTGGTTAAATCGATTAACTAAGGGCGAAAGCGTGCCTGACCCGAGGCGCGGGGCGAAGGTGCCTGATCACGAGATGGAATCAGCCCCTAAGCTCCCCTCTGTCAGCCGCGAGAGTAAATCTGAACGTAATAACTGCAAAGAATCTTTTGTGTATTGCTATCAGGACGTTAAGCTCCCGCCGCGGAGTGAGAAGAGGATTCAGGTTAAAATGAGTAAATTCGCTATAGAGTCTAAGGAACTAGAAGGAAAGGACGTTGTTGTCGAACCAATAGAATTAACGATTCATGGTGTTTACCTTGCCAGGACCCTAACGAGAGTAGTCAACAATCGATGCTGGGTTAAAGTTGTAAACGTTAGTGGGGAAGAATTGGCCTTTGCGAAGAATTTAAAGCTAGGACTCCTGGATAGTGACCTGGTCGATGATAGAGAATTTGGACAAGCGCGGCGCAAAGTAGTGATTTTGGCTGATAGTCACGGGCGAGGGCTGCAAGAAATTCTATCTGAACGATTACCGCGAGATATTGAAGTAAGCGTAATGTTTACGCCTAATGGGAAATTAAAACACGTGATGTCGAACTTAAAATGGGAACTTGAAAAACTGACGGAGAGGGACTTGGTCGTTTTGATTGGCGGGACTAACGATGTTGACGAAAAGTTTGCTCCCTATTCGTTGACGCTGCAACAAGCCTTTAGTGCCCTGCCGGCCTCGTGGAAAGCAAAAATAGCTATGTTATCGATTCTTGATCGCTATGATGTAAACCTCCGCCAAGAACTAAGTGACGCGAACCGCCTTGTCGAAGTAATAGTCCAAAACGTGAGGCAACGAACTAAGGGGAATATCATCTTTCATAATATTCATGATAAATTTCAAAAGGGGATGTACACGAAGCATGGGTTGCATTTAAATGAATTGGGGAAAGTACGATTGGCTGACATTTTGCGAGGAATAGTTCTGGAAGGGTATACCGTGTCCGAAGCTAGAGTGGGTAGGATCGAAAAGGTTGATGAGGCCGAGTTCGAAACTTGTTTAGATGCGAAGTTAACTCATCTCCCGCAGGATGTGAGAGATCACGTGAGGCCCGTGCTTATGAAGTATAAGAGCGTGTTCGCTCATAGTAACACTCAACCGTTGGGTTGCACTTCTGCTGTGAAGCATGTCATTCGCACCGGTGACGCAGCGCCTATCTATAAGAAGGCCTATCGAGTGCCGCACCACCAAAAGGCTGTTCTAGATGAACTGATCAAAGATCAGCTAGAAGAGGGCATCATAGCCCCTAGCCAAAGTGAGTGGGCCTCTCCGGTAGTTATAGTCCCTAAGAAATCCCTTGACGGAACCCCTAAATTTAGGTTTTGTGTAGACTACCGTGCCGTTAACGCCATTACTACGGCCGATGTATACCCTCTTCCCAACATCACGGAGACGTTGGATAGCCTTGGAGGCTGTCGCATGTTCACGACCCTGGACTTGCGGTCTGGCTATCACCAGATCCAAGTTGACGAGGAAAGTAGGCCTAAAACCGCCTTTAACGTACCAGGTGGACACTACGAGTACCAAAGGATGCCATTTGGCCTAAGCACCGCACCTGCCACATTTCAGCGTTTAATGGACTCAGTCCTGATGGGCCTCAAGGGTGAGAAGTGTCTTGTGTATCTCGATGACATCATCCTCTTTTCGAAGGATTTGCCATCTCACTTAATAGCGTTAGGAGAGGTGCTAGACAAATTACAAGGGGTCAACCTTAGTGTACAGCTCAGCAAATGTAGTTTCGTGGTAGATGAGGTGAACTACCTCGGTCATGTCATCACCAAAAGAGGTGTCGAGCCAGATCCGAATAAGATCAAAGCTGTTCGCGACTTCCCTGTACCTAAGACAGTCAAAGACGTTCGGTCGTTCCTGGGATTAGCGGGGTATTATCGTCGTTTCATAGAGGGATTCGCTACGATCGGAAAACCACTGTTCGATCTAACTAAGCAGGGAACTGAGTTCAAATGGACGTCGGATTGTCAGGAGGCTTTCGATGAGCTAAAACAGCTGCTTACCTCTGCGCCTGTATTGATATTCCCTGACTTTAGCAAACCGTTCGTATTGTCCACCGACGCTAGCACGCAAGCCTTGGGTGCCGTGCTCTCCCAAGAAATTGACGGGCAAGAACACCCGGTCGCGTATTGCTCACGAACCCTCTTTCCCGCCGAGAAGAACTACGCCACAACCGAGTTAGAACTCCTCAGTTTGGTCTGGAGTACGAAATACTTCAGGTGCTACCTGTTGGGTCGTCCGTTCAAAGTCATTACGGACCACAGCGCCTTACGTTGGATGCTGTCTTTAAAAGACCCAAGTAGCAGACTAATGAGGTGGTCTCTGAGGTTGGCTGAGTTTACGTACACTGTAGAACACAAGCCCGGCAAGAAGCATACTAACGCCGATGGTCTCAGCAGAGCCATGTGTGCGGCCCTTCGCAGGGACGAGCTCCCCGTGATGGATTTGGCCACGCTCCGCGAGCACCAGAAAAATGACCCCCATTGTAAGGAGTTAGGAAAGGCCAAAAGTTTCAAATTCAGCCCGGAAAAGATTTTGTATAGACTAAGTGGAGGTAAAAGGAGCATCGTAGTACCAGTCAGTCTTACTAGGGAAGTCATGCGCCTTCACCACGACCTGCCTACAGCTGGGCATGCTGGTGTAGCTAAGACACTTCAACGCATTAAGGAAAAGTTTTGGTGGAAAGGGATGGACAAAGAGGTTTATGATTATGTTCGCACATGCAAGAGTTGTAGTCAGCGTACCGACTACGGGAAAATTAGAGCTCCCCTAGGGACTATTTTCAACGAGCCCGAGGCTCCTTTTGAAGTTATCGCAGCGGATATTGTGGGCCCTCTGCCCACTAGTTGCTCCAGGAATGTGTACATCCTGAGTGTGATGGACCATTTCACTCGGTATTGCGAGTTCGTCCCGCTACCAGACCAGACTGCAGAGAGTATCGCAAGAGCGCTAGTACAACGCGTGATCACAAAATTTGGCGTTCCAAAAGCTTTGATTTCGGACCAAGGCGCGAATTTCACTTCCGACCTTATCAGTCAGCTCTGTAAATTCTTACATGTACGTAAAATTCAGACTACTGGTTTCCACCCGCAAGCGAATGGCCGGTTGGAAAGAGTGCATTCCACGATCGCGCGCATGCTAAGCCACTTCGTGAACCGGCATCAAACCGATTGGGACGAGTACCTTCCGTACGTTACGATGGCCTACAATTCACAAGGTCACGAGGCTACAGGGTTCTCGCCTTTTGAAATGGTTTTCGGTAGGAAAATGGAAACACCCTTGGAAGCAGATCTGACCATCACGGAAGGTGATGATCTGTACAACGATCATGTGGAGACCCTGAGGAGTAAACTGAAAGAGACTTTTGAAGTAGCGGCGAAACGAAAAGCTATTGCCCGCGGCCGGTATGAGCGGCAGTACAATAAGAAAGTGAAAGAAGTAGAGTACCACGAAGGGCAGTTGGTCCTGCTGCACGTTCCTAGTATAGGGCGACACAGGGTTAAAAAACTCTCGAAACTGTGGAAGGGTCCCTATAAGGTCATAAAGGTGCTCTCTCCGCTCAACGTCGTGCTGAAGATCAGGAAGCGAGAAGTAACGGTACACGTGAACCGTATAAAACCGTGCCCGAGGCGCGCCCCAGTGCCCCCTCCGCCGGTGGTAGAAACAAACGCGGACCCCGAGGTAGGGTTGGAAGAATGGGTCAACGACCCGCAAGTGAGTGACGACGGAATAGACGAGCCACAGGAAGTACAGGAGCCTGTCCCGGACAGCTCAAAAAGGGCCCGTAGGAGACCCGCGTATCTCCAGGATTACACTAGTTAAGTGTGGGAGGTATCGGAAACGCATGGGGGATTAATAAACAAAACTAAAGAGTGAATAAGTAATAGTGATATAACAAAAATTTAACATGATTCAAATCTGTTATAGGGTACATCTTATTAGTATTGGGGGCAGTTAGCTGCTTCCACCAGGGCATCATCTTCGAAGGAGGCCAGGAGGTCCTCCTGTCTGACAGCCACTGGAGGGTCACCCTGAAGTACAAACTTACGGAAATGCAAGTACAGAGCCGGAAACTAAGCAATTTGGCGGTAGAGGTAAAACAGTATCTTGACAAATTTTATTCTGATCTTTTGCGTGATAGCGTAAGTATACACTCTAAACTACCTCAATTAGAGGAGGGTTTTAGGTATTAATTTGCCATTTTGAAACAAGACGTCCATGAATACGTAAAGGAAGTAAATAATTTGGTGTCTTTGCTTGTTCGTCAAGAGAAAAATGAAGATCCTGGCCAACGTGGCGCATCAATTGGTAAATCATTCAAAAACTCTAAATTCAGTAATTTTATCAATCAAATCTTATCATTCAGTAATGTGTCAGACCCTTAGTAGACTTTTTAAAACGGACCAAATTACGCAACTTCAGTTAAGAGACGTGTTTAGTTATTTAAAATTGAATTCTGCAATTTCTGAGACTTAGAGTACGGTCTCAGATACTATTCGCAAAATAATCCAGTTTCACAAAGCAGTTAGGTGGTGGGAAAGTAAGTAGTGACTTGCTCTCGCCCTCAGAGTTTCTAAGAATTTTAAAAGAAATAAAAGAGGTTGTGCCCCCTCTAGCCAAATTATACCTGCGCGTTGAGTTAGAAAACATTCATGAGTATTACTTGGTTTTGGTTGCCCATAGTTACGTGACTGAGCAAACCCTCAGGGTTGTGCTGCAGCTCCCTTTGAAATGAGACGATAAGTTTTTTTCAGGCGTATGACGGGTACACATACCCAATATATGATAGGACGTTTAAAAAAAATGGACCCAATGGGGTGTGCAAAATCAGAAGCTCCTAGTGAGCAAGGATATATTACAATATACTTGGTATAGCAGTGATAAATTCGATCGTGACTGTCTGAGCGGTCGACTTGTAATCTGCCCGCTTGAGGAAGTCATAATGATCATGGCCAAGAGGCCAAGTTGCGTGTCCGATCTGTTTGTTGGAAAACTTTCTTACAGTTGTGAGCGAAAATTGACCACCGATTTGAGGTCCCCCGTGTTGTTGAAGTGCTTCCGAGCCCTACAAGGTAACTCTGAAGTTTTACGAGGATGGCGGAAAGATAAACGTGACCACCATGCAGATGAGTGGAGTGGGAGTGATCTCCGAGGCGTATAAATGTGATGTTATTAGTGATGGGTTCAAGGTGCCTGCCCGTATACACGGCAGCAACACTCATGTCGGCCAGATAAGTAAAGTTTTTATTCCTGATTTGAAGTCAATGCTCTCCGACGAAGAGACCGAGTTGATAAATATCGATGTGAATGCCACCCTAGAAGTCCTAGAAGGACTCGACAATGAGCTGGGCACCGTGAAGGTGCGGGAATACCATTTGGGAGAGGCACTTTCCCTTTTGCGGTCCCACTATGATTTTAGGGATAGGGCACAGAGAGTAAATTTGATAGTAACGATGGGAATCTGTGTGGTGATGACCCTGATGCTGTTTATTGCATGTTGTAGGTACTGGGAGGTGCTTGCCGCCTGGTTCCCGAGCTCCAGACTCCAGCGCAGAAAGCAGAGGACTGCGACCTTGACCAGAGCGCCGCAGACGTTCGCAGACCTGAGTGATGTGACCAATCCTGATGTTGAGATGGGAACAGCTGTTCCGAGACTTGGAGATGACGAGGGGACTGCAGCCCCAGAGCCAGTAACTAGAGCTTCGGCTACCGGTAAACCGTAGAGTGGAATTCGGCTGGAAAGCGTCGTGAGTAAGGCTAGCCTAAGAGAACTCATAAACCGTGTTGGAGCATTGAAAGTTACCGCGGTGTGGAAGGACCCATGAATCCGTGCGGCGTCAAGACGATCGGTATCGCGTGAGGATACGAGAATATTCGCGAACGGACTAGCGATCGGACTTAGAGTGCTCATCAGGATGCGACGTGGGGAACAGTGGACCCTTTCCTGTTTCGACAATGATGAGTAAGGCCTTTAGTAATAAGCTTCGGTTGTGTTTTATTTTAAGTTGTCTGTAACGAGGTATTGCAACTGTGGTTTTGTGTTTAGAGTGTAAGTATCGTGGAGGATGGTAGTGTGAACCCTTTTCTTTATTTATTTTATAATTTGAGATACCATTGCAAAGGTAAGGCTGATGAGTGGTATCTGGTGTTCACAGGAAGGTAAGCGCGCAATCCACAACCCCTAAAACCCCCATCCCTTCAACTCCTTCCGCTGGACTGTGAATATCTGAGACCAACTCAAAACCAAATTTTAAAGAGATAGTTTGTACGGTTGACTGTTGTAAATGCCTTGCTGAGGGATTTTCCGGACCCCCCCAGCAAGACTGCGTATGGGACACTACCAGGCCTCGTATAATGAAGATAGTTTTATTTTGCTGCGTCTTTTGTTTTTGGTTTGGCTGAGGTACCAATAGGATTGTGTAAGGGAGGGATATACGGTGGGCCTGTCTCGCAACCAGAGGCAGGCGAGGCGAATTAAACGCAGCTCCATTTAAATACCAAGCGGTGGGTTAAAAGCAACCAAGGTTGTGATTAGTTTTAAGTTTCTAAGTAGACACTTGCAGTGTCTCAACACTCATTAAGTTCATCTTTTTTATTCCGTTGAGGATCAAACTTTCCCATGCCTGTAGAGCAAGTTTCAGGATGGTGAGAGAACCGAGTACAGATTGCTACAAGAGCCCACCGCATTTTCCGCATAACGGCACCCAAGCACCCCTAAGGTGCCCGGGCAGTCCTTTGGCGTCTGAGTCCTTAGGTGTGGGCGGGCTATCCCTTAAAGTATTAACCTTTTATTTTTTTTGCTATAAGACCTCAGGAGCACCCTGGAGAATAAGAATTTTGTTATTATTAGAGTAGGCCGGTACCTCAGTCCAAAGTTAAAGTGTCGTAATATTTCGCTGTATGTGTAAGTTAAGTGTACTATGATAATATCATGAGCGGAATTTTATATGTTTTATTTTGGGAGTTACAGGATTTTGATTAATGTAGTTGTTAACTGGGGAATGTGAATCGTGAAGTCAGGGACTTTCTTTGTGTAGTTAACTGTTGATGTACTTAGTATACTTGTACTCGAGAAGCAGAAAGCACAGGTAAATAGGTGACCAGGCTAGATCACTCATCATACCGTAGGGGTGACAGTGTGAATGACCGGCCCCAAGTGAAAGCTCGTGCGGCTTCACCAGATCGAGTGAGTAGCGTTCCAAATCTCAATAAAACCAAAATTCCCGAACCCACTGATATTCTTGAACTATAAATTGTCAATTAAATTAGGCACAGTTCGGTGCATTACTTTCAAATTCCAATTGACTAAAATACTGACTCACAATTTTGCACAGTGATGAGTGTCTAAGCCACTTTGTTCTCTCTTTCTCATTCTCTTGTTGTCGAGCGTTGTGCGCTGTTGGTCTACGTACCATGTGTATATTTTATTTCTGGTGTTAACTGGGGAAATTCATTGTATATGATTATAAGAAGTTCAAAGAGAAGGGGAATGTTAATAAGTTGTCAGATATTTTGTAACCACATAGAGTATGTAACTGGAGTGTTTTGTTGTAATAATTTTGTTGATTTATGATTGGAGCATCAGGTGTATATACATTTTTGTCATACTTGTTTTGAAAAGTTTGCAAATTTGTACGAGGAGATGAGACGCATGTTTACTAGAAATTGCGGAACATAAAAGTAAATACCGTCCCATTCATATTGATGGCGCTGAAGTCTAGTTAAAGGAAAGTTTCCTTTATCTTTTGTTCTGTCCCCTTAAATTTGACTTCGGTTATACTGCGGCTTGTAAACTCTTGTCATGTTTCACGTCACATTGTGACTTGTGCCCGCTTTAATTTGAGGTTGGTGGCAAGGATTCATCGACAGAAGGGCCGTTCCACCCTTGGGGACAGGAGGTCCCCATACATAAAGAGGATACCTCATGCTGAGGCCAGCATGAACTAGAGGAGGGGGGAGTGTAACGACCCACTCCCAAATTTACATCAGCGGCTGTAATCTAAGGATTCAGCAACATTTGTTTGTCATTTTATTAAATATTAGTTACACCACATTTGGGATAATTTATCTAAAGTATACTGATTAATAAATCAGTACAGTAATTATGAAGACCACCAACCATTTAAAAATCCCTTCAAACAGCCCAGAAATCGAATTCAAATATTTGCATTATAAACTGAGTCCAGAGTTTTCTAACTCGAGAGAGAGATTGTAGCCTCGCCCCAGGATGAGAATGCGGGCGTCAGCACTAGCCTCCATCGGGCCGTGCGCTGTGATTGGCTGAGGCCCGTCGCCTCAGCGCGACGCCGAGGCGTGAGAAGAAGAGTTGCGCGCTGACCCCCGAGGATGTGATACGCGTCTCATCGTTCCTCATTAGAGTAAAACTAAATTAATACTTTTCCAAATTTAATGTAACCTTATTTTGTAATTGACCGCGGAAATACCTAATGAAAAACGAAGTGTAAATTGTTCTAGATCAATTGTTGTGAAGTTGTGAAGTTGATTGTGTGATTTAATAAATAATAATATGTTTCCCAACCGGCATTTTTATTATTTTAATACCCGAAATCGGCCTGTGCGGGACACTAGAAACCATTACTAGATTGACTCACTATTCCGCATTGCATCCCTCACTACACCTGACAAATGAGAATGCACCCTCTCAATACCCTCACAATAATGTATTTCTAAGCGTCACGTCCTTCCAAATCCTTTCAAAAACCTCTTCAGAAATAATTTCTTCGGTATAGTCAATCGCACCCGCTCAAAAAACGATCCAGGCTTGTTTCAGATGTTCAATATATCCTGTCCTTTTAAGAGTCTCATCTAAAAACTGTTTAACTGCTTCCTGTTCTGCCATTACGCATTTTCAAAAACACAGATAACTACAATTCACGACTTAAATCTCTACAAAATCCACCAAGCATACTTGCTTACACAATTGGGAACAACCCCGTTTAGCCAATTCAGTAGTCGGATTTACGTTCGTTAGTTGATTTTCTACACGCATCGCGACGACTATCCTACGCTCGGCGGCTACACTTTTAATCCAATTCCTCACTTTATTACCTACTAACTTAGCTTTATGATCTCTATTCTTTATAATCATTCCATTCATACAACTACACACACAGCTACATTTAAACTTAGTCTCCATGTCAACAATGCATTCCCATCATACTATCTCTTTAAACGTTTAATAATTACAATATTCACCCAACATCATTAAAAGGTCACCCAACAAAAGGCCCTACTAACCCCATGACTCTTGTATGTACTTTTCTTTTTATTCTGACACCAAGTGTAACATGCGGCCAGGGGGAGGGTATACGCCCATCCCCTGCGGCGCTCTAAGGAAAGCTGGGATATAAATGATAGTACGAGTGGTGTGGGCGTTCTATAATGGGGTCATTTATTGGCCTTAATTCAAGTTACAAATTATTACATGTCAGGATGGCTTTTTAAGCCCAGCTATCAAAGGTGCAATACATACTTTGTTAATAAAACCCTCTTAAACTGTGAGTTGTAAAATTCGAGAATTGACTCAATTACACTATTAAATATTGGGAATGGAGAGACAAGGAGAGAACAGCCCTAGACCTAGACAATGCAAGTCCACTTACAGTACAGTAGTAGCAGAGTGACGCCCATCATGACGACGGGAGAGGTCTCGGATGGCCGGCGGCTAGCGGGACTCTGGCTGAGTGATCAGAAGGATCAACTATCAAATCCATGCGCAACCTGTGGTTGCGGACTGTTTTATACCAGCCACCTCCCCAATATCCCGACCAATCAAATCGCGACTTTTGGACACATGACCATATACGGTCTGTTCATGGTCATCTTACGTATCTGGGGACAACAGGACATCAGGGACATCCTGTCTCTATCTGAGTTTTAAACAATGGTTTTGCTTAATTGAGTTTTGGTGTTGGTTTCCCGTGCGTCACATCCGACACTTCTGACATGTGGCCTAAAAGGATATTCTCGTATTAAATGAGAATTTCGCAAACCCCTCACAACAGTATTGAAGGTGCGGTTTAGCCTTAATTACTTTTGTATCTCTGTTAGTTGAATCTTGAATCTTGTTGGGCAGTGTAAGATTGGTTTAACTTAAATGAGCGTAATCCAACTGCATCTGCGTAATGGAGGAGGAAATAAATCAACTTATCCAGGATTATTTTAGACTAGGGTTGCATCAGGCCGAAAGTTTAGCTATTCTTGTTTCTAAACACAACATTGTAATAAACGAGAGACACTTGAAACGAAAACTATCTGAATTAGGATTATACAGGAGAAAGAATTATTTGAACCTTGAACAAGTTTCTAGGTTTTTACAAAATGAACTAAGAGGATCTGGAAGACTTCACGGTTATAAGTGGATGCATTTGAAATGTATGCAAGCTGGATATTTCGTCTCACAAGAGCAAGTAAGACTGCTTTTAATTGGATCCTATTGGTGTAGAAATCAGAAAACGGCAACGACTTCGCCGCAGACAATACCATCGATCAGAACAAGGGTCCAAATTTTCTGTGGCATTTAGACGCATATGACAAGCTAAAGCCATATTGGTATCTTGTATTCATGGATGTATCGATGGATTTTTGAGACACATAATATGGCTTAAGGCTAGTACCACCAGCAATGATCCAAGAGTTGTAGCTATTTTATTAATGCTGTAGAATCAGTAGGAGGATGCCCAGTTAGGATTATAGCTGACTTGGGGGACAGAAAACAAAAGCACTGTACAAATGCAAGTGCTCTTAAGAGAGAAAGAAAATGCTCCTCTTGTAAGTGCGTGGTTATATATGGAAACAGTCAGTTAAATCAAAGGATTGAAGCATGGTTTCATTAGATCAAGAAAACTAATGAAAAAATCAAAGACATTTGTAAGCGATTTAATAATGTTAAGTTTGTAGATATAAGCAGGATAGGTAGAAGGTTCCATACCTCACATGGGTTTCATATCAATAGGTTGGGTAAAGCATTAATTGCTGAACAAATTGTAAATTATGTTGATGGTCTAAGTTTTAATGCGAAAGTAGAAATAAATACCCCTATAGTGTTAGGTTATAGTCGAGATAATTTTTTAGTTCAGGAAAATCGTACGCTGGTAGCCTAATCCAGAAGCATTTTTTCAATGAGAAGGCAAGTAGGCCTAAGAATGTTTTGATTAAAAATCAGCAGCTGGTTGGTGGTAACAAGGATAGGCCTATAGATCTGGACTGCACACTAAACTGTAAACAATTTTCTTTGCTGCATTATAATGTAGAGGGATTAGGAAATAAGTTTGATTTGATTGAATATTATATTAATTCAGTTTCCCCCAGTGTGTTTGTAATAACAGAACATCAGCAATCACATGAAAATATTGGATTGTTTCAATTTACTAATTATAAGCTAGCAGCATCTTATTGTAGAAGTGACCATAAAGGGGGTGGAGTTGCTCTTTATTATAAGGATAGTCCAAACTGTAGTTTTGTTAAACAAATTGAATTGGCTAAAAACATATGTACGGATTTAGATTTTGAAGCTGTTATTGTTAAAATAATTTACTGTGGGAATGTCTTCTTTATAGTAGGAGTTTATAGATCTCCATCTGGTGACAGTGATATGTTCTTATCTTCTCTAGAGGGTGTTTTAAATAAATTATCATTAGGAGGTAATGAGAAAAATATAATAATTATTGGAGATGTTAACATAAATACTTTGGATGAATTACCAAAAACTAAAAGATTTAAGGATTTTATTTTATCACACAGTATGTACGACTTATTAGGTCACATTCCAACAAGAATCACCCCTAATCATGGAAGTTCAATAGATCATGTAATTACCAATATTGTTAATATATCTTTTGTAAATGTCATTAATTGGCATATTTCTGATCATCTGGGTCAGATATTAATAATTGGATGTAAAGATAAAAGTGTAAATGAAGTCAAATGTCAATTCAAAAGAATATTCTCTGAAAATAGTATAAACTTACTTAAATATAGTTTATACAATGAGTCTTGGAATTTGGTCTATCAGTCAAAGGGAGTAAATGACAAGTGGGAGGTATTTCTGGATTTATTAAGGTATCATCTTGATCTGGCCTGTCCACTAAAAAAGGTCAATTTGAGGAAAGGAAAGAAAAAAACAAATCCTGTTAAATTAGACAAGAAAACAAACAATCTAAGACTAAAAATGGAGGAAATGTATGATTGGCATCAAACATATAAGTTAGATTTTTAAAAAGACAGATACACTGAATACAAAAAAATGTTCCGTGCAGAAATCAAAAAGTTAAAAGCTAACAAGATTAATAATAAAATCCAATCATCTGACTGTGTATCAAAGTCTTGCTGGGCTGTGGTAAATGAAATTAGAAGAGGTGATAATTCTAGCCATAGTATTAAGCCTAATATTGAAATTGATGTAAATAATGAAATAACATGTATGCCTAAAGTTGTATGTAATAAGTTTAATAACTACTTTATTGATTCTGTTGAAAAAGATGCTTGTGAATATTTGCTTAGGGGTAATGAGAATTTTGAAAATAATATAATATCTGATATTTCTGAGATATATTACGATGATGTTCTGAATATAATAAATAGTCTAAATAATAAAAAGACCTCTGGCTGGGATGAAATTTCACCATATTTGTTGAAAAAATGTAAGTTTGAATTAGCTTCTCCCCTATTACATCTTATTAATAATGTACTTAAGGAAAGAATTTTTCCAGAAGCTTTAAAACTATCTTTGATAAAGCCACTGTATAAAAAGGGTACAAAAACCGATGTTCAGAATTATAGACCCATTGCTCTTACATCTGTTTTCAGTAAATTGATTGAAAAAATTATTTTAAAACATTTAACTAGTTTCTATAATTCTCTTGACTTAATGAAAGACTTTCAACATGGTTTTAGAAAAGGGCGTAGCACTACATCTGCGGCTGCAGAATTTGTTCATACAGCTCTGGAATCTATAAATAATAGTAACAAAGTATCAGGAACATTCTTAGATTTATCGAAAGCTTTCGATAGGGTTAATCACCAAATTCTGTTAAATAAGTTGTCAAATGTTGGAGTTAATTGAAGTTTATTACTGTTAATAGAATCATATCTTAAAAATAGGATGCAATGTACTGAGATTATGTATGACGATGGATACCTAATAGAAAAGAGAAGATCAGATGTTAGGGTAGTAAAATTTTGTGTGCCGCAAGGTTCAATTTTAGGGCCATTTCTATTTATATGTTATGTTAACGATTTTAAGATTTCACTGGACAATAGTTTTTTCCTTAGTATGTATGCAGATGATACATCTGGTCTTTGCTGGGTGAAAGACTATCCCGCTTTGAAAGATAAAGTTCTCACGTTTATCAATGAGTCCAAACTTTATTTTCAAGAAAATAATTTGTTGCTTAATATAGATAAAACCCAACTAGTGTTTTTTAGCCTAAGTGGTGTAAATGAGGAGTTTGTTATAAATAGCAATGATTTTAGTGTTAAATCTGTCGCATCTTGTAAATTTCTTGGTATTAATATTGACACCAAATTTTCTTGGGAAGTACATATTGACTATGTTTTGTAAAAAAATATCACCTAGCCTATTTTTATTACGAAGAATTAACTCCTATCTTCATCCTGATATGTTAATGAAAGTTTACTATGGCCTAGTGTACCCTTATCTTTCTTATGGCCTACTGTTATGGGGAAGTGCAGCCAAAACACACATGGACAGAGTTTTTATCCTCCAGAAAAAATTCTTAAGATTACTAGCTAAGGTGAATCCTAGAACATCATGTAAAAATATATTTATTGAATTTAATGTTTTGACAGTTTATGCTTTGTATATTTTTCAAGTTATAATGCTGTTGAAACTGGATAATAAATATATTTGTAAAAATAGTGATGTCCATGCTCATAATACAAGGAGAAAATTTGATTTTTATAGAGTCAATAGAAAATTCAAAACAACAGAAAATAGTCCTTATGTTAAAGGTGCAATATTTTTTAATTCACTTCCTCAACACATAAAAATCTTAGATGGAAATACGTTTAGGACAGAACTTAAGAGATATTTAATCATGAAGTGTCCTTATGATTTACAATTGTAGAAATATAAATCGCGTGTACTTTGTAAATTTTTTTCTGTAGATATTTCATGTAAATATATTGTGTTGATATTTAGGCCTAATTTGACTTTTACTGTGACTGAAAAATGTATATAAATATGCACTGTGAAATAGATTAAGAACCTTTGACAATGTTTATGCATGTAATTACATGTTTCGAACAATAAAGAAATTTGAATTTGAATGGTGGTCGATATTCTCCGAAAACACCAGTCACAGTTTTGGATGAATCTTTTCCATAAATTAAAAGATTATGGGAAATATTAATAATAAAGGGGAAATATTGCTTTCTAGTGCTTATAGATGATTTTATACATCACGCTTTTTGTCAGAAACTATGTCAGTAGTCTCTCCAGATGATATAGAGCTCACTGGATACAAGTTGGAGGACGCGAAGTTGCAGTGTACAGAGCCTGTAATAAATTATCAGTAGGTCTGGTAAAACCCTTAGTGATTGTATGAGCAGAAGCAAGGTCCGTCTTTGTGAGTCCACATGGTCCACATATGAGACTTATGATTACACGTGTTCGCGTTTGAATTAATGTGGGTGGAATTTTTTTCTTGTATCCAAATAAATAAACTGGCATTGGTTAAGTTTTAATTTTGATTAAACTAATTACATTGCATGTAATTGTATTATAAGTATGCATTATTCTTCATTTTACCCTGAAATTCTGAAATATAGCATAGTACGATATTTTCCCCATGAAGTAAGATATATTATTTTCCCCATGAAGTAAGATCATTTTTGTTTGTTAGTACGATAGTTGGTTTTACAAATCTGGGAACACTGCGTTCTCATATTTTCGTAGTCTCCTGTCTCCTGCCGAATGAAAACTGGGAACTGGGAACCAGGAGCTTGCTTTTAGTTTTTTTGTGGCTTGTTTGGCCGCAATTTAGTTTAGTCCGAGTGAAATTTGTTTTTCTCGAAATGTGATATTATAATATGTATTGGAATAATTTATCTACATAATAAACGGATTATAATTACTTCCTATACACCTAATTTAATTTTGTATTGTTTGGTGCTGATAAAATATATATGAAAGCCATGGATTATCAATACTTATCATCACAGCATTTGTCTGGCTTCGAGCATTACAAAGTAAGTATTTTGTAGTAAAACTAATTTTCTTTCTCTTATCACAAACAAAAACTCAGCGTGTTTGTAATTTTACTTAATTAAAATTTAAGTTTGAAGGACCTAGGACTATGCTTGATATATTTTGAACTTAAAAGTAGGTTATGTTCGATTCTGGAATTCTGCATTGCCAGTACAGTCCTAAAGTAGAAAAATTGACTAAGGCTCTTACTAAAATGTTTCTAATTCTGGAAATAATAGGGCCTATATCTTTTGGGCAAACTTGGAAATTAAAGTTACGGCTAGGTAAGTAATATTAGGTACCTATTCAAGATTTCCTTCTCAATTAAAGTAATTAACTTAGGCCTAGCGTAATTTAATAACTAGGCTATGTTTACTTGCATTTTAGACCCTCTGCTTAACTATCTATGGTAAAATTCCTAATTTATTACCTACTAATTCTGAAGAAAGGTTTGCTTAGAATCTTTTTGGAAAAAACATCAATCTCCCTAAAATACTAAGCTTCCAGCAAATTGCATTGTTACCGGAAAGTCTATAATCTGTTAAAGTAGTGACTAAAGTTAAGTTTGTGGTAACCTTCTGGCCAAAGTCTGTTGCCAGAGTTTTCAGGTAGGCCTAATTTTTCAGTATTTTTCAGATGTTAACTTAAATTTTAATTAAAATAAAACAAAATATATGTTCATAGCAACAAATCAAAAGAAAAAATGTCTTGTGAGGGCTGGCATCTCATCACCTTCTTCTATAGTTTTAAATGAGGAGATTATTGATGAATCACCTTACTTATGTAGATTACGTGGGAGTGAGATTGGGCGATGGTCTAGGGTGGTCAGAGCAGGTAGAATAAATAGGTTCTATTTAAACTTCAAAAGTTTTTGTTCTTAGAAATTTAGCAGCAGGCCTATTTAATAATTAAGTTAAGCCTAAAAAAATAACTTTTAAAAACCAAATTTGCATAATACAGAAAAAAGCCATACAATGTATCTCTGGGCTTTGGTCTAGAGATTCTTGTAGAAACAAATTTAAAGAACTAGGCTACAGATATTAACCTTTGTATCCCTCTTCATGCTTGAAACATTTTTATATGTAAAAGAAAACAATCTGATATACAGGCTCATCAACACTCTTAGTTCACAAGAAATAGAAATGTAAATCCCTCCATTTGTTCAACATAATTTAAGAATCTTTGAAATAAAACCTAGTAACCTAGATGGTTACACTAAGTTAATGCCTCTGACATGACCAAACACATGTTAGTTAGCTGGGACCTAATGGTTTAACACATTCAGTGCTACGCAATAAGTTAGGCTGCTCCCTGAAAACCTACTAGAAATGTGACATACGTTACCCAGAGTCTAAATTTTGTTATTGCGTAAAACCTTTTTTCGGTTGCTAGGGATTACAGGAGCAGGTGTCATTCTTATAAGCTTGATAAATGATGTCATTTGACATGACGTGAAAAAAGTTGAGCTTGATGAAGTTGATGCTTTTTATCACATTTTTTGGTGTCACACAAAATAACTATGGTTTTGTTATGATGAAAGAAAAATAGAAAGGAACATACAATTCATAGATAATAGGTATATAATGCTAGGTAAAACATGCTGTGAAATGACAACAAATGTCTGTAAAAATAGTCCATCTAAATTAACTGTCTTTGTAAGTGAAACAAAACCACATTGAAAGAAAGCTTTTAATGTTTGTTCCTATCAGATTTCGCTAAATTAAGTCATGAAAAATCATAAGTTCAGTATACATCGCTACTTTCCGCCATGTTTCGTTACTACTAACGATAATTATTAAAACCACCATCAGATATTTGAGAATCTCCAAGTTTTCAGACTCATTATAAACATAATCCAGAACCTATAGCCATCATCACCACTACCACTAAACGCACCCCTACACAAAACGAACAATAAGATAAAAGGCTGCGGAACTGCGGACTACTACATGTGCGAAACACCCCCGTTGCAGCAAATCTGCATACTCAGCGAATTTCCAATGCATATATATACACACACACACACACACACACCATATAAAGCCACTTACCAAGTTTCATAGATGCATATTCACAAATGAGCCATTTAAAAAGTCTTAATTTTTCTCTATAAGAATGACATGGGTATTGGGTACTTAGGTTTGCTGCAACAAGGAACAGAAAATATTAGGTTTTAATGCATATATTAACAGACCACAACCAGGTGAAGTCACTACCAAGTTTCATCCGTATACATTAATAAATAAGCGAGATATAAAATTGTTCTTATTCTCCATAAGAATAACATTGGACAACGTACTGTGTTTAGCACTTTGAATCCAATTGACGTAGAGAAATGATCAAAACACCAAATTGTTCGTTTTTTAAGCCGAATCCAATGGTGAAAAGTAAAATTAGATTTATAAAAATATTATCTGTAGAAAACCCAAAAAACACATTTTTGGGGTACAAAACCCCCCCAAAATACCACTTCAGATGGGTCGATCTGTCTGGTTTTCGAGCTTTAAGTCATAAATGCTGCTTTAAACGTTTGTACCAAATTTAATTAAAATCGGACCTTTTTTACGAGAGTTATCGTGCTCACGGTCACACATACAGTTTTGAATGAATGGTGTTTTTGGGGTCAGAGGACCTCAAAACAAAAAATTATCATAATCCCGGCCCTATATCTAACTATGCCGACTACGGTAATAGCTTCTTCCCTATAGGGGAAGTTCTCTAAAACCAAAAGATATTCAGAAGGCCTGACGGCGTAGCGGTCGTCCGGCGACGAAAGACGAGCTCACACAGAACTAGTGTATTTAGCCCTGTCCAGATATCGTGAGGATATGTCATCAGGCTACGCGGGCTGATACGCATGTCTTGAGTTGACGACACGTAGGAAGTTTGGCCAGTCGTGATTTCACGACATGCAGCACCGAACGTGTTAATGTGCCTTGCGAAGCCAAGTGGCAGCCTGAGATTCAAAAGTCACATGGATTTTGAACACGAGTCTTTTGGGTGGTAGGCCAGTTAGTACTCAACCCACTCCAGCTATGACTGCCATAACAACAAGTTCAGAGTTAGGATTGACCTTAGTGTCACCAACTTAGTTACGACTAGCAAAAACTCTTAAAATAGTTGTTCCGTGTTCAGTCAGTGGCGGATTACTTTAACCATTGACTATAAATACTGAACTAGACTTCTCATTGCCATTGTAAAATGTGTCCCTAGTTTTGTGTATGCCAGGATTGAAAGAGGTCGTAGTTTACACCAATCACCAAC
This sequence comes from Allygus modestus, assembly GCA_963675035.1. Classification (NCBI taxonomy): domain Eukaryota; kingdom Metazoa; phylum Arthropoda; class Insecta; order Hemiptera; family Cicadellidae; genus Allygus; species Allygus modestus. The sequence continues at coordinate 71,571,758 of OY776114.1, read as the reverse complement.
AGAGTATACTGCTGTCAACTATTACTTATCCTCTAAAGGAGGGGATAATTACAACAGTTGTTGTGTCAAGAAGCAAACATAAGTTGATTATCACTTGATTTCTGGGCTGGAGATATTTTAAAAGTTAACGTAAATAACTAAAATAAAAAGTTGACAGCAGCACAATCTGTCGGTGACCCAATCAAACTACTTCAATTTTACATTCTAGCATACACTAAAAGTGGGACAGCTGGGCCATATGGATGGGATGTCTCCTTCAGTATTTATAGTCAATGCTTTAACCCAGGGGCAACCGTAGTAACCAACAAATCACTGCTTCAGGCGTCTGCTTATTGTAAGTATCGGTAAATGTTTTACACGTGTATACACATCAAAGTTAGCTTGTAGGACTTAACAGTCAAAATGCAAACAAAAACCTTGGGTGAAGATGGTTAGTAGGAAGTGAAATAGAATGGGAAACAGATGGTAGGGAAAGTTATGCTGAATTATGATAAGTCTGAGATGCTGTGAGGAGACTGCTGGTGAAGCAGTTTCAACGTGATGGGCTTTTATTAATTAGCCCACGTGATTTCTAAGAACAGGTTGACCTAAGATAGTAATAAAAGTAGGGTTTGGAATTCACGTCATTCCTTCGAGTTCTAAGCATGTAAAGGAAATGGTTGAATCTGTGATATTCTGTTGATTTCTTTAAATACATTGAAGACCTGATTTAAAATTATCCTGATTTTAAATTATAACCTGATTTTAAATTATAAATTGATTTAAAATTATGCAAAAATACATGTTAGGTACTGTATAAAAAAATCCTTATTGATAAATTATCATCTATTTTAACCTCGAATGTTTTGTTCTTAGAAATCTGACCGCCTTCAATAATTTAGCTTTAAGTAGATTAGTCTATTTTAGTTTGATCGAAAGTCATTTAAGGTATTCGATAGTGCTTTGGAGCTTGTCCAGTAAATTGATTCTTAGACGAATTTTCATAATAGGGCCTACAGAAAAAAGCAATTAGATGTATCTCTAGGCTTCGGCCTAGCGATTCATGTAGGGAGAAGTTCAAAGAGTTGCAGATCCTCACCGTTCCATCTCTTTATATTTGTGAAACAATTCTATATGCTAAGGAAACCAATCAGACACAGGCTCATCAACATTCATATTTTACTAGAAACCATAATGTAAATCCGTCTGTACAGCACAATTTAAAGCTTTATGAATCGAAACCAGGTTATGCCGGCTTGAAATATTTTTCAAAACTTCCCTCAGCTATTAAATAAATCAGTGACATTAAGAAGTTCAAGTCTAATTTAAAGCAACATCTTATTGAGAAGAGCTATTATGATCTGCCACAATTTTCCTGATTTCTATATTTTTTCTGACTTCTTCCTGAACGGGTCCTTTTTTCCTTTGCTTTTTCATTTTCATTGAGACATTCCAAAGCACCAATACCTCACCTTATAGCACCTGATTGGACAACGTCGGTCTTCGACAACCTCAGAGATAGTTAATTATGATGGGTCCCATGCCTCTGGGTCTACGGGATGTACGAAGGAGGTAACAGGTAACTGGTGGACACAATACAGTAAGGGTAGGTAACATATAGCAAAACATCTGATCAGATGTGCAACTCACAAAGAATTCTCCCATTCCTCAGCTTTGATCCGAACCATCCACCGTTTGCTTAAAGTCCGCCTCCCTCTTTGACTCTGCCACATATAGGAGAACTCTCCATGAATTGCACATAAAAACCACCGACTGCGACGTGATTCAAACCCTCGATCCAAGTGTGTACTCCCTGGCAGGGAGGGTAGCGCCTCAGACACACTGCCACTGATCAGACTAGTTCAGCTGTGTCAGACCGGGTGAAATTACAGCCTAGGCGCTGGATTCGTTCAGGCTGTGTCTACCAGGTTATGCCACATGTCAGACGCAGGCTACAGTCAGAGCTTCTAACAGATGTTTTTAGACTCCTATTAGGTCCTTTCTGGTTAAATAATTAGTAAGTAACATATTAAAATTATCCTGTGAGAAGATATTGAAAGCAAAGTATTCTACGGCTCCTTACAGTAAGATATTTTATTTACCCTACACCGAACACATGTACAGAACTTCTGTTCAGGATACTCAACATTTTAAATTTTGGAAAGTTAACAAAGATTTTCAGACTAAGTTAAAATACTCCCGTAGCGCAAACCTGCTTACTCAGCGAATTTCCAAGGCATATATATGTATCTTAATACCACATAAAGCCACATACCAAGTTTCATCAATATACATTCATAAACAATTTATGACATTTTAATTATTCTCTATAAGAATAACATGGCGGCTGAGTATGCAGGTATGCTGCAACAAGGAACACAAAATATGGTTTTTCATGTACCCCAGGTACATGATATTTCATGTATATTGTCTTATATATTATTGTTTTTTATGTTAAGAAATCTTGTCTGACGCTTGTAATGCTACCGATGTTCTCGGAAGTTTCTGCAATAAAGAGATTTGATTTGATTTGATGAAGCCGTATACCAGGTTTTGTCAGTTTATGTTCATAAATAAGAGAGATATACAAATTTTATGTTTCTCCATAAGAATAACATTAGACAACGTACTGTGTTTAGCACTTTCAATATCTCAGTAACCAATTGACGTAAGGCAATGATAAAGTACCAATTTTTTTTTCTTAGCTGAATTCAGTGGTAAGAATTAAAATTTGAAAAACCAAAAATTAGATATAAAAACCTAAAAAAAAATTGTTGGGGTACAAAACCCCCCTTAGGATGGTGCGATTCGTCTGGTTTTCGAACTTGTTCAAATAAATGATAGCCTACTTTACATATTTGTGCCAAATTCCATTAAGATATAAGACCTTTTTTACGAGAGTTATCATGCTTACGGACACATATATATATATATATATATATATATATATATATATATATATATATATATAAATATGCAGGGTGTCTCACGTAAGGTGTCTCAAACAGATTGCAGACAAACCAATTGACCTAGGAGGATGAAATAAAATTATTTACTATTAAATCGACCCCAAGGAATAAGGTACAAATATTTGTAGTTTGTTACAAATACAGGGTGTTCAAAAACGGAGGGTTACTAGTTCGAATCTCGGAATTTTCAAATATAAACATATGTCAAGTAATATATCATTTTAAAGCTTTACACTCTACTAACATTTTGGCAATACAGAACTCACTTATCTTAATTCGTTTCAAAATGGCGGCCACTTTTTTGAAAAATATTGACATTTACAGAATACCCTGTATCTGCTAAACCACAAGACATATCTTAGTTCTGGTTCAAAATTCTTACTAGGATTAAAATCAGTGTTACCCTGGTATGCTACATGACAGTATTTAAAACAAAGTACAAAATTGAAAAAAATACTTTTTTTGCAAATGTTTTTTTGCCCAAAACTCCAAAAAGTCAAATAGTAACATATGTCAACAAGTATATCATCTTTAAGGTTTTGAAAATCCTAGCAACTTTCTCATTTACACCAACCTCGTATCTCTTTTAATGAATTTCCCCTATAGGGAAGAAGCTATTTCCGTAGTCGGCATGGTAAGACGAAGGCCCAGGACCTTGATAACTTTTTTTTTGAGGTCCCCAGATGCCAAAAACACCATTCGTTCAAAACTGTAAATATACATATATATATATATATATATATATGTGTGTGTGTGTGTGTGTGTGTGTGTGTGTGTGTGTGTGTGTGTGTGTGTGTGTGTCCAAAACTCTTGTAAAAATGATCCGATTTTGATGAAATTTGGTACAAACATCTAAAGCATTTATGACTTAAGTTTGAAAACCAGCCAGATCGCTCTATCCAAAGGGGTTTTTTGGGGGGGTTTTGTACCCAAAAAACTTGGTTTTGTTTCTTACATATAATAATAGGGCCTATGGAGAAAATTTAAAAATGTGATATATAGTTTATTTATGAATGTATATTGATGAAACTTGGTGTGTGGCTTTACGTGTCATTAAGATACATATATATGCATTGGAAATTCGCTTAGTACACAGGTTTGCTGCCACGGGGTATTTTTTGGTTGCAATCAACTAAACTCAACATTTCCCCATATAAAGTGCATGTTATTTGTGCGTAACAATTTCAAATTACTCTGAGGCCTCTTTTATAAATGGGTTTTGTATAATTTACATGCATTTCATATGGGGAAATGATTTTTATTGATTGCTAAAAAGCCATATTAAGAGACACGACGTTGATGTAAATTAGAAAGTTGCTAGGATTTCTAAGACCTTAAAGTTGATATGATTTTTGACATATGTTGCTATTTGGCTTTTTGAAGTTTTGGGCACATAAACATTTTCAAAAAAAGTATTTTTTGTATCTTTGCATTTTGTTTTCAATACTGTCATGTAGCATATCAGGGTAACGCTGATTTTAAAACGAGTAAGAACTTTGAACCAGAACTAAGATATGTCTTGCGGTTTAGCAGATACAGGGTACTCCGTAAATATCAATATTTTTTTAAAAAATGGCCGCCATTTTGAAATGAATTAATATAAGTGAGTTCTGTTTTTGCCAAAATGTTAGTTGAGTGTAGAGCTTTAAAATGATTTATAACTTTATATTTATATTTGAGGATTCTGAGATTCAAACTAGTGACCCTCCGTTTTTGGAACACCCTGTATTTGTAACAAACTCACAATATTTTTACATTATTCCTTGAGGTCGATTTAGTGGGAAATAATTCTATTTCATTCTTCTAGGTCAATTGGTTCGTCTGTAGTCTGTTTGAGACACCTTACTTGAGACACTCTGTATATATAAATATATATACAAATTTGAACGAATGTTGTTTTTGGCATCCGGGGACCTCGAAATGAAAAGTCATCATGGTCTTGGGCTTAAGTCTTACCATGCCACGGTAATAACTTCTTCCCTATAGGGGAAATTCGCTAAATAGGAAGACATTTTTTAGAACCTCACAAAACAGGACATTGGCAGATTCAGTAGTAACTTCTGATTCACGTCTTACTGAAAACTAGAACAATGTGTATTTATAGGGTACCCTAAACAATTACACAAACTTCCAACTGGCCAACTTCTAAATTGGGATGATCACATGCACATTAAATTTGAAATTGAAATGCAATTATCGATAATGAATTACTGTATAGCCTAACTCCGATAAAAACGTAGTTTCAATACAGTAAATACTTTGGCCATGTGCACGCTCATATTTAATTTTGTATTGCTCTATATAGCTTGACAAAACATTTGTAAATTTGGAAAGTAGCTCTTAAAAAACAACTAAGAAACAAGCTCTTAAAATATGTATAAAAAATGAAAAAAGCTGGAAAAGGACTAAAAACTTAAGAGGATACTGTACCTATCAAACAAAGTTTTTCCTACTCAGTTGGAGAATTACTCTAATTAGATTGAGGTGAGACATTCTTCGATTGAATTGTACAATTACAATTGCAGATCTTGTGACTATTTTATATTAAATTGTATTACAGAAGACTAAGAAGTGTGGGAGAAATGTATGTAAATTGAAAAGTAGATGAGGCGAGCAGGTCATAGGTTAGGGCCTTGTTGCTTTGTTTGGATTCCTCCTTATCAGCTCTGATAACCATTCTTGTAGACCTAGTTAACCATGTGTTGTTGTTAATCTGTTATGTAATGATTGCCATGGATGTTTAGTTTCAACAAAGTTTATTTCGTGGTGGTCTATTGATATTCGCACAAAAAACAATTTTTTGCTGATGGTTCCCGTAGCAGCAAACCTGCGTACTCAGCCCCCATGTTATTCTTAAGGAGAATAAGTAAAATGTTATCTCCCTTATTATGAACATAAATTAATAAAACTTGGTATGTGGCTTCACATAGTTCAGTTCCATTGATATTTGCATAAAAAACCCATTTTTTGTGTTCCCTGTTACAGCAAACCTGTGTACATGCTACTCAGCTCCCATGTTGTTATTATGGAGAATAATTAAAATGGCTTACATCAATTATTTGTGAATGTATATTGATGAAATTTGGTATGTGGCCTTACCTAGTTGAGTTATATTGATATTTGCATAAAAACACTTATTTTGTGTTCTTTGTTGCAGCAAACCTGCGTACTCAGCCCCTATATTATTCTTATGGAGGGTAATTAAAATGTTATATATTGCTTATTTATGAATGTATATTAAAGAAACTTGGTAGGCGGCTTTATGCGCTATTAAGATGCATTGGAATATGCATTGGAAATTCTCTGAGTACGCAGGTTTGCTGCGACAGAGGTATTTTCTTTCCTTATTAAATGATTCAGTTGTTATGATTCAGTTAATTCACCACCTGCATCTCTGAGTAAATAGCAAAAATAAACACTTTTAGAATTGACTGCTGTATGGCTGTCAAGAAATTTGTAAAAAATAGACTTTTGCCTTCAAATGGATACGAATAAATGACAAATGACTCTATTTTGGAGGTATTTGTTCTATGGCTTTAAGGTCTGTTGATACTGCAGATGGATTTTTATTTTGAACAATTTAAGTAGCGCAAGGGGCCATACACATATTACGTAACACTTTTTTTGCCATTTCAAACCCCCTCCCCCATGTAATGCACCATAACGCTTGACCATACCCCCCCACCCCCTACAAACCCCCCTATTTGTTATGTAGCTCAATCGTAACAGGCTTTAAAACAGCTTAAACCAATGCGTTTGCTTAAGCATCGTTTTATTAGCAATTTTGAGTATGGCTTTCAATGAATAATTAAACTTTGAATGTCTTTCTTCTAACAACATTTTTTAATTCTTATTTCAAAGCAAAATTTACATAAACAAACAAAACTGTTACTGATAATGTAAACAACAAAATAAACTATCTCAGCTAAAACGTAACAAATTTAATTTATAACTAATACAAATACAAAACAACTTAAAAAACTAAAGATGTGGGTGAGATTGCTGTATCAAGTCATGATTTACACTCTAAAACAACACAAAACATAGGTGTTAAGCAATACAGAATTTACTCAAAACATGTATGTATTTTTTTAGTTTATCTGTTATTAAAATAGACGGAAGTATTTTTTATCTAACAAATTGTAACCTTGATTTAGATATCAGTTTGATTATTTTTTTAATTTTGAAAGATTTATAACAGTATAAATATATAAGGGAGTGCGTGAGCTCTTAGGGTTAATATGTGTGAGTTACGTAACGTTGATCCAAAAAAAAACCTCCTCCACATAACGCTACGCCATACCCGCTCCCCACCCTTAAGTACGTTACGTAATATGTGAATGGCCCCTAAATGAATTTTTTAAAACGTAAAATAAATTCTTACACATATTAGTCACATATCGCGATAGGAGGTTATGGTTTTCGTGAACACACTTGTGGTTACTTTTTGGAAAAATCCAATAATGATGCAAACAATAATATTTAGGCATACAACAAAAAAACTCACTGTGTGTAATAAAAACCACTAACTGTTTTGGTTCCTAATCTACAACTGTGTTGTTGTGTGCTGATATCGCAATGACATGTAAAATATGTAAACTATGCCATGCTGTTGAATTGTTGTGGGCTTTAAGTACATTAGGCTTCTGATTATCTCCAAGATAAGTTTCAATTTCTTGTTTCAGTACAGCTCCTTGGACACGAGCCCCCTCAGTGTGTACGTTATGCATCCGTTCTGGAACAGGGTGGTCTTGGTGAGTCAAACATTGTAACTCTTCTTATATATTCATGTCACAATCTGAGTCATCGAACATTTAAAACCCCACAAATAAATAAATTGTCCTTAAAAAGTAATCGTAATATCTTGTCATATTTCAGAAGAAAAATGTATACTGCAGAAAAGTAAATCATACATCCATTTTTATTGCAAAATTGTGTTGTGTAATTTTGAGAAAGATTTGTAAAATTACTACATTCTGTTAAATGTATGTAATGTTTGTTGCCAGGAATCATAGTCAACGTATTAAGAGTTAAACAAGTGTACCTATATACAGTTACTTTGAAATTCATAAAACATGTAATAGTTGGCTATCTAAAATTTGCCATCACTGGTGAAAAGTAAAACCAGTCAAACCAACCTATACAACTTCTAATGAATTTAACACATTCATTTTTAAATGACAGCCGTTTACAACTTAAAAAGCTAAATAAGCCTATCTGAAATTAGGCATCGCAAATTAGAGGAAAACTGTCACATTAAAGTTGTCAAGATTTCCCCTCCAAGTAAAATTAATATTTCAAAGTCCATCTTCCAAATAAATGTCTACCCTAATATACGTGAATTGTGAAGTTTCCCTGGAATTTTAAGTTTTTAATTTAGCTTTGAAGACTACAAGTTAATTTATACTATATTTCGCAAATTTATCTGCAAGCAATGCTTATGGAAGGTATCTAAATAAAATATTTTAATGGAATAACTGTGCAAGTAGAATTGTCGCATGACAAATTTAAAATTGCAAAAAATGTTAACAAGGTTAAGATGTATATTTATATGAAATATTGCAGAATCTTTAGGAAATCAATTCAAAAATTAGAACTTGATGTGAGCAGGGGAACCAATAGATTAGCAAAGTTTGAGTCAACAGTAAAAAGTTCAACATAAAGTTGAACATAACAGTTATACAAACATAAAGTACCTATGTCGTAATAGTCATTTATGTAAAAAGAGTGTAAAGTAGGTCTTTCTCGCTTGTGGAAAACTGAAAATTTTCTAAAAGCGAGAAAGACACCTAACACTCAATTTTTCTTACAACTGTAACTTTGGATACCAAAAAAATAATACAAAGATACACCTTCATCTATTTGTATTGAATTCACAAAATTGTGGTTATTAACACAAGTTAGCTTGGTCCAAAGCAACAATCAATCAGCTGTTTATTGTCGTCAGCTAGTCGAAAAGTAACAACTGTTTGATGGTGTGTTTTTAGATCGTATAGAAGCACTTTAGGTACTTATGGTTGTAGGAAAAATACGATTTATTCTGCAAGAGAGAGACTCGTAGAAATTTTAAGCATCTTGGAACTTCTATTCAAACAACTCATGTTAAATAAATTATTTTTTTCAGAGGATTCTCCATAGACTTTTTTACTGGTTCATCTCGAACAATTAGACTTGCAACCTGCTCCTCGAGAGTAGTTTATTCCTCATTATTCATGTAGTTAGGTCTTTTTGACCAAAAATTATCTGTTGTAAAAAATGTAGGCTATAAGTTCGTTAGAGCTCAATGGTTTTTAAATATTGTGACCAGTACCGTATCACCTCATGTTGTGTTCTCAGCTGTGCCCGAGGTGGATTGCCCCCAACATGCTGACGTTCGTAGGGTTCCTGTTCACCGTAGCCGCATGTTTACTGCTGTCTGTTTACGACTACCAGTTTTACGCTTCCAGTACCGACCACCCAGAATTCCCACCGATACCTCCCTGGGTCTTCCTCTTCTGTGCTGTTAGCATCTTCGTCGCTTACACACTAGGTAGGGTTATAGAAAATATATTCATATTTGGAGTCCCCTTTAAAAACAAATGTAAAATGGTTTTAAATTACCTTATCGTCAGCAGTTCAATCCTGCTGTGAACTGCTACAACCTGTTTTGGCGCTTTGTTATCTTGTAGTTGTTAATCAAACTTGTACTTTTCACTTATCAGTCTAACAAAGTCGTTAATAGTTCATAAAACACCACAAAATGATAACATAAAACACGATGACACATAAAAACAGTATTATATTTAGCAATCGCATGGACGGAATTCCTATTCAACTGTACCGTGATCATGTTGACAGCCGCTACGGGATAGTTAAATACCCCCGTAGCAACAAATCTGCATACTCAGCGAATTTCAAATGGTACTTCACTAAGTCAGGAAGCCACTTACCAACTTTAATCAAAGAATATTAATAAATAAGCAAGATATGACATTTGATTTATTCATAAGAAAAACATTAGGACTAAGTATGCAGGTTTGCTGCATCAAGGACCACAAAATCTGGTTTTTATCTAATGGATCACCACCAGATGAAGCAACATACCAAGTTTGATGAATTTATGTTCATAAACAAGCAAGATATCACATGTTTATTATTCTCCATAAGAATAACATTATAGCTGCTGAGTACGCAGGTTTGCTGCCTTGGGGACCACAAAAAATGAGTTTTGTATGCAAATAGCATTAAAACCCAACCATATAAAGCCACATACCATTACATTATTTCATTAATATATGTTCATTAATAAGCGAGATATACAATTTTAGTTATTCTCCTTAAGATTAATATTGGACAACGTACTGGATTAGCACTCTCAATATCTCGGTAACCAATTGACGTAGAGCGATGATCAAAATACCAAATTGTTTGTTTTTTTAAGCTGAATTTAATGGTGTAAACCAAAATTTGGGTTTAAAAAGAATTATGTGTAAAAAGTTCAAAAAACCCATTTTTGGGATACAAAACCCACCTTAAAGTAGAGCGACCTATCTGATTCTCGAACTCATGAAAATAGATGCTGCCTTACACGTTTATACCAAATTTCATCAAGATCGGACCATTTTTGAGAAAGTTATCGTGCCTATACACACACACACACACACACACACACACACACACACACACATATATATATATGAATTTGAACGAATGGTGTTTTTAGCATCTGGGGGCCTCAAAACTAAAAGTTTTCATGGTCCCAGGCCTAGGTCTTACCATGCCGACTACGGTAATAGCTTCTTCCCTATAGGGGAAATTCGCTAAAAGGGATCCCATCCCTGCAATCGCTAAATGTATTAATGTTTTTGTTTGTGACTGTAATTTATGTTAGCGTCTCAACTGATAGATGAAAAATGCAAGTTAACATGGCTTAATGAAGCGCCATGGGAATGTTACAACACTCTCTGCAAACTCGCGACACGCAACTCGGTGCATCTTGGTTGGGTACCTGGCCATGTAGGCATAGGTGGCAATGAGTGTGCAGATAAGCTTGCTAAAAGAGGTTCCGGTATGCCATTCTTTGGTCCAGAGCCAAGCTGTGGCATAAGCAAAACAACTGCTTTTCACACAATAAACAAATGGTCCAGGGACTTACATCGCCAGCAATGGCAAGGTCATACTGGTCAAGCACTTGGCAAAAGGCTGCTAGCAGATACTCTTACTCTTACTCTTACTTCACTAACTGGTTGGTGAGGTTGGGCAGAGGTCGGGTTAAGCAGTTGATTGCTCTGATAACTGGACATGGCCATTTCAGGAAACATCTCCACACTCTCGGACTCAGAAATGAAAGTCAGGTGTGTAGGCTCTGCAATCAGTCTGAAGAGACTGCCAAGCACATCATACTGGACTGCGAGAGACTCGGGGCAAGGAGAAGGGCTCTGTTTGGTTGTAAGCAACCAGGTGATGAAAGGGACGCTAGTATTGGTAAAAAACTCCTGGATCTCGTAAAGGGTACGGGCATTGGTTTGCCATACTAACGTACTAGGGACACACAATAAGCTTCGGTTGACGTGTGAGGATCTTTGAATCTTTGGATCTCTGAATCTGTCCCTTTAACAACACATAAACATAAACATAGCGTCTCAACTGATAGGTGAAAAATGCAAGTTAACATGGCTTAATGAAGCGCTGAAACCAGGTTGTAGATATTTAAAACAGGATTGAACTGCTGACGATAAGGTAATTTAAAACCATTATAATTTTTTTTAAATGGTACTTTGTTTACCAAGAGGTATTCAAAGTTGTTTGAAAGAGAATGTACAACTTTCCAAAATTTAGTGATATGAACTGACTTTGACTTCTTAATGAGCTTCTCATTTGAAGATTGAATAATATAACTAAATTTAAAACTAGAAAATAACCAGCTGAAGTGGGGTATTTACTGCTGAACCCCCAAGCTTTAGTTGTCAATTAAAGGAGATAAGCAACCTAAGTGCTAGATAGGCTACACTAAGCTTCGACAAGATTTGGTTAAACTAATTTTACATAACCAACATGTTATTAGTGAATTTCCTTTGGAAAGTGAACTATTAGCATGACCCGCACGGTGAAACTTAAGCCCTGGACCACCATAGAAGTTCCTAACATGACCCCCTGAACACGTTTTGGGGGGTCGTTCAAAATTTTTTATATATATATATATGTGTGTTTGCACTCAAGCGGTCACATTTTTTGTCCGATTTACTTCAAATTTGGTAGGGACGTTCCTTTCTGTAATCAGTTGGACAAGTTCGTTGGGCAAAACAATCGGAAAACTCTAAACCCCTTTTTTGGGGATTAATCTTTCAAATTTCGAGTTTTTGGGCCCAAAAAGGGTCATTAAAGCCCCAGATGTAAAATCAATGCATGTAAAAAGATGGGAATTAGAGAGGCAAAAGTTGTAAGCCCTCTATCGTCATTCTAGCGTAAATATTTACCGAGTTATTAAAGAAAATGTGTATCGACTAAACACAGTACGTTGTCTTATGGGGGTTTTACACTAAAAAAGCCTGTTATTCCTTTGTTAGAGTACTTTTATCATCCCCCAGCTACCTCACGCCTACTTTCAAGCCTGTCTGGACCTTCTACTAACCTTTTAATGCGCAAAATTGTATTCCCAGCTTTGCAAGTAAATGAAACCAGGAGTATCAGAACTGCCAAAAATATAAGTTTTCAGATTTCAATGAAAATGGGACAAATGCATGTTTTTACACTGATTTTGAGTTTTAAAAGTTTTTATGTGGAAATTCACTTCCCTCACGTCAGCGTGCTGCGTGCGAACTCGTCTTAGTTTTGTGTGTTGTTTAGGATTTTATGATCTTTAAAATTACCTGTGCTTTTAACATCTATACTGAAACCCTTGCTTTGAAACATTCAAAATCCTCGGTCTGTGAGACTTATTGCTTATCATATCGCTACCTTCATTATAAAACCACATAGCTCCCAAAAATACTATTTTCAGAAAATTAATCAGAAAGTGAACGAATCCAAGTTGAGACAGCACTACCGTTACACTTGGCTTTCTCTCTTTCTTGTTATCTCTTTATCTATCATCTCTACATTCTTATTTGTTGGTTGCCATTGGGACTAACGTTAGCTTTTAAGAGCACCACTCTCTCTAATAGGACTAAATACAATTTTTGAGATGGCTAGAAAAATTTGTCCACACTAATAATGCTAATGAAACATCTACTATAATATACCAAGTCAGTGCCAGTCAGCGAGCACAGAATAGAAATAAATCTAACTATCATTCTGATAGCGAAGCCAAATCTGCCATTTAACTGTGGGCAAATGGCTAAATCTGCCGCCCAAAACGGTAGAACACTGTAATGCACACTTTTCAAATAAACTGTGATCAGACATACTTAGAACCGACTTAAAATTGCCAAATTTTGCACAGAATGGTTATTAGTATTTGAAATTAAAAATCTCAGCACAGAAAAATTAAAAATTTCAAAAGCGGAGCCAATTTATAAAAATGGGTGACAAACAAACATAGTTAACTATCGACCAGTTTCACTGTTGTCAAATATATCAAAAGTCTATAAAAAAATTGTATGTACTCAGATGATGGAATTTTTGGATAAAAATAAACTTTTAGATGATATTCTATTCAACATGGCTTCCTTAGGTCAGTGATCTCTCTAGCTGTGGATTTTATTGGCTCCATCATAGAGTCAATAGATAAGGGAGAACACACAGTAGGAATTTTTATGGCTCTATCGAAGGCCTTTGATAGTGTGAAACATTCAACTTTAATTGAAAAATTAAAATCACCAGGAGTTACAAAATTATTGAACTGGTTCCGATCATATTTAAATAATAGATTTCAATGTTTAGAAATAACCCATATTTCACAGAAAAATAGAGTATCAAAAATATTATCTGATTTGCAGCCGATTAAGTTTGGGGTCCCACAGGGATCAGTATTAGATCCACTTTTATTCATATGTTATCGAAAAAATATTGAATTAACACTAGCAAATACATCACAAAATAGTCTCTGCCTTTATGCAGATGACTCAAACTTGAAAATATCTGGAAAAACCGTTGAAGAAATTGAACTGTTTTCTAACACTGAGATAAAAAACATCAAACATTTTTTGAATTATCTCAATCTTGGATTGAATATTAATAAAACTAGTTTTTTGTATTTTAGAACATCTCATAACAAAACTATTCAGGACCCAAATTTGGTAAGTGAGGGTCAAGTGATTGAAAGAAAAAAATAGTATTAATTTTCTCGGTTTAATAGTTGATGAAACTTTAAGCTGGGATCAACATATACAGAGGGTTTTATCCAAAATTAATTCAGGAATATATGCCCTTTCGAAGATCTCAGCTCTTTGTGATATTTTGACTTTAAGAATGATTTATTTTTCGTTTATTCATTCTCATTTGGCATTTGGTATCTGCCTATTTGGTTCAGCAAACAAATTTTCTTTAGATATGGTTCTAAAGAGTCAAAAAAGCTATCAGAATTATGTTGAAGTTGAAAAAAGATTAATCCGTAAAAGAACGCTTCAAAGACCTTAATATTTTGACAGTTTATAGACAGTACATTTTTGACTCTTTAATTTATGTAAAAATCAATTTTCAAAAAATATCCTTAAATAATCAAACTCGCCCTTACAACACAAGAGGTGGGAATGAAATTAAGACTGCCCAACATATTTAAAATTCTGTGAAAATAAAAATATTTATATGGGTTCAAAATTTCTGAAAAAAAGGAAAGCAATTTAAATATATTTAAGAAAAAAATAAAAAGTTGTTTAGTTGAAAAGGCTATCTATTCTCTTCAGGGATTTTAAGAAGATGCTGGTTAGTTTTAGATGGAAACACTCAAATCTCATTAAAATAGCTCTTATTGTAGATACTAAAGATACCAAAATATATGTGTGTATATATATATTAATATAATTTATATTGAGCTGCAATTAATGTATGTAGGACTGTTTGAAACTATTCAATGTACCAATGTTGTGCAGATGACGAATAAAGATATTTGATTGATTGATTGATAGTGACACTGATAGTAAAGTTATATATATGTAAATAATTTTAACTATAATAATATGTAAACAAATGATTTAAATTATCATTCGTAACATGAACAAGCTAGTAAATGAGGATCATTGAGGAACAAATGAACTCCAATACCATTACTTAGTAGTCCATAAATAAAAAAATAAAAAAATTGGCTAGATTTCTTATGGCAGTACAATAAAAGCCTGCTAATCTGGCATTCGGTGGCCCGGCATCGGTCTAAGGGTTTTAAAACAGTTTTTGGGAAAACTGTTTAAGCATTTGGGTTACGATCAGAAGAGTTTGGGCGCGATCGGCAGAGTTCGCGGGCAATCGGTAGAAGTAAATGTAATCGTAGACGTTGTCATCTTTTTTCATTTACATGCACATGGTCGTATAAAGAATAGCATCAATATTTGTATTATCTGTACTTTCGTACTCTATGTATTACTATGAGTACGCTCAAATATTCGCGTAATGGGATGACCGAACTCAGTAATGGTAGATGAAAGTTACTGGTGTTAACGTAAGTTCTAACCGAAATGTTACCATAAAATATTAAATAAATAGTCCTGGGGAATCTGTAGGAAAATATATACTTTTCTTTTGGTTTATTTTAGGTCTGAGGATAAATAATTCATAATTATATAATATTAGAGGTGTAACGTCTTCAACACAAAATAACACAGTTAGTTGCCTATGCACTGAGGTACATTTGGAAATTTATTTTCGATTTCTGGCGATTTAATCCTTTAATTTAACTGTATTTGTTTTACAAATTTTCAACATCTACTTAAAGCTCCTAACCGTCTAAATCTGTTTTTATGGTTTGAAAAATATCTATCCTAAAAATACTGGAATTCCTTTGTTGTGCCTTCAAAGTTCCTAAGTCAAGCTAATGGAGGTATTTGATTTCTTTGGATAATAACTTAAACACATACGGTATTTTAACAGTTAGAACTTATTAGAACATATTTATTTGTCTTTAAACAACGGCATACATTTTGTGTAATGGGCATTATATTGATCAATACTTAACTAGAATACAAATGAATTTGTATTTATATCTGAAGGAAAGTAATGGTAACTTAAAGCTTTCTTGAAATGGTGTACACCATCAAACTCAGTAGGTTCCTTAAAATCTTAGCTATTTAAACATCAAATTCTCTGTTTGCTCATAAAAGTTAATAACAATTTAAATTTTTCCCCCCATATAAATATATTATAAGCAATCTAATAAATTCAAATCCGGATTTTGTAACCCGTAGAACCATTATTAGTTACTTCTATGGGTCAACCAAGCTAAAATGTGACTAAATATTCATCTGAAAGATTCCGTCATGATTTTTTAAAACTGTGTACACATACTTCACAGACACTAAAGGGTATATTTAAAAACTGTCTTAAGCTTCTTGTTATTCCTAACCTTTTTCCTGGACTTACCTCAAACTACCCAAATGCATGCATGCACTTAAATATTTGACATTAGTACATCTATCATCCGACTTTCCATGTTATCCGACCCTCCCTGTACATGATCGATATCTGCGCGCCACAATCGTATATCATGGTTGCACCAGGTAGGTTGTCGCGCGAGGACACCTGACTATGCAGTAGTGTCTCGTGCCGGGCTGCAGATTGTGATGACTGTACTATCTCTTTGTTTCGGCTCACTGCTCACCACCCAGTTCCTCGTGTTAGATTGTCAGTTGTGTTGTGTTTTTACTTTAAAACTTGTCGTGATGGCTTCAGAATGGAAAAAGGTGGTCGTTTCAATCGAAGAAAAACTTAAAGCTTTAAAGAGATTAGACAATGGTGAAACTTTATTGAAAGTGGCGCAATTTACTGTACCTACTGTACAAAGTATTTCATCACTTGGCTGTAAGTGCAGTCTGATATATTACAGTGTTACGGTCCCACTCTTGTTACGAAATTAGGTAATATTGTAAGTCAATTCTTTATTTTAAAAAACAAAAAATTTTTAGTTGTATTTCCTTTAAAGTTTTCTAGATGCAAACCCGGCCCCGCGCCGCAGATCGCTCAGCCTAGTTAGCAATCGTGCCACTTCGGCCCTGCAGCCAAACAGAAGCGAGGTGATCGCTTGACGAGTGGGGGACTGGAGACAATAGAGATACGCCATTTAGAAGTGGTGGTGTTAACACCTCTTGTTCCGAATGTTTTAGAAGTTATCCACATTTTAGTTTGGTACTCTTTGTATTTTTTTCATGTTACTGTATATCAATGTGTTTTTCTATACTCAAATAAATAGACTGTGTAACAGCATTGTTTGCCTTGACAGACGGTATCGACGGGAAGCAGGCGCGGCGGACGCAGACGAGCGGGCCGCTGGGTGAGCTGTTCGACCACGGACTGGACTCGTGGACGGCCGTGCTGATCCCCACGTGTCTCTACTCGGTGTTCGGCCGCACCGACTACAGCGTGCCGCCCATCCGCTACTACTACGTCTGTTGGAACGTCTTCCTCACCTTCTACTCGTCCCACTGGGAGAAATACAACACCGGTGTGCTCTTTCTGCCGTGGGGTTACGACTTGTCCATGATCGTAAGTACCGTCTACATCGACCATCAATTACTGAGAATTACTTGATTTCCTCGTTTGAAATTGAGTTCTTAATATCTTCTTCTAGCTTTTTCCAAATTAGGGTTGCCATAAGGTAGTGTGGGGAAAAAGAGAATTTTTAATAACTGCCATGAATATATAATATTATATAGAATATATAATGGAAGGAAATAAAGAGATTCAAGTAGGCTTTGCAGTACATTAATCAGCCACCCATTAGTAACGGCATAAACTAATTAGTGAAAGCTGATCAAGGTCTTGCTCTTTTTTTACAGTAGTAAATGTAGGGGCGTAATTCAAATTCATATTCAATTCAATAATTTGTATTCATCAAATATACATAGTATACAATTGAATAGTGTCAATACAATTTTTGTTACTTAGGCTAAGAATCTTTACAATTTTGTGAACAACTAATAAGTACTAGAAATAAAATACTAAACATTAGTATTTTTTATTTTACAGAGAAAAAACATAAATTCAAACTCCAAAATTCAGAGTAGATGGAAAGTACTCTTCAAAAAGAGTATAAGGTTTTGTCTACCAAGAAATCTTTAAGTACTTTTTAAAACTTATTTGTGTTTTTAATATTTTTAATATTGTTTGGTAGATGTTTTAGGAATTTTATTCCCATATACGTGGGATTTTCTCATAAAATTTTAAGTTATGGCGTGAATTGTTCATATATTTTTTGTGTCTTGTACTGTAAGAGTGGGATTTTTCATTTAAATCAAAGATTGTTTCATTATGTTTTACCGTGAGAATTGTATCATAAATGTATTGGCTATATACTGTTAAAATGTGCAGATTTTTAAAGTGCTCCTTTGCAGATTCATCATATTTTAATTTCATTGTAATTCTGATTGCTCTGTTTTTTTTGTTTTAGAATACTGTCCATGTTAATTTTTGATGTTGCACCATAAAGACAGAGACCAAAAGAAACATAAAAATTTTCTTTAACATTTGAAAAATAAATGTTTGTTAATGTTTTTGTCTTGCTCTTTTTTACAGCAGTAGATGTAGGGGTGTAATTAACATTTTAAGTAATGTTTTATTTATTTAAATTTTGAAACTGTGAAATGAAAGCATCAAAATTCCAGTAATAATAAATTTTAATTGGCTATGCCTCTCAGTATCAAAGATACCAACATAAAAAGGTCAAATCAACAACATAAAAAGAATTTAATTTTGGCATAAATCAGCTATAAATAAGAAAATATGATAATTTAGTAAAATACTGTAAAGTAAATATAAATTTAAATTAAAATGTTACGTATTTACCACCATAATTCAAGCAATTGTTGATTTACAATGAAACACACTATTATTCAATACTCAATACTCAATTTATTGTCAGTAAGTAATACAATGTGTGGATTACATCTTCCAGCTCGTCACATAACATTAAGTAATACAATTGAAACATATCATTATCAAAAAAAAGAATTAAACTCAAATAAAATAATTTCTAAAACTAGATTAAAAAATACAAGAGGAATGAATGTCTTGGCTAATTAAGGCAAAAAAGTCTTCAGTTTTAGACAAGGGATTGTTTATTGTTTAGGAGAAAGAGTTCAATTGATTGTTTGAATTTTGGATAGGCCAATATTTTTAAATTCTGGGGAAGGGCGTTCCATAATCTAGGTCCAAATTTTCGAGTTGCCAATGCGTACACTTTAGAGCTATGTTTTTCTATAGCTAAGTTATTAGCGCCTCGAGTGTTGTAGGAATGAAAGTCCTGGTTTCATTCGTAATCCCCATTATGAGGGTAGATAATCGTCTTTGAAAATATATATTTGAGCTCTGAAAAATCAGCAAAGAGTACCCTTGGTTGTTTTAGTCATGACTCTTAAAATGTATTATTCTTGAGTTTACCATAACACCGAAGATCTATATTAATCTACAGCACGGCTGTTATTCATCCAAAACTCAACAGTAGGTGTTATCTTTAATTCAGACCCTTTCTCCAACCCTTTATAGCGCATAGTTTTTCTTTAAGAGACTTTACAATACAAATTCAACTATTTGAGCACATAGTTCCCATGGTTTCACACTCAACAGAGCAGATGTTTTGAAGCGCTATCTTGAGCTCAGGTCTAACATGCTTTTATCTCCCTGTGACTCTTATCAACTGATTATCTTTGTAACTGTGCACACAGTTGTACGGTTACAGTGATGTACTGAACCGTGACAAATTAGTCTTGCCCTTGCTGTCAAACAGTTTAAAGATAACTCAGAATTGATGCTTAGTTGTATCAGTTACTCACCGAAATGAATTGAAAAATAGCAAATTACACCGGTGACTGTTGGATTTAAAGAAAACCATTTTTAAATATTATACAAATATCCAGAATCTATACCATTCAAAAAACGTCTTTGTTTTATGATGAAAATACTTAACAGTTATATATGTTTTTATGATTAAGTTACACATTGTGTTTGCCTTATATGGTGCCACCTCAAAAACGAATCTTGAAAGTATTGTAGTTTTATAAGAGAATGCAGAAAGAACTTTACTGAAGAGACATTGCATGAGACGGTTTGGTCACATTAGGTCTCATGACAGTTATCAGTTAATAAATATTTGAATATATATAAACTGGCACATCTAAAACCCCGCTAAGTAACGTTCAACGTTATTGCACCCACCCCTCACCCCACTTCCGGTCCATCCCTGTTGTTTGGCAGTAGTGACTTTTTGCACCTGACAAGTGCAAGTTGTT
This sequence comes from Allygus modestus, assembly GCA_963675035.1. NCBI lineage: Eukaryota > Metazoa > Arthropoda > Insecta > Hemiptera > Cicadellidae > Allygus > Allygus modestus. The sequence continues at coordinate 71,551,462 of OY776114.1, read as the reverse complement.
GAACAATCTATTTCTTTAATGATGCATTTTCTCTGAAAATGTGAAGGTTTCAACAGTTCGCTACCGAGCATCATGTATGTGTGACGCTTGGGTGTTCCTAGCGGACCAATTGAAAAACGTGTGGTATTGGTATGAACCAATGCAATTATGAAGAAACATCCTCCAGACCAAATATTTTGTTTAAAGTTAAAATGTTAGTTACTCAAATACCATTAAAAAAATGCCTCACTTACTTTAAAAACAGTTGTGCATATTTGTGGATTTTTTGTTGTGTCACATATACGTGATGTCGGTCCACGACAGTTTTTATGCTAATAATAATATGCTGCAGACCGACCGTCACACATAACTTCAAAATAAATAATAACCAACCGTGACTAAATAAATAATACTTCACATTGTCTCCGTTCACAATCCATCACTCAACAACACTTACTAAATAGTTTCCAATAACAAACAAACCAAGTGACACTTATGTGTGACATACATTCCTCTAGCTCGGCATGCAGTTTTAAAGGCGATAAAATACACTAACTGGCAGCCAGAGCCTATTTTATAACAGCAATCATGAGTCACAAATACGTGATGTCAGGCTGTGGTTTGGCTCCATGCGTCACACATGCGGGACGTCGATCTAGAGCAAAAAACAGAGCGCCACAAATATGTGACGTCAGTCTGTACTGAAATTACAATTTTTGAGTCGGTAACGAATATGTTAAGTTTTCTTTGAGAAATTTCATAAATTCAAATTTTTGGATAGTTCAGAATTGTTTGTTTTGTCCACGAGTGGTGGAAGTTCACAGTCTACGGCGACATCGCCACTAGCCACATCCTGGAGGTGGTCTTCTACCTCAGCTGCTTTGCTTATCCAAGTTCCACCTGTTTGGTGGTGTGCACTGTGCAGGCGACGACACTACTGTTCCCAGTCACGTGCCAGCTGGGCCACAAGTGGTGGAAGTTCAGTCTACGGCGATATCGCCACCGGCCACATCCTGGAGGTGGTCTCCTACCTCAGCTCCTTCGCTTATCCAAGTTCCACTGTATTGTCCTGTGTTTGATTTGACCTGGTGGTGGTGTTCACTGTGCAGGCGACGACGCTAGTGTTCCTAGTCACGTACCAGCTGGACCACGAGTAGTGGAAGTTCAGTCTACGGCGATATCGCCACCGGCCACATCCTGGAGGTGGTCTTCTACCTCAGCTCCTTCGCTTATACAAGTTCCACTGTATTGTCCTGTGTTTGATTTGACCTGGTGGTGGTGTTCACTGTGCAGGCGACGACGCTAGTGTTCCTAGTCACGTACCAGCTGGACCACGAGTGGTGGAAGTTCAGTCTACGGCGATATCGCCACCGGCCACATCCTGGAGGTGGTCTTCTACCTCAGCTCCTTCGCTTATACAAGTTCCACTGCATTGTCCTGTGTTTGATTTGACCTGGTGGTGGTGTTCACTGTGCAGGCGACGACGCTAGTGTTCCTAGTCACGCACCAGCTGGGCCACGAGTGGTGGAAGTTCAGTCTACGGCGATATCGCCACCGGCCACATCCTGGAGGTGGTCTTCTACCTCAGCTCCTTCGCTTATACAAGTTCCACTGTATTGTCCTGTGTTTGATTTGACCTGGTGGTGGTGATCACTGTGCAGGCGATGACGCTAGTGTTCCCAGTCACGTACCAGCTGGGCCACGAGTGTTGGAAGTTCAGTCTACGGCGACATCGCCACCGGCCACATCCTGGAGGTGGTCTTCTACCTCAGCTCCTTCGCTTATACAAGTTCCACTGTATTGTCCTGTGTTTGATTTGACCTGGTGGTGGTGTTCACTGTGGAGGCGATGACGCTAGTGTTCCTAGTCACGCACCAGCTGGGCCACGATTGGTGGAAGTTCAGTCTACGGCCATATCGCCACCGGCCAAATCCTGGAGGTGGTCTTCTACCTCAGCTCCTTCGCTTATCCAAGTTCCACTGTATTGTCCTGTGTTTGATTTGACCTGGTGGTAGTGTTCACTGTGCAGGCGACGATGCTAGTGTTCCTAGTCACGTACCAGCTGGGCCACGAGTGGTGGAAGTTCAGTCTACGGCGATATCGCCACCGGCCACATCCTGGAGGTGGTCTTCTACCTCAGCTCCTTCGCTTATACAAGTTCCACTGTATTGTCCTGTGTTTGATTTGACCTGGTGGTGGTGTTCACTGTGCAGGCGACAACGCTAGTGTTCCTAGTCACGTACCAGCTGGGCCACGAGTGGTGAAAGTTCAGTCTACGGCGATATCGCCACCGGCCATATCCTGGAGGTGGTCTTCTACCTCAGCTCCTTCGCTTATCCAAGTTCCACTGTATTGTCCTGTGTTTGATTTGACCTGGTGGTGGTGTTCACTGTGCAGGCGACAACGCTAGTGTTCCTAGTCACGTACCAGCTGGGCCACGAGTGGTGGAAGTTCACAGTCTACGGCCACATCGCCACTAGCCACATCCTGGAGGTGGTCTTCTACCTCAGCTGCTTTGCTTATCCAAGTTCCACCTGTTTGGTGGTGTGCACTGTGCAGGCGACGACACTAGTGTTCCCAGTCACGTGCCAGCTGGGCCACAAGTGGTGGAAGTTCAGTCTACGGCGATATCGCCACCGGCCACATCCTGGAGGTGGTCTTCTACCTCAGCTCCTTCGCTTATCCAAGTTCCACTGTATTGTCCTGTGTTTGATTTGACCTGGTGGTGGTGTTCACTGTGCAGGCGACGACGCTAGTGTTCCTAGTCACGTACCAGCTGGGCCACGAGTGGTCTACGGCCATATCGCCACCGGCCACATCCTAGAGGTGGTCTTCTACCTCAGCTCCTTCGCCTATCCAAGTTCCACTGTATTGTCCTGTGTTTGATTTGACCTGGTGGTGGTGTTCACTGTGCAGGCGACGACGTTAGTGTTCCTAGTCACGTACCAGCTGGGCCACGAGTGGTGGAAGTTCAGTCTTCGGCGATATCGCCACCGGCCACATCCTGGAAGTGGTCTTCTACCTCAGCTCCTTTGCTTATCCAAGTTCCACTGTATTGTCCTGTGTTTGATTTGACCTGGTGTTTACTGTGCAGGCGACGACGCTAGTGTTCCTAGTCACGTACCAGCTGGGCCACGAGTGGTGGAAGTTCACAGTCTACGGCAACATCGCCACAGGCCACATCCTGGAGGTGGTCTTCTACCTCAGCTCCTTTGCTTCCAACCTGCCGGTCGTGCTGTGGAACATCTACAAGTGAGTACTCAACACGCTTATAAGGACAATAGTATATTTCATCACTAGTGCTGAAAGTGTACTTTTCCGGCACACGATCAAGTTTTTCCATGGAAATTTGGTCAAGTGGCAGAAAAACACATAGATTTGAGTTATGAACGATATTCTAAATCACATTGTAAATAATAATAATGATAATGAAACATCTTTTTCAGATATTTATTCAGGTTTGCTGAGTTAATTTAGTAATTACATTAATAAGAACAGCTGATTTCAAATGCAACACTGCTATTGGTAGACGTAGCAAGCTACTAGCGCTTCTGGTGTTAGAATAACTAATAACAGTGCGAAAAAAATCACCAGCTGTTTTTACAGCACTAGGGTGGAAAAGTATCACTTTCGGTACTCGCAGCCAATATCAAAAATACTAGTTTCGACACGGATAATTGATGGAGAAAAGGTAAAATAAACTATTTTTAAATTCACAAGTGATACAGGGATTATTTAACTCATATAGTAAAAACACCTATGAGAACGTTGCATTCAAAGGCCATGTCGGATTCCTACTCTATAAGAGCCGATGTTAAACGGAATACATTACATCGTTTATTTATGATCAGAAAACTACAACTCATTTCTCAAACTGAAGGTTTCTTTAATAAATATTTTGTTAGTGAGCAAGAGCAATGTTTATCATTACATGAGTACATTTCCTAATCAACAGCCAAATATGTAAAAAATCTATTAGGCCTACTTCTTACTATAAAACTTTTTTACTCTTGTCTTTTTCAAATTTCATAAAATTAATTGTAATAATATAAATTTATTGACCAAAAGGTTTTAGAAAAATATTAATGTTTTATTGCGTAATCACTGTAAAATTGCTGGCACATTTACTAAGTAAGGCATTTATGTCCAGGTTTAAGAAATTGATTAATTGAGGTATATTTGTTCTACCCTTGGGTTTTTAGTTTGGTCGGAAGCTTTATGTAGTGAATGAGGTCATCAGACTCATCAGCTATATGACCTAATAAACTAAACTTTCTCCTGCACCTCCATTGTTAGGATGGTCTGTTGGATTTGGCGAGTGAAATACTCATTGCCAGAATCTTGAGTAAGATTCAACTCAAGTCACCTCTTACCTGTTCCTCCCATACGACCCTGTTAACATAAGGCTGTTTCTCCCTGTTAACATAAGGCTGTTTCTCCCGGTTAACTTTAAAATTGCGTTCCACCTCAACCAATTACCCAAAATGGTTGATGAATGTGGCTTATATTATAGAGAAAAAATACACCTCGAGAGACCAGTCAGCAGAATTTTGATACTCAAATAGTTAACCCATTACAAATATGCAAATATTGAAGATTTTTAAATTTCACTGAACGATTATTGATTATTGATTTCTGGTACCAAAATTATGAAATTGTTACGGGTTTTTTCTCTTTAAAATAAGCCATTAGTAAGGTGACCAGACATTCCGTTTTTGATGGGACAGTCCCTTTTTCGATGGGACAGCCCCGTTTTTTTGGAGACTTGTCCAGATATCCGACCAACCCTCTCGGAACACCTGTTTGTCCCGTTTTTGCTTTATCTGTACCTGATTTGTCCTTTTATGAATAGTTTTTCATCTGCAACAATTTCCAATTATTTTAAACCCCTATACTTGGGTTCTGTTGTTCCTTCGCCTTTTCATAAATAGAGATTAGTGTACTAATTTAAATTATAACAAATAATTGATAGCATGGAGTTCTTCCCAAATGCCACGTTCCAAAGCAAGCATGCTTGGCCGTTTCCGGCGTTGTTCGTGCACGATCGTAACAGTTTTAACAGTAAGTTTTAATAGCCACTCCTACTGCTTAGCTACTCCTCAAGTTCCTCAAAACCCACCATTTTGCTTAATATTTTTCCGGGGGTGAGCCCCCCACACCCCGAAGTTACATGCGTCCCGTTTTCATAGTCTCCAAATTTGGTAACACCCATAAACCAACAATATCGGATAATCCATTGAGGGGGGATGGGCTTTGAAAGTTAACACTGTCCTTGTGTCCAGCGGTTAGAAACACCAAATGTTTTGTGACTGGAGCCCACTCAGAAACGTGTCACGTTGCAGGTCGTACAGAGATCGCACGGGCAAGATGCGGTCGGCGTGGGAGGCGAACCGTCCGCTGGTGCCGGTCCTGGTGTTCCTAGCGGTGTGCGCCATCTGGGCGTACCACTCTCCATCGGACATCATCGACCGAGACCCCCGCGCCTACTATCTCATGTCTGGCACCATCTTCTCCAACATCTGCGTGAGTCCTACAACCGCGCCTAAAACACATCGTAAAACAGCAGTTTTCTGTTTAGAGAGTGAAAAATCATTTTCTCGCGCCTGAAATACCTCTTTACGATATAAAACCCCGTTGTGAAACAGCTGTTTTCTGTTTACCATGCGAAAAAGTCTCTTTTGCTCACCGAGGCTCACTTTTCCACTCGCTGGAGTAATAAACAGCATATTGACTGTTGGACCAAGCTTACTGAGTACCGAATGAGCTTATAACCTCCGTCTTGAATTAATTCCTGGATGTTGTGTGTGGTATCCAAAATTGCAGTTGCAGGAGACATTGTGTATGTAATTTGACTGTAAAGCTTCTTTATTGCGTTCAGAAAATTAACACATTCTGCTATGTGGTAATTGTTTTCACTCAATAGCCCAATATATAGGTAACTTGAGAGACGATCAGCTGACATTAAATCCGGTACAAATATTTTTTTATTGGTTTGTTTGGTCTAGGGGGTTGTAAAACTAAGTTTTCGACCTCGAAAGCCATGGGGAGAACTTATGGTAGGCAAAAAACCTCATATTTTTGTCACTTTTTCCATATTTCTTCTTGTAGGCCATAAACGAAGCCTCGTACAGAAATTGTTATACTTGCCTAATTAAAAGTATACAAGATTTCCTGTAATATACACTGCTCAAAGTTGTTTATTACTAAGTGTGGTTCATATTTAAAATAACTTTGAAATTTGATGAAATTTGCCATCGAACCTCAAAATTTCCGCAACTTTTTTTGTTTCCTTCCTGTAACTCGTAAACGAGACCTCGGACGGAAAATATTATACTTATTAAAATTAAAGTAGACATGATGTACTATAAAATCAACTGGTCAAATATAGTATTAATATGTTTGGTTCATATCAGAAGAACTTTTAAAGTCTATGACATTTGCCGATCAAACTAAAATTTGTTGTACGGTACTTCTTTCAGTTTTTTCCAGTACGTACCTTGTAAACGAGGTCTCGTACAGAAAAAAATATAGTTACTCCTGTTAGTTTAGACAATATATAATGTAAAACACACTGGTCAAAGTTAGTATTACTATCTGTAGTTCATATTCCGAAGAACCTTTAAATTCAACGAAATTTCCCGATACACCTCAAATCTTTCGCGCTTCTTTAGTTTTTCTCCTGAAACTCGTAAACGAAACCTTATACAGAAAATATTAAACTGACTAAAGTTAAGGTAGACAAGATTTCCTACAAAATGCATTGGTCAAAAGTGTTATTACTATGTGTAATTCATATTTCGAAGAACTTTGAAATTCGATGAAATTCGCCAATAAACTTCACTTGTTTCACACATTTTTTGCACTACTTCAGTTGTTTCCTGTACCTTGAAACGAGGCAACTTAGTTGTTGCGGATAAAAGTCAAAAAATGTGTCCATAAAATTTCCCATTTTAATCTTATGGGAATATAGTTTTTAGATTTTCCTCAGATAATTTTCCTTAAAACTCCACATTTCTTCCTACCAATCAGTTTAGCTCTACAAAACAATCATTTTGGCGTTTTAATTGTTGTTTTATGTCCAACCGTAGCAGTGATATTCAGTGCTAAACACAGTACGTTGTCCAGTGTTATCCTTATGGAGAATAAATAAAATGTTATATTTCGATTATTTATGTACGTATATTGATGAAACTTAGTATGTGGCTTCAACTAGTTGTGGTATATTGATATTAGCACAAAAAAATTGTTTTTGTTGATTTTTCCCGGTAGCAGCAAACCTGCATACTCGGGCCCCATGTTATCCATATGGATAATAAAGAAATTTTGTGACTCCCTTAGTTATGAACCTAAATTAATAAAACTTATATTGATAATTACAAAAAACACATTTCTTATCTTCCTTGTTGCAGCAAACCTGCGTACTCAATTATAATGTTATTCTTACGGAGAATAAATAAAATGCTATATATCACTTATTAATTAATGTATTTTTGTGAAACTTGGTAAGTGGCTCTAGGTAGGATGATACCCATATATATGCATTGGAAATTCGCTGTGTTCGCAGGTTTGCTGTGACGGGGGTATCATCAAAACAAATTTGTCCACCAATAACTCAAACTCACTCATTTTGAAGGAAACATTACTTTGTCCGTATACCTTGTGTTGGGGGAGAAAGTAAACAGTGTCAATGACATACCACTGAGTATAACGGCACCGTTTTTCCGCCTAGTAACCCCGTTTGTGATGTGGATGTGCAGTGCCGCCTGATAGTGGCGCAGATGTCCAACACGCGGTGTGACACGTACAACTGGCTGCTGGGGCCCGCGTTTCTCTGCACGGGGTTGGCAATCCTGCTTCCTTCCCCTCGGCTGGAGCTGTTCCTGCTCTACGCACTCTGGGCGACGGCCACCACCGCTCACATACACTACGGCACCTGTGTTGTAAGCACTACTAACAGTCTAACCGTAACCGTGCATGTTGTGTGTCAATGTTCCATGACGGGTGGGTTGTTATTTACAGAGTTACTACCATGTCAGGGTGGACAGTTTTGAAATCGTGGAAAAATTTAAGAATGTCAGGGGAGGGTTAATTTTTGTAGTCTTTCAAATTACTAGGTGGGACTATGACCTCTGTTTGCTCGCCTCATTTTCAAATTAAAATTAATTCAACTTACATAACAGATCAACGGACAATATGTTTTATGGTTTGCACCTTCAGGGTTTTATTTATAAACAAAGCTACTAGGCCTTGTAGATTTTCTCAGCGAGTCATTTAATTGACCCTCAGACCTAAGGTGTTGTTAATGTAAACTGTTCATTCTCTACCCATAGAGGGTCAGCAGAGAAACCTAGTGGGAAATGTTTGAACTCTTGAGAATCGGGGAAAGGCACACTTAAATAGAGTACATTGTTTTTGTTTGTTATTTAATTACGACTGCCAGTTGCTGTTCAAAATATTGGGATTTTCTAACAAACAATTAACATTTGTTTGTCGTATTTATTGTGTCTTTATTGTAAAATCAAACTTGTACAACTGATTATAGAAATAATATCCACCAAATTTGAAGTAAATCTATACTTATTTAATATGCGAGCAGGTTTTTTGTGACAATCACTCCTCCTAAACTACTGAACCGATTTTCATGTTTTTGGTTTCATCGGAAAGAGCCTAACGTGAAGTTGTGCAGGAAACTTTTTTATAGAGAAATAATTTGTGAGTGAGGCCCTAGGGTCCCTTAAAGTTGAGTTTTTCCCATAAGCTTAACATTGGGAAATAACTATAAATTTTAAGCAATCAGCTGGATAGAGTAAACACAGTTAATCAGCAGGCCATGTTGGCTTTGGAACGGTAACACAATATTTATACGGTAATGTCAGTATAATATTACGTTGCGAGCGAATCCGCGACAGGCTACTAGTCGTACAAATATTGTGACCGCTAGAGTGGTCATATTATACAATTTTTGGTAACCCATTTTTGGCAAACGGGTTAGAATACAAATTATTCAAGAAAAAAGTGGTTTTACTAAAAAAAATCATAAAAAATTGTTTTTTTAGATAAAGTGAAAAACTTAAAAGGAAATAGTTTTTGCACTTTACTAAACAGCTGATTAGACATTTATTTTTATTTGTTATTTTTACTATATCCTTGCTTTCCAAAAAGATTTGTTATTGTTATTTTTATAAAAATAGTTTTTAAATTTTTTGTTTTCTATTAACATATTAACAAGAAAATGTATCCAGCTTCAAGATAAACACTATGTTTGCAAAATTAGTAGCAAAAGTAAATTTGTTAGAGTTTATTTACGAAAACTTTGCAAAATATTGAATTTTAATTGGGTTTCTGGGACTGTAAACTCATTAAAAAACTAAGTATCCAATGGGTTAAGAGACCTTTCATGAAGCCATGTTGATTTGCTGTCAGCAACTTATTGTTCTCGCAATAGGATGGTTTGTCTGTTTGTCTTTCAAGCACAATTTTTTCAATCACTTTAGCAAATGATGAAACGAGTTTGCACACAGCACGCTGACGTGAGGGAAGTGAATTTCCACATAAAAAACTTTTAAAACTCAACATCAGTGTAGAACATACATTTATTCAAATTTTGAATGAAATCTGAAAACATTGATTTGTTGGCTGCTCTGATGTTTCTTGTTTCATTTACCTGCAATGATGGGAATACAATTTTGCGCAGTATAAGGTTAGGAGAAGGTCCAGCCAGTCAGGCTTGAAAGTAGGCGTGAGGTTGCTGGGGATGATAAAAGTATATTAACAAATGAATAACAGGATTGTATAATGTAAAACCCCCATAAGACAACGTACTGTGTTTGGTCAATACACATTTTATTCAATAACTTGGTAAATAGTTAGCTAGAATGACGGGAGGGGGCTTAAAAGTTTCGCCTCACTAATTCCCATCTTGGTATATGCAATTTTACATCCGGGGCTTTTCTGACCATTTTCGGGCCCAAAAACTCAAAATTTGAAAGATTAATCCCCAAAAAAGGGGTTTAGAGTTTTCCGATTGTTTTGCCCAACAAACTTGTCCAACTGATTATTGAAAGGAACGTTCCTACTAAATTTGAAGTAAATCGGAAAAAATGTGACCGCTAGAGTGCAAACACATATATATATATCAAATTTTGAACGACCCCCCAAAACGTGTTTAGGGGGTCACGTTAGGAACTTCTATGGTGGTCCCGAGCTTAGGGTCATGCTAATAGTTCACTCTCCAAAGGAAATTTATTAACAAGTGAGATTGCCCTGTATTTACTTGCTTACATTGGACTTAAATTTTCGAGCCTACTATATACTTGGCTAGTTTTAGGGCCGACGGAAATTTTCCTGATCTTAAATACATGTTGACTATAAAAAACAAACGAGGTGTTAGTGTGTCATAACATTGTCTTCGCAGCTTGGGTGAAACACCATCCACGCCCATTAAAGTTTTGGGCTTGTTGCTTCTGATTTATAATAAAGATTTCTCAGTGAGTGGTGTGTTATAAGGTTTGTTTTATGTCTCCTGAATTAGCAAAATCATTGTTATTTGGGTCACTTGTTTCTTCATCATCCACATTCAGTTTCAGTCGTGAGTTCTTCTGCTTATTACAATCACCTCCTGGAGAATCTATTACCTGCCCTCTGCTTTGGACTTGTTTCCAGATAGGCTAATGACTTTTGCCTTAGCATTTTTAACCTTTCTTGGCTTTGCGGCTACTTCCCTAACTAGTTTGGTTCCTGTGATTTCATGTTTTGTAAAACATTTAAGTTATTTTGACTTGAGGATGAGAGCTTATTTACCTATAAATTGTCTTTAGTTTTAGCGAATTTCCCCTATAGGGAAGAAGCTATTACCGTAGGTCTCATGGTAAGACTTAAGCCCGAGACCATGATAACTTTTCATTTTGAGGTCCCCAGATGCCAAAAACACCATTCGTTCAAATTTTTATATATGTATATATATATATTTATATATATATATATATATATATATGTGTCCGTAAGCACGATAACTCTCGTAAAAAAGGTCCGATCTTAATGAAATTTGGTACAAATGTGTAAAGTACCATTTATTTGAACGAGTTCGAAAACCAGATGAATCGCACCATCTGAAGGGGGGTTTTTGGGGGTTTTGTACCCCAAAAATGTGTTTTTTGGGGTTTTCACATGTAATTTTTATTTAAATCAAATTTTAATTTATACCATTGAATTCAGCTTAAAAAAACAAACAATTTGGTATTTTGATCATTGCTCTACGTCAATTGGTTACCGAGATATTGAAAGTGCTAAACACAGTACGTTGCCTAATGTTATTCTTATGGAGAAAAAGAAAAATTGTATATCTCGCTTATTTATGAACATAGACTGGCGAAATTTGGTATATGGCTTGATCTGGTTGTGGTTTATTGTTGTTTGCACAAAAAAACTATTTTTCGCCTATGGTTCCTGTAACAGCAAACCTAGGTACTTGTTCCCCATGTTATTCTTATAGAAAATACTTAAAATGTTATATATCGCTTATTTATGAATGTATATGGATGAAACTTGGTATGTGACTTCACTAAGATGAGTTCTATTGATATTTGCATAAAACCCCATTATTTTGTGTGCCTTGTTGCAGCAAACCTGCGTACTCATCCCCAATGTTATTCTTATGGAGAATAATTAATATTTTAAATATCGCTTGTTTGTGAATACATTTCTTATGAATCCTGTTAAGTGTTTTAATGTGTTATGTTATATATTCATTGGAAATTCGCTGAGTATGCAGGTTTGCTGCGACGGGGGTATTTTATTTTGTTTGAGTGTTGTTCTCACTGCAGGGCAAGCAGCATCTATGTTTATTGTTAGTGTCGTTAATAATCTGTTGCGTCATCAGCATATTTAGCAGCAATTCCTGAGCTATTTGAGGAATTATAATAATTTTTAAACTGAGCAGTGACTATTTGGGCAGTGTGGTCATTACTGCTGTTAATTAGTTAGGTACCGATGTTGTAATCTTGTAATTTTCGAGGTTTGTGCGTACACAATCCATGAGATAAGACATTATGGTTGTGTGGAGACCAAGATGGATGGTGGAGTGATTCAAGATTCGAGTAGGAGGAAGCAGCAACTTAATTAGGTTGTGGCTACGTAACCTCGCTCTAGAATGTGGCTGTTCTAGCCATGAAATTTTAGGATGTCTAAATTTATAATGCAAATAATTAAGAACTATAATGTCTCCCGTAATAATTAAGGGGTAGTTTTCTATACTATATTTAGTTATTGTTGTTTATTTTACTCCAATACTTTGAAATAATGACAAGGCCTAGTGGGTTTGTAAGTAAAGACAAGGTGTTAACAATACAATTCTCATGTTTTTCTTTGTTATTTACTCTTTAACACATTCGCTGCGGGGCACGCCCGGTAGCGTGTTCCCGCCACGGGGCAGCTGTTCCGATAGACGCGGTCACATCTTGAATTCCCGGCTTACGAATGACAAAACGTACGGCGCTGTACTGCGTTACAACACAGCTGGACGTAGTTATACAAAACGCCACCAGGTAGCAGTAGTCAACCAGGTTGCCATCTAGAGGGGACTAAGTGGGACAAAAACGAATGCGGGAAAGTCCCGTGACAGACTGATTTGGAAATTGACTACCAACTTATACCAAAATAAAGCTCACATTCTGAGCTACACGCGGGCAACAAATCACCTGCCTTTAGCAAGTGCTGGGTTCACACTGACTGGTTTAGTTTCAAAAGAATTGGAGGCCGGTTCCAACCGCTCAGCGTTCGCGCTTAGCCTGGGCCGGTTCAAACCGACCGCGCCGCAGCGAATGTGTTAACTGGCTCTGAAGTGAATCGGTTAGTGGATCCTTAACTTCTCTGATTTTTTAAAAATAAAATACAAGATCTTTAACAGTTTTAGAGTTTAGTTTATGTTTATGATTAGACCATTAATTAATAGCGTTCCTTGGGGAGTATATGTGGCTGGAGATAATAACAAGTTTAGAGTTTAACCTTTTCCCTCTTATAGTTTGTAAATAATTGGACCTTGAAAACCTTTTCTTAACCTTTTTTATACTTCCTGGAAGTTTGAAGGGATTGGGACGTTAGAATAAGACAGCCAATCCCGCCTGTTAAAAAGGTCCTTTCTCTTTGTGAACACTAACTAACCAATACAACTTTGTCCCTTTGTACAAGTTTTAACTTTAATTATTTAACATTTTTAACAACGTTAATATGTTTCGTAGTCAGTCTAAGCAAAATAAAATGTAACCTATGACAATATGATTGGATTGGTTCCTGTATTTTAAACCCAGGGAACCCTCGACAAAGTCATCCAATTATTTTGCAAATTATCACCTCTACTATCCTGATACTAAGCAATAACACACTTTCCGCTTTCAGTATTTTTACACAACAAAAACACTTATCCTGACAAACAGAAAACTTTCGAAAACATCACGCTTCCTTAGATTTGCTGGAATTTTCAGGCAGCGATTGTTTCAAAGTGTTTTGTGTGGGAACGTACTGAATTTGTTTTTGTTTTGTGACCAGTATAAACACTAACTTCAAATTAACAATAAACGAGGCGGGAGAGTCCGATAATTTAAAAATAATTGAATAGTTATCCTACCTAACAATGCCATTAAAAAAAGTGATCCAGTTACTACAGGACACTATAAATCTGCCCTTCCCATAAATCACTAACAGTCAGCGACCAACCAAACCATCGTTATGAAATCTGGTTTAAGAAGAGTTTGACATCCTGATCGGCATTTTGTCTTACCAGATCTGTGGTAGCTTGTTATTCTTGTAATTCAACTCAAAATCATACTGAATAGTCAATAGTTAGTAGCCAGTAGTTTAAATCCTTAAATAGCCTAAATGTTGTAATTCTCCCATAAACAATGCTGGACGTGTGCCTCCAAGGGCTGAACGCCATCAGAGAAATCTACCTTACTGACCTTAAGCACTTACAGAAATTGGAAATTTGAAAAGACAAGACGTTTTTGAAGGGTTCAAAGTTAAAATTCCCGAGTAACTCACCAGGAAATCCTGATATGTTCAGTCTGAATTGAGGTTAAAATAACAATCTCGTTTACTGCCTAGTATATCCCATTAATTTGTGAATTTTAAAGGTTCAGGCTTAAATAAAAAAAAGTTTATTCACATACTTGTTTTATATCAGTAGGTTCATGACGAAATAATTAAAGAACAATTTTTGCTTGCAGGTCCGGCAGATGTGTCGACACTTTAGGATCAGCTGTTTCCAGATCAAACCTCGGCCGCATACGGAATGACTGCTGGCCGACAACGCGTGTTAAACCCCCCACCACCCACCCCCTCCCACGCTGTGAGATCTTCCATGAGGCGCAGTAGCTGTATATTCGCTGAGTAGGCGTAGGTTCCATCAGGCTATAGCTGCAGGTAGATAACGTCGCGCTGATGTATAATCTTCCAGATGTTGATGTAAAGTTGATGTTTTTGGACCGTAGGCCGCTGGTACTAGTTCCAATCAACTATAAACAAATGACACAGGTTCTTGGAAAAATATCAGGTTTTGGGTAGTATCTAGTTCTGTTATTTGTTCTTACTATTTAGTGTTGTGGTTTGGTTTATTAAGAACTAGAAGTTGTGGAGGTAGGGCATAATCTCAGTTTCTTTTTAATAAGCGAACTTTTGTATCAGAACATGCTTTTGTTTGTTTTATAGAAATGGCTCTTTACAGTAGTTTACACATTTAGTTTGACCAGCTTTGAATCTGCCTTTTTAATTCTGCAACGTTATACAAAACGAGATTTCACAACGAATTTATGAGGGATGTCTTGATTCGCTTTAATTTTTTTTCATTACTCAGTTACTTGTTATCAAGAAAGGTAATTTAGTTTTCTAAGTGGTAAAATTTTGAAAAGATGTCAATAAAAAAGTCCTAACTCATTGAGAATCTTCAGCATGGTCACTTTACGGAAATAATTCAAATTTGTCATCAGAAAACAGTCAAAAACCGAAAAGGGAATATACTCTTTATATACTCTTTTGAGGAAGGAATATAGTAACTAAAGTGTAATAATTTAGTTCCTGGTGATTGACCGTATGACCATTGTGATATCAGTTTAATCTATAAAATATATTCTTAAACAAGTTTATATTTACAACAGTTTAACATGGTTCTTGTAGGGCAGAATACAGAAATAATTTCAGGTAATGTAGGTTTTTAATTAATTAGGATTTTTTATTTTAAGACAAGTTCTTGTCAAGCATTTTGAAGTTAGATGTAATAATCTAGGGCAGATTTGAATTTTTTTGGAAATTGCATTGCAATAACGGTGGTTGTAAACAAAAAAATAGGTCCAATTCCTTTGTAAAAAAGGATTATGCAAATAAGGGACTTTATGATCGAGTTGAGTAGGTAGAGTTTTAGCAATCTATTATTCTCAAGTGGTAGAGTACTTTTGAGCGAATATTTGCCATCAGCATTAATTATTGTTTGTAAACGGTTTCAAATAGTGTAATGAGATTTGGTTACTACTCCAGGTAAAATGATATTGTCCTTTAGAGAGTATGTATGACTATATAACAGACTTTATTCCATAACAAATTTGATGAGTAAAACATCAAACAAAGAAACGAGGTTTGGCCTCCATTGTGATCAATAAAACGTGATTTGGTTGCCAACGGTGATTATTTGAGCCCGTGTTACACGGTCTGGTTTTCCGTTACAGCCAATATTAAGAAGTTAAATCTTCGTTTGTGACCGACGTCGTTTGTGGTTAAAATTCAAATTTTGTTTATGCTATAACACAGGCCAATCGAAAGTTACGCTCGATATTATTAAGTCCAGTTATCAGATACAGCTGCTATTTCACTGTCAAGTTGCAGTCAGTTTTACTTAGCCCCAATAGTTTTTTAAGGCAAACACTACATGATTTGGCAGTTTGTAATCATTAGTATTCACAGAAAAATACTAGAAAAACTCACTTGATTATCGAATATTTTTAAAAAAATCAATTCGAGTTAGTGTGTGAAAAATTCTACCAAAAGCTCAAAAGGTTTGAGAAATTGCACATTCCTAGCAAAATTATCACTTATCACAGTGTACACCCACTGAATCACTGCCTCTATGTAAGACAACCACATAACAACTACTGCACTGATGCTATGTATACTATGTCACTGACACTATGTCACTGATAGTATGTCACTGACACTATGTGACGGACACTATGTCACTGATACTATGTCATTGACACTATGTCATTGACACTATGCCACTGATACGATGTCACTGATACTATGTCATTGACACTATGTCACTGATTATGTCACGGACACTATGTCACTGATACTATGTCACTGATACTATGTCATTGACACTATGTTATTGACACTATGTCACTGATACTATGTCACTGATACTATGGCACTGCTACTATGTCACTGGACTGAGTAGGCACGTATGATTGGGCACTAATGCGAACAGGATTCAGATGCAAAATGAACCAGACAATATTTATTTAACTTATACAAATTTTATTTATTGTAAATGATTATGAAAGGCCAAAATAATAATTTTATAAAATTTTTCGTCTTCATTCACTTCACATTCCACAGCAAATGTCATTATGTCCTGAGATTTTATCCAAACCATCTCACAAACACTCACTAAAGACTTCATTCACATTTACATTTAAGTAGTGTTGTTTTATATACTTATGAATATAGGCCTTGAAACGTATGTGTTTTAAGTTTGTTTGCAATCTAGGCTTTGCGTCTTGTGATATTTTTCTTTTGCCATTTGGTGGTGGTTTTCCTTTTAACACGTGTTGTCCCTCGGACAATTTTTGTTTTGTATTTATATATTTAAATGTTTTTTTGTCATAGTAAATGTGAGTGTAGGGATTATTAAGCCTGTTTGGGATTACAAATTTTAAATTTTTGTTATTTTATTTTATATGATTTTTCTTATTTTGATAGTTTTACTGCTCCTATAGGGAGTGTGTTAGCTTAACTGTGACATTTTAATTTTATAAATACCAGTATGTGTTTGTAATATATTTCCATTAGGTATACATTTCTCTTCACTACCTAATTTGTTGTCTACACTCTTATATCCGAGTAATTTAGTTAATAGTATAGTTATAGTTTAGTTGGCAGTTTATAAACTGTATTGAAATTGTGTATAAGTTTTTTTTTCTACAACCATGTTGAATATATTTATTAATCTTGATTCTTCGTATGTACTTTTGTTATTATGTTATTTTGATGTTTGAACAATTTTCAGTTCATTCATCACATTAAGTACAATGATTTGTTAATTTAATCAAATCGAGCTATGAATAATTTGTTTATAATATGTTTTGGTATAGTTTAACAATTATTATCTTTGTCTTAATTTATACAAGCCATTTTTGTTTTATAGCCTTTATCCAAACAAAGATAAGTTAGGGGCCAAACACATATTATGTAACACATATTTTAGTCATTTCGGCCCCCCCCCACCCTCCCCCAACTAATGCACCAAACACTTGACCATACCCGCCTCCCCCCAATATGATACGTAACTCAATCGTAGTAGGCCTTAAATAGCTTAAACCTTTTAATCATAATTTTATTAGCAATTTGGAATATGGATTTCAATGAATCATTAAAATGTAAATGACTCTTCTTTTAACATTTTTTAATAATTTATTTCAAAGCAAAATGTATACAGAGAAACAAGACCGTTACTAATAATATAAACAACAAAATAAACTATCTCAGTTAAAACATAACAAATTTAATTTATAACTAATAAAAATATAAAACAACTTAAAAATCTGAAAATGTGGGTATTTACGCTCCAAAACAATACAAAACATAGGTGGCAATACATTATTTACTCAAAAGACGTTATGTATTTATTTTTAGTTTAACTGTTTTTATATAACTAACTGTAACGTTGATTTAGATATCAATTTGATTATTTTTTTATTTTGAAAGATTTATAACAGTACATATTTTCAATAGCTACGGAAGTGCGCCAGCTCGTAAGTTAATACAGTTGACTCCCTCTAGTCCGGCCTCGGATCGTTCGGCCACCTGATCGTTCGGCTGCTGGATCGTTCGGCCGCCGGATCGTTCGGCTGCCAGATCATTCGGCCGCCGGATCGTTCGGCCGCCGGATCGTTCGGCCGCCGGATCGTTCGGCCGCCTGATCGTTCGGCCGCCTGATCGTTCGGCCGCCGGATCGTTCGGCCACCTGATCGTTCGGCTGCCGGATCGTTTGGCCGCCGGATCGTTCACCGAGGTGGCCGAATTAGAGGGAGTCAACTTTATGTGAGTTACGTAACGTTGGTCTAAAACCCCCCTCCCCCACATAACGCTACGCCATACCCCCTCTCCCCCTTAAGTGCATTACGTAATATGTGTATGGCCCCTTAATTTAAATCAGGCGATGGCTAGTTGGATTTTATGACTTGCCTGAGATGTATGAGATACTGAATAATAATCATTAGTTGTATTTTTCAACTTAAAATTCAAAACCTGACATTTTAAAGTGTAAATATGCCGGAAAACCAATATTTATTTTGGTACCATAGTGTAAAATAAATAATTGACACTACAAAAGTTAAAACAAAATCTATTAGTCGAACAAAAATCATTTGTAGATTATTTATAAAATTCATCACTTTGAATTATTTTAGTTCCCTTAAATGTGTAATTGTAAATAATTGTTGTTTGTTATTCAATTACTATTGGGTAGTGTCATTAATTTTTAATCATATACGGGAAAATAAACATTATATTTTGTTCAGTTACATGTATAGTTTATTATCACTTTACAGGCAAAGAATATTGTTGATATAGTGCATGTTTCATAATATTTTCTAGTCTTCTAATCATGTGTGAATTGAAATTTACAAAATGTTACTCTTTGTTTTTTTTTAGTAATTGTAAATGTGCTTTAGCTTGATTAATTGCTGGTAATACTCAGTGAGTCAATCGTCGTATTTGCTCACCATTCCAGATGTTATTGTAGTTATCAACTAGTCTTTACTTTAAGGTCTTTGACAACGGTGATGACAGATTGTACGAGTTTGTAAATAAAATAACTGTTGTTAACTCGGATGTTTTATTGTTGGATAGTGTGGCTGGAATAAAGTTTTGTTTCATGGTACGGTTTCTAATTTCTACGAGGTAGAGTTTCACAATGTGGACGGAGAGAGAAATAAATTTATTCAATAAGTTTACAGCAGTACGAACATTTCAGGTAACCAGTAAATCTTGCATACATGTACATGACATACATAAACCTACCAAATGCTTCGCTTCCACATAGCCTCAGCAGCATTGCATTTTCAAGGTTATCCGGTTCCATGGGGTCATCCATATGGAGTATAATGATTAATGAGATAAGGGTTAGGATTTGTGGCTTTTCTCTAATGAATGCTGGAAACAAAAAAATCCTTCTAACAATTAAAAAGCTTTTTCAAGTAAAAATGTGCTGAGTCTGCTCTTAAACTTACACACTGTATTTTCCTGTTTTATCACTAATGGTAACTTTCTAAAATATTTTTAATCCTGAATAAAGTGGTTTTTTTCTTAACAAAATGTTCTGCAAAATTGTTCTTGAACCTAGTACTATAATTGTGTGTATTATTACTGTATTCTAAAGATTGAGACCTATTGTACAAACACAAAAAGGTTTTGATTTTAGCGAATTTCCCGTATAGGGAAGAAGCTATTACTGTAGGTCTCATGGTAAGACTTAAGCCCCGAGACCATGATAACTTTTAGTTTGGAGGTCCCCAGATGCCAAATACACTTTTCGTTCAAATTGACATATATGTATATATATCTATATATGTGTCCGTTAACTCGATAACTTGAGTAAAAATCGTCCAATTTCGATGAAATTTGGCTCAAATGTGTAAAGTGACATTCATGACAAAGTTCGAAAACCAGAAAGATTGGACCATGGGAAGGGGTTTTATGGGGGTTTTCAATTTTCCAAAAATCAGTTTTCTGCATTTTTCACCCTAAAGTTTTTTAGATACTTAATTTTGGTTTCAACCATTTTATAGAGGTTTTACGATCCTTCTCGTCTAAAAAAAGGTAACCAACTTGGATCCAATGGCAACAAGGGCCCACAACACCAGGCCTGCCCAGGGGCTTGTGAAAGCTGAATATGGCCCTGATGGTTATTTCACTTCATTTCAGAATGGGGCTTTCAGAGCCTTGGGCTTTTTTCGAATAAGGTTTCAGAATCCGTGATGCAGGAGCCTGATGAACAGCTGCAGCCTGCTGATGAGCTCCTCCTGAGGCAGATAACTGCCCCTCACCATGGTGCCGAGAGTGGTAGCTGAACCGCTCATTGCAGCCAGAGAGCAGATTATCGCAATCTCTTCAGACTGACCACATTTCCTGCATGCTGGGTCCTCATTAATGCTCATGCGTAGCAGGTGCTTCCTCAGGTGTCCATGTCCAGTGAGACACCCTGTGATTTGTCTATCGAGACACCCGCTGGGGTGATGAGTGGAAGGCGAGGCTACTTACTCTTAGGAAAGGGAGCTTCACCAACCTCCCTAGTTCTTTTTTTATGCCGGTCTTAAAACTTATTAACCAGAAACCTAATTAAATTGAGTTTTATATAATTCTGCCAAGTTGTTATTACTTTTATTACATCATTCATGTATTTAGTTTAAATTGGCACAGAACTAGAATTTATGTACAGTACAGTACATAATAAATAATGGTAGTTTACTTCGTCATATAATGTACCCACTTATTGGGTGGAATATAATTAAAATTAGAGAGGTTTATATAATTTTGTTGTTATTTCTTTTATTGATGGTCCATCGAATATGATTAAATTTTGTATTACAAGATTCCAGCATCTCATCAGTAACTTGAATCAGTAGGTTTGTTTATGTATATTAGCGAATTTCCCCCATAGGGGAGAAGCTCTTACCGTAGGTGGCATATGATGGTAAGACCGAGACCATGATAACTTTTCGTTTTGAGGCCCCAGTGCCCAAACCAACATACGTTCGAATTTAGACATGTATAAATCGATTTTGACAATTAATTGATGATTTACTTCTCAATTATTCTAGATGCTTACGCTCCTGAATAATTATCTCATGATTTCTAGCTTCATCAGTCCTAGCCTGAATGTCCTGGTCAGTGCTTAGATAGGATTTAGAAGCTGTGGGCCACTAGGCTAAACAGTGGTGAGGGCCCTTGTTGCCGTCCAGGTTCAGGTTGGTGGCCTTTTATCTTTTGTTTGTGGCTCTGTGTGGTGCGGGCCCCTAGGCAAGTGCTTATGTAACCTATATTTAAATTTAGTTCTGGTCCTGGTTGAAAATAACGAAAAATTTCTCAAGGCGGTCCCACACTTCTCGCGAAAAGGCCTGAACATTCGGCCGTACATTCTCCAGAATGTTCACTGAACATTCCGTCCCGTATGTTCCCACATGTATTCAAAAGTTTGTGCAGCTCCTACACTTCTCGCGAATACTCCTAACATGCGGAGTTTGGTCGAATGTTCAGGCCTGTTCGCGAGAAATGTGGGACCAGATTTAGCTTCTGCTATCCCTCATAGTACAGGGACGTCCCGCCCAGTAGGTGTCCATGTCGGACGTTACGGATATCCTATGAACATTCGGGAATAGCCAAGAGGCGTCCATCAGACGTTCTCTGGACGTTAAAATGTCACAAAATTTAATCCTAGATGGGTTTTTATTACCATTAGTAATTTTGTCCTGAATTTTCCACGTAAATTTCTTCACTAACCAATAATAACATATGTTTTTCAATAGGATTTGAACAACAAACAGATTTTGACCTATCGGGTCTTGAACCTATTGTCTTCAGCTCCACGTAGTACACACACAATGTGGACACATCTTAATTGCGGGAATCCTAGCGTTATATCTATGGTGTGTCAGGAGTAAAAACTTTAGTGTGTCACGTGAGTAAAAGTCAACATTAGTAATCTGAGTCCTGTTGAGCATAAGTTAATCCAGTTCAGAGCAACCTCATCAGTTATCCCCCGAGGCTGCAGCCTTCTCCACCAGGATGTCGGGGTTAACGCTGTAGAAAGCCTTCGACAAGTCAGTGAAGCATCTGACTACGCTACCTCCATAACATCCATATGATGTCGAGACAATCTTTAACCATAGACTAACTACAGTATAGTTAGTCTATAGTTAGTCTATGCTTTAACGAAGTGAATAAAGGCAGGTATGGTAGATTTCTCCTCCCTAAACCCACACTGTCTGTGAAAAAGAGGGAATTTGACTCATCAAGGTACAGGATGTCACTTGGTTGAACAGAGAAATCTTCACAAAATTTTTGGACACAGCCAGGAGTAAAGAAGATAACTAGGGCGGGAGGAAAGGGGGGCATGGATTTGGAAGCCAACTCCGTAGAGCCTTTATTCTTGAAGATGGATCCTATCTGGAGCATATCTTCGATTTTTAAGGATGCCAGGGACTTTTCCTGTTGCTAAGGAACAGTTAATTAAGTAGGCAAACGGCCCTGCCATCATATTTGCAGTTCATATTTGCAGAATTTAAGTTATCCATGGATATTCTTTCAACCCCAATCGATATTTTGCTTTTGAAGTTAGCCTATCTTCAAGAATTCTGAGGCAGTACAGGAGGGCTTAAACTTTGTTAACCTTCTTTTCGATTCCACATTATAACGGGAGAATTGCTTGTTGCTGGAGCCCAAATTGATGAAGGTATGCTATTTTTGTTGATATTGAACTACTTGTGGATATTTAATGTAAAGTTTATAAAGATGATGTACATTTTTATGTAAATTCAGTAATGAATACAAGTATCACTTGAAAATTTTAGTTAAAAGTAACATAATTTTCTTCTGAAATGAAAACCAGTTGGTACTCGCTACTGCTTGAATCTGACGGATTCTGCTCGTTGATTGGTTGTTTGTTAAAATAAAATAAACCTTGTTTCAGTCGGTAAAGTTGAGGCTCGGTGTGTGTTGTGTGATGTGTCAAAAGTTATTTTTGTGTATATTTAATTGTGTATATTTAACTATTTATTTATGGTGACCTAACGCAAAGAGGGAAGGAATTTTCCTTCTTTAATAATTAATTTTAACCAGTGAAGTGTTTCGTAGTGCCGGATCTAGATAGTGTTTTGAAATAACTTAGGAGGATTCTTGGAAATATGGCGGATTCAAGTTATTATCAGGTGGGTAGTTTGTTAGTTATCTTGGTCTTAATATTGAACAACACCTTACAAATCACGATATATCACTTATAGATTATTGACCGCGTTAAATACATTCTAATGGCGGGTCAGTGATAGACTGAAGTTCAAAGACAAGAGGCTTAAGTTAAACTTAAGAGGTTAACTTTTTGGAAATGAGGTTACATAGACAAAACCTACTTCTAAGTAGACCTACACCAGTCTAATAGGCCAGTGAAATAGTTTTACATTGTTGTTAGTTCTTATAAATTGTTCAAATTTATAAAACTCATAGCGGTTCTTATGGAGTATTCATGACCCCAACTACCATTAAGGTAAATTTGCATTTTTCTTAAAAGATTTTTACCTCTAGAATCCAGAAATAACATTCATTTTGCGCGGAAACAATTATTAATCACAGAAAATATTACTTAAAATTATTATTTTCGATGCAAGCAGACACTAATTACAAACCACAGATTAGAACATTAATGTTTCTAGTTTCTACAGACTATGAGGAAAACGTCTATAGAGTATACAACATATACCTAAAATGTAATGAAATGTCATAGATAATATGTATGTAATAAAAAGTTTTCTGCTTCATTTACCCTTAACCCTTTATAAGTGAAGTGTTGGGAGGTGAGTGAGCAAAGTGAAAGAGCTCATTGTGAAAGTAAATGAGCGTAGCGAATGAGGTCACCATGGAGGCAAGTGAGCACGGAGCGAATGAGCTCATCCTGTAGGGAGTGAGCTGGGCGAAGAAGCTTGACCCGAAAACGAATGGTTAAAAAAAAGCTACATCTTCGTACTCGTACGGTACGTGACGTTCGAGTGTACACTTAGTACAGGCATGGTTGGTTGGTGGGCTTGCCACGGGTACTTATTAGGTTAACTAGCGTTGGGTTAGGTTAGGTTTGTTAGGTTAACCCTCTAGGTGCCGCCCGCCCGAATTCAGGCGGGTTTTTGTTTACGAACAAATGCCACCCGCCACATAATATACACAATTATGTTACGTTCAGTTACAACGGTCTGAATACACTTTAGTTGTACTGAACTGCATTGAATTTGGTATCACTGTAAACGGAAGATTTCAAGCTTTACTCCAATGTCTGTCTCGAGAGGTTTTACTCTATGCTGGAAAGAAAACATTTGCGCCAAGATTTGTTATGTCACTGTTGTTTTCTGCCTTCTGTTTTGTTAACGTTTTCGTCATTTATTATTGATTTTTAGGTTATATTCAATTGAAAATGTTGTTTATTTCATTAAAGTGCATTTATTATTACCAAATAAAGTGTTTGAACAAGGTTATTAGTAAAAATATAAGCGATAAGTGATATTGTGTGTCTAGGTTGGTTTTACAAGCATCTTTATGGGATTTAGGTTAGTACCATGGTAATCATATTTGGTAATATCATCATAGATATTTATCTTATGTATTTTACTAATAATGAGTATGTACCTATATTCTTGTTCCTAATTACATTTTGAACAATATATATATCTTGAATTTTGTACCTGGTACACAACCTTTTTTGTACATAATGTGGATACATAAGGAAAGTAAATTTTATTTTGCAATTTCTGGATTTGATCCTATAATGGATTTTTTGTATATAAAATAAGGACATAAAGTTATATATACTGTAAGATAGTCAATTTTATCTAGTTTACAAAAATGTAAAACAGTATACCATTTAGTGATAATTTAAATTTTTTGTTAATTTTCAAATAAAACCCTGTAAGAGAGCTAAAAATCACATGACATTTAAGACAATTACGACAAGACACCTTAAGTGTGGTTTGTTGGGTTTGTTTTTTTTTTTTTGCCATCAGGTACGGTTGGCCTTCGGCCACCGTACCTGGATCCTGGAGTCCAGTATCCTATAAAGCGGCATTAAGTAACTTAGGCCTGAAGTAGGGCCTATAAGTTTAGTACGGTATTCCATTAGACCAGGGTTTAAGCTGCGGTCGCATTTGTCGCAAAATGCGACATGCACCACGAAAATGCGACAATATTTGGGCAGGCTGTCGCTTTTTCGCTACAAAGAAAAGTATAAGAAATTGTTTTAAATTTTATTGCAGAAAATCGGGTTTTAACAATACAAATTGCATTAAAAGTCCATGATCACGATCCACAACCAAAAAGATTAGAAGAGTAGTTGGGATGTTGTAGAGGCTTAACGTTGCGTTGGTTGCACTAAGTCACTTTACCGATCGCCTCTGAGCGAGTGGTAGAGGAGACGAGCCTACATTACATAAACAGTGTCTGTCGATTTCAACTGCGTACCTTGTAAACAGAACGGGCGAGTTACTGAGAACGGGCGAGTTACTGATATGACAGTTGTAGTGACAGTAGCTAACCCCCTAGCAGACGTCATGCGCTGTGACTCAAGTTTGGCGCGCACTCTGTAGTAGCCGAGTCTAGCCGAGCGAATCGGCGAATGAGAGAATGTCGAGGGCTAGTTCGCCACCGAAGGGATGATTGCGCTCGCCTCGCAATCACACCGATTCTTGTCGGTTTTTGTGACCGAGTCAAAGGAGACGAGCGGCAGGTCCTCCATACTTAGTGCCGCTCGCGGTCTCGACTCGCTGCAGAATGTGGGCGGTTACACGAGCACGAGTCGCTCGAAATCGCAATGATCGGGCCAAAGTGTTGAGGTACCTTAGCGAAAACAGACAACTCAAAATCGCTGATGCGCAAATGCGATCGCGATATGCTTTGAGGTTATGTTTCAGGTAATGTTCAGGGTGTGTGAGTTTTAGTTGTTCTGGTGCCATATTAGGCCTATTCTATTAGAATGTTTAGTATATTTCCATTACCGACTTTAATGGTTAAAATGGATAAGATAAGTTTCCAAGAAAAGTAGACTCTGCTGAATTATATATTATTAAAATGTTAAACCTTAAAACAAATACAAGCAAAAACAACTTAAGACCTAAAAATAGTATAATGACACGCGATAAAAATGCGAAAAGGAAAATATTTTTGCTACAAGTCTCTAAGAGCTTGTAGCATTTTTGCTCAAAGAATTTTTATCCCAGCTGAATCCCTGCATTAGACTCTCTCAACAGGTGTGCCAGTGTAGTCAGTTGTTTAATTGCCTGTTATACTGTAACTGATGCCTCTATTGAAGTCTTTGTGGGGATATCCAGGGCATAAGATATATGGGCGATTGGTCTCTGCTTTCCACTATCGCTGTGTTCACTGTTAATCCAAAGTTACCAAGTTGACATTCGTGTTAGTTGGGGGGGGGGGGGGGGTTGACAATCTGACTTAAGTTACTTCAAGTCTGTCCTGTATATTCCTTTTTTTGGGCCAGTCTATTTTAATTAGGCCTGACTGGTTCACATATGGGCCGATCGGTTAGCATAATCTATTGAAAAATGGTTTAGAGATTTTAAAGATCACGTAGACCCCTAACTCATATCTGAGTTATTCTAGGCTATTTTTCAATAAAAGCGGGCAGTTGAGCAGTTACCAAAAATGACTAAGACATGAATGTATTTACTTAAAATCTCAAACCTGCAAACCCAGCTGTAATTCGTTTCTGAGGGCCACCTGAAATTGAAAAATTGTTCTAGGCTCTAGATTAATTTTCCACTCAGGATAAAAATTTCGGAAATGTTTTTTTTAGTGTAAAAGGTAGAACATTTCCTACAAATTTGAAAAACCAGGAAAATGTTTCTTTTCAAAATTGGTATCATGGGAGTACCGGTACTCAAATTATGCAGAGTTTCACCCCAATACTATAATACTACAACAACATAAGCTTAAGTTATAGTAGGGTATGCCTACTACTACTTTTATAGCAAACTCATTAGCCTTGACAGACTACCGTATATTATAGTAATCTCTATTCTTAAGACAAATTTTCTGGAGTTTCAAGTGGTCTTAACATTTTGGATTAGAGTTTAAAGCTCTTTGGTGATGTTAGAGTTTGTAAACTCTTCAAGGCTATTTATATAACATCGTAAGACAATGGGTGAGAAAATCCATCTGAAAGTTGTGGGAAGGCTAGATGTGCCTGGGAGATTAAACCTCAGTTTTATTGTGTTCTCTCCGAGAAAGGATGGTTAAACAAGTCAAGTCCCTCTATATTCTGGTAAGAGATTGGATTTTTACAAAAATTAAAGAAATATAAGCTTAATAGAGTTTTAAAGTTTTTAGTTTTAAGAATGGCCTTCTTTTAATTAATAAGCAATCTTATGGTTATAAATGATAATCCAATAGTTTTACATTTACCGTATAAACCAGCACGGGTCTAAAGTAAAGTGTTGTTAGATAAATCGGCAAACAATTTATTACTATATCCCTATAAGAATTAATTGTCAGTAAATTTAGCTTATATTTTTAGAATTAGGTTTTTTTTGTGATCAGTATTCTTTATTAGGTACCGTATGCTTTGTTATAGAGAAAATTGAAGTTAGGGCCTGTAAACATTGTTTTTATTTAGAAGGGGGCACTCCACTGGGATCTAAAATAATATACTTTAGAAAGTTTTGAGGAAGTATATTCTATTACAAACAGTGTTGAAATGAAATCTGGCTTGCCTACACATAAATTAAATTATCGCTGTAAAACTTGTGAAACATTGTCAGCAACATTAGCCTAATATAACACAATAATAATAACTTAATAATTTAATTGGTTTACAAATGTACTTAAATCTTTAATTAACATAGTGTACATATCAAACGTAGCGTTAACAGTTAAAATGTACCAATATGCTAGTTTTAAATCATTTTCAATTTGAATGAATTGTTCTGTGGTTCATAAAAATATTACCCAACAGGTAGGCTATGCACGTTTATACAGAGGAACCTCGATAAGTAACCTGGCCGCAGTAATGACCGGTTGGAGGGTCACGGATAACTCAAAACCACAGTTAAAAAAAGGGATTCAATAATTTAAATATTATTAATATACAGTGGAACCTCGATAACTCAAACCTCGGGGAATGGGAAAAAAATTGATTTTCGCCTACCTATCGAAAATTTCAAATTATCAAGAATCAACTTATCAGGGTGATCTTACACAGACTTCAATTTATTGAGGGTCACAGTAACGCAATCGATGGGTCATGGAAGAGAGTTTGGAACAGATTTGTTGGTGAACGTACTAACTTAGAGGGTGAAAAACGTTTGTCAGTGACCTGTGAATATGTGGTAGAGTAGGAGAGTAAATAAACAATGACTCACAGTTCGGCAATTTGGTGATATTTGGCCCATTTTACCACTTGCCGTCAATTCACTGGACGGGTTTTTGCTCCCTTCGTATCGCTTGCCCCACAACACACCCCTATCCACCTTTAAAGCTAGACACGAACAAATATATATATATATTATATTTAGATATAATATATATATATATTATATAATATAATATATATATTATATAATATATATATATATTATATATATTATATATATATATATATATATATATATATATATATATATTTTTTTTTGGCATCTGGGGACCTCAAACTAAAAGTTATCGTGGTCCCTAAGTCAGATCTAAAAAATGATGTTGGACACAATTTATCCACGCACCAGAACCTTAAAATTTGGACTAGCAAATGACTCCAGAGAGAAGAAGCTGTAGGGGGTTAGGGAGGGTGGGAATATAGGGTTGCAAGGTGAACGATGGATGCTCTAATACAGTAACTGGGGTTTTGGAATCCGAACCATTAATAACAAATTGTTGACTTAGGCCTATAGAGGTTCTCTAGTAAAACATTCGATTTAGGTACAGAATTTGTACAGTTTTGAGTTACAAAGGGCAGGCCAAAAAGAGCGCAAAACTTTGAGTTATTGCTGTTTCTCGCAAACCCCTCGACTTATAGAGGTAAAATAGCATAGGATTAAGTAGAACTAGGGGAATGACAAAACTTTGACTTATCAAGGAATTTGACTTATTGAGGTTCCGCTGTAGAATATTTTAGGAACAGTAAAAGTATATAAACAACAAAATACTCTTGGTGTAATTTCACGTTATTTTAGAACAAAATAATACTGAAGGGAGAAATCTGAATTTTTTGAAAAATCTTCAAGAAATCAAACATGTTTAAGACGTACAAAAAACAAATAGGCTAGCCTATAAATTAGGATAAGCTAACTAATTTTCCTTCTAAAAATATAAGTCAACTGTTGAAACTTGGAGTTATTGGCTCAACATTCAGTAACCTATAGCTCTTCTTACGAAGCATGTTGTAGTAACTGAAGAAAATAAGTCACTCAACAATTGTTTAAACACGAGCTATAGGCTTCAAGAATCTAATATAGGCTACGGTATCTACCTAACAAATGTAGGTAGCAATTTAAAATAAGATGTTTAAAGTCTGTAACAGGATATTAGAAACTCTGGATCGCACTTATCCGGAATCTCAGTTATCCGGACCGATGATCCTGAATTAAAAGAAAATTGTTTTTGCATATAAAAACGAAAAATTGGAACTTCACGGTTCACGGATTAACAGCATTACAAATGTTAAATAGTTTCTGTTTAAACCACAGTTTTATATCACGTTTTAAAGTAATAAGTTTATTCCTCTGATAATCCAACACCTTATTTGTGTTCCGACCACGCCCTCGGTCCTGTTGGGGCCGATTAACGAGGTTTTATTGCATTACGGAGCGTTTAAACTGTTTTTTGGAGGCTCACTCTTGTACTAGCGCCATAAACATAATTGCATATTGTCATAATTGTTCACTATAAAGGCGGAATTGATGATTGATACCCACCTCCGAAAAATCCGAACCGGCCGTCCGCCACAATTGTCCGGATTTCTGAGAGTCTACTGGAATTGAAATTCATTCCAAACATGTTCACCGACTAGCCTATTTATTATATTTTTGACTTTGTTTTGGTATGAGTTAAGCCTCCGAATCACTTATCAATATGTGTAGGCCTACTGGTTTAAATTACCTTATCGTCAAGTGATAATCCTGTTCTCCTCGAAAGGCGACTGGTTTCAATCCACTGTTGGGATCTTCCAGGCAAACGTCAAAGTTCTAGTTCTTCTCGAACATGTCAGAAATTAAACATTGAAAACATTAAAACACACAGAAACAAACACGAACACACGGAAATTCATTTTTGGCTAATACAGCGGGCGGATGAACGGTGCGGTACGGATGTTGAGTCTTGACTATTTGTGTTTTTTAGTGTTTTCAATGTTTAATTTCTTAGTGGTTTTTAAACAACTGACATGTTCAAGAAGAACTAGAACTTTTACGTTCACCTGATGAAGATCCCAACAGTGGAATAAAACCGGTCACCTTTCGAGGAAAATAGGATCACTTGACGATAAGGTAATTTAAACCAGTACACATATATATTTTTGAGTTTGTTGTAGTCCATATATGAGATAGGGCCTACTACTATATGACTGTTTTGTAGCCTATTTCATGAGCCATTTGTAGGCTATTACCGTTATTTCTTGTGTTAAATAAGACCGTTGTGTATTTAAAAACTAAGTTCATTAAGCTTACACTATGAATTACCGTGTGATAAAGCATGGCACAAGTTTTGCAAAGACATACATGTAGGTATTTGATGAAATACTGTCCAGATTTTCAAGTAAGTTTTGAGGATTTTGAATTACATTGGAATTGTTTCCGGTATTTACTACACACTTTGGTCTGTTGCAGGGGGACTACATCCGACACCCAGTGCTCTACGAGCTGAGTCACAAGTACGGCCTACAAACCGAGGCCGTGCCCGAGGCAGCTCTGCCGTGCAAGCTCGAGGAGCTCAAGGAGCACATTCGCCGGGAGATTCGGAAGGAGCTCAAAATCAAGGAGGGGGCGGAAAAGTTAAGGGAGGTCGCTACTGATCGGAAGTCGTTATCGGATGTGGCGCATATTGTAAAAAAGTCAAATTCTAAACTCGGTGAACTGCATGCGGAACTGCAAGAGTTGGAGAGTCAGATTATTTTAACTCAAGGACAGAGCGCCTTACCTTCGCCGCACACTCCACCGACCCCCAGCAATGGCCATGGTGAGTAACGTTTTTAAGATATTTTAGTATTAATTTATGGCATGTACAATCACATACTAATAACTCGGTTTATTAATATGTAATAAAAACATTGTGACATAACTAAGTTTGCTATGTAATAAACTAGATATTATCTAGTTCTTTGTGTAGGAATCTCACAGTCATCAAAAACAAAGATATTTTGAAAGTTTCGTTGTTGCCAGAAAAAATATCCGAGAAATACCTGTAAGAATAACATTGAAACTTAGAGACCCATGAGGTGTAGCCATTTAAGTAGGGTTGCCAAAGGTAATCTGAAAAGAGAGGAGATTTTTGTTGTATAATCTCCTGGGGATTGGACCTTTCAACCATGTGGGGGTAACAGAAGCTCTTCTTACCAACAAAGTATTTAGGTGGAAGATTTTGTATCACATAAATAAATAAATAAATAAATAAAATGTTATCGTCATTAAGCATGTATACAGCAATAGACAAGGTCAGAACAGATCTTGTCAGGAATGTCATAAATGTCAGGAAGCAAACAGTTCAAATTTGGACATGTTTTCCGAAGCAAATTTTGTCTTCAGGTGGTTTTAAATGCATGTTTTCTAAATTTTCCAGTCTGTTACCAAATTCACTCATCCCTTCTAAGCAGTTTCAATCGTCAAGGTAGAGAGATGTCAGACTGACACATGTGCATCGAGAACATTTATTCTGGGATTTAAAATATCGGACAGAGTAACGTTTTCGTTGCTGACTTGCCAGGCTATTTAAAAACTCCCACTAAATCACAGCACTATCTGTATTTGTTATGGAGTGCATATTGATGCTGAGCTATTTCTGTCACCTTGATGTGTCTTATATTCGAGCTGTTGCTCAACTTTCAGAATAGATTTTATTTCTGGGTGTTGATATTTTTACGAGTTTCTTGATCTCAGTTTGTGTGGCGTGGGGAAAGTTTTAAACCATGTTTGATACTGCCCGACTTTATTTATTTAGCCTGAGAACATTTTTCAGTTATTTGTTTAGGCTACAGGTTGATTTAAAAAACTTAATATTAAAAAATGTATAGCGTACAAAAAATGCCCAGTCTTTCAACCTTTATGGCTTATCTACACCGTAACAATTTTTGTAAATTAAATAATTATTATTTTCCTTCAATGCTAGAGGCATTTTTTAAAAACTATAAACCGATTTTGAGGGAAAGTAATCCTAACCCCTAAACTTGGGGAAGACTTCCCAGGAATCGAACCCGTCACTTCTTGAACCCAAGTCCAAGATGCTAACGGTTGGGCTTGAGAGACACCTAAAGAATAAAGCGAGCCAGTGGCGTAGGTACGGGGGAGATCAGGGGGATATATCCCCCCCCTTGTAACTTGGAAAAATTAAAATTGTTATCCTCTTGAAATCAAGCTTATGCCTTTTGATTAAAGAGAAATGCTGTTACTGAACAACAAAAAAAATGTGTATACAATGTGCAATATCTAAAAAATATTGTATTTATATATTAAGAATATTGTTCGCGTACAATAAATAGTAGCAGATGAACTGCACCGGCACACGGCTCACACGGTATATGCAGTGGGACGTGAGTCACCGAGCAGTCTACCCTCACCCCCTAGCATTCAGTTCGTCAACTAACGCACCTGATCTTGACCTTAACGTCTAGACGGACTTAGTGAAGTGCTTAACTTACGGTTGCCATATTAGATTTGTAATTTAATTAACTGCAGGCAGCCATGAATCTTCATACTGATATTCTTTTTTTTTTCTACAACCGCAAATATATGTAAAAGTAAACGATTTCCTGATGAAATAAATCCAAATAGTAACAAATAATAGAGGTTAGAATGAACAGGAAAACAAGGGATTAGCTTATATGGCAATAATTGCAAAGTTGCAAACGTAAATACATTTTCGTTCACAGATACAATTTAAAAAAATACTGATTACTTTGTATCGATGGTTTAGGTCTTGGATGTGGCCTATCAATAATTATGGATGTAAGGGACATGTCAATGATATCTTAAATTTTTTATACCGGTATCCACGCTGGGCACGAACACAGTTTTTTGTTTTGTACTCCCTAATATCCCCCCATGACAAAGATCTATCTACGCCACTGAAGCGAGCTGTTGTGGCATAAAATTAGTTATTGGTTTAAAATTATAGTACCGGGGGAACCGAGCCATGCATTTGTTTTTGTGGGTTAAAAACTAAATAGATAAATGTTGCATGGTTACAGCATAGAGATTAAAATCGTCGTTACCTAACTACTAAGTACTTTTTATTGTAGTTATTTAGTTATTGTGGTTTTAGTGTTGCTATTTCGAGGGAGTATCCTAGAATAAACTAAATACTGGGAATACTGGGAAGAAGGCATGTGACAAGGTGTTATATGGTGGGGAGTTGTGTAATAGCGAGTTATCACCCGAGATGAGAGACAACCCAGGGGTCACTGATAATGCAGCAGCTCTCTCACAGCCCCTGATAACCCCATTATCTATAATTTGTTTTTTATTACAAATTTGTATTTACCTGACTCTTATCCAAGGGAGTCGTTTTCTTTTTTTATTAGATTTGGAATTAATTTCTGTGATAGGTTCATCGGAATATTCATAATAGTCGTTTATTGATCCATAAATACAATAGGCCATGTCATAGGGTACATTAGTATGCGCTGTTACAGTATACCGAAAAATATAATACAAAGCACTCTTAACATTTGAAATAACATCTATCTATTTCAGTTAATACAACAAATTAATATATTATACGGTATGTAACTCTGAAGATGGCTGGCAAACGTAAAACTGGAAAAATCAAGTCCTTGAAATAGGTACCGTATGTGTATACAAATAATGAAGGTAATGTCATCATTAGTGAATTTCCTATGGAAAGTGAACTATTAGCATGACTCGCACGGTGAAACTTAAGCCCGGGACCACCATAGAAGTTCCTAACATGACCCCCTGAACACGTTTTGGGGCTCGTTCAAAATTATATATATATATATATATATATATATATATATATTAAAATAAAAAGACCAACTTACTTATAAATTCGTAATATTTCGGCTTATGCCATCTTCAGACGAAACTACATTACAAAAACAAATAATAATACTGTAACCTAAAAATTTAAAAATAACACATGATTCTTGAAATTTTTCGCAAAAAGCTTTCATGATTTTCGATGAACAGATGTTGGATAAATGCTTGTAGAAATCTGTGCTTTCATTGAATATCATATATGAAAATGATGTGGTGCAGGAATGATCAACGAAGATTAAGGCCATGAGGTGCTTTTGAACGAGTGATGATTTGATGGGCTTGTGTGTGTTTATATATATATGTGTTTAAATATATTATATATATATATGTGTGTGTGTTTGCACTCTAGCGGTCATAGTTTTTGTCCGATTTACTTAAAATTTGGTAGGGACATTCCTTTTTGTAATCAGTTGGGAAAAATAATCGGAAAACTCTAACCCTCTTTTTTGGGGATTTTAAATGTTGAAATTTGAGTTTTTGGGCTCAAAAAGGGTCAGATAAGCACTAAATGTAAGATTAATGGATAATAGGTTATAGAACGTAAAAAGGTGAAAATGTTAAGCCCCCCTCATCATTCTAGCACTAATACTTACCGAGTTATTAAATAAATTAAAATTGAGTAAACACATTACGTTGTCTTATAGGGATTTTACATTGGAAAAGGCTGTTTTTCATATCTTGATGTAGTTTTATCACTCCTAATACCCCCATACCGATTTTTGATCCTGATGGTACATCCTCCTAAGCTTACAATTCACAACATTGCCATCCCAATACTGCATTTAAATAGAACCAGGTGCATCAGAACAGCCAAAAAACTGAATATTTTCCATTTTGCTAAAAATATCACAAATTTTTTTTAAACCCGTTATTTGATTTTTGAAAGTTTTTACTGGGGAAATTCACTTCCCTAACGTCAGCGTGCTGCGTGCAAACTCGTTTTTAATTCTTTACAAGTTTTCTTGCACCTTTGAAGATGATTGAGATAATTGATCACTCTTACAGCTGTTTTGCCATATAAATGTGATGTAAATTGTAACATGTTATAGCTGCTAGTAAGTTGAACATTTTAGGAGACATTACAATATCTTGGGTTTTCTTATTTGTTGTTTACTGTGACTACTACTGTGTATCGGAGTTGAAAGTTTGCGGTTGAGAACTGCAATATCACACGTTCTTGCTATGAAATGTGTATGATGTTGGTATCGACGATGTTACCACAATATTTGAAACTTTTACATCGAAACAAGATTCACGATGTTTTGGAATCTGAAATCTCCCCGGCTTCAGGTTAAAAGAACTTAGTCTAAGTACCTAGAACATTTTCTATTTTAGTCTAAGTATTAATCTTACCTAAAGACATGATCAGATTCCACATCCCGATACGCCGAGAAACATGTTTTTTTTATTAAGTTCATTTATTATGTTGATGTTTGTATAATTTCTTAAATAACATAAACATTGAATATCAAAATATGGTGGATGTTTCTTTTCCATATTTATATTTAGTACAACTGTCTAACCGGATGCACAGATAACCCTCAGTTCAGCCGCAGGAAGATGAAAATACTGTCATTATTATTTGTTATGACTGGTAATCCATGGGTTTACAGTTGTTTTATAGTCGTTCCCCTTTTACTATCCAGCTATTGGCAGAGTTACAGGGGAAGCACGACTGTAAAGTCGTACAATGGCGTTGTCTCCTTTTGTTGAATAGGTTTTAGTAAAATGTGTAAATTAGGTTTTTCATTTCTTGATAACAACGTGATAAACTTGGGTTTTGGTATTTTCATTCAATTTACAATATTAGGTAGAAATCTGCAGTATATAGTCTGTGAGTCATGTAATTGTTAGTGAATTTCCTGTGGAAAGTGAACTATTAGCATGACCCGCACGGTGAAACTTAATCCTGGGACCACCATAGAAGTTCCTAACGTGACCCCCTGAA
This sequence comes from Allygus modestus, assembly GCA_963675035.1. NCBI lineage: Eukaryota > Metazoa > Arthropoda > Insecta > Hemiptera > Cicadellidae > Allygus > Allygus modestus. Next base: position 71,515,309 of record OY776114.1, on the reverse strand, counting down.
CACGTTTTGGGGGGTCGTTCAAAATTTTATATATATATATATATATATAGACATATATATATATATATATATATATATATATATATATATATATATATATGTGTGTTTGCACTCTAGCGGTCACATTTTTTGTCTGATTTACTTCAAATTTGGTAGGGACATTCCTTTCTGTAATCAGTTGGACAAGTTCGTTGGGCAAAACAATCGGAAAACTCTAAAACCCTATTTTGGGGATTAATCTTTCAAATTTTTTAGTTTTCGGGCCCAAAAAGGGTCATAAAAGCCCTGGATGTAAAATTAATCCATGTATAAAGATGGGAATTGGTAAGGCGAAACTTTTAATCCCTCTCCCGTCATTCTAGCATAACTAGCCTACTTACCAAGTTAGAGAAGAAAATGTGTATTGACCAAACACAGTACGTTGTCTTATGGGGGTTTTACATTAGAAAAACATGTTATTCATTTGTTTGTGTAATTGTATCATCCCCAGCAACCTCACACCTACTGTTAAGCCTGACTGGACCTTCTCCTGACCTTATTATGTGCAAAATTGCATTCCCAGCTTTGCAAGTAAATGAAACCAAGAGCATCAGAACAGCCAAAAAATCAGTGTTTTCAGATTTCAATCAAAATTGGAATAAATGTATGTTTTACACTGATTTTGAGTTTTAAAAGTTTTTTATGTGGAAATTCACTTCCCTTATGACAGCGTGCTGCGTGCGAACTCGTTTTTTCAATTAGGTGATTTCATTTAGTTCCTGTGGAAGTTGAGGAAAATGTCAGACCTACGTATTCTGGTTTTTGCGCAGAATTTCAAGTTAATGCCCTATGTTGAGGGTTGTATTTGTGTTCTCGCATTGGAACTAGACTGCTTTCTCTGCTGGCTGGCTGTATCTGGTCAGGACTTTTGAATTGCCTTCAGTTTCTTACAAAAATGTCTTGGCAGCTTCACTCAAATGATCAAATGACTCAAATGATTTCTTGACAAATGTTTTATGCTTCACTCAAACTCTTGTGGTATTGTTCAAAGTAATAAAATTATCCTAGAGGAGTCTTATTTTTACATGCATTAGACTAGTTTATAATGCAAAACGCTTTGCAAAATACAAAACGCAACGAGAAGTTGATTCGACAAGCTGTATAATAGAGGGAACAGGTGGTAATAAACAAGGTGGTATTGACAGTAATGCAGGCCTACAGTGGGGCGGCTATCACTTCCCTGTGTCTCGGGCCTACACACGGGACTACACGACCGCGTGGGCCGCGTGTGATGGAACTCGGCCAACTTTAAACGGCTACCTACATGCTCCACGGGCCAGTTTAATCTGGAGTGCATTGTCTTTTGATGATTGAGCTGTTTATTGTTGAAATATATACTGTGTTAAACGTGCTGAGGTTTACTTGTTTGTGGAACTTCTTTCAGACGTTTAACTGAATTGACTGAAGGCGTTGGTTTCAGTTAATTATTTAATTTCTAAAAATCGTAGCAAACTTTGTACAAATGGGAGAAAACTGGTAATAACTTCATTTTAAATCATAACGAGCTGCTCCCCCGCAATATTTTGCGGGTATAATCCTTATAACAAATGTTTTTTTTAATTAAGGAAAAAACATAATGATGCGATTTTAAAACTCGGAATGTAACTAAAATAAAAGTGTTAATAAAAGTATTAAGCTTCACAGTGACTTAGAACTTGGAATTATCTTTTAAATAAAAAAAGAATCATCAAAATCGGTTAAGTATTAACTCTTTTACTGCCGACCATTTTTTTAAGTCGTCACCAAAAATGCCAGACCACTATTCAGATTTACTTGCCAAGACTGCCAGGATCAACTAGACCAAATTTCACGCTCACATTAAAAAATTTGTAACTTTTTTATTTTTCATCAGAAATTTATAAGTTAGGTCTTGTTTTATTTGTATTGAGTTGTTTGTTTCAAATAAAATATATATTTTGGTGTTTATAATAGTTTTTTAGTTAAAATATATGTATACATATATACAAATAAAAAAATATATATAAATTTTTTAGTTTGGACTATAAAAATTACCTCTAAAACTTATACCTCAACCAATTTTATTTATACATGTTGTAAAACAGGCATTAGTAAACACATACACAAATTTTCATGCCATTACCTTGATAAATGCAGGAATTCTGATGTTTTTTTCCAAATTTATTCATATTTTCAAAATTGAACATAGTTGCATATACAATTGACAATATCAGGTTTAAAAAAAAAAACATGTACATTTGGCTTATAAATTGAAAAATGTTGTAAGACACATAAAATAACACTAAAAACACTAAAATAACTAAACTAACAACGACAAAAATATTTAGAATATTTGAGAAAATTTCACAAAACACCCATTCAACACCTGTGCTCACCGAAACAGGTAGGGTGAACACCTATTTACGATGGTATTTTCACTTACTGGCGATCTACTCCGCTTGTCCATTTTCGTAATGACATCAAAACTTTACTCACTAAACCACGGATAAATCCACAAACATAACCAACAAACCAACACCAGTAAACATAAACAACAATTGAAAGACGGACTGCAGACAACACTCACTACACAGAGCAACTGTGACTATGCACAGTCGGTAGGGGGAATCAATGAGTATAACTTTATAGGTTATACAAGTCATAGAGTATAAATTGTACTTTTCTATGTTCCTCATAGTCTTGACAACGAGTATCTCAAGTTTCGTGGCATTTGGTAAACATTTAAGGCCAATAAGTTAGAAATATTAGACGTGCTTTATTGCGCACGTCGGCGATTCTCGCACAATTAGTGACGTGCGCATATGCGCACGTCGGCGTTTTTCGCACGATTCTCGACGTGCGCAAATGCGCACGTCGGCAGTAAAAGGGTTAAGGAGGTAAGTGAATAAAAAGCAGGATTTTTAAAAATATATAGATTTGTAAATTTACAGTGGGACAGTGGACATCTGGCTTTTTGTTTTAAAAAAAGCACGTGCGTTTTATACTAGAGTGTACAGTAGTGCAAACAATCTTAGTTTACAATAATATAGTGTATTGCTTTTGTTCTCACTATCTTACAACTTGAAGTTTAAGTTTGTGTGAGGCATGTAAAAATTCTAACCACCGCAAAATTACAATCTCAAATTATTTTCAAGATTTATTATAATTTGAAAAAATTAAAATATCGTAAGTTTTAAAGTAGGCCTAACTGAATTTTTATTGCAAAATTTGAATTTATTGTATGTTAAAATTACACTAACTTTTTGTAAAAGATTAGTTTAAAACTATTGAGTCTTAAAATGGGTTTGTAACAGAAGGCCAAATATATTTCAATAATTAAAACCTTAGTTTATCAAATCTGGATGTAGTTGACACATTTTTTCACTGATAAGAGATGATTGGTCCAATGCCAAACCTGACTTACTGCCACCACTTTGCCTCTTAATGGCACACATCTGTGATAAGCCCCCGAGCCGATGGAGCAATGTTTATGTTATGGCCGGCAGTTCCAGATATGCTGACATGGATCATTGACAGTTGCTGACTAGCTGTAACACGGTTTCTGGTTAACGGCTCTCATGGTTCTCACAGGGGCGGATCCAAAGGTCATGTTTGGGGGGGGGGGCGGTCACCGAAAGTTACCCCTCCCCCTTCCCTGTGGATGGTCCTTGGCACCCCCATTATTGATTTAACTATATGAAATTATACAACGAATGAAAGTAAGTTAATATAATATATCAATAACCTTGTACTCAAGAAAAAAGCAATCTTAACTTTATAAACAAGCTAAACAAAAATTAACTTTAATTCTACTGCGCCCGACCGTGAATAAAAATAACATATTTATGCATTACACTTTTTTCTACGTCATCTGTAGACGACTAAGAACAAGTAAGATGCCTAAATAAACAATTTATTTTAGTATTCACCCACGCAAAAAACTATTTACAAAACGCATTTGGAATCTGCAATACTGAACTATACTACGCGAAGATACAATTAGTAATGAGGCTGGCAGCCAAGGTCAACCACTCGAAAAATGAAAATGTCGTACCACATTTTTACAAAATAAAATACTTGGCGTATGAGCTTCTGTTTGCACGCAATTTAATCTTTGTTTCCTCTTATTTCATTACATATAATTCGAGGCACTTTTTGCTTCTAGCCTAGCCACTGGATATTTATTGCCTAGCAACGTATTACGCGGCTTTAAACAAAAAGTAAACCTAACCTGTAAACAAAACACCGCTGATATTAAACGACGGTAGGCGGGCGAAATCCAGTAAAAAATAATCACCGAATACAATTGTAGCAACCTTTGCTGCTAAAATTTACCTCCAAGATTCTGATTTATTTAAACTTTCATCGTATGCCTGAATAATAAAATTAAACACAAATATTTTTAGTTTGGGGGACCGCCCTCCCCTTGGATCCACCCCTGGGCTCTCAATTGCGTCTGAATGAAGTTGTTGGGTTATAAAATAACCTAGGATAAGGTTGTAGATAGTAAGAAGCCAGTGATTATATAGCCTGCTAGGTAACTTTTGCTCTATAAAATTAACCATAAATCAACAATTTTGAATAGCCTAATCCGTTGAGGAGGGACGGGCTTTGAAAGTTAACTTTAGTCTTATGGAAAAATCAGGTAGAAGTAGAGGACTGGAGCCCCTCTTAAAGCAGGTAGAAGTAGAGGTCTGGAGCCCCCTCTTAAAAGCAGGTAGAAGTAGAGGTCTGGAGCCCCCTCTTAAAGCAGTTAGAAGTAGAGGTCTAGAGCCCCCTCTTAAAGCAGGTAAAAGTATAGGTCTGGAGCCCCCTCTTAAAGCAGGTAGAAGTAGAGGTCTGGAGCCCCCTCTTAAAGCAGGTAGAAGTAGATGTCTAGAGCCCCCTCTTAAAGCAGGTAAAAGTAGAGGTCTGGAGCCCCCTCTTAAAGCAGGTAGAAGTAGAGGTCTGGAGCCCCCTCTTAAAGCAGTTAGAAGTAGAGGTCTAGAGCCCCCTCTTAAAGCAGGTAAAAGTAGAGGTGTGGAGCCCCCTCTTAAAGCAGGTAAAAGTAGAGATCTGGGGCCCCCTCTTAAAGCAGGTAGAAGTAGAGGTCTGGAGCCCCCTCTTGAAGCAGGTAGAAGTAGATGTCTAGAGCCCCCTCTTAAAACAGGTAAAAGTAGAGGTCTGGAGCCCCCTCTTAAAGCAGGTAAAAGTAGAGGTGTGGAGCCTCCTCTTAATGTACCCTAAAAGCTTTTCAAACCAAAAGATAAATTTATAAAGTAAGAGCATTTGATTTTATGACATACAGTAACAAAATAGTGATCAGTTATAAGTTAACCTTTTAATTCAGAAAGCAAGAGAGTACGGTTTCCAGTGTATATAGTGTAGTTTATCTTACACTAATGCCCTTATGTAAAACAGGAAGTATAATGCTATTTACTGAAGGAGATAACAGTATAAGCTGCATGATAGTTAAGTTCAATGTCTGGTTGTATGATTAAAGGGCAAGTCTCATGTGTAGTAACCTAATCACTATTGTGGTAGACGTGTGTGTTGAACTTTGACTCCAATTTGTTGTTGATCTTAACAAATTAAATTGGAATTTACCAGTCATAGTGCTATAGATCTGTACCTCTGTTCCTCTCACAATTTAGCGAATTTCCCATGGAAAAGTGAGCTATTAGCATGACCCGCACGGTGATCATAAGCCCGGGACTACCACAGAAGTTCCTGACTCCCTGAACATGTCTTGGGGGGGTCGCTAAAAATAATAAATAATACGACTTCGCACGCGTAACGCTGACGTGAGGGAAGTGAATTTCCACTTACAAAACTTTTAAAACTCAAAACCAGTGTAAAAACATACATTTATTCCAATTTTATAGAAATCTGGAAACATTGATTTTTTTGGCTGTTCTGATGCTCCTGGTTTCATTGACCTGCAATGTTAGGAATACAATTTTGTGCATTATAAGGTTAGGAGAAGTTCCAGTCAGGCTTGAAAGTAGGCGAGGTTGCTGGGGATGATACAAATACACCAACAAACGAATAACATGCTTTTCCAATGTAAAAACCCCATAAGACAACGTTCTGTGTTTAGCTGATATACATTTTCTTTCATAACTCGGTAAATATTTAGGCTAGAATGACAAAAGAGGGCTTAAAACTTTTGCTTCACCAATTCCCATCTTAATGGGCCCAAAAACTCGAAATTAGTAAGAATAATCCCCAAAAAAGGGGTTTAGAGTTTTCCAATGGTTTTGCCCAACGAATATGTCCAACAGGTTATAGAAAGGAACGTCCCTACCAAATTTTAAATAAATCGCAAAAAATGTGACAGCCAGAGTGCATACACACACACACACACACACACATATATAATATATTTATGTATATAATATATATATATATATATATATATATTAAAAATAACTGAGTGATTAGGGCTACTAATATGTTAGTTGTAAGCATAATTTTAAAAAACAGAGTACCCTTTTTGGTTTTAACATAATATGTTTTATTAGACGACTAGTTTCAAACCTTTAGGTCATAGTCATGTCTTACATTATTTTTGTAACCTCACACAGTTCAAATTGTTATAAAAAATTTAAACAGATCAGGTGTCTATCAGATTAAATGCAGCGACTGTGAAAGCTACTACATCGGGCAAACCAGTCGAAGTTTTAATACGAGATTTAAAGAACACATCCAAGCCCTAAAATCCGGAAACAGAACGACAATGAAATCAAACTTCGCTGAACATTTAATTGAAACAAGACACAGCTACAAAAGTATCAATGACAACTTAACAGTATTAGAATACGAGAAAGAAAGAGATAAATTATATGTAAAAGAAGACTTTCATATATATATGAATTACGAAAATAACCCGAATAATTTGCTGAACACCATGAACATACATCAAAGAAATCCGATCTTCGACAAAATTTGTCATATAAAAAAAGGATAAAAGAAATCATTTCATATTATATACCTCAAGACAATAACAAAATATGATATTCAAGAAAATCCCCCATATTCTAAGTTTAATTTTAACATATGATTCTTAATTTGTTTACCATTTAATAATTTGAACAATTTGAACTGTGTGAGGTTACAAAAATAATGTAAGACATGACTATGACCTAAAGGTTTGAAACTAGTCGTCTAATAAAACATATTATGTTAAAACCAAAAAGGGTACTCTGTTTTTTAAAATTATGCTTACAACTAATATATATATATATATATATATATATATATATATATATAATTTTGAACGACCCCCCAAAACGTGTTCAGGGGGTCACGTTAGGAACTTCTATGGTGGTCCCGGGCTTAAGTCTAACCGTGCGGATCATGCTAATACAGTAGTTCACTTTTCTATAGGAAACTCACTAATAACTCTAGCGGTGGAATTTTTTGCCCAATTCAGTTCATATTTTGTGGAGACGTTCCTTTGTATAATCAGGTGTATAAGTTCGTTGGGTGAAATAATCGGAAACTCCAATCCCCCTTTTTTCGGATTTTTGAATTCTCAAATTTTGTGTTTTTAGATCCAAAAGGGGGTAAAAAGCCCGCCATTTTTAAATTTATGTACATTATATGATAGAAAGTAAAAATTGTAAATTGACTAAACACATTACTTTGTCATATGGGGATTTTAAATTCCAAAGGCTATCCACATCATGATGTAGTTTTATCACCCCCAATACCCCCATACCAAGTTTTGATCGAACGGGACCTCCTCCTAACCTTATAATGTTCCACCAATATTGCATTTAAATAAAAATAGAACCAGAGAACCAGAAGCATCAGACCAGCCAATGTTTTCCAGTAAAAAATAGCGCAAATGTTTTTTTTTAACCAGTCATTTGATTATTTTTAATGGTTTTACTGCGGAAATACGCTCCCCTCAAGTCAGCGCGCTGTTTGTGAACTCTGTCTCTTAACAACCTTTAAATAATTTTGTCCAACAATTTTCTAATCGTCAGTTTGTTTTGCTATTTGTTGTAAAAGACAGCTTTGAACCGAGTTGCGTAGCGTAATTTTGTTTAACCCTAGTTAATTTAAAGGGCAAAAATTCCCAGAAACTTGAGAGTTGAAAAATAGTTTCAATAAATTCATTAAACTGGTGTTAGAAAGTGCAGAACTGAGTGCAAGGAAGAAACTGTAAGGTATTTAAGCAACACTGCTATATAGACTGAAACTCTCGTCATAGATGCGTGTATTACATCAGGGCTTTATGAGGTTTTACACTGTAACAAGCTTGATCCTGTACTCTTTATCAGTTACTAGTTTCCTAACAACTTCGCTTGCCCCCCCCCCCAAAAAAAAAAACGGAAACGAAGTCGCGCCGGATACTTGCTAGTTTTAAAAGATAATTTAATAATTATTCCATGCCTTCAAGAGACTACCGAGAAAAACCATTTCATTGATGACCCAAAAAGAGAAGGAATACAGTACTTATGTTATGAAAATCATTTGGTAATATTGATGCAGTAACTATAAAATCCTTTGTTATAAATTTGATTGGTGTGCAGGATGCGCAAAATAGAACCATCGCGAGTATTTCTAATGCTAACATAAATTTATTAGCCAAATTGTTTGGCCGTTTATTTTTAAAAATGTAGAGCATTAAAATGTGATTATTTATAGATTCTTGAGTTTTAATTGTAACAGTGCTCCAAAATACTCGAGTGTTATAATCATGCCATCAGTTTAAAATAAATCTGGTACAGTAATTGTTGGCAGGTTGTTATGTATTTGAGAGTTCTAAATTAAGATCTTTAGAAACAGTAGCACAAGATCAACGAAGGGAAATATAACGAGTTTTATGTAAAGGAATTGTACAGTAATAACCAATGGTGAATATAACAGAAACTAGTTGTCCTGTTGCTCGAATTTGAGCAAGTTTGTACCCAACAAAAGGTTAGTTCAAAAATCTTCTGTTGTTCGGGTCACAGTTCGCATCTGATAAGCGTATGCTTTGGAATGACTTGTTGCCTCTATTTGGCGTTGTACTGTTAGTGTTACAGTCTACTTTTGTCAACAGAAAGCAAAAACCACTAATTTAATTTTAAAACATTTGTTTTGGTTATTTTTGTTAACGTCTATTTTTAATTATGACAAATTTCAGTAGTTTCTCATCATCCGTTTTAATATAAGATGTTTTGTTTTTTGGAAAGGTTACTTTAGTTGTAAACGAACATAACAAAACATCTTATATTAAAACGGATGATAACAACGTACTTTCAATCAACACATAGTTTAGACTCCCGCCGTCGGATGCGCCACTGTTCCGAAAATTCAGCCCTTTACTGTATTTAAGTGATGCCCTTTTTTAAAATTCTAAGACGTATTGGCAAATCTATGTAAAAATACATTTAATTTGTCACCTCAAACGTTAAAATCCGTCCAGCCGTTATCGAGTTATGACTGTGAAGAAAAAACCCTAAGCGTATTAATATACAGGGTGTCTCTGAACTCTCTACCAACCTTTTCAGGTATTATTCCTGGACCATAGACAAGCCAAAATATCATATTCAAAATTTCGAAAACTCAAAAGTTACTCGTATAGCCGCCATTTTTTTTTTTTACATAGGAAATTTTAATTCGAGAACGACTAGTTATAATTAAATGAAATTTGGTATTTAGCTTTATTCCCTAAAGACCTAATTACAGAAAAAAAAATATTTTTTACAATCATTAATTTCAAAATGGCGGCTGCCTAAAAGTTTCAAACGTAAATATCTTAAAAACCGCTCATAGTAAAAAAATTACATTAATTACGTTTTATTTAGAGAATTTAATTGCAAATCTAATGACACCAAATTTACGGAAAACGGTTCATAAATAACGGAGAAAATCAATTTTTAAGATATTGTATTCTTGTCAATATCAACTGTTATCATGTGACATCGCTGCTAGTGAGCCACGTCGATCAGCTGTTAAGTCGATTGCACATCTTTAACCTAGATGTCATGGATTGCCGGACAGCTTCAAATTCATTTTTCTCTTGGATGACCGCAGTCGCCTCTACAATTCACGATGTGACTTGGCGGCGGTGGGCATATTGAACATCGTTTGTAAATACTGTAGAATTGTAGTCATATCTCATGTAAATAAATCCATTTTGTTTGTAATTTTAACGCATTTTTGATATTTTATGTTTTATTTGAAGCATTAGTGAACCCTGGGAATCGTAAGGGTATCAATCAGGTGATTGGTGCAGATGAACTTAATACAGCTGGTTAATGTTTTAATCAGCTGTTTGGTGGAATTATACTCGAAACAGCTGATCGACGTGGCTCACTAGCAGCGATGTCACATGATAACAGTTGATATTGACAAGAATGCAATATCTTAAAAATGGATTTTCTCCGTTATTTATGAACCGATTTCCGTGAATTTGGTGTCATTAGATTTGCAATTGAATTCTCGAAATAAAACGTAATTAATGTAATTTTTTTACTATGAGCGGTTTTTAAGATATTTACGTTTGAAATCTTTAGGCAGCCGCCATTTTGAAATTAATGATTGTAAAAAAAATGTTTTTTCTGTAATTAGGTCTTTAGGGAATAAAGCTAAATACCAAATTTCATTTAATTATAACTAGCCGTTCTCGAATTAAAATTTCCTATGTGAAAAAAACAAAATGGCGGCTATACGAGTAACTTTTGAGTTTTCGAAATTTTGAATATGATATTTTGGCTTGTCTATGGTCCAGGAATAATACCTGAAAAGGTTGGTAGAGAGTTCAGAGACACCCTTGTATAGATGAACGTAATTATGCCTAACGTAGAACTAGTGCAACAGGGATGGGTATTGTGGGTTTACGCGCGACACTGCAGTGTGTCCACACCTAGTACCTTGGTACTAGATCAGTACCTTTTGAATGGTTTTAGTACCCTAGTACCTTTTACGTGGGATTTATTACATTTTTACTTAGTAGTAATAGTTTAAATCTGATTTTTTGTACAGACATAGGTTTTGGGGGTTTTAACTTTATTTAAACTTAAGCTGGCAATACTGACTCAAATAATCACTCTAATGCAATACGAAAAAAATACTTTCTGTAATTTCAGGGAATAAGTCAATCGATTATTTCAACTACAGTACTTTTAGTCAGTTATTACTCAGTGTGTCCTCACTACCAAAACCTATAACCGGGACCTGGAGTTGTTATTATTAGATTATCACGTCTTGCAGACGATATTTATTGATCAAAGCGGGGAATTACAGACAGTAACAGATTTAGTTAGTAAAACTGTAAATATATTATTCCATAATTAATTACTTATAGTATTCCATATATATATATATATATATATACGCTGAAAATAAATGGATTGTTACACATTTATAGGTAAGTTTATAGTGACACCACAATTATGTAGGTATTAATAATGTATTTTAGAATAAAACTTGTAATAGTTCAATTAATTGATTCTATTATTCTATTATGTATGGTTATTTTTAAAGTGTTCCACATTGTAACTAACTCACACTCCTACCCCTACTCTATGTTATGTAATCTAGTACTTTTTTTTATGAAATCTAGTACCTTTTTCGGGGAAATGTAGTACCAAATTGTTCAACCCCTGTGGACACACTGCGCGACAGGGAGACAGTGACCTTGGCAAGGTTAGCGGCCCACGTGGGAGTGTTGTTACTCTCCGGTTCGTCACACTTAGGCGTTCTTGTTATCCTTTATTGTTGAGTTTATCTTGCAGCCAAGTAAACTGTCCGTCAAAGCCCTCCTACTGGTACGAGAAAATAGCATATGGCATGTAACTATCATTTGGCTGTGGTTTATATGGTATTGTTTCATTTGCCGTATTGTGTAAATTAAGCTGCAGTAGATAGATGGCTTCATTCGGGGGTTACATACAACGGTGTTCAGTTGTGAAACGTTGAACTAACGTAAATTCACTTGCGGACATTTGGCCCGATAAAACTAAATGTGCCCATATGGTAAGAGGAGAAATTAAACTGCAGAGGGGGTCGTAAAGTAAGCCTAAAATGTGTGTTCTGAGTGTATTATCCTAGTTGGATCTTATTTTTGATCCTGAGTAAAATAGGTCGAATACGCGAATAAATTACCATGTGTCATTGCAATACAACACAATATTTTTAACACACTCTCTTCGGGTATTCTCAAATTGTATAACATTCTCTATCAACTATACTGACTGTGGTTGAAATAAATTTACTATATCATTAATTTTATTGATCAATAAATCATTGCGAACTTTTGCCACCACCACCGAATGAGAAAAATACGTTTCACGATGTTTCGGGATCTGGATTCTGATACAAAAATCTAGAACATAAAAAATACCCCCGTCGCAGCAAACCTGCATACTCAGCGAATTTCCAGTGAATATATAACATAACACATTGACACTTAACAGGATTCTTAAGAAATATATTCACAAACGATATTTAAAATATTAATTATTCTCCATAAGAATACCATTGGGGATGAGTACACAGGTTTGCTGCAACAAGGAACACAAAATAATAGGTTTTTATGCAAATATCATTAGAACTCATCTAAGTAAAGTCACATACCAAGTTTCATTCATATACATTTATAAGTAAGCGATATATAACATTTTAATTATTCTCCATAAGAATAACATGGGGACCGATTACCTAGGTTTGGTGCTATGGGAATCATACGTGAAAATTTTGTATTTTGTGCAAACAACGATAAACCCCAACCAGATGAAGCCATATACCAAATTTTGTCAGTTTATGTTCTTAAATAAGCGAGATATACAATTTTTCTTTTTATCCATAAGAATAACATTAGACACAACGTACTGTGTTTAGCACTTTCAATATCTCAGGAACCAATTGACGTATAGCAATGATCAAAATACCAAATTGTTTGTTTTTTAATCTGAATTAAATGGTAAAAATTAAAATTTGATTTAAATACAAATTACATGTGGAAACCCCCAAAAAAATTTTTGGAGTACAAAACCCCCCAAAAACCCCCCTTTGGATGGTGCGATTTGCCTGGTTTTCGAACTCGTTCAAATAAATAGTGCTTTACACATTTGTACCAAATTTCATTAAGATCGGACCTTTTTTACGAGAGTTATCGTGCTTACGGACACACATATATATATACATATATATAAATATATATATATACATTTGAAAGAATGGTGTTTTTGGCATCTGGGGACCTCAAAATGAAAAGTTATCATGGTCTCGGGCTTAAGTCTTACCATGAGACCTACGGTAATAGCATCTTCCCTATAGGGGAAATTCGCTAAAACTGCACAACAAAAAATATAATAAATAATATATAGTACTGTATGTAGAGTTTGTAGTTAAGCGGGCAGTCTCTCAAGTAGCCTCCATCCTAATCCCTCCATCCTAATCCTCTGTTTACTAAACAACCCCGTTGTACCGCACTCGGAGCGCGGCCAACCGGTCAGGCGGCGGAAGACACCCTCACTGCCCGGCGACTCCTAGAACCTCGCCCTCTGCCTAAAGAAGTGAACAATCGAACCATTGCACTCTAATTAAATTGCGGCTCATTTGTTTCGTCATCGTCAGACAAATACAACAAAACTTGAATCACAATTCCACGATGTTCCATAGTCAAGATAAATATATTTGATTTGATAGTCATAGTTTCGTTATTGGAATATTTGTCACCGAACGGAACATCGTAGAATTGTGATTCAAGTTTTGTTGCATTTGTCTGATGATGACAAAACAAATGAGCCGTAATTTAATTAGGGTGCAATGGTTTGATTGTTAACTTTTTCAGGCAAAGGGCGTAATTCTAAGAATTACCAGGCAGTCAGGGTGTTTTCCACCGCCTGACCGGTTGGTCGCGCTCCGAGCGCGGTGCAGCGGGGTTTTTTAGTAAGGGGTAGTAGGATGGAGGGAGCTACCCGCGAGACTGTCCGTTTAACTAAAGATTCTATTATACTCGCCGTCACCAACAATACATTTAAAACGTTTTGATAATAACGCAACGGCTGCTAAATAGTATTGAGAGAGGCCAGTGGCCAGCACAGTAGCAGTAGCTCGTGCAGTGTAGTGTTGCAGCGTCGCCGTCGTAGCCACTAATGTTTGATGAGCCCCCGCAGTGCGGCAGTGCGGCCCCAATGAAGAGGCTGCTGATTATTTGAAAGCCCCCGAGGCAGACATTCACTCATTCTTCATTCATATCTCGCCCCGTCGCGTAGTGTGAACGCCTTATTGGTTTCTAAAACCGTTAATTTCCTTCTTCGTATTTCTTGTATCCACTGTTGAGTCGGTTTTCGTTTTTCTTCGATTTTTTTTGGACATTTTTTCTAATAAGGTTACATAATTTGATATAAATTTTTAAGAGGGGGCGCCAGTCACGCAATGATTCTCATTTCCACTTGCTTCTCCCATAAGGCTAATGCTAACTTTCAGGGCCTGTTCTCAAAGGATTATCCGATATCGTTGATTTTAAAAATGAAAAAAAAAAAACTAAATATGAAGAGTGTGTGGTCTAACGCTATACGATTTGAAGCTCTACCAACATAAACTATTCTGCAAAGTCGAGTGGGGGTTCTTTTGGTTGTACTAACCCATTTTTTAAAAATTTAATTTTGATCTTAAATTTTAGAATGGCCATAATTTTATATGTTATTTGATACTTATGGGAGGCCTATGTTGTTTTCTAATAAAAAGAAACTCTCGCTTTTAAACTCGATTGTATGATTCTTATATAAGGCAATATAAACCCTTAAAGACTTACTTGAGATTATTGAGGCACCCATGATTATATTTAAGAAATAAATGATTTAATCGTTGTTGATTTACTATTGATGTTGGACAATGATAATAATTTGCCGTTGATTTTTCAACGGTGTTACGCTAGTTTATAATATTAGTAGGAAGTAGGATTAACTGCTAGATGATATTGAGTGTTATTGATATTGAGTATTAGTTTTATTCTTTTTTTGAGTCTATATGCTTTATGTTTTCACAAACGCGTGTATGACACATACTGCAGTGCCGGATCTTACTCCGTATGATTTAGCATACAGAGTTCCTACCATACTTACTTAATCGACCTCTAATTTACTTGCCTATATTGTTTACCGTTGATTGACATTTTAGAGCTACCCTCTCAATACCTTTCCCCTTTGTGTGCCCCCAATAGCCCCGAAGAAGGCGAATCTCGCCGGTTGCTCGTCTTTTGCTCCGCGGTTTAGGGCTATTTCAAAACACATCTTCTGCTCTGGGGGTAGCGCAGGTATAAATCGAGGCCGCTGGAAACAGCTCTTGCTCCGCGAGGGGGAGAGTAGCAAACACTCCCTCTCCCCCAAAGTCTTTCACCGTGAGTCTAATTGGAGGTGTAAAGTCAATCCGAACTTTCCTTTGAAATACTCTAGATTCTCTATCTTACTGTGGAGAACTTAAATAGACCTTTGAGACCACTCGCAGTATTCTAGCATATACTTTCCGAGACATATCCCATAATATTTTCTTAATATATAATTACTGTTTAGGAGTCAGATATTTGAACAAATGTTCATAAATAAATAATTTTAAGCATTACCCCTAACATAGATACAAAAAAAATACAAGGTTAAATCTCCATTATATCTCCCATAATATTTTCTTAATATGAAGGAGTTATTGTATTTTTGTTTTTGAGGGTAATGTTTAAAATTATTTATTTATGAATATTTTTTTCAAATATCTTACTCCTAAACAGTATTTTTCATTACACACTGTTAATCAGAACCAGGTGCATCGAAAGCAAAAATAAAAATGCTCTTAGTTTTGAAATTCGCCCCACAAGTCAGCGTGCTGCGTGCAGAACTCGCAATGGCTTTGGCAAATCTTTACACAAGTTGTACACTACTGTAACACAATTGGACACAGTATATAGTTCTTAGCTACTCGCCTGCTCGCGGAGCAATAGAGATGTATTTCCAGCGGCTCCTATTTCTACCTGCTCTACTCCCGGAGCAAAAGATGTGTTTTGAAATTACCCGCGGAGCAAAAGGCGCACACGCATCTCGCCCACAGTGAATGAGTGAATGCGGTCGTGCCGTCTGCTTGTGTATCAGTCTGGTGTCCAAATACGGATGACCACGCCCGTCCCCATCCCCCCACTTCCGTAATACTCTACTCGCGTCACTTGCACTTTTTATTTTTGCCAGCGAATCCGTTTTCCTTTTAAGGTTATATTTAGCATCCTCGTTTCTTGTTTGTTTGGGTCGCCAAAATGTGGATGAAAGTTCGTAATTTAATGGGTTGCCTTTATGCTCTTTGTTCTGTCTGTTGATGCACGAGCTGTTACGGTGATTTATTTATTGATCCGGATTGCTTTGATTGGTGATCCAATACGTGGAAACCTCGAGTAAGTTTATACTACTCGGGGTGTATTGGCATAAGATTGATCGAGTTTTCTAGAAGGGATTGCAATCTCACAGTTGCAGTCGTGGGCGTCGGAGTGATTTTGTGACTTCTCGACGTTTTAAATTACACGGCGAAAGCAACGCAACGTTTTTGTGAGAACGTTTCATAACCTCAAGGTACATAACGTCAAGGTCCACTTTTATTTAAACTCAGTAGTTTTGCTGTTTCAAATCGTCAAGGTTTCAAAACGTCAAGGTTCTTATTTAGAATGTTTTTAATTCAGCTGTTTCAAAAAGTCCAGGTACAAAACGTAAAGTTTTATAAATCCGTTATATAAAAAATAACTAGTTTCAAACGTAAAGTTTCACAACGTCCAGGTCAGTTACTCGCTCGCTTTCAGTCCACTTGGATGCAAACAAAAATATTGAGGTTGGCTGTACTTGACTTTCTGTACCTTGACTTTGTGAAACAGATGTATGTATTTATAAGTAGTTTAACCGGAGTGGATCCAGATTTGGTTTGGAGTGAAATCGCTTTCAGAGTTTACGGTTGGAACAAATCCTACCTTGACGTTTTGTACCTTTACGTTTTGAAACACCTCCGTTTTTAAATTGTTTTACAATACTACCTTTACGTTTTGAAACTGGAGGTTTAGAAAATAGTCTTATTTTACATATAAATATCTGAAACTTGACGTTATGTACCTTTTCGTTCTGAAACCACGCATTATTTTAAATAGGACCTTTACGTTCTGTACCTTGATGTTGTGAAACAGACCCGTTTTTGTTCCTTCCTTAGTAATGTTTTTACAGATACACAATCAATCATCCATGTTTATCTATCATGACAATTATAGAAATGTTTACCGGTTAGGCCCGGGACCATGATACCATGATACTTTTCGTTTTGAGGTCCCCAGATGGCAAAAACACCATTCGTTATAAACTGTATACTGTGTGTGTTTGTGTGTGTTTGTGTGTGTTTGTGTGTGTGTGTGTGTGTCCGTGAGTACGATAACTCTCGTAAATATAATCCGATTTTGACGAAATTTGGTATAAACGTGTAAACCAGCATTTATGACTCTATAAAGTTCAAAAACCTGACAGATCGACCTATCGTAAGGGGTATTTTGGGAGGGTTTTGTACCCCAAAAACAAGTTTTCCGAGTATTTTACTTATAATTTTTGAAAAAGTCAAATTTTAGATGTTCCCATTGGAGTCACAATTTGATGTTTTGATCATTGCTCTACGCCAATTGGTTACAGAAATATTGAAAGTGCTAAACACAGTACGTTGTCCAATGTTATTCTTATGGAGGATAAGAAAAATTGTATATCTCGCTTATTTATCAACTTATCCTGATGAAACTTGGTACATTGCTTCATATCGTTATGGTATATTGATATTTGCATTAAAAATTTTTTTTGGCCGATAGTTCCCGTAGCAGCAAACCTGCGTACTCAGCCTCCATGTTATTCTTATGGAGAATAATTAAAATGTCATAAATCGTTTATTTATGAATGTATATTGAGGAAACTTGGTATGTGGCTTCATGTGGTTTAAGATACCACATTGGAAATTCGCTGAGTACGCAGGTTTGCTGCTACGGGGGTATTTCAAACTACATCCTCCTCCATTCTCCATGTAAATATCTTATAGTTGAAACATTATTGTCTGGAACTTTATCCTGCCTCATATCAAATTGATGAAATGACGGAAATAATTCACTAAAATACTAACTTCAGTAGTGAAATTGTTGTTTTAAAACCGTAACTAAAAAGTCTATTTAGGCTGACTACCCTTCAACGCACGTTGCAGGGCGCTGGGTAAAGTACAAAGCTTATACGAATTGATCCTGCTACTAAAGTTTTCAGAATTTTGATATTGGAGCCCGGCCTCCTGAAGGAGTTCCCGACAATGGTCCTGTTCCCGCTTGTGTGAACGTTGGGACTATTTAGCACCCTCGGTCCTTTATTGCGAAACCGTCAACGCCTCCGGTCCATTGTGGTTGTGTTCCGAGTTCCCGTCGTCGTTTTGCGGCTCAGCTGTGTGCTGTTTATGTTAATATATGCATCTTTTACTTCGCCAGTTGTGACCGGTCTGTACGATTTGTTTAATTATTTAATAGACTCTTCAGTAAATCTGTTGGTCTACAACAAAACCGAAGTACACCTTGGTTTGATCGCGAGGGTAATATTAGGCGAGGAATAAATAAGATGACTTGTCAACCTGTGTGATAACTCGCTAGTTTACGACTACTGTTTCATTTAGTTTTAGAAGGGTTTCGCACGAATGAGTGGGAATTGTCATCAACCGGTTTTTTATTAAATACGCGAATTCAATATTGATAGAATTTTTACTTAACTGTCCCACGATAATCATAAACCAATTTTCATATTAATGTAAATAATAAGCTTTAAAAATAAGCCATAATCTATTTTGTTCACACAGCAATTTATACTCGTCCCAGGTTCATTGTGTATATACTAAACCGTGGTAAACAAAATAAAATCGAATTAATATAAATATTTCGTCATAATTTTGTTCCGTCTTTTACAAGCCATTGTTATGTTTAGGTGTTTATTGACATATATTTATATGCTTATCAAACGATTACGTGGAATAAAAAAAGTTTTACGAAGCGTACTTTAAATGTATCTTAAAACTATTGCCTCTAAAGCTCATGCGCTGTTTTTCTCGTTTGTGCTGATTATTATATTCGTTATTCATTTGATGTTGTGTTTTCGTTATTTGTTCATAATGCTTTTGTTTTGTTTGCTATTGTTTCATGATGTTGCATTCCGCCCATACCACCGCACTTCATCGTACCGTGTCTAAATTAGAGACCCTGCACTCCGTAGATTACATAAATTATCGAATAATGTGTCTCAATCGATTTTAATACGTATTACTTTTATTTTCGTATTTGATTAGACTCTCAAATATATGTCACTTTTATCTGTTAAGAGGTTGGCTTCAGTCGCGAAACATTTGGTCGTTTCTCCTTATGCTTGTCCCATAAGGCTAATGTTTCTCCTGATGCTTGTCCCATAAGGCCAATGTTTCTCCTGATGTTTGTCCCATAAGCCCAATGTTTCTCCTGGTGCTTGTCCCACAAGGCCAATGTTTATCCTGATGCTTGTCACATAAGGCCAATGTTTCTCCTGATGCATGTCCCATAAGGCCAAAATGTTTCTCCTGATGCTTGTTCCATAAGGCCAATGTTTCTTCTGATGCTTGTCCCTTAAGGCCGATGTTTCTCCTGATGCTTGTCCCATAAGGCCAATGTTTCTCCTGATGCTTGTCCCATAAGGTCAATGTTTCTCCTGATGCTTGTCCCATAAGGCCAATGTTTCTCCTGATGCTTGTCCCATAAGGCCAATGTTTCTCCTGATGCTTGTCCCATAAGGCCAATGTTTATCCGGATGCTTGTCCCATAAGGCCAATGTTTCTCCTGATGCTTGTTCCATAAGGCCAATGTTTCTGCTGATGCTTGTCCCATAAGGCCAGTGTTTCTCCTGATGCTTGTCCCATATGGCCAATGTTTCTCCTGATGCTAGTCCCATAAGGCCAAAATGTTTCTTCTGATGCTTTTTCCATAAGGCCAATGTTTCTCCTGATGCTTGTCCCATAAGCCCAATGTTTCTCCCGATGCTTGTCCCATAAGACCAATGTTTCTCCTGATGCTTGTCCAATAAGGCTAATGTTTCTCCCGATGCTTCTCCAATAAGACTAATGTTTCTCATGATGCTTGTCCAATAAGGCTAATGTTTCTCCTGATGCTTGTCAAATTAGGCTAATGTTTCTCCCGATGCTTGTCCAATAACACTAATGTTTCTCCTGATGCTTGTCAAATAAGGCTAATGTTTCTCCCGATGCTTGTCCCATAAGACCAATGTTTCTCCTGATGCTTGTCCAATAAGACTAATGTTTCTCCTGATGCTTGTCAAATAAGGCTAATGTTTCTCCCGATGCTTGTCCAATAAGGCTAATGTTTCTCCTGATGCTTGTCCAATAAGGCTAATGTTTCTCCCGATGCTTGTCCAATAAGGCCAATGTTTCTCCTGATGCTTGTCCAATAAGGCTAATGTTTCTCATGATGCTTGTTCCATAAGGCCAATGTTTCTCCTGATGCTTGTCCCATAAGACCACTGTTTCTCATGATGCTTTAGCCATAAGGTCAATGTTTCTCCTGATGCTTGTCCCATAAGGTCAATGTTTCTACTAATGCTTGTCCCATAAGGCATTAACTCAACGGATTGTCCGAAATCGTCGAGTGACAATTCATTTTAAAGCGCAGAATACCTAGCGATTTCAGTGAGCAGAATTTCAATATCACAAACAGTTCACGCGTAAAAAAATCTTGAATATGGAATATTTTGGAATTTTACTGAACAATTATTATTTTTGTTAGTTAAATTTTTAGTTCACTCAAATTGGTAATTTTTCGCAATAAATCGACGATATAAGATAATCCGTTGAGGAGAGCTTTGACAGTTTACATTAGCCTTATGGGGAAGCAGGGAGAAACGGAAAATTTGTCGCGATTGGAGCCCACTTTCTTCGTCAGTCCGGGGGGCGGGGAGTGGAAAGCGTGACTGGTGGGACGTAGCGGTGGCGAATGTGCTGGTCCACATAGCTATATGCCGCATTGATTCTCTAGCAGTAATTGATACTTTGATCCACCGCGTTAACTATCCTCCTCGTTAGCGATCCACCGTCCGGGTGGGCGCCTCCATAATTTAAAGCGATAAACGCGGCAAGCGATCGGGAAATCGATGAGGAGTTGGTCGCTGTACGGTTGATAGGGTCGGATGGTTGCCTGTTGGTCGGTTGCAATCGGTTGCTTGTTGGTCGGTCTCGAGTCAACTATGGGGCTGAAATCGTTGATACACAGTAATTTATACTCGTCCCAGGTTCATTGTGTATGTACTAAACCGTGATAAACAAATACAATCGAATTAATATAAATATTTCGTCATAATTTGTTCCGTCTTTTACGAGCCATTGTTGTGTTTAGGTGTTTATTGTTATATATTTATGTGCTAGTTCACGGTTATAGGTAGACTCAGAGTTTATCAAGACAATATGGCCACCTTACGTGAGCTGATGAGAGTAAAGTTATCCCTCCACAATCTTTTACGTATGCCATTGGACAAAGTGATTTGATTTTTTGTATTGCAATATTTTGTTGCAGCTTATCGTTAAACAGCATTACGTTCCATCGTTTCTTGGCTGTGACAGTAAACAGTGTATGGGGTATCGTTCCCTTCAGCCCCTTGTTGACTAGCGATACTAGTCGTCTTACATTATGTATCAATGTATCTTCTCAAAGCCATCAAAACAGATTCAAAGTTCGGCGACCCCGTTGGTTTGATAGGCAACGCCCCGCTCTTAAATTGCACAGGCCGTAAGTCATCCGCGGCTCGTTTATCACCGGAGGTGTGACAAAGCTGCGTCGAGATAACACGATCACCGATTCGGGGGCAGATAAGCGCGACGTTGCGACATGGTTATTTTGGCGCGAACGGTGTCGGCGTCGAAACCAAAACCCAGCATGGGCAGCGGACCGTGCGCCCGGGACCACAACGTTGGCACACACTGCAATGTGGCAGTAGCGGCGCGGCGGTGGAGGGACACGAGACAATTACCTTTATCTTAATGCCTTTGTGAAACATTGCATATTTGAAACTCACTATAGCGATATCCTATACTCTAATATGAGTAAGGTTTGCTTGCTTGTTTGCGACACGGATCTCAAAAACTGCTCCAACGATTTCCTTTAAATGTTCGAAATAACTAATTTCTGGGATAAAAATAAGTTCTAGACAGGCCTCATCCCCAGGAAAAATCAAATAATGTAAAAAAAACTAAAATGAAAAGTTAAAAAAATTAACATTGGGGTTATGGAGTTTCAAATCAAAACAAAAGAATTGTAACAGTTGTTCATAATCAACCAGGGAAATGTCAAAGTAAAACTCATGTTGTTTATGACTATTCACATGTGGTTTCCTAAGAGCAGAGATTAACATATTTGAGTGAAGATTACATATATAGAGTAGTAAAATAAATCAAAGGGACATTGAACTATAAATAACAACTGGAGTGACCTTAAAAATGTAGAAAAGAGGCAAATGAGTTATACAAATCTGATTATCAGCAGGGGGAAGTGGTGAAATATTACTCCGAGTCATCTAAACAAACTGACTGACCTTCCCCGTGCAAAGCTCGGCCCACAGGTACTATTTGTTAATCATTATAAGATTTGTTTGGACTTTAGTGTTTTAAGGCGGTCCCATACTTCTCGCGAACACGCCTGAACATTCGGCCGAACATTCTCCCGAATGTTCACTGAACATTCGGTCCCGTATGTTCTCGTATGTACTCAAAAGTTCGTGCAGCTCCCGCACTTCTCGCAAATACCCCGGGTCGAATGTTCAGGCCTCTTCGCGAGAATTGTGGGACCCCTTAACTATAACTATACTTCGTTTCGGGAGGAAAGGAAATTAATCCCGTTATCAAATGACCCTACGAAATTAAAACGTATAATTAAAAATGAAAAAGGGTAACTTAATAGCAGCATTGGTTATGCATAGTCATCGGTAGTAGTTACCGAATTAACTACTGTACTTCCATATCGGTTTACTAAAGTTACTACTAGTAACTTAAGGCGGTCCCACACTACTCGCGAACACGCCTGTACATTCGGCCGAACATTCTCCAGAACACTCGGCCGAACATTCTACCGAATGTTCACTGAACATTCGGTCCCGTATTCAAAGTTCGCGCAGCTCCCACACTTCTCGCGAATACTCCGAACATTCGGAGTTCGGCCGAATATTCGGGCGTGTTCGCGAGTAGTGTGGGACCGCCTTTAGAAGGATAGTTAGTTGTAAGTTTTGAATTAAATGGGGTTACTTGATAACGATAGGAGTTTCCTTACCTCCCGAAACAGAGTGAAATTTAAACACTAGAAGCGATAGGCCTAGGTAAATCTTTATTCAAGTCTAATAATAGCTAATAGTTTGTTTATTATAAGACGCCTATATATTGTACAACATTTAACATAACGAGGTTAAATACCCCCGTAGCAGCAAACCTGCGTACTCAGCGAATTTCCAATGCATATATATATATATATATATATATATACTGTATATACATATACTGTATATATATATATATATATATATATATATATATATATATATATACTGTATATACATATACTGTATATATATATATATATATATATATATATATATATATATATATATATATATGTATTTTAATACCACATACCAAGTTTCATCAATATACATTCATAAATAAACGATTTATAACATTTTTATTATTTTCCATAAGAATAACATGGCGGCTGAACATGCAGGGTTGCTGAAGCAAGGAACACAAAAAATGGGTTTTATACAAATATCAATAAACTCTAGAAGGTAAAGCCACATACCAAATTTTACTAATTTATGTTCATAATTAAGGAAGATAACACGTTACTTATTCTCCATAAGAATAACATGGGAGCTGAGTACGCAGGTTTGCTGCTACGGGAACTATCGGCCAAAAAATGTTTTTTAGTGCAAATTACACAATGTATTTTAGTGCAAATTTTAACACAACATTTTTTAAGACCACAACGATATGAAGCAATATACCAAGTTTCATCAGGATAAGTTGATAAATAAGCGAGATATATACAATGTTTCTTATTCTCCATAAGGATAACATCGGACAACGTATTGTTTTAACATCTCTGTAACCATTTGGCGTAAAGCAATGATCAAAACATCAAATTTTGCGTCTTTTTAAGCTGATTCCAATGGAAAAAATAAAATTTGACTTTAACAAAATTATATTTAAAAAACTCAAAAAACCCATTTTTTGGTACAAAACACCCCCCCCCCAATACCCCTTCGGATTGGTCGATCTGTCTGGTTTTCGAACTTAGTCATAAATGCTGCTTTACACGTTTATACCATTTTTCGTCAAAATCGGAAAATTTTTACGAGAGTTATCGTGCTCACGGACACACACTTATATATAATACAGTTTTGAACGAATGGTGTTTTTGGCATCTGGGGATCTCAAGACGAAAAGTTATCATGGTCCCTGGCTTAGGTCTTACCATGCCGACTACGGTAATAGCTTCTTCCCTATAGGGGAAATTCGTTAAAAGGGAGAACATGTGTAGCCGTATTCTGATGGTCTTCATTTTCTTAGGTGTACGTTAAAGTAAATCCGACAGGCGTAGTTACTGGGGTGAAGGTGCGCCGCATGGCCGTAACCAGGGCGCAGTTCCGGACCGAATGGCGGTTGTTACAGGAGTAGTGAGTTAGCCGCGGCCATACACGTCACGTGTACACGCTGTCACCGCAGTAGGTTACTCTTTCTGTGGATAATTAGCTACTAGGCCACACGCATATTGTTGACACACTTGAGGCGGCGAGGGGGAACCGGGTGTTGTGGATACAAGTTGTCGCAATTTGCTGGAAATTTGCAACGAAAAGTCAGTAGGCTCATGTTTTATACTGGCGTATTTCATATTTTCAGCCATAGAGATTTTATCTATATACGTTTTCTGGACTTCAGCTCATTTGGTACAGTACATACTAATGTTAACATGGGAATTTGGTAGCCAGTGGGTTGTAAAAAAATTTAGGTCGAGAGTAGGTCTATACCTGCCTGTGGTCTAACAGCTCCACGCTAAATAACATGGGAACTTTGAAAGCCGGTCGGGCGGAACACTAAATCATATTTAGAGAGTAGCTTTACTGTACAATGCCTTTAGTGCAACAAATACACACTCAAAACGTTATCTCGATACCAAATATTTGCTCCATCGGTCCAGTAGAGTTTATAGTTGGCGCGTGATCGCAATACAAACAAACTTCCAGATTATAAACTTCCAGCTTTAAAATATGATCCGTAACATGTATGGGAGAAACCCTGACTGATAGACGTTACTACACGTTCGATCGCTCCACCGACACGAGTTTAGGTACTATGGTACTAAACAGTGTTAAACCTTTCATCAGGTGTGATTATAAGTAGTTTATATCTCCTCGCTCTTATCTACACCTGTTATCAGTGTTATCAGCATCAGCTGCCGTAACAGCTGACCAGTGACCGATCGCGCCATAAACAAATGCTGCAATCCCCGCAATCTCGCGGAGCCGTTACGACTCTGTTGCTCAGCAGTGTTGCCAACATTGGTGAACTGTGGAGACTTTGGGCGAATCAGATGAAAGGATGTCTGCCATACTTGGAAATTCTAAAAACCTGGAATAGTCAGGGAGTTTTAAAAACTCTAGTTAAAAAAGTCTAGTTTTTGTTCTAAGCAAATCGTTCAATTCGTTCAATCGTTCAAATATCATAGACAAATATTTTGATGTAAATTCACATTCTGTGTTCAATAGACATAATGATTTAAATGTTTTTTTTTTTAACTAGATCGAAAATAATTTGGTAATACCTAGACGAGTCTGCTTCTTACCGGTGCCGTGGCGTGATTAAAATATGCGGGTGGTAGGCTTACCGTTATTTATTCGTAAATGTGTTTGTGACTGTGCCAATTTTAAATTTTGACCTATCCTATTTGGATAATACGTTCTTTGGTATTAAGTACCACTTGAAAATGTCGTATTCACGGTGAAACATGTGGTGGATGAAATCACTACAATTTGAACTGTTGACGACAAGGTACCTATTTTAGTCTTGATACTTTGTACGATTTATCATATCTTGACTCGTTCAATTTGAGCGAATTGTTCGTTATCACGCAGTAATTGTGCGGTCGCACGCAGTAATTGCTGATATAAGTTGTGTATTGTTATACCTCAGTGTTTTTACTAAAGAAATGTGTTTAATTCTAAAGTATGCATGACAACAATGAACAAAACTTTCTTAGTCATAGCAGCTGATTTTAGAGTGCACTTGAAAATTCCAAATACAAATTCCCTATATTTACGTTATTGATTAACCTCGTTGATTGCAACGTGTCTTTTTTCAATTCAAATACAGCTGTTCACATTATATAAACAAATATCTTCTAACAATAGGAAGTGAATTAAGTTATTCAATACAAAATTTTCAGTGATGAACTACAGTTTTCGGAAATTCATAGGGGATGAGGAAATAAATTATTTACGTTTAAAATACGATGAACATAATGTGTGGACTGATGAAAAACTAGAAGATGTGTTCGACGACAAGGACGTAGAGTGGAGAAGAGTCAAGAGTTTCTGCGACCATCCCAAGTTCGTCGATGGCAAAGCCTAGCAGGTTCGATGCGTGCCACGGAGTTCAGGGCAACTGTTGGTTAGCGAGTGCAATGGAGGAGGCGAACTGATCAACTACGTGGTTCCTCCGGGTCAAAGTTTCGATCATAACTACATCGGAGCATTTCACTTTAGAATTTGGCACTTTGAGCATTGGTACGATGCGGTAGTGGACGACCTAATTCCTGTTTTTAAAAGTGACCTCAAACCGGCTTTCATACATTCTAATAGGGGCCATATATTTTGGGTTTCCCTATTAGAGAAGGCTTATGCAAAGGTTTATGGTGATTTTGTTATAAATAAATATTTGGTTGATGAGCTCGGAACAGGATATTCCATGGATGCGTTGCAAGATCTTAGCGGAGGCGTAATTGAGTTAGTGTTACCGCGCAACCCTCGTGATGGCACGACGATAAGCACGTTTATGAACGACGTATTCTCAGCAAAGTCTTTTATGTCTTGTAGACGCTACACGGACATAGGTCAAAAGCCAAATTTAGGCATTTTTGAACCACACACTCTTATGCTATCACTAATATATTTAAAAGCGACGACCCGGATTACCGCGGTATTTTTCTTGTCAGAGTTATGAATCCTTGGGGGATACAGAATAGCAGGGCGAATGGAGAGATGATCATTATAATCTATGGAGGAAAATCGACCGGAAGATACGGCAGAAGCTAAACGTAGCTGCTGGAGATGACGGAGAGTTCTGGATGGATGAAGAGGATTTTGTTAAATACTTTGAAAGAGTGTTCGTATGTCATTTAGGCCCAGGCCAGTACATAGAAAGTCGTCATCATAAAGGTTTACTATGACCGAGGTCAAAAATAACTTTATATGGCGAATGGGTAAAACGTGTTAGTGCGGGTGGCCCTTACCTTTCCTGTAGCCATATGAACCCGCAATACAGGTTCCATATTGAAACGCCTCCAGGAAATTACCGTAAATCAGACGATGTGGTAATAGAGTTAATTCAGAAGCCAAAATCCGGAAGGGGGTTGGACAGAGAATACATTGCGTTTTACATTTACTCGCTGAATAATTTAAATCGTCTACCCATGCCCCTAGACGAAACGTTTTTTCGTACATATAAAGCTTTGGTTGAGTTTCCTAATTTTGAAATGGGCTACGGACGTGGGTTTGCAATGTCATTTAAGTTTGAGACAGGATCGTATTGCATCGTGTCATGCACTGAAATAAAAGGTGTAGAATCATCTTTCCTGCTCAGAGTTTACTCACAAAATCCTGATACTATATCGATTAATGAACATGATTGTTCCAACGGAAGAACAACTCCTGCATGCATCTGATGAAGGACTCAAGAGGGCTGTTTAATGATATAGCTCAGGGCCAAGACGAAGTAGATTGGATTGGTGTGAAGAAGATTTTACGTACAGCAATGAACCCATCGAGGTCATATTTCGGGTTTATCGCGACATTTTTAATGTTTATTCGGGATATTTTTGAAAACTATTTTTCACTTCGGTCGTATAACGACTGCGAAACCGAAGACTTTGTTTTCACAAAGAATGAGTGCCGAAGTATGATCGCTATGTTGGACGATAATCACTCTGGTAAGCTGAGTTTTTCCGAGTTTAGTAATCTTTGGAACAAAATATGTTTTTGGAGTAAAGTCTATAACCAACACAGAGACGAGACCGAAGGATGCTTAACAGTTCCTCAGCTAAGAGACGCTCGTAATTCCATAGGTTATGACCTTAAACGAACTGTCCACAGGCTAGTTTATCTTTATGCAAATGAACAAGGACACATTTTCTTGACGGATTTCATCCTTTGTGGAGTTAACTTAGAGACCGTGCTGTCTCTCTGTCAGAAAGAAGGTGTCGAAGATGGAAATGAAATTACATTCACTTTGGAAGAGTGGGTAAAAAATACTTTGAGCTTGTGACTTCTCGTTATTTGTAATGCACGTCTTATCTGTAACAAGAGTTTAAAGATTATTTTTCACACTAATTTTTACACAACAAATTCAAGAAATATTTGTTGTGACTATAAAATAAAACTGAATTCGAACTCTCGTAAAATATTTAATTGTTAATCAAAGTTATAATTTTCTTTACTGAGGAGTTAACAAAGAATTGCTTGAGCAGTATTAGCATTGATTATGTATAAGGCATTAATCAGTCTGTTACTCTATCTTCAGCTGTAGTAACAAAAGAAAATAGATACTATTTCCAACTTGATAGGCTATTTAAATTGTTCTTAAAATATAAACGTACAAATCTAAAGTTAATACTGAACTGCATCGAATACTAAATCAGTACTATTATTAGTTTAAAATATTGATCAGTGATGGCAAAGTATGTATTTGTTGTTAATTAATGTATTTATTTATTTCTGGTATGTTTAATACAAATTAACTTAAAATATACTCTCGAACGTGTTTTATCTAATATATTTATTTTTGTTACGGGGCTAGGAGTGGTGTAGGCGTCAATAGACTTGGGGTTACCAGCCGGCCCACAGTAGCGTACACTTCCTTTCAGCAGGAGACTTCTCCTCATGTAAATTCTAGTTTATGCCCATTTTCCAAGACAAGTTTTTTAATTCTAAAAATATTAATAATGTTTTAGATTAATGTAAAACAAACTGTAATATGCATGCATGTACACAGTTTGGAAGTGAGGCGGAAACTGGCACGTTTGAGCTTCTTGAGAGGGGTAATGGTCGGACAGGTGGACGATGCAGGGGCGCTGGCTGAGGTGCAGTGGTATGTGCCGGGGGACGAAGGTCGGGCCAGCCGGCCGCTCTACCGCGGTTCGCTCCAACTGCACAATATTATTTTATGCTGCTTCCCATCTCAATGCATCGATTATCCTGTTTAATCAAGTGGCCGACGCAGTTGATATTTCCGACTCATTTGCTGTTTTTAATAAGTGCCTAGCAAAGTTGAAAAATAGTATTAATTAGTTTAGTATTAATAATTTGATTTAATCTGTCATAGTTTTGTATAATACCAAATTAATATAGTTTAACATAGTAGCTAACTATACTTGACAGCGAAATTTCTGTTTCATTGCACTCTGTATATTCTGTATATTAAATACTGCATCGCATTCTTAGTGTTCTTATTTGTTAACGAATTTCCCCTAAAGGGAAGATAGAAACTGAAAATCCTATTAAATCTTTAATAGGAAAAATGGGTGGAAAGGAATTTAGTCTAAAAGCTATTACCGTAGGTGGTATGGTAAGACTTAAGACTGTTTTCAAAACCTCCAGTTTCAAAACGTAAAGGTAGTATTATTAAACAATTTAAAAACAGAGGTGTTTCAAAACGTAAAGGTACAAAACGTCAAGGTAGTATTTGTTATAACTGTAAACGCTGAATATGCTATTTCACTACAAACCAAATCTGGATCCACTCCGGTCAAACTACTTATAAATGTAATAATGGTCTCGCTTATAATTGGACTGAAAGCGAGCAAGTTACTGACCTGGACGTTTTGAAACTGGTGGTTTTACATCTAATTTATTTATACAACCTTTACGTTTTGTACCTTGACTTTCTGAAACATCTAAGTTAAAAACATAAGTAAGAACCTTGACGTTTTGTACCTTGACAATTTGAAACAGCCAAATTACTAAGTTTAAATAAAAGAGGACCTTGACGTTCTGTACCTGGAGGTTATGAAACGTTCCCTTGCAAAGTGGCCGCTGTGTGTGTGTGTGTGCGCGCGCGCGTGCGTGCGTGCGTGCGTGCGTGCGTGTGTGTGTGTGTTGGGGGGGAAATGCGCCTCGTGTATCGCACGGAATGTACGGGCCGTGACGTATTTGTAACCAGCGGCCCCGTTGGCCCGTTGCGGCCATCCGTTATCGGGACTACCCCAAGGTTTTGAATCAGCTCCTTTGTTGTTTGACAATACTCTCCGAGTTGTAATGGATAGTTTACGTTATGTTTGTTGAATTTTGTTGTGTTGGACTGTACAGTGAGGGACAAATATATACTTACCAGAAATTAAACATACTTGACTAATATCAAATAAAACATTTCTTTACATTTTAACAGAACTGGTTTACTTAACAAAATATTTTACACAAAACACAACAAAAAACATTACTATCAAAATAATGCAAGTATAGTACATATGATATAAACCATATGATTATAAAAATGCATAAGGCTTAGTTGGGTGCTCAAACTATAACTTACACTCCCCCTCACCCAACAGAGGCTGGTGAAAGTCCAAGACTTCTTTGAAATTTGGTATGTTTGGGTTCACTTAGCCCTTTTGTAAAAATGTCCGCTACCATATCCTCAGTTGGTTGATAGGTTAGCTTAATTACACCACTTTGCACTTTTTCACGTATAAAATGTTCTTTTATACTAATGTGCTTCGATTTGTTGCTGACAACTGAGTTTTTCGCTATGGCTATAGCAGATTGATTATCACTAAATATTTGAATTAGGTTGTGGGATTTCCCCATGTCGTTTATTAGCTGCTTTAAGTGGACTGCTTCTTTTGCCGCTTCAGTCAAGGACATATATTCTGCTTCGCTTGTTGATAGCGCTACAGTCCTTTGCTTTCTTGATTCCCAACTAACAAGAGCACCTCCAAATTTAAAACAATATCCAGTGTAAGATCTTCGGTCTTCACTACAAGCCCAGTCTGCATCGGCTGCTCCCATCAGCGGTTTTCCAGTTTTTCTGAAAACAAGAGCCAATTGTTTTGAGCCTTGTAAATATCGCAGAACTCGTTTTGCAGCAATCCAGTGTTCCTTCCCGTAACATGTGTTGAATTGACTCAAGTAACTGACTGCATGTGTTATATCAGGCCTTGTTGCTATTGACAGATACATTAATGATCCAATCAGATTTTGGTACGGATAGTTTCCATCATAATCATCTCTCTTAATCAATTTCAATCCTGGAGTAAGTGGAGTAGATGCTGGCTTACAATCTTTCATGTTAAAGTTTTCTAAAACTTCATTAATGTATTTGGATTGTGACATGGTAATTTTATCATTTCTTTTGGTAAACTCTATTCCTAGGCAGTAGTTTAATTCTCCCAAGTCTCTCATCTCAAACGTTTTCATAAGTTGGGATTTGACATGATTTAAATTCACCCTGTTTTTTGAAGCGATTAAAATGTCATCCACGTAGACAGCAACTATTGTTTTGCTTACCCCTGAACTTGAGATGTATATACATGGATCAGCATGAGAAGGTGTGAATTTTAGTTCTTTCAGTTTAGTGTCTAGTTTCATGTACCATTGTCTTCCTGATTGCTTTAAACCGTATATTGCCTTTTTGAGAAGACATACCTTATTATTTTTAGACTTTCTCAAATCATCAAACATTATTTTAGCTTTAGTGTATAGTAGTTTATCTTGACTGCAACTTTCATCATACATAATTTCTTGGAGATACTTCTCAAGATTCTTTGGTAATTCCATGTAGACTTTTTCTTCGATTTCACCATTTAGAAATGCAGTTGAGACATCCATTTGGTCAATTTCTAGGTCTTCTTCTATTGCTAGTCCAAGTAACAATCTAATTGAACTAAGTTTCGCTACTGGAGCAAATGTTTCATCAAAATCTATCCCTGGTTTCTGGGCAAATCCTTTGGCAACCAGACGCGCCTTTCTTCTTTCCAGTTCTCCATTAGGTTTAAGTTTTTTCTTTAATACCATTTTACATCCTATTATATTAGTTGCTTTATGTGTATCTTCTAAGATCCAAGTTTCATTTTTTAAATGAGCTCTTATTTCATCTTTTATCGCGGCAGTCCACTCTCCCGACTGTTCTAAACTTGCCTCTTCTTTGGAATTTGCTGACATCTGATAATCTTTTGTCCAACAAGGAGGTTTCCTTTGCCTTTTCTCTTGAGATTTTAGTTCAACGTTTTCAGGTTGTTCATTTGCACTTTCAAAACCATCATTCTGATCTTCTAAATCGTCTTGCAATTCAAAATTGTTGTCTTCATTACTACTGTCATATTCAGATGAATCTTCATGGTCGAGTACATAATCATCAATTTTGATTTCACGTCTGATAGGAACATCTACAAAGTCTTCTTCTTTTTCATCACATTTTGTCATCACATCTTCGTTTTTGTCATCTTTTGGGATTTTTGTCTGTTCATGAAGGAGTTCATAATCATTTTCACTTTTTTCATAAAACATTTTTGACAAAATTTTTACATCTCGAGCAATTATAATTTTCCTTTGCTGAGGTATCCAAATTCTGTATGCTTTTGAAGTGCTCGCATAACCAACAAAAACTCCTTGATCAGCTCTGGGGTAAAACTTCCCCCTCCTTGGTGCTTTGTCCAGTGCAAACACCTTTGAGCCAAATATTTTTAAATGACGAACAGATGGTTTCTTCTCAACCCACTTTTCGAATGGAGTCGAGTTCCCAGTTGATTTTGAAGGACATCGATTTCTAATGTAGTTTGCTGTGTTAACAGCCTCAGCCCACATATTTTCTGGTTGATTTGATTCTATTAATAGACATCTAGCCATATCTAATAAAGTTCTGTTCTTTCTCTCTGCCAGACCATTTTGTTGAGGTGTGTGTGGAACTGTTAGTCTTCTTCTTATCCCATTTTCCTTCAGGAATTTGTCGAATTCCCTATTGCAATATTCTGTTCCATTATCCGTTTGTAAGTATTTTATTTTCTTACCTGTTTGATTTTCCATTTCATTTTTGAATTCTTTAAAACATTTGAAAATTTCATCCTTGCTCTTTAAAAAATACACAGAACAGTACCTAGAGTTTTCATCTATGAATGTACCAAAATACCTATTACCACCCGGTGAAGAAACTCTCATTGGACCTACAATATCTGAATGAATAACCTCTAATAGGTCAACATTCTTTGGAGTTGTTCTAGTGGGAAATGGAGTTTGAGTTAACTTTCCCTTAATACAAGTTTCACAGTCTTCAATATGGTCTTTAAGATTAAAACTTAAACCATTTACAACTTCATTTCTCAAAGCTATTTTTAAGTCCGCTTCATTTAAATGTCCTAACTTTTTGTGCCAATCT
Source organism: Allygus modestus (assembly GCA_963675035.1). Taxonomy (NCBI): domain Eukaryota; kingdom Metazoa; phylum Arthropoda; class Insecta; order Hemiptera; family Cicadellidae; genus Allygus; species Allygus modestus. The sequence goes on along the minus strand of OY776114.1, from coordinate 71,481,652 downwards.
AAGATTTCATTCTGTTTTGAAAAATTAGATTTTTCACCTTCCAAGATCGGTTTTGCATTTTTGACATAGTATAGGCCGCCTTGTCTTTCTGCTACTAGAATTTTATTCCCTTCATGATTTTGAACAATAGCTTTTTCTTTATCAAAAGTTACTTTGAATCCCTTATCAGTTATTTTACCTACACTCATTAAATTAGTTGCCAAGTTTGGTACAAATAGTGTATTATTCAAATGAACAATATCGTCATTTCTACTTAATTCAAGTGAAACTTGTCCGACACCAGAAACTTCTGCTGTCTGCCCTTTAGATGCAAGTTTTAATGTTCCATCTGAACTTTGAATGTTTTTGAAGTGAGATTTGTCCCCACACATATGTGACGTACAGCCACTATCAAGACACCATGAGGAAGTGCTTGAATCAAAAGATCTCAAATTAGAGGAAAAACATTCAGCCTCAATTTTAAATCCAGTCCCATTATTAGGTTTAGACCTACAACTGTTAGCTTTATGCCCTAATTTTCCACATCTGTAGCATTTTACCTTATAATTTGAGTTAGTCTCAAATTGTTTATTAGATTTGACATTGTTATGAAAATCGTTCTTAGGCTTGAATTGCTTACTTTTGCAATACAACGTGTCCTCATTATTCCCAAAAGTGTCTTTTGACCTTGCTTCACTTTCTTCAATTATTTTGATTTTTAAATCATCAGGAGAAGGTAAAGTGTCCCTAGACTCTATAGCTACTCGAAAATTGTCAAACGATGATGACAAGCTATACAATAACATTATGCTAAGCAAATCTGAGTTTATGGTGATATCCATTTCATTAAGTTTATCTACAATATCCGTAAATTTATTTACATGGTCCCTAACATTATCACCATCCTTCATTTTATGGATGATCAATTGTTTTAACAAGGTAGCTTTTCTTGCAGGACCTGAACTTTGAAAAATGTTTTGCAAAGTATCCCATACTTCTTTTGAAGTTTTACAGTTTTTAATTAATTTTAATTCACCTGGTGAGATAATCAGAATTAATTCTGATCTAGCTTTCAAATCTTTTTCAATCCAAGTTGACTTACCATCTTCATCCTCTGGGCATTTGTTCTTACCAGACACGTAGTCCCATAAGTTGTTTTGAATTAAAATCGCGTTAGCTTGAATCTTCCATGTGTCATAGTTGTGCCTTTTTAAAGGTTCTATCCTACAATTTGAACTCATTTTTACACATATATGAAAAACTTGTGAGCCTAGATTTTGTAAACAAATGTGGGACTGTTAATAAAACACATTTTTCAATCTTTTAACTGGGCCCATAACCTTTGTTGGACTGTACAGTGAGGGACAAATATATACTTACCAGAAATTAAACATACTTGACTAATATCAAATAAAACATTTCTTTACATTTTAACAGAACTGGTTTACTTAACAAAATATTTTACACAAAACACAACAAAAAACATTACTATCAAAATAATGCAAGTATAGTACATATGATATAAACCATATGATTATACAAATGCATAAGGCTTAGTTGGGTGCTCAAACTATAACTTACATGTTGCGTGTGGTAAATTTGTTTTGTTTAATCGAGTGTCAAAATCTGGGGTAAAATGTATGGATTTGAGTCATTGCCTGACGTGAGGGAAGTGAATTTCCACATTAAAACCTTATAAAGATCAAATAGGTAAAGGGTTTAAATCAACACTGGTAACATTTTTCTTGGAAAATTGAAAAATGTTATTTTTTGGCTGTTCTGATGCTCCTGGTTATATTTAAATTCACTAATAGGATGCCAATGTCGTTCATTATAAAGTTAGAAGGAGGTATAATCGGGATATAAAGTTGGTATAGGGGTATTGGGGGTGATAAAGGTACGATATTAAGGTACGAAAAACTGGTTTTTCCATTGTAAAATCCCCATAAGACAACGTACTGTATTTTGACAACTAACATTTTCTTTAAAACTCGGTAAGTACTTATGCTAGAATGATGAGAGAGGGCTTAAAATCTTTGGCTTTTTACGTACAATAATGTAATGTGCAATAAGTGTGCGTTCGGGGCTTTTTGACCCTTTTAGGGCCCAAAAACTCAGAATTTGAAAACTAAAAATCACCAAAAAAGGGGTTTAGAGTTTTTGATAGTTTTGCCCATCGGGGGGGGGGGGAATATAAAATTTGGTGTGGGGCAAAAATAAAAATGGGGGAAGCAAATATAAACAATCGGAGTGGGAGCAGAAAATAAAAATAAAAAATCGAAGAGGAGGGGGCAAAAATATAAAATCGGGGGTGGGTAAAAATAAAAATCGGGGGGGGCAAAAATATAAAATGGGGATCATCAAATAAAAAATAGAATCTAAGAGAGGGGAGCAAAATATAAAATCGGGGGTGGGGCAGAAATAAAAATCGGGGAGGGAGCAAAATTATAAAATCGGGGGGGGGGGTACTGGAAGTATCGTTAAATTTGTTTTTTATGCAAATAAGAATAGACCACAACCAGATGAAGCCACATTAATATTTGTTCATTAATATTATAGATTAATAGCTAGCTGACGTACCCGTTCTTCGCACAGGGGTTTCCTCTACCCGTTCTTTAGTCAATGCAATCTGCATTTTAGTTATCTTGAAACAGCTGTTCTTGCTTCTGATTTTTAAGCTGTCAAAAGGAAGTGTCCTCAGCTGTCGCATTACAGTTTCTGAATGTTTACTTTATTCTGAAATGTAAACCCTGTAGCCTGAGAGGATTTTAAGGAAGTGAATAGGCCTATGTGTTGCATGGGTTCAAGATCTACCTATGTGTAAAGTTCCAGCCCAGTCGGTTTAGTAGTTTTTGCGTTCACCCGGAACATCAGACAGACAGACAGACAGACAGAAACCACCTCTTCTTTATAATATTATAGACTAGCTGACGTACCCGTTCTTCGCACAGGGGTTTTCTCTACCCGTTCTTTAGTCAATGCAATTTTCATTTTAGTTAGCTTGAAACAGCTGTTCTTGCTTCTGCTCTTTAAGCTGTCAAATGGAAGTATCCACAGCTGTTCGCATTACAGTTTCTGAATGTTTACTTTATTCTGAAATGTAAACATTGAAACTTAGGTCTTCTACGGGGCGTAGCCCGAGGGGATTTTAAGGAAGTGAATAGGTCTATGTGTTACATGGGTTCAAGATCTACCTATGTGTAATTATGGAAAAAGCAGATAAAAAGACGAAACGTTGCGAGACTGGAGTCCCCTCTTTATTAATAATTACAAATTTTTGCTTATTTTTACTACTATTTTTGATTATTTTTACTATTTTTAGAGTTGCCAATGCACATTGAAACGCAAGTTTTGGTGAAGTATTAAGAAAGAAATGGCCTACCGACAGTAAAAAAAAACTTTGAGAACCAATATAGAAGGATAATACTGTTGTTGTAGCCTAATTAATTATGTGTTTTGAGGCAATGACACAAAGCCGTACGTAACAAAATCGTTCAAAGTTGTCGAGTAATAAGTGAAATTTCCCAGTTCAATTGAGTCGTCTTGGACAATTAACCGATGGGGTTTACTAATTAGTGTGTTGCCTTTATTATTCATTCCAGCACAAATTCCAGTCATAAGAACGCAGCGCATGTCCAATGTGCATAGTCAGTAGGGAGTCGCGTACGCACACAGTAGAGCGTTGTAGCCTACCCCGGTTTCGCCATATGTGGCGTACGAGCCATTCGTATGGTTGTGTCGCTAGGTAGATGTGGATTACGCACTACATTTGCATGGAGGTTAGGAGTTGGCCTGTTTCGGTCGGGGTTTGTTACACGTGTGGTCTACTACATCATCCTGTTGTGGAATGGTGTCCGGTTTTAGGAGATAGGAAGGAAACGTCTTGGATCTTGATGGAAATAGAACGTTTTGGATCTTGATGGAAATATAACGTCTTGGACTTTGATGGAAATAGAACGTCTTAGATTTTATTTTACCTTTTCGGATAATCAAGGGCTCTAAATTTTAGTTCTTAGATACTCAACTGGCAGCAAAATTCCTTTAAATGTTTATGAAATGTTTCGGCATAATATCTGCCAACTGGATTAAGGTTTTGCCGACTTTATAAAGAAAAGAAGCATTCATATATTTAAAACCACACAATGAATTTTCCAAGTTAGACCATTACCCATGAACAAAGTTATTGTGCTTTGATGTGATGGTTACAATTTGGTCTACTGTTTATTACGTACTGTGTAAAAAATCCGAAACAGCACAGGAATTACATGTTTGAGAATCAACCAATAACCCCATCCCCGAAAATCAAATTTCTTAGGCTGTACTAACTTTGTGTGGTTGTAGTTTTTACAATACCCCCGTCGCAGCAAACCTGCGTGCTCAGCGAATTTCCAATGCATATACATGGGTATCACTACTATCTAGAGCCACTTTCCAAGTTTCACAAAAATACATTCATTAATATGTGATATATAGCATTTTATTTATTCTCCATAAGAATAACATTATAATTGAGTACGCAGGTTTGGTGCAAAAAGGAAGATAAGATATGTGTTCTTTTTTGCAATTATCAATATAACTCAACCCGGTGAAGCTACATACCAAGTTTGATTAATTTAGGTTCAAAACTAAGGGAGATATAAAACTTTACTTATTCTCCATATATGAATGACATGGGGGCCAAGTATGCAGGTTTGCTGCTACCGGGAAAAATCAACAAAAACTATTTTTTTGGTGCTAATATCAATATACCACAACTAGTTGAAGCCACATACCAAGTTTCATCAATATACATACATAAATAATCGAAATATAACATTTTATTCATTCTCCATAAGGATAACATAGAACAACGTACTGTGTTTAGCACTTTGAATATCACTGCAACGGTTGGACGTAAAACAACAATTAAAATGCCAAAATGATTGTTTTGTAGAGCTAAACTGATTGGTAGAAAGAAATGTGGAGTTTTTAGTGAAATTATCTGACGAAAATCTAATAACCGTATTCCCATAATATTAACATGGGAAATTTTATGGACACATATTTTTACTTTTCTCCTTAACCAGTAAACCTAGCTTAATGATTCAAAATACTAAATTTTTAAGCTCTATAAAAGGCTATAACCATAATCTAGTGTTTTAAAAATTTGATGGTAAAAAGTTCAAAAAACTGATTTTTGGACAATTTTAAACCCTCATAAAACCCCCTTCCCATAGACCGATCGATCTGGTTTTCGAATTTAAAGTCACGTACCGGTAACGCTTTAAATGTTGTTTGTAATGCTGGTACAATATCAAGGTTTTTATTAAGTTGCCAACAAACAAATGCAATTGCAATGTATTTTCAGTTCCACTATCGTGTTTCGATTCCATAACGAATGCAGCGGATACGATGACGATGACCCGCCGATGACGGTGTCGAGGGCAGGGAATGGTTGGCCGGTGGCGCGGTGCGGCGGCGGGGAGGCGAACCGTGGATCCCTGGGTCACTGGGACACCGGCACAGGTACTGGCACTGGCAGTAGAGTAGGCAGTATCGTCACTGTCACCGGGACACCGGCACAGACCCTGACAGGCACTGGCACTAGGCAGTAATCAGTAACGTCACACCGGTCGTCACTGTTACCGTGACACTGGCACAGACCCTGACAGGAACTGGCACTGTCAGGCACTGGCACTGACAGGCATTGGCACTGACAGGCATTGGCACTAGGCAGTAATCAGTAACCCGATGTTTCACGGGCGGGGACGGGATGTTTACACGTGGGCTGGAAACGACCCGATGGAGATGTTGTTTAACGGGCGGGGACGGGATGTTTACACGTGGGCTGAAAACGACCCGATGGAGATGATGTTTCACGGGCGGGGACGGGATGTTTACACGTGGGCTGAAAACGACCCGATGGAGATGATGTTTCACGGGCGGGGACGGGATGTTTACACGTGGGCTGAAAACGACCCGATGGAGATGTTGTTTCACGGGCGGGGACGGGGTGTTTACACGTGGGCTGAAAACGACCCGATGGAGATGTTGTTTCACGGGCGGGAACGGGGTGTTTACACGTGGGCTGAAAACGACCCGGTGGAGATGATCTTTCACGGGCGGGGACGGGATGTTTACATGTGGGCTGGAAACGACCCAATGTAGATGTTGTTTTACGGGCGGGGACGGGATGTTTACACGTGGGCTGGAAACGACCCGATGGAGATGTTGTTTCACGGGCGGGGACGGGATGTTTACACGTGGGCTGGAAACGACCCGATGATGATGGTGTTTCACGGGTGGGGATGGGGTGTTTACACGTGGGCTGGAAACGACCCGATGGAGATGTTGTTTAACGGGCGGGGATGGGGTGTTTACACGTGGGCTGGAAACGACCCGATGGAGATGTTGTTTCACGGGCGAGGAACGAAGCGGAGGACGACGGCGAGTGAAAGGGAAAAAGGAGGTGCAGTTGCAGCGGCGAGAGAAAGTTGCAAATAATTTAGACGAGTACCCGATATCATAAGAAACCTACATACAGAGCGGATCCGGTTGAGTTAGGACTGTGGCCGTGGACATTGCTGAGAAATGAAGTTTGCAAGGCGGACAATGGGTTAGCAGATGTCTTCAACTGGTTGACAAGTCAGGGATTGCACTTTCCTGGGAAAGTCACGGCGTAAAAAAATAATATTCGAGTTCGCTCGCAGCACGCTCCATCTTTTTAAATGTATAAGTTTTACATTCGGGGCTTTTCTGGCCCTTTTTGGGCTCAAAAACCCAAAATTCAAAGTATAAATTTCCAGAAAATGGGGTTAGAGTTTTCCGATTGGCCCAATGAACTTGTCCAAGTGATTACAGAAAGGAATGTCCCTACCAAATTTTATGTAATTTGGACAAAAAATGCGACCGCTAGAGTGCAAACACACATATTATAAATGTATAATTTTGAACGACCGCCCAAAACGTGTTCAAAAACGTGTTTTAAAAATTAAGTGTTTTTAAAATGTTAAGGGAAAAATTCAATAACTTATTTTTGGAAAATTTAAAACCTCATTAAATCCCCTTCCCATAGTCCGATCGATCTGGTTTTCGAACTTAAAGTCATAAATGTTACCCTACACATTTGTGCCAAATTTAATCAAAATCGGGCGTTTCTTTCAAAAGTTATCGCGGTAACGGACACACATATATAAATTTGAACGAATAGTGTTTTTGGCATCTGGGGACCTCAAAACAAAAGGTTATCATGGTCTCGGGCTTAAGTTTTACCATGCCACCTACGGCAATAGCTTCTTCCTGTAGTGGAAATTCGCTAAAACTTAATAATAGTAATCCTAAACCATTACCTGTCTTGCGGTAGCCCTGCGGCCGGTAACTTGTAGTTAACTCTATGGAAACACGTTGAACCCGAGTCAGCGACAAGTTTATTTACGCTGCGCCAACATTGTTGTGGTAAATTTATTGGCTTCGTGTTTACATTGAGCGCCATAAAGTTTGTGCTACCCGGCGTCTTATTAATTGCGCGTGCGCATGACACAGCGGTCTTTTTATCGGCTGATTTTAAAATTTTATGACTACTTTGATGCTAATTGCTTGTAATGTTACAGGTAGAATTTGTATATGTTTGAGATATATAGAGTCGTTATAATTTACATGTAATCAAAACCTTTCACTCTCATGGTCAACGGGTGACATTGTGTAGATTAATGCAGTAATAAACATGTTAACTGTGTTCCATAAAGTTGGTTTATAGAATTAACCAAGGGTGGAGACCCTGTACGACAAAGAAAATGTTGATAATTAATTACTTTTAGCGAATTTCCCCTATAGGGAAGAAGCTATTACCGTAGGTCTCATGGTAAGACTTAAGCACGAGACCATGATAATTTTTCATTTTGAGGTCCCCAGATGCCAAAAACACAATTCGTTCAAATTGCTATATATATATAACAATTTATACATGTGTTTATAAATTGTTTATATATGTGAAATTGTTATTAGATTCACTGGTAAGAGCTACTATTATATTACAAATTAATAAAATAAAAACTGAGTACCCTTGTTTATGAGTTTTATATTTAAACCAACATGTTTCGGCATCCAAAGCCATTTTCAAGGTTGATAAATTTCACATAGTTTGGTTAAGTTATACAATAAAAGAAATAATAGTAAAATGTAAGCAAATAAAATCAGAGTAAAATTAAATTAAATTAAAAACATATGTATAAACCACCCACCCTTGGTTAATTCAATCATGGCATGGTTGGGAGTTTCTTGAATATCTCTTCTACCTATTTATGTTCTTGCCTCATATCCCATATTTTATTAAAATATATTCGATTTGTAACGGGTACTTGTGAATTTAGTATACTTTGAGGATTTTATTACCTTTTTTCATATATTATAGTACCGTCATATTTGTGTCCATATTATAATATCATACATATATAACTCATAAACAAGGGTACTCAGTTTTCATTTTATTACTTTCTAATATATGTATGTGTCCGTAAGCACGATAACTCTCGTAAAAAGGTCCAATCTGAATTAAATTTGGTTCAAATGTGTAAAGCACCATTTATTTTAACGATTTCGAAAACCAGACGAATCGCACTATCCGAAGGGGGGTTTTTGGGGAATGTTGTACCACAAAAATGGGTTTTTTGGGGTTTCCACATAATTTTTGTTTAAATAAATTTTTAATTTTTACCAATGAATTCAGCATAAAAAACAAACAATTTGGTATTTTGATCATTGCTCTAATTCAGTTGGTTACTGAGATATTGAAAGTGCTAAACACAGTACGTTGTCTAATGTTATTCTTATGGAGAAATAGAAAAATTGTATATCTCGCTTATTTATGAACATAAACTGACCAAATTTGGTATATGGCTTCATTTGGTTGTGGTTTATTGTTGTTTGCACAAAAAAATTCGCCTATGGTTCCCGTAGCAGCAAACCTCCAGTAGGTACTTGGTCCCCATGTTATTCTTATGGAACATAATTAAAATGTTATATATCGATTATCTATGAATGTATATGGATAAAACTTGGTATGTGACTTCACTAAGATGAGTTCTATTAATATTTGCATAAAAACCCATTATTTTGTGTTTCTTGTTGCAGCAATCCTGCGACCTCATTCCCAATGTTATTCTTATGGAGAATAATTCATATTTTAAACATCGCTTCTTTGTGAATATATTTCTTATCAATCCTGTTAAGTATTTTAATGTGCTATGTTATATATTCATTGGAAATTCGCTGATAATGCAGGTTTGCTGCGACGGGGGTATTTATATCCTGAATGCTCTGCGTGAAACACTTAAAAAAAGTGTTAAACCCCAAAGTATTTGTTGCCGCCTCCGGGGTGGTTATTCATCTGGGGAACATTCCGTGTTCTGCGGCAGACAGCCGTGAGCGACCCTATGCATCACGCATACTTCCCCCTGGCACGCCAATACCCCATTCACTATTATATTATAAATTCAGATAGCCTTAAATTTAATGATAAAAGAGGCTATTGTTCTAGTCTTTTTATATGTGACAGTATATTATTAAATATTTGTTTTCTTGATCTTAATGCGTTTTTAAAACTTTAAAGCATTTTCATCATTAACAATTAATCTTAATATATTAAAGGCTAAGTCCTGGGTTTTCATCAAAAGTTCCCAGTTTCCCGATATGTTGGAGAGGTGAACTTTGGTACATGGATTATTGTAGGTCTTAAATAGGAAAATAAAGGGTTTGTATGCCAATTTCACTGTAGGGTTCCCCCCACGTCAAAATATACTCTGCTGTTCTTATGGACAGACCAGATGTTAATTATTCGAAATAGTTCAAAAGGTTAACCACAGAATGCAGCACACACCTGTTGTATTCCCAGGTGAAGCCAAAACTAGCCTTGGGTGAAGCCGGTACTGCTAATATATCAGTTTCATAGAAAACTAGCTATTCCCGCAGGCTTCGCCCCGCAAATAATTTATAATACCCCCGTCGCAGCAAACCTGCATACTCAGCGGATTTCCAATGAATCATAACATAACACATTAAGCCACTTAACAAGATTCATAAGAAATATATTCAAAAACAAGCGATATTTAAAATATTTATTATTCTCTATAAGAATAACATTGGGGATGAGTAGGCAGGTTTGCTGCAACAAGGAACATAAAATAATGGGTTTTTATGCAAATATCAATAGAACTCAGCTAAGTGAAGTCACATACCAAGTTTCATCCATATACATTCATAAATAAGCGATATATAACATTTTAATTATTTTCCATAAGAATAACATGGGGACCGAGTACCTAGGTTTGCTGCTATGGGAACCATAGGCGAAAAATTTTTTTTTTGTGCAAACAACAATAAACCACAACCAGATGATGCCATATACCAAATTTCGTCAGTTTATGTTCATAAATAAGCGAGATATACAATTTTTCTTTTTCTCCATAAGAATAACATTAGACAACGTACTGTGTTTAGCACTTTCAATATCTCAGTAACCAATTGACGTAGAGCAATGATCAAGATACCAAATTGTTTGTTTTTTTATGCTGAATTCAATGGTGAAAATTAAAATTTGATTTAAAAAAAAGTTACACGTGGAAACCCCAAAAAACCCATTTTTGGGGTACAAAACCCCCCCAAAACCCCCCTTTGGATGGTCCGATTCGTCTGGTTTTCGAACTCGTTCAAATAAATGGTACTTTACACGTTTGTACCTAATTTCATTAAGATCGGACCTTTTTTACGAGAGTTATCGTGCTTACGGACACACATATATATATATATATTTGAACGAATGGTGTTTTTGGCATCTGGGGACCTCAAAATGAAAAGTTATCATGGTCTCGGGCTTAAGTCTTACCATGAGACCTACGGTAATAGCTTCTTCCCTATAGGGGAAATTCGCTAAAAACTATGACAGTTGTGTGTGCTGCATTCTGTGGTTAGCCCGTGGAAATACTACAAATTAAGATCAGCTGTTTGTATTTTCATCAGCTCAAACAAAAATGGATGTCCATAAGGAATACATAGGAACTTTGTTGGGGTCTCTCGTGGAGCCCTAAGGTCAGATCAGGATGAAAACCATTTAGTTTTCCTATTTTATGCCTAAAGAATCGGTGTACAAAGTTTCAGCTCTCAACCTACATGGGAAAGTGGAGAATTAGTGATGAGTGAGTCAGTCAGTGAGTCAGTCAGGGCTTTGCCTTTTATAGATATAGATTAGATAAAAGCTACCATCTAGAAAGGGGTTAGTAGAACTCCTATTGATTTAAATTTCCTAAAGTTATATTCTTCTGGATTTATTTGTAAAATTGTAAATTATATGTTGTTACTTGTTGTGTACAATACAAGTTAGTTTTAGTATAAAATGTGTAGTTTGTATACTAAAAAACTATATCTATACCTATAAAAGGCAAAGCCCTCACTCACTGGCTGACTCACCCACTCACTCACACATCACTAATTCTCCTACTTCGTTATACCTAGAGAGTTGAAATTTTGTTCACTGATGCTTTAGGCATACACTATGAAAACTAAATGGTTTTCATCCTGATCTGACCTTAGGGCTCCGCCAGAGACCCAGACAATGGTTCCTATGGTATTCCTTATGGGTATTGGTATTATTTTTGTTTGAGCTGATGAAAATACAAACAACTGGTCTTAATTCGTAGTATTTCCACGGGCTAACCATAGAATGCAGCACACACAACTCATAGATTTTATAACCGTTTTTGCGGGGCGAAGCCTGCAGGTAACAGCTAGTTTTAGTATGAAATAGTTATACCACATTATATAACTTCCGCGGGTGCTCCTCACGTTTTAAATTCCTCGCGATTTGGCTCTGGAGCGTTGACACGCCAAAATGTCATGTAGTGATTACAGTTCACAGTGACCAATGTTCAACCTAACCGGTCTCAAGTCGCCTTTGGCTAGATGTTCTCTTATCTCGCTGGCGGTTATCAGTGCTGTAACAAGGCGATAACCTCTTTCGCACCTCTTTATCGCTGTCAGCTGGGTCGCCCATCTTATAATCTTACACTATAATAATCACACGTAAAACCTGTCAACAGCGATTCTTTTTAATTTTTACTAGTAATATGACAGTGTTTTTAATCTATGAAAGTTGAACAATTTAAATTTTGGCTGCAAATTGTTGTATCGGTCCTGTTGAAGTTGATTTTTTATATGAAATTCTACAAATAACGTTAAAGGGATTTAACATACACATGGAGTGGAATAGGGGGAGTGTTCCTACACAGACTCATGAAGTGGAATAGAACATATGGACACATCAAGTATAATAGGGGAGTTACATACTCGCTGATGAAGTGGAATAGGTAAAAGCCTCGTACATAGACGTCATTCCGGTGGGTAAGGGAGGGGGGGGTGTTGCCTCCTAGTAATTTAGCGAAAATATTGTAACATGTGAAGTCACAATAATAATAATCACGGCTATTTTTGCCCCCTTCATCTCAAATTACGCGTACGGCCTCGTACGAGTAGCTTGATTACGCGAGCGATTCAGATAAAGAAACCCTGGAAAGTTGTAAGACATGAAGACACGTATTTCAAAAGCTCGACATTTCATTTCTCAGCTTTTTACAGCAACCACAAGTTGCGGCCAGTTGACACCACTCCACTGTGTGAAGGGGAGAGGCACCGCGACAGTGGTGGCAGAGTGGCAGTGAGTGGGATGGGTGGAAAGCTGCGGTGGTGGCGGCGACGGTAGCGTTGATCCTAGGATTAATTAGCAGCCGTCCCAGTCCCACCGCGGCGGCGGCTGTTTATTGAAAACAATGATGGGTGTGAAAGTTCTCTACGCCGCCGCGCCATTTTGGCTAAACCGCAAGCCGCCTTTCTCTGTCGCCTCGGAGTTAGCTCACTCTTAGCTTGTTTTGAACATCGATTATATTTTGTATAGACGATGTTTGTGTGATCGCTAAAGAGTGTGTCAGAGTACAATCAACAGGTGTACAATACTTATTGGTGTACAAACAGTTAATGTTTTTGATTGATATCGTGTTTGGAAAAAAATTTAATTAATTTATATTAGTTTTTTTAACGGACGGATATAAATAATTTTATATAAACCCCTTACCTGTGATATCACTGCAATCTATTATTTTCTCGGGTGCCGTTGAGCCTTTGGGACAACGTTATGAAAAATATTAGCTGCGTTTGATAAATCACGTTTTACTTGGTTGTTCAGTCTTCGTAGTTTAAGTGTGAAATTGTGCTACTCATTTTATGATGTAGGAGTAGGTTTCTTTTCAATTAAGTGGTTTTAAATTACCTTTTCGTCTCCAGTTCAGTTTTTCGTTGTAAACGTACAACCTGTTTTCAATGCTTCATTGCGTCATCCTCAGGTGGTCTGCGATTAAGTCATCAAGCCAAAATCACATCTATAGTATCGGTCAAATCGACGTCGTTAATAATTTAAAAGTACATAAACACCAAAAAACGGACACTCACATATTGATATTTAAATTTAAACGGGTCTCATACATTCTAGAAAGGTCTCATAACCAGAAAACATTTAATTATGTAAAAAAAATTTCAAAAATCAAAACATTGAATAATGGGTTTATGGAGTTTAAAATCAAAACCAACGAATCACAACAGCTGTTTATTATCAGTCCAGTGAACTGTCAAAGTAATACTCATGTACATTGTAGTTTTAGTATTAACATGTGGTTTCTTGAGAATAGTGATTAAAACCATTTAATGCAGAATACTTATAGAGTGGTCTTGGCATATCCAAAATTAATTAAAGGAGAATTGAGTTATAATAACAACTGGAATGACCTTAAACATGCAAAAAGAGTCAAAAGAGCTAAGAAAATCTGCTCCTTCGAAGGGGGAAGAGGTAAAAAATACTCTCTAGTCATTTAAACAATCTGGTCTTCTCTGAGAAAAGCTCGCCCCCAGGTACTTTGTATCAGCGAATTTCTCCTATAGGGAAGAAGCTATTACCGTAGGTCTCATGGCAAGACTTTAAGCCCGAGACCATGATTTGTTATCGAGAGATCGAAAGTGCTAAACACAGTACGTTGTCCAATGTTAATCTTATGGAGAATCAGTAAAATTTTATATCTTGCTTACTAATGAACATATATTAATAAATCTTGGTATGGGGCTTCATATGGTTTGTGTTTACTGATATTTGCATACAAAACCCATCGCTTACTCAGCAGCTATAATGTTATTATTATGGAGAATAAGAATCGTGTGATATCTTGTTTGTTCATGAACATAAATTGGTAAAACTTGGTATGTTTCTTCTTCTAGTGGTGTTTCATTTCTATTTCCATAAAAACCCGATTTTTGTGGTCCTTAATGCAGCAAACCTGCATACTCAGCTCTGATGTTTTTCTTATGGAGAATAAATAAAATGTCATCTCTTATTTATAAACATGCTTTTATGAAAGTTGGTAAGTGGCTTTATGACTTAGTAAAGTATCATTTGAAATTCGCTGAGTATGCAGGTCTCCTGCAAGGGGGTTATTATTATATTAAACTGCTTATAAAATACAAAATCTAATCAGTGAACAGACACGTGTTATATTTCCTCCCAATTTTTCAATTATATTTGAAGTTATTTCATTTGAGTGATGAAATTATTTGACTTATGAAATCCCGAACGTTTTTCTATGTGTTCTTCTAGTTGTTGTGTTAACTAATGGATTAAGGGTTTAAATTTTAATTTTGCATGTCCAGTGAAAATTTAAAAATAGCTGTATCATTATTATCTCTTGTAAGGTTGGCGACACTTTCAGTAGGTTGTTGATATCAGCTGAATGACCACGCAAGACATCTTTGATGCGAACATTACTCTTAAGCATAAGTTACCTGGCCTAAAAGCTCTACGAACCTTGACGAACACGGGAGAGGTCTCCTCTGTCACGATCTCTTTAATCACGTCACAATCTATCTTCTCGTCTTTTTTGTAGAAAACAGTTTTAAACTTGTAAAAACAAAGTGTATTAGTAAAAAACAGAAATCGTCTAGTGAGATTTCTCTTAATAGCTCCGAGTGGTGGCGGGTATAGAAAGTAGTGGACCAGCGGGTGAGGAGCGCGGATTTGCTCTTGATATTCGACTTCCGCTAACCTGGGACGTCCGCGGATGTCGTTAAACAACCTGTAACTACTGCTAGTTTCCTGTTCGTTTGGTTTATCAGGGCAGCAGTAGCGTTGCAGTTGCGATGTAACGTTCTACAGATCGCAGTGTGCAAGTCGCCATCGGTGGCTAAAATTCATAAAAGATCTCCTATTTATAGGGTCAAGTCCAACTCCCTCAGCCGATAAAGATACTTTCTACTGACATTGTGGAGATCTATGAATATTACTCGCATGAATATCTGTAAAATGTATAGTTTGTTTTCTGTTTAGTTGCCATTGTATTTGACTTATATTCCAGAAATCCTCCTGACTTATAGAATTTAAATTAGTTTCACATTAGGTCGAGTGTGGACATATTTAACCAATCCTTAACTGTTTTCCTAAGGTTGTTTCCCACCTTTCGAAAAAGCACTTACTGTTCTGTAGGTCATACGCAGGTGGTTCATAGTCAGGTATTCGGCCCCACAAGCACAGGATGGCTCTAAGGCCTTTCCTACTTGGATATCGAGAAGTTTCATCCACCAAATTGGTGCAAGTCTGTTTGGTATGGTGCACTCCTTCATAAGGATACCACCTACTGGTGAAACCCCAAATTAGTTTAACATAAACCCTATGACACGTGCACTTTTAAACCACACGGAGCATAATACTCGGCATTCAAATATAACAGAGATGTAAGATTAACACCAAAATATTATTCCATAAGCATTAAGACATATTTAACCAATCCTTGACTGTTTTCCGAACTTTTCTAGACATTTTATAATGTATCAAAAGCAAATATGACTTTTATCGTATGATTGAATATAAAATATGGCAGATTGGTTTATGTTAGAGTGAAAAGTGCTTGGTCCGAGTTTAAGAAATATGGTAGTGTTTAGTTTACTAAGCAGCGCTCACCATTTTTGTGACTCTAAATAAAGCCGTTGTGTTGTATAAACACGAAAAAAGTTACATGAATTCAACCACAGGCTTCACATTAAAACGCTACCAGACAATACAAATGTCGTGTTTTATAGTGAAGTCTGTGGTTGTGTTCATGTAACTTTTTTGTGTTTTTGTATTAATAGCAATCGCAACGGCTTCACTTTGAGTCACAACAATGGTGTGTTCTGCCTAATAAACTCCAAGTTATTGCATCATACTCCACAGTAAATACAATGTGATTTGGAAATGAAAGTATGGTAAAGACTGAGATTTAACTGTAATATTTAATTAAATTTCTGGCTATAATTTGCTTGTTTGCGCAATGTCATCATGAAATTTTTAGCTGTTTGTCACACAACAAAATTTTTTTTTTATTTTCATGTAAATTTATAAAGTTGATTCAATTACTACTATGTTTGCCAACTTTATAGCTTATAACTTAATTTACATACATATGTATAACTTAAGTGTTTTATTAGCTCTGTAAACGCGTATTGAGCGTCAGTGAAGTCACATTTTAAGCTATGTATAACAACTTATATATGATCAATTGTAATGTCTATATATTATGTTGATAAATAAAATACAAACACTTTTATCTACCCTTTAAAAAGTATTAAGAGTGGTTACTAAGGGCTCGTCGTTTCTGTGAAAAACATGTTGTCGTCAGGTTCTGAAAATAAGATAATCTTGGAAAATGACCTACCTCTTTACAGGCACTAAATACAAATGAATGATCTTCTGAATGATCTAAGACCTAGGAGCCAGCTGGATATCGTTTGGTAGTGTCCTTGCAACTAATTATGTGGTCACGTTATTCACTAACACCTTGGGCCAAATAATAGGCCGTAACACTATAGCGACGTATACACGAAACAAATATCTTACAATTTAAAAGGTGCTTGAAAGAATATTTAATTGCCAAAGCTCCCTACTCAATTGAGGATTTTTCCCTCCCCCAAAAACAAAAAAATGAATGTAAAATAATAAAAAGGAATGTAAAATAATTAAAAGGCTCCAACAATAATGGAACAAAGGAAAGATAAATGTAACAGTACAACTGAGGTTTATTGATTTGTTTGAAATTGATTATTTAGCCAGGGTTTTATTATTATTTCATTATTATTGTATTGTGAGTTTTAGCATAGTATAAATATATAGTTTAACACTATTCATTGTATTTAATGTATACTTTTCATGAATAAAGATACTTGAATTTGAATTTGAATTTAACCAAATCTTAAGACCAATATTTCCTAAAATAGAAACAATTTTGTCAAACAGCTCATCACTGAATAAACGTTTTAACAATCTAAAAAAAGAGCAAGAGAGCATTTTATGATTCGTTCGGACAATGTGACATTTTAAGTCGACTCGTCGACTCGCATTACCGTGTACCGTGATCCTAGAGTGTAGAATTGAACACTTATTTCAAGCCCGATGCGTCAGTTAGTAGCTGAATGTAGTAAGCAGAAATCTAGTGTAGTTGAAGATTTAATTTTTTGCTCACTGATTACCTTCATAACACTGTTTATCAAGGTATCAACTCACCACTTATTTGAGGGAAGTACGCCCCGTTATCCCCTCCTGTTGCAGTCAAGGAAAAGGAAAAGCGTTTATAATCTCTTGATTGAAGACTCTGAATGGTAAATAACTATTTGTTTAGTATTTAGCTTCGTGTTTAACTGGCGCTTGTTTATATTATTAATGGTTTTATTTTTTCAGGTAAGCTCCCTGCAATACAGTTTTAGACATTTTGTGAGTATTGTTTACAATAAATACATTTTAGCCTAAGTCAGTGTTTTTTAAGCGATTCATCGATTATGCGTGAAACTCTAGATAATATTTTGTAGACACCATATTTATTTTCTTACGCAAACTTATATATATATATAAACTAGTTTTTTTCGTGGTTTTTGTGTGTTTCTATGTGAATATTCTATTGACTGTTTAGGATGCTAAGGATAATAAATCCGTATATACATATGAATACATACATGTGAACAAAACAGAATCTTGGATCGCTTTGTAAATAATCACAGTTGATCATTTGTTCAGTTTACATTTTTGAAATCTTTTTGTACTTTAAGGTAAACTAGTAGAATGTTTACCCGTTCTTCGCACGGGTAACAGCTGTAATAAAAACAAACGTACCAGCTGTTGGAAATTAAATACCTTTAGTATGTTTAAACTCATCCCTTTTCTTTATCTTTGTGCCCTTGGGGAAAGTTTTTTCAAAAAACTAATATTTTTTCTTACCGAGACCTTTCATTCAAGTATGGTTGATGGGTGTCAGACTTATGGTTTTCTCAAAAGTTCCTGGGTAAATGAGGCTTTATATATAGATGTGTTTCCAAGCTTTGTGTTTTTCAGTGTGATAATTGATAAGACGTTTTGAGTATTTGTGTAAAGTTGCAATATGATTGTACCCTGGAGAGGCTTCAGATGAATTTTACTCGCAGCTGGCGAAGACAAATGCATCCCAATGAGCCGAAATAAACGTTCAAATTTGTCAGCCCCTCAGTCAGTCGCCGCGTCTCAAATAAATAATAGGTTATCCTCTATCTTCAGTTTATATTTTCAGAAATCTAAATCTAGGAATTCTGCTTTCGTTTTAACAAGAATGGGTTCGTTTATTTAACATACACACACATTTAGTTATTTATTTATTTTAAATTAAAACCCCATCTGCCCATTGTTACAAAGTAATAATAATATCGTTTATTACAGTATGACAATTACACTGAATTGTGTTGCAAAGGTCGTTAATTTTAAGAAATCCAAAAGTTATCATCTACTCAGCTATTTAAATGTACAAACAAATACTCGCTCACTCCTATTAATTCGCCAGAGTCGGCACCGGGTCCTAAATCTTGCTCGAAATCGGTCTTAGCAATGGCTGAAAAGCATTGAGGTATACCAATATTCATTCGGTTTTAGCAATGGCTGAAAAACATTGAAGTATACCAATATTCACTCGGTTTTAGCAATGGCTGAAAAGCATTGAGGTATACCAATATTCACTCGGTTTTGGCAATGGCTGAAAAGCATTGAGGTATACCAATATTCACTCAGTTTTAGCAATGGCTGAAAAGCATTGAGGTATACCAATATTCACTCGGTTTTAGCAATGGCTGAAAAGCATTGAGGTATACCAATATTCACTCGGTTTTAGCAATGGCTGAAAAGCATTGAGGTATACCAATATTCACTCGGTTTTAGAATAGTTTGATAAGTTAAAGAATGCCAAAGGTTATACTTTATGATAATGTTTTTTTAAACGTTTGAGTGAACTTTGTCACGAATGTTTGTGTACCCGTCCTCAAAAATGGGGTACTATAAAAGAACTGATAAATTAAATTGTGAAAGAGGATCACAAGTAATTTTCTAAAAATCTTCTACTTTAATCTAGATTGATTACAAAAATAATACTACTAGATTAGTTACTAATCCTTATTTGATATTAATAGATATTTAACATACTACACATATTAATGTATCAATTAGTTCTGCAATTAGATTGTAATTTACTATGCAGATTCTTCAATTTTAATGATAAATGTTGCTGTCAATTTTAATTTTTTTATATTATAACATTGTTTTCAAGTCTAATTGGTTAAACTTTCTTCTTGATGTTTTCTTGTAAACTTTTCTATGTAATACTTTATTTGATAAATTCTGTTCTTTGGTCTGCTTTAATTCGTGCATTGTATTAATAAAACTTCCACTGGAATAAAACTTTCTTTTCATGTAATGAATAATCATTGTAGGCCTAATGTTATAACTAGTCGTGGTAAGGTCGTTATTTCAAGTAAAATAAAAGATTGTTTGTGCAAAGTTCTTGAATTTATATAACACATTATCCTTGACCTTTCCGGTGGTGAAATTTGTTTGGAATTAGTCTCACCTCGCCTATATATACTTTATAGGCATCATTTAGTTTAGGGATGTATATACCGCACCAAGGGCTGAAAGTGGGGTTTTGGTGGCACGAGATCGTGTTTATGACAGAGAAGAAGTCGAGGGCTATGCAAAACCCTTTCGGCAGAGGTGCGAACGCTTTCGGCAGAGGTGCGAACGCTATTTTTCCTCGTACTACACTATGAAATAAACACTACAAAATGAAAATGTGTATATTTATTTGAAAATTAACATCCTATAAATGAAACTATGAGGTTATGAATTAAGACTCATTCTATTTCCCTTTTTGTCACTACTTACATACAAATTGAAGGTACAGCTGTTGTTATTTGAAAACATAAATCCTCTTGCAGATTCAATTACTCTTCTTTCAGAGGTTAAGTGCACATTGACATTTTCGAGAGTTTGAGTTGTTATGGTTTAGGCGTTTTGATTTTTGATTTTGTCGTCAAAAATATCATTATCTTCCTAATTTATTCAGCTTTTCTTTTTAATGATTCAGGGATGTTGATCATTTGAATTATTAACGGGTTAAATGTGATCAGTCATAAAACACGAGCGGCCTCATGCAATCTCGGAAAAAAAAAACAGGTAACCAATAAACAAAATAACGATAGTACAATGTTTGTATATTGTTGTTATTTTTTCCAGTGTTTCAACCAAAGAACAGAAAATAGTATTCACGTCACGTATTAACCAGGTAATGTCGTGAACGCTTGAAAACAAGTCGGCAACACTGGCTAAATAGATCAGATGAATTTCGGCCCTAGGGTCGAACATTTTCGGTCCTTGAACGGAAAAACTCTTACTTTCGGTATTCAAATGACGTTCCGAAAACAGGTGATTACAGCGTAGTATGGTGACAACGTTTTTTAAGTAGATTAACAAAAGGTTGTCGGACATCTTTATATTAATGGGCAAGCACAAAACTTGTCCTCCTTTTTTCTCAGCTTGTGTGCATCGCAGTAAAAATTCGCGCATACCGTTAGAAAGGTGGTAGATGACGCGCATACCCTGTAGATGAGCAGAAACCCATTATAATTTACTTCGGCCTTCAGGGCTACGCCTCACAGGCTTTCAAAGTTTCAATGTTAATCTTATGGAAGAACAGTAATTGATTGAATAATTCTGTATTTGACAGCTGTTGATTTAACAAATGCTAGCAAAACAGGGAGAACAGATGTTTCAGGCAAAATGTAAGTACAAATACTACTAGCTACTGGAATGGTAACACCCTTCTGTTACCCTTTTTACCTCCACGATAAAAACAAATTAAACCTGTTTGTGAGGGCAAAGGATGAGGGCTGATGGGGAGAGGATGAGGTGGATAGGTTTCATGCATAAATAAAAAGGCTACTGTTTACTGGAATGGTAACGCCCTTCTGCTATCCTTTTTAACTCCACTTTAAAAAAAATCACCTGGGGGTGAGGGTGGGGGAGAGGGAGGGAGAGAGAGAGGGAAGAGAGAAGGAGAGAGAGATGAGCGAACAAAACCAACTAAATACAGTATTAAACTTGTTTCAAATATTCGTCAATTAATAATATTTTGTCGAATTTCGACCATTTGGCGATTTCTAGTGTTACTAAACCTACAAGCCAGTGGATCCCGACACCAGAGACAACCCCTACAAGCCAGTGGGCAACAGACACGGGAAATGCCCCGTGACCTTCGGTTATTTACTTTTCACCAGAAATAATTCCTTGGCAGAGGTCGCGTTTGGTAAGGAAGTAGCGACTAGCGAGTGACGTGTGGGCGCTGTGCGGTCGCCTCGGCCGGACCTGCGACTAAATCCGGCCCAGGGACGGTCTTGACCTCGGTGTGGTGCGGTGAACATATATACAGCTGTCCGACGTCTGTGTTCGTCTGGCGCACCAGTCACGAGACTATGGCGTTTCTACCTGCTTCCTCCACAAGGCCAAGGTAGCTTTAACATTTGGTAGGAACGTTGTACCGGCAATTATCTAGCGACTTCAGTGAAAACATTTTCTATTTACGTTTTAGAACTCGATACATTTTTTTTTTAATTTTTAGTATTTTGAGGCGAAATAATCAATAAATAAAAAATTCGAAACTTTGCCCACTGAAATCGCTTAGTTAATTTTTCCTCTCTAAAACAAGCCATAAATCAACTATATTCGACCACCCGTTTAGGCTGGATGGAATTTGAAAGGTAACATTGGTTTTAATGAGACCATGTTAACTTTGTGCCCGAGTTACTCCTCATCTGATCGTCACCTAAAATAATTGTAGGTGACGATCAGAATTATTCATTTAGGTGTCAAATTAAATGTCTCACCGTTCTCCAGTGAAATACGATTTAGTATTTAGATTTTTTTATTAATGAGATAATGTGCTACAATACGGTAGTGCTTTTTGTTTATGACCTTTTTTATTTCGTCGGAAGCAAACATTTGTCATTATGTTGAGTTTTCAAGGTGTGTGGCATCGAGTTACACATCGGTAACTCGCTCACTTAATTTGACACTAAATGCAGAAATTTACAGTATTTTGATAGACACCCTTAAGTGAGACACAAATACAAACAACTCATGCAATTAACTATCATTGTATGCTCGAGTACACTAACTACATTGAAACAGTGATAAGCTCTGTGAGTTTTGCTAGTTAAATGTTTTTGTTTTCTACCAACGCAGAGCTATACATTGGCAATTGGCAACCGAGAAACAAGGTGACAGCGGGCCAAGCGGTGTATTGTAGGCCCCAATCCCAATTAACCTTGGATAGACTACGTGTCACGGCCGCCCGTGGGAAATCTTCCGTTGGGTTCGCCTCTCTTGTTATAGCCGGTTTGCACACTTCGCATGCACACTTACTTCACGTTTGCTCGGACAGTGTGCTTAAAAATCACCTAACGTGAAAGTTATGGATAGGACAGTAAAAATAGGCTTCAAAAAGAAAACATATTTTTGCTGGACAATGTGCGGAATAAAAGGTCTTCTGATTAATATACCAGGTTGAATACTTCGGGTCATGTGTGCTTTCGCCGCCATATTGAATATGTTGGAAATTATGTTTCTATGTTTGCGCTTTAATATCCTTTTCGGAATAAACATGAAGAATGCATGAAGCTCAATACACATTTTACAATCCAACTTGTACTCTGCGTTTTCCCCATAAAATACTGTTCAACAAGTGTTTTAACTTTTTTTCAATATTTGTTTTTATGTTGTTTTACTTAAAAAAGTAACAAACAAGCATTTTACATCATGTTTTTTTTCCTCTTTGTGGTCCCGGGGAAAAGTGAAGAATCCCTGCCGGTAGTAAAAGCAGTACGTTGCCCATCACTGTTACTCTTATATTGAAATAATTAAATGTTCACATGAAAGTCAGCCAAGCAAATATTGAAATTGTGTGTTATAATATTAAACCCATTTTCACTCACATTAAGCTACTACTTATCACATTCACAATAGATTAGTAAGGGGGGATTATTGTGATGACATACTGTACCTGTAACATGGGTGAGCTTCAATATTGGTTACTTGTTGTTCTATCAAATTTAACACTCAGTACTAGCCAATACGTATTTGATTTTATTTATTAGACGATCCCGTTCGATAGCAAAGCTAAATATCATCGGCAAGTCTTCCACATATAACATTGGAAAAGGGGGGAAATATTGAACGGGTCAAGTTTGTATTTTCATAATTTTCCTTTATTGACCTTGATTAACTGGCGATCCATATATAAATGACAACCATTAAATAGATAAAATAAAATACATTTCACATAATTCTACAGTGTAAGTCTCATACGTGTCTTATTAGTTGTACGGTAACTCAAAAGAGCTCCACGAACATTTTAAATAATTAAAAATTCCGCTCCTCACTAGTAACTGAACGGATTCAGGTCGAAGGATAGCCCGTCCTGATCCACCTGTGGTCCGTGGCCTAGCAGGTGGAAGGGTCGCGAGGGAACGAAAGGGCGAAGAGTCGAATTACGGATGTCGTACCACCGACCGTAATTGCCACGTCCTTCCGGTTTTGACATCTGGCCGTTTTCGTTCCAATTGAGTGATATTTTACTTTCCTTCGCTACTGAAAGACGAGTAGTTTCTTTATTATTACGGTGATACCTCACACAAAAACGGCGTTTAAATTATTTGAGCAAGTCATGATCAAAGACTTAAAACTACTGGACCGCTCGCGCCCGTGGTGAAGCGAACCAAATTTCGGTCCGGCCGCGTTCGAGGTCGCGCCGCAAATGGTGGGCTACCGCGGCAGCGCTTAGCATGGGGGATATAGGGAAAAACACGACGCGCGCTCACTTGAATTGAATTTGCAGCCAGGGAACATTTTTTATGGTTGAATGGCCTTCTGATCCGTATTCCTGAATAGTTTCTCGAATTTTTAATACCGAAACGAACTATATTTGACCAGGGTTAGTTGCGTAAAAATAACAGAAAGTTGGGAGTTTTGTAAAATAATCTCCTCGATGGCTGATTCTATCATATTTCCAGTCATATAAATTTATGTAAGATCCACTAGGCTTTAAGTGTTGTTCAATAATGATGTTTTGAAGTTTTTGGTACTGGAATGAATTTTTATGAGCAGTAATATCGTTCTTTGGACTAGTGAAACTTAGAATTTTAGCATATAAACTTCGACGTTCGCCAAAAGTTGTAGATTGTATGAAAGTTAATTGGCCTATATCATAAAATTTTGTTGATGAATGAATACCAAGACAAATACTTTTTAATAGCAAATGTATTCTTAATAAACATTAATTTCCAACATGGTTCGTTCACCCGTCCACGTAGAGTAGTAAGAACGATTACATAATGTTGCATTAATACAACATTTCGCTATTGAATAACAAAATATTATCTTCAGTGTATGATAACAATCGATTATGATTTATTTAAGAGACGATACAAGTACAGTATAATATTAATGGGGTATAGTATAATTGTATCCGTAGCATTAGTCAGTTTTAAGAGTATTTTGGAAGGCATATGATTAAATGAAATGATTTTCTCAAAATTAATTTTTATTTACTGATTAACTGTTGCATTACACATTACAGTTGCATTGTAGAATGTTGTAAGATTACTTAGCAAAAGACGACTAAAACAAAAGTCGTATAACTATGTATTTTATCAAAAAACTAGGCCATGTTGTAACACAGCATCACTGAGTTGAATTTAACAGCGTGGCACGGCACGTGGCACGTCTTGGATAGAGCGCGGCGAAAAGTTTCAGCATCTTTCCAAACGAATTGTAGGCAAACCAACAACTTTACCGAAAAATGTTTGAAATAAAAGTTTTAGAGAAACTAATTATCTACAACTTTCCCGCTGTAAGTTTGTTTCTAACCTAAAAATAAAAAACTTCCTCGCTGAGTAACTTTTTCATGTCCCTCTTTAATAACACGTAAGATTTTTAATTATTAAAAATATTAAAACACGGTAAAATAAAACAATATTTATACTTTCGGATTCCTTAGTTCACGTACACAAAGAATATATAAACTTCATTACAATTCAAACATGGCAGTGAAGTCCAGGAGCGTGTAAACGACAGCGCGTTCAACGCCAGAAACAGCTCTGAGCACACAGTGGCCCACCATTTCTGTTCCGCACAGTCCTACGCGGACCGTTTTTAGCTCACTTAGCGATCTCTCCAGTAGTTTTACCTGGATGGTCTTGATAACCGCGCATCACACTGTAGAGGCTGTGGGTTAATATAGATTCAGCTGAGATTTGTTTCTTTCTAGCCTATTATTTCGTAGTAGTTCGTATTTGCTGGTGAAAATTAAGTCGTTGGAAAATGAGCAGAGATACACGAAAAACAGTAATTTTATTTGTTAACTTGACTATACGTTATATAACGAGGGCGATTGTTATCTAAATATTCTAGTTCTTTTATACGTTTTTCAGGTTTCAGTCCTTTAAAAAGAACATTCGATAAAGTAACTCAATGTGATAGTTGATTTATTTTCTTGCCTATACGTCAGTGGCATTTTGTGTTTGATTTAACGTTGTAAAGAAGACAACAGTCGAACCGTCATTTGGAATTAGTTGGATCCGCGACCTGTTGCACCGAAATCCAAGACGCTAACCGATCCTAGCGAGGCGCTCAGCCAAGTACGCGTTTTAAGATAACTTGTACGATAACTAATTAAATGACTTATTTTTTTTTTTATTTTGTGGAATTTTTAATTTTTAACGGTAATCATCCAACAAAAAAAACACCAAAAAACGTGAAAAATCAAGATTTCTCAAAAATGGCTTTAACGATTTTGATTAAACTTTAGTCGTTTGTAGAACTTTAGTTTTTCAACAAAATGACACCACCTGCATTCTTGTAAAAATTCAGGTTCAGAAATTACAAGACTTAAAATATCAAAAATGCAGTTTTTTATTTTTCATGAAAAAAAACATAAATATGAAAAATAATACTATTCACCATTTAAAAGAGCTCAAAAAACTAAGTAATTTAGTATTTTGAATTGCTATTCTACGATTACTGGTTGCGGAGAAAATTTAGATTTTCATTTTGCGGTAAACGAAGTACATTGTCCAATGTTATTATTATGGGGAATACAACAATTACTATTTGCTATCACTCTTATTTATTGATCAATTTCGTTCAAACTTGATATGCTTGTCAAGTTAGCATTGACCAACAGAGGAAATTAGAAACATATTGCCCCTTAATAATCCTGAGGGGAGGGGAATAGGGGGAATTTCCTCTCTTAAAACCATGTTTGTAGCGATGGATTCTGTAGTGCCTCCTAAACAGGGGTTTGGGTGGATATTTTTTAAAACAACTTGTTTACAAGATGTTATGTGCATTCGACCGTGCTATGTAAATAAAAAGTAATGTATTCATTAAAATTGGGCTAAAAAGGAGAAAGTATGTGTCAGTTTCCTGATACCGTTTATTTTCTACACAAAACTGCTGTATATAGCCATGAATTATTGGACACATGTCACGATTGAACAATGAAATAAAAAAGGAATGTGGATAAATTAAGGTATTTAGTAAAATTGTATTTAAACTAATTTTTTTAACAACTAAAACACGAGGTCAGATTTTTAATTTTAGCATTGTGCAATAATGCGAAGTTAGTTCCGTTTGTTAGATTGGTTTGCCAAGTGAGAGAAGTGTGCAAGGAAGATTGGTCTTTTGAAGTATGCTGAGCTTCCAGTGGTTTACGCAATACCAGCCGAGTTAAAATAAACTTTAGTCGGGAGCGCGTCAAAATTGGACGTGTCGAAGAATGTGCAGGACTGTTGGCAACATCAACGAACAGGAGAGGTTATTGAAATCACAAATAACTCCTGCTGAATGCGTGAATGCCAACGGAAACTGTATAAATTAGTAGTTTGCCTAAAAAATATAGAGTTCGTAAAACACGATTCTTTTAGTTGTTTAACAATTCGCTTTACGTGACTTATTAAATGCTCGATTTATTATGAATTAAATCCTTCATTTGTGCAATGCCTGTTAATGTTTCCACGTTACTGAAAAGTGTCCAATGACTAATCTGTATCAACTTTTGAACCCCTCCACAAAAAAATCATCAAGTAAACGGTGAACTTGGATTTAAAGCGGAAACAATTTGTAATATCGGGGTACCACAGTTTCTATGGTAACATCGGTCAAGGACAAGAAATCCAAATTGTGTAGCAGGACATTCTCAAAAATACTCCATGCGCAACATGTATACAAAAATTTGCATTCATAAGTCGAGCTTCGCTTTGACAACTCGAGTCGGTGAACGCTGAAGACGGTGGATTCGGTTTCCTCCACGTCGCCTGAAGCATGTAGTCTAAAACACCGGTCGATCACACAACCCAGTCATGGCGACTCCTCTAGAGATTCTGCAGACTCCAGCCTCCCTCCTGTCCGCGACCCTGTCGTACTTCGCCCCCCTGGCGTGTCGCACCCTCGCTACCGGCGGAGCTCTGTTGTTCCTCTCCTGGTGGTCCAGGTACGACTTCCTGCTCATACCCGTGCCCACCCACTCCGCTGTCATGGTCGCCTACTGGAGGTACTCCCGTCCCAAGCTCATGAAGACTGTCGTGCTCGACTATAACGACATTCTCAATAGTGTCCCAATATACTTGTGAACACATGTTAAAGAGTTTTCTTACTAGGTAGAGACACTAAGCCGCGGACGGTGTGTCGCCATTGTACAGATGGGTTGAGAACCAAGCATTTGTCCTAGCCAAGCTTAGCCTTCCGTTCGTTTATACAATCTATATGGTAGAGGTAGTCGTTGCTTGACGTTGGGTACGGAGAATTAACTGGAGAATTTGCAGCTTTTGGTTGAACATGACGACAGGGTCACCTTGGTATTGGTCCCGCCGCGTGTGCGTCTTTTGCGCGGTTTAGGGTCATTTCAAAACACATCTTTTGCTCCGGGGGTAGAGCAGGTGGAAATTGGGGGTGTTGGAATCACCTCTTTTGCTCCGCGAGGGGGAGAGTAGCTGACAACTATTGTGTGTCCAATTGTGTTAGTGTAGTTGAACACCATGAAGTTATTAGGTTATGATAAAATATTATTATTCCTGGTTATTATGTGATTTTTGTCATAATAGTGTACTTTTACATACAGAGATACATACAGAGATACATACATTGAATTTTACATTACATACATTGAATTAGTACACTTATTCACAATAAAATTACTATGCATAGAACGTTTATGTCGCCAAATATGAAATATTCTTTGGAAGACTAAATTAAGAAAACCATTTCGAGTGGTGAAAATTGTACATACAGAATAAATTAAATTAGTTTTCAGGTTACTGAGTTAATACTTGTACTGAACTAAGTTGTTTGTGGGAATTTAACGGAGGCAGTGGCAATGGTTCTATGGTCGATCGACGCTAGGGTTCGCAACAATTCCAGTGTTTTGAACTAACAGGATTAGGGCTGGCCAGTATACCTGAACTTAATAATTTTTGTAAGTTCTCCAAGATAAGTAAGAAAATGTAGAGTATTTCGAAAGAAAGTTCGGATTGACTTTGCACCTCCAGTTAGACTGATGGCGAAAGAATTTGGGGGAGAGGGAGTGTTAGCTACTCTCCCCTCACGGAGCAAAAGAGGTGATTCCAGCGGCCCCGATTTCCATCTGCTCTACCCCCGGAGCAGAAGATGTGTTTTGAAATTACCCCTAAACCACGGAGCAAAAGACGTGCAGACGTTCGCCTTGCTTCTGGGGGTATCGCCGGGTCATTCGTCCACTGGATATTTGAATCAGTGGCATCGGGGTAAAACACCCCACCAATTTACTGTGGCTTAAATGCAATTTGCTTATCATATTGAAATTTTGTGTTTAAAACTGTTATCAGTTTTTTTTATAAATTCGAGTGTCATTGTTCGAGTAGCTTACACGGTGAATGATTGAATTTCAAAGTAATATAAATCGTTTGCAACAATCTATATGTCCTAAATGTTTGACAAACATTATCGACATTGTCATCAAAAGGTGTTTCTCCACAGAATTGATCGTGCTTCTCCGAACCACCTTTACTTTACTATTCATCTTAAAGTCCCCTTCTGGGAATATATTTTCCTTAATTTGTTTATAGTGGGAAATACATACGTTGCGATTAGTCTGAGCCGCTTTCTGCCAATGACTCGTTTCAAACGAATGTAACCGCTCTTCTATTTAGAAAGTTGTATTCTAATTGTCTGTTTACCAAAGAACACCTTTCAATATTACCGGAATATTGTCGGAGAGAATAACTTGTGTACCGCACTTTATAATGATTTAACATATGCTAAAGTAAAACATGTTATCAATCTGGTAGCAAATTTACCACGCACTCACCAAATAAAGACTTCGATAAACATTAATGCCGCAATAACAATCACGGCCCTAGCGGATTGCACTTCCATGTAAGGGTCTTCACCGCTCAAGTTACACAATGCGAGATAACCGTTCCCCAAATGAGCCCAGTCCAGTTCCAATGCTAAAGTAATCAAATCGCCATCGCCGAACAGGACGACATTGACACAGACACACAACACACAATCCGATGGGAACTGCGCGACTGTCAAGGTCCGGCCATCGAGGTAAAACTACTGGAGAGATCGCTAAGTGAGCTAAAAACGGTCCGCGTCGGACTGTGCGGAACAGAAATGGTGGGCCACTGTGTACTCAGAGCTGTTTCTGGCGTTGAACGCGCTGTCGTTTACACGCTCCTGGACTTCATTGCCACGTTTGAATTGTAATGAAATTTATATATCCTTTGCGTACGTGAACTACAGAATCCGAAAGTATAAATATTGTTTTATTTTACCGTGTTTTAATATTTTTAATAATTAAAAACTCTTACGTATTATTAAAGAGGGACGTGAAAAAGTTACTCAGCGAGGAAGTTTTTTATTTTTAGGTTAGAAGCAAACTTCCAGCGGGAAAGTTGTAGATAATTAGTTTCTCTAAAACTTTTATTTCAAACATTTTTCGGTAAAGTTGTTGGTTTGCCTACAATTCGTTTGGAAAGATGCTGAAACCTTTCGCCGCGCTCTATCCAAGACGCGCCGTGCCGCGCTGTTAAATTCAACTCAGTGATGCTGTGTTACAACATGGCCTAGGTTTTTGATAACATACATAGTTATACGACTTTTGTTTTAGTCGTCGAATTCGGGTTACGTTTTAGTATCGCTTTTACCGTTCCCAATTAACTAAGTAAATTAACAAACCATCATTCAATTTAATCACATTTGATCAATGAAATTTAGTTATAGATCTAATAGTAACGTTTAACGTTGGTAACCATGTTGGTAATTAATGTTTATTAAGAATATATTTGCTATTAAAAAGTATTTGTCTTGTATGGTATTCATTTATCAACAAAGTATTATGATACAGTATAGGCCAATTAACTTTCATGCAATCTACAACTTTTGGCGAACGTCGAAGTTTATATGCTAAAATTCAAAGTTTCACTCGTCCAAAGAACGATATTACTGCTCATAAAAATTCATTCCAGTACCAAAAACTTCAAAACACCATTATTGAACAACACCTAAAGCCTAGTGGAATGTACATAAATTTATATGGCTGTAAATATGAAAGAATCAGCCATCGAGGAGATTATTTTACAAAACTCCCAACTTTCTGTTCTTTCTACGCAACTAACCCTGGTCGAATATAGTTACTTTTGGTATTAAAAATTCGAGAAACTATTTAGGAATACGGATCAGAAGGCCATTCAACCATAAAAAATTTTACCTGGCTGCAAATTCAATTCAAGTGAGCGCGCGTCGTGTTTTTCCCTATATCCCCCACGCTAAGCGCTGCCGCGGTGGCCCACCATTTGTGGCGCGACCTCGAACGCGGCCGGACCGAAATTTGGTTCGCTTCACCACGGGCGCGAGCGGTCCAGTAGTTTTAAGTCTTTGGGTCCGGCACGCGCGCGGAGGGGGCTCTGGGGCTCTGGCTTCAGTCACTTAACTTTTCGCGTTTCTATCTGCTTTTTACCAGTATTTTTTCCGGTATTAATTTAAAATCAGTGTTTCCACTTGAGGGATTTTTATCCCATAAATGGGATATTTTGACTGCTTGTGGGATAAAATGGGATTGTGGGATAAAGTGGGATATTTTGGAATTCGGTATTACGTCTGCTAGTTTCCTTACGACCAAACCACCTTAGCAGTAGCACTTCTAGGCTAGTGGATTTTATCGTCGTACTGCTAGTTGCGGGGTTTCCAATTTCCCACGTTGTTATTATTTTACCTATTTTATTGTACCTATTATTATTTTATAAACGTCACAGAACGAAGAACGAACTCTAAATCACACCAGTGAATGTCGCTGGCCTAGCCTTGTTGGAATTAACAGGGAAAATATTTGCTATTATTATTACCTATGTCGTACTGTTTGGTACTACAGTACCATTACAAATATTAATACCTCTCACGGAACTAAATTATTTAACTTAGTTCACTTGCCAGCCTTATGGAAACCGTATCATTTATATCGCATTACTCAAAATCCTTTGAGGTACTAAAATAAAAAAATATAGGTAATTAGTAGATCTAAATAAGCTCTATCCATCATATAATATTTAACATTAACTGTGTTACTCTGTTTGAAAAATCAGTGGGAAAGCGTGGGATATTTAGAGGGATATTATAAGGTGAAGTGTGGGATAAAGTGGGATTTTTTGTATCAGCTCGTGGGATATATTTTTTACCGCTGAGTGGAAACACTGCAAATTCGTCCTTTCTCAACTGATTGTCCAAAATCTTTGATATTTGGCTCATAAAATATAAAATATAGCTAAGCTAGCGATTTTAGTTCGCAGAATTTCGACACAAAAATACCCATAGCAAAAATTGCAAATTTTAATTATTTTGTAATTTTATTGAAACATTTATGGAAATATTCTGCTCACTGAAATCGCTAAGTATTGTTTTAGCTCTGTAAAATGAGCCATGAATCAACAATCTCAGATAACCCTTGGAGGAGGGACGGGATTTGAAAGGCAACATTGGTCTTATGGGAGAAGCAGGTACAAGCAAAGACTGGAGCCCCCTCTTATAAAAACGAGATCGCACGCAGCACGCTGACGTGAGGGAAGTGAATTTCCGCATTAACACCTTTGGAACAACCTAATAAAGGGTTTAAAAGAACACTGGTAAAATTTTTTTTGAAAAATTGAAAAATTTTATATTTTGGCTATTCTGATGCTCCTGGTTAAATTTAAATTCACTATTAGGATGATAATGGTGTACATAATAAGGTTAGGAGGAGGTATAGTCAGGATAGCAAGTTGGTAGGGGTATTGGGGGTGATAAAACTACATCAAGATATGAAAAACAGCCTTTTCCGGTGTAAAATCATGCTAATAGTTCACTTTTCCAAAGGAAATTCACTAAAAAGAAATTAGTCTAAACAATATTAGAGCATTATCACAGATCATGTCTGATTTCTGCGACTTTTCCTTATATATAATGCGGGACAAGAATTTTCTATTATTATAAATCCCGCTAACTCTCACTAAAACACTTTGAAACGGTTTTTTAATTGGAATTGGTATTTTGTATCTGTAAATTCAAAGGAGTTTTAAGTGTGACAGTTAGTCCTTATGTTTTAAATATCATTGTTTTAGTATGGTGTTGCAAAAATAGTCACCCAAAAAATAGATAAGCGAAGAATACATTTTAATCAAACTGCCTAAAGGGTGTTAATTTAATTTGGTTCTTAGTGTGTACACTTTGAGATATGTTGTAATGTTGAAACCAAAATATTACATGTAAACAGAGAACCGCATCAAAATATTGTCATAGGAATTTCCTTCACTTCTCTCTACCTCTAGGAAAGGGAACATCAAACATAATTTGCTATAATCTACATGTTTAATACAAATTTACTTAAATATTGCGTGTGTATGTAAATGACCCTTTGACGGCCTGAAGATGGACTTCGTCAGGACGTCGAAACTTGATGCCATTCATTGCCATAGTCTTTAATTACTTCTACTATGTTGCATTTCCCAAGACTTCCTTGGCCATCCCGAACTTCCCGAGGGTGTGGAGACTCAATTACATAATGAACTGTAGACGCACGCACGCACGCGCACACTCAGACACGCGGTGGGACCAAGGACGCGAACCGCGACTCGCTCGGCTCGACGGAACGAGGTCACGAGAGCCTGGGGTCCTGGAGTCGGGTTACGCGCGTCGCGATGGTCATCAGCTGGGCGACGCGGGGGCGGGGGCAGCCGAACGGGGTGGAGAGACGATTTGTGATGATTAGTTAGTAGTGGATAAACAGGAAAGAGGCATCACTTCCGGCGCTTTTTTCCCATGTTATTCTTATGGGGATCAGTTTTTGCACCGACGCCCGATCCTACCCTACACAAATTTTCTTTTTGGCCCCTGCCTTATTTTCCCCCATTTAAAATTTGCATTAATTTTAATACATCCTTTGCAGAAATCCACGAGTTCAAAAATAACTCCACACTAAATAAACAACACATGTAAACAACTTAGAAGTTATTGTGTAGTAGTGGTGAAATGGCGGTTTAACATCACTTCCGGCGCTTTTTCCCCATGTTATTCTTATGGGGAGCCGTTTTTGCACCGACGCCAGCTCCCGCCTATAGAGCTCCCGCGCCCCAGCCTATACTAACGTCCAACCCTTGCCTATATTAAATATATTGTCCCCATCCCCATCCCTCCTCTATATTTTTAAAAATTAATTTTCAAATTCAGGCTAAAAAACTATCTTTGGTGTTTATGGTCCGATTTGTCTGCAATTTGGATATGTTATTGTCCTAGGCAAGTGTTTTAATAAATTTCACTTACATTTCCCAAATTCACTATTACGGTCAAAAATATTTTTGAAAAATACTGCCGCCAACTGAAATTTGTGTTTTAATCCAAACTATTTAAAATTCATTTTAATACATCCTTTGCAGAAATCCACGAGTTCAAAAATAACTCCACACTAAATAAACAACACATGTAAACAACTTAGAAGTGCACTCGGTTATCGCCACTAGCGCGACAATCAACCTTGAAGGAGATTCTGCAAGATCGGCACCAAGGACACAGCGACCGATGCATAGTAACCGATGCGTAATTTTACAAATTGTGTGAATTGTCGGCTATATAAAGAGCCGTTGCAGGCCAGGGTCCTCACTTCATATCCTACAGCCCCAGCATCAACAAGACCTGTTGCAGATTTTAACTTAAAATTCAGTGGTTAGAATAATTTCGGCTAAAATATGATTTTTTTACTCTGGACTTAGAAAAATTTAGTGGTTAGAATAATTTCGGCGAAAATATGTTTTTTTTACTCTGGACTTAGAAAAATTTAGTGATTAAAATAATTTCGGCGAAAATATGTTTTTTTTACTCTGGACTTAGAAAAATTTAGTGATTAAAATAATTTCGGCTAAAATATGCTTTTTTTACTCTGGACTTAGAAAAATTTAGTGGTTAAAATAATTTCGGCTAAAATATACTTTTTTACTCTGGACTTAGAAAAATTTAGAGTGGTTCTTATGACTTAATAACTTTGAAGATGAAAGGGAATCGTTATTTTTGAAAACATTTTCATTTTTGATTAAAATTCAAATTTGGTTTGTAGGTACTTTATACAATTATCTAAAAAGTAGTTTCTCAGATTTTTGATAAAGGGCTTAGTTTTTATAAAAATTTTGAATTTGTGTTTTTTTTTTTTAAATCTTCATATTTTGAATTTTGATCGTATTTAAATTTTTAAAATGGTAATTTTTGTTTATAAAAAGCAGAGCATGACATCTCTACAGCCATTTCAACACAAAATGTTGACCTGTGCAGTCTGTTTTATGTCTTACTCCAACAGAAGCAATTTATTACGCCATTATCGACTTGTTCACAAAGTTATTCCTAAAATTTGTAAAATATGTCATCAAATATTTGACAATAGCAATTTTAAAATGCATATGCTAGAGAACCACAATACTTGTAATGTGTGTAAGAGAGTCATCACCCGGAACAAACCCCGCCACCACCTACGATGTGACAAGCGACCCTATAATGTGTTTAAGTTTTACGGCGAGTCCGCGGATATATTAAACACCCTTCAATCATGTCCTTTACCTATCAAATGGATTCTTATTAGGAGAGTGAAATTTATCAAACACTCAGTGGACAATAATGGTGATTTAATCATTGACAAAGAATGTATTGCTGATTTTCGAAGTTTAACTAATTTATCAATTGAGAAAGCACAGCTAAAGACTCAAATTGAAAATTCACTTTTAAAAATCGATACCTCCATGCACAAGTATCAAGCTCAAGGCAGTGGATGGATATATGACCGCACCAAATACTGGCAGTTGCATGTTTACAAATATAAGCCCCTAACTCCCAAATCATACATTCCCACGCCAGAAAATATAAAATCAAAACATGCTGTTTTAAATATTAAAAACACCGATAATAAATGTTTCACCTGGAGTGTTTTAGCAAGCCTAAGACCAAGGAATAGTAAAGAAAATGCAAATCGAGTAGTTCACTACGAACCCTATGAAGGCCAGTTAAATATGACAAATATAAAATATCCAGTAAAAATATCTGACATTGATAAATTTGAAAAACAAAATAACATAAGTGTTAATGTATATGGAATTGAAGGAAAAACAATATATCCATTGAGAACAACTAAACTAAATGGCAATACTCACGTCAATCTGCTGCTTCTAAAACACGGTCAGAAATCACATTACTGTTTAATTCGTGATTTTGACAAGTTAATGTTGCGGTCTACAAAATACAATAGTAAGAAATATTTTTGCAAGTTCTGTTTGCAACATTTTGGCACCAAAAACAAATTGGAACGTCACATAACATATTGTAAACCCTTTGGGCATCAAAGAGTACAAATGTCTAAAAAAGGTACACTACAATTTACGAATTACAAATATCAACTTAAAGCTCCCTTTGTGATTTATGCAGATTTCGAATGTTTTATAAACTGCGGCAAACACACTCCTTCTGGATTTGCTTATGTTGTGGTGAGAGACTCTAAAATTATTTACGAAGAGTTGTACAGCGGTGAAAATGTGATGGATGTATTTTTCGAAAAGTTATTTAAAACTTATGACTTTATTAAAAGTCAGATGGAAGTATATGTTCCCCTTGTAATGACTGCAGAGCAAGAGGCTTCCTTCCAAAACTCTAAATACTGCCACATATGCCAACAGCTGTTACTGGGTGATAAAGTGCGCGACCATTGCCATCTAACAGGCGAGTTCCGAGGACCCTCCCACAACGCTTGCAATTTAAACTATAAAGTAACCAAGAAAATTCCAGTATTCTTCCACAATCTTAAAAACTATGACGGTCATTTAATAATGCAACACTTGGGAAAACTCAATCGCAAATTGAATTGCATAGCCAAAGACATGGAAAAATATATTTCGTTCTCTGTTGATGATTTGGTATTTTTGGATTCCTACAACTTTCTGTCTCTTCCCTTAAGCAAATTAGCTTCCAATTTAAATACATTTAGATTTATAGACAATCCACTACTACAACGCAAGGGCGAATTTCCATACGAATACATGACAGGACCAGAAAAGTTTTTAGAGCCCCTACCACCCATAGAGGCATTTTACAGCAGCCTAACTAAAGAATGTATATCTCCTGCACAATATGAACATGCTAAAAACGTATGGAATCATTTTAATATAAAGAATTTAAAAGAATATCACGATTTATACCTTAAAACAGATGTGTTGTTATTGGCTGATGTGTTTGAGACATTTAGGGACTTGAGTTTAAAGGATTATAAACTCGACCCTGTCCACAAGTACTCATTGCCTGGACTAACATGGGAGGCGTGTCTTAGAATGACCGGCATAAAATTACAGTTATTTAGTGACATTGACATGCATTTGTTTATAGAACACGCCATTAGAGGCGGTGTAAGCATGATTTCCACACGCTACGCTAAAGCCAATAATAAGTACATGGGCGAACATTATGACCCAAATCAAGAAAGCACCTATCTTGTATACTTAGACTGCAACTCGCTATACTCTACAGCAATGTGCGAGTCGTTGCCCGTTGATGGCTTTAGATGGACAAATGAGAAAGATTATAAATCCAATCAAAATGAAAACTTTGGATTTATTTTGGAAGTTGATTTAAAATACGATAAAAGTTTACACGATTTGCATAATGACTACCCGCTCGCACCAGAAAAAATGAATGGAAAATTAATACCAAATTTAAATGACAAAACCAAATATATTTTGCATTATAAAGCACTAAAAAAATACGAAGAACTGGGTTTGGTAGTTACAAAATACCACAGAATCTTAAAATTCAGACAATCAAAATGGCTCGCACCCTATATTAATTTTAATATTGAAAAGCGACAAAAAGCTGAACATGATTTTGAAAAAGACTTTTACAAACTGTTAAATAACAGTCTCTTTGGTCGAACAATTATGAACCAACGCAAGTTTCGTGATATACATCTTGTAGACGAGTCTAAGTTAACAAAGTATGTTACAAAGCCAAGATTTGACTGCAGCAAAAAGTTCGACAACAATTTGCACGCTGTGCATTTAAATAAATTAATTGTAAAGTTTGATAAACCAATATATTTAGGAATGACCATTTTGGATATCAGTAAAGTAATAATGTATGATTTCCACTATAATTATATGTCAAAATTTAAGAATAAAAAGTTCTTAATGACAGACACGGATTCTCTGATGTATTCTATAGTAACAGAGGACTTTTACAAGGAAATACAATGTGACTTGGACCGTTTTGACACCTCTGCATATAGTAAAGATCATTTCTTATACTCTGATAAAAACAAAAAAGTTACGGGCAAGTTTAAAGACGAATTAAATGGTCAAATTATGTATGAATATTGTGGTTTAAGGCCAAAATTATACTCTTTCATTCCTCTACAGTGGTTATACGAAAAAGAAAAGCAAAATGAGCTAGAGGTTAAAAAGGCAAAAGGAGCCGACGGCGCTACAGTTAAACATCTCTTAACACACCAACACTACTTACACTGTCTTGCAACCGGAGAAGATTACTACGAGAATGTTACAAGAATTAAATCCACAAACCACCATCTTCAAACATTAACGATGAACAAAAAGGTACTCTCTTTTGATGACGACAAGAGGTTTATTGTGGATGGCATCAACACCCTTGCCCTTGGTCACTATAAAATTGGTCAAACATAAATCTGTATTTGCCATTATTCTTTGGTCTTTCCTTGTCTATTACAAAAAAGCCATATTTAGACCTATCCCAGCATTGATGGCAGAGATTTCTAAATTGGTTAAATGAAAAATCATTTCCCACATGATTGTTATACACATGTTTTAAATTTAAATCGTCTTGTTTAAATAATATTAGAAAATTAACATTGTCACGTAAATGTTTGTTTACTTTACTGTAAGATTGACACAAGTAAAAACTGTTAACATTTTTGTGTCTGCCCATTGAGAAAAATTGTGTGATATTTGGACTATTTATGTCGTCAAATACAACTATTGAGTGTGATTCTACATCATTTGGTGTGATTTCACAGTTTGAATATGTGTGTAATTTAACTTCATCACACAGACGGAATATTTCAATTATTTTTTTATATTTTTCTTGTTCTAAAGATTTGGATATTATATATAAATTTGTAAACTTTAATCCTTGTTTTTTTACAATTAAGTTATAAATTACAACAGTCTTCCCCGAACCACTGGGCCCTATTATAAGACAGCGAATATTATTAGGAAATAGGCCCAACTTCTTTGGTGTGTTTTCTTTATGTGCAATTTTAAATTTGTTCTTTTGTTGAATAAATGACATTTTTTATATAATGGTGTATTTTCTTTATGTGCTATGTTTGTTAATTTTTTTATATAATAAAAATGGCAAAGAGAAAGTGTAAGAAGGGTAAGGGATTATTCTTAAAGCCATATAGAGGCCGTGGCTTGTTAAATACCCTTATAAACAACCTTCCTTTCCCCCTCCACATCCCGTCGTATTCATATTGTGGTCCAGGAACTAATATACGTGAAAATTTAGCCAAAAATGTACCTCCAAAAAATAAGCTAGACTCTTATTGTAAAGAGCACGACATATTCTACATGAATAATCCTGATACAGCCGCCCGGAACAAGGCAGATATGAGATTAGCGGACCAGGCTTGGACTAGGGTTTCGGCAAAGGACGCCAGTCTGGCCGAAAAAGCAGCAGCTTATGCAGTGACAAATTTGATGAAGGCTAAGGCAAAAATGGGAATGGGATTAAAATTTAATAAAAAAGATGGACAACTTTCAGCTGTTAGAGGCAGCAAGAGACGTGCCTCACTTTCGGGGGGTGTACCTAAAAAACGAGCTAAGAAAACAGAGACCAAAAGTAAGAGAATGTGGAATTATTAATTTAGACAGTGACAGGGGCACACATTGGACAGCATATCGTAAAAATAAAGATGTTGTAATATATTTTGACCCTTTCGGAATACAGCCTCCAAAAGAGGTAATTGAATATTTTGTACCATCTAAAATTTACTATACAACTGATCAAATACAAGATTTAAACAGTTCCATTTGTGGAATTTTATGTTTATCATTTCTGAAAAATTTTAGTTTATAAAAATGGATTCATTTACTATAACATTCACAGGTACAGAGCCAGAGTTGAAGTCGGTGTTCTTTCCTCCTATAGAATTAAATGGTGATTATGTAATTGGGCTGGTAGATTTTCAAAGTTATAATTCTATATTTAATGTTAAAAAACCTCTAAATACTTTGACATATTACAAAATGCACAAAATTACAACCCCAAAAGGGGAGGTTACAATTGACGAATTAAACCGAGCATTAGATGGTAAAGTTGAAGTTATTATACAAAATAAAGTAGCATTAATAATACAAAAGTCAAACTTATATTTTACAAAGGGCTAGTTCCAAAATTAAATAAACTTAAAGACACAAAATTAACTATAGACGAGGGTGAGGATGTGTATTATTATGATCACAAAGCTCCAGATGTAATTGAAATTGCTGAAGGTACATACGAAGTGTTTGAGCTTGCGAAGGAAATTCAAAAGCAACTCCCAGATTTTGTACTTATAGCCGATAATAAAACTATGAAAGCCACATTACATTCTGGCCATGTGTTTGATTTTACAAAACCGTGTTTAGGGTCTGAATTATTGGGATTTAAAGGATTTTCTACTCCAGATATTGCGTTTAAATCCGTAAATAAAATCAACATAAATAATGTAAATGTGATTAGAGTAAAATGTAATATTGCGAATGGGTCTTATTTAAATGGTGACAAATCACACACCATACACAGTTTTTATCCAGAAGCTCCTCCGGGCTACAAGATTATTGAGGTTCCCAGAAATATTATATACTTCCCTGTAAATAAGAGAAGTTTAGATGTTGTTAGCATTACATTTGCAGATCAACACGACAAGCCAATTGACTTTAATAAAGAAGAAACTACAATTACTTGTCATATAAAAAAGATATGAGAATTTACAAGAACGGACTGAGTGTCCAAAATGCCAGGTTTCTGCGATCAATTGGGTTGAAGTTAAAATTTTCTATTAATAAAAATGGAAGATTTTCTAGACGTTGCAGGAAAATTCCAATACGATGATAGCCTGGTTAAAATTACAAATCACTCCTATGTTCCACACAACACTTTAGCAATAAATAATTCCGATGAAATTCGAATATGCATAAATAATCAAGATTTACTAACACTCCCATGTAGGAGTTATTTGTATATTAAAGGAGAAATAGAGAATCATGATAAAGGACATTTTATAAATAATGCATTTGCATTCTTATTTGACGAAATTAGATACGAAGTTGCTGGTAAAGAAATAGATATTGTAAGAAATCCGGGAATTTCCAGTCTTATGAAAATATTGTGCTCTTACAATAAAACAACTAAATTGTCAAATGTAGCATTTGATTCTGATGAAAATTTAAAGGAGTTCCATAAAAGCGGCAAGTTTAGTACTTGTGTCCCGTTAGAGCTGTTAATGGGTGTGTTTGAGGATTTTAATAAGGTTTTAGTAAATGTTAAACAAGAATTGGTGTTGAAAAGATCCAAAAACGACTTAAATTGTATATTAACAACATCTAATGCTCCAACTGGTGTCGATCCTATTCCTAAAATTACACTTAAATCGATTCAGTGGGTGATGCCGCACGTGGTACCATCTGATGGGGAGAAGCTTCAATTACAAAAGATGTTATTGCAAAATAAAAATTTGCAAATTGCATTTAGAAGTTTGGAGCTACACGAACTCCCATCATACCCCGAAACCAAGAGACACACATGGTCAGTTAAGACGTCTTCGAGTTTGGAGAAGCCCAGGTATGTTATATTTGGTTTCCAAACAGGTAGGGACAACAGTGCACGAAAAAGAACTGATGAATTTGATCACTGTAAATTGAAAAATCTCAAAGTGTTTTTAAACTCTGAATATTATCCTTATAGTGATTTAAATCTCGACTTTGAAAATGGAGATGCCTCTAAAGCTTATGAGATGTTTGTGAGGTTTAGGGAGAGTTACTACAACACCGTCCCCGATCCTATGTTTAACAGAGCTGACTTTATAAATAAATATCCTCTAATTGTAATAGATTGTTCTAGGCAGAATGAATCAATCAAAGAGGGGGTTGTAGATATTAAATTAGAAATTGAAACTGCAGAAAACGTCCCTTCAAACACATCTGCATATTGCCTAATAATACACGATAAGGTGTTTGAGTATAATCCTTTGACAAATGAGATAAATAAAATGTAAATAAAATGAAAACAAATATTCAACAAGAATTGGTAGAGTCTGCAAAACAAATAAGAGAAAAATATAGGGCGTTAAAACGTGGTAAATTTCTAGAGGCTGAAGAGAGGTTCCAAACATTCCAACCGTTAATAGAGCCTTTGCAAGAATTAAAAAATTTAGCCACAAAAACAGAGAGGCCAGTTCTCCCAATGATTTTAGAAAAGACCCCGTCTAGAATACCAAGAATAACACAGATAACGCCGCACAAATTAGATTTTGGTCTTTTAGCATCAGACTATTTAGGAAATTACCTTAGTAGAAGTAGTATGACAGACACCACATATGGTATTAGGCGAGAAGGAAATAAATTTTTTATTGGGAATCAGGAAGTTCAAATTGCCAATGATGATGTTACAGTTGGAGAAAAAATTTATAAAGGGACAAAGGGATTGTGGGAATTGTTAACTTTAAAAGAACCCGTAAACTATAGTCAGGCTGATTTGCAAAATTATAAAGAGATTTTGGAAGCTACAAATGCACATTTAAAGGGTTATAAAACAGGTGCGGCGATGTCAAGCAATAAACACACTAAATATCTTAATATAATTAAACCCCTGTTTAAGACTGTTGGTGAAGGTTTAAGGCAGGTAACTGGTAATAAAATAGACTATGTTTATTGGGACGATCCTAATGAGCTTGTAGATAGGTTAAGACTGCTTTGGTTA
This sequence comes from Allygus modestus, assembly GCA_963675035.1. Classification (NCBI taxonomy): domain Eukaryota; kingdom Metazoa; phylum Arthropoda; class Insecta; order Hemiptera; family Cicadellidae; genus Allygus; species Allygus modestus. Next base: position 71,438,715 of record OY776114.1, on the reverse strand, counting down.
AGCCGGTTGGCGGGAAATTCTGGAGTGGATAATGAGATAGATTCTATCATAGAAGAATTGAGGGAAAGTGGAATTGTTTATTAAATAAAAATATGATAGATAAATTTTATCGCGTATATAACCCGTATAGTAAACCAGAAGCTAGAAGTTTTAAAGAAACTACTTTAAATCTAAAAGATGATGGTTGGAATGCTTTAAATTATAAAATTAGTAATGTTAAAGGTGGGGAGTTTACTGACGATGTATCGACTTTGGGGCAGACGTTAACCAGGAAAGGTGATGCTTTTGTACAAGGTAATACTAAATATAAGTTTTTAGAATCCAAGAATAATAATTGGAACGCTAATAAACGCAAAATTACTAATGTTAAACGAGGTGAAAGCTCAACCGATGTGCCCACATTAGAGCAAACTTTAATAAGAAAAGATGGTGTCTTTGTACAAGACAAAAATAATTATGAATTTTTGGAATCGGAGGGAAATGTTTGGAATGCCAAAAAGCGAAAAATAAGTAATTTGTTGGCTGGTAAAGAAAGCGATGATGTTGTAAACGTCTCTCAAGTACCAAAAATGGATCTAAACTTTTGGGATTTTAATAATAAAAGGCTAGTTCGTGTTAAACCCGCTGTTGATGAGAACGATTGTGTTACAAAACATCAGACTGTGACTTTAGACGGTCTTAAATTTGATGGTAAAAATAAGCAATTAACAAACATTTTACCTGGAACATTGCCAAATGATGTGGCTGTTGTTAAGCAAATATTAACAAAGGGTGAGAAAAGCATAATAAAACAGGGGGATAAATATTATAATGTATTAACATTAGATGGCGATGTGTGGGATGCAGAGGACAAATTAATAAAGAATATACCTGAAGGCAAAGATAGGAGTGATGTTTGTTTAATGTCGCAGGTTTTGAGGTATGACGATAATATTAAAACTTTTAGACAAGACAATATTAAATTTGATATTTGTTTAAAATCACACGCATTAAGGTTTAACAATAAAACTAATAAATTTATGCAAGACAATAATGAAATCGATTTGATGATGTACAATCCTAAATTGTTGGTTGCAGACCCTACATCTTTAAGCGGATTTAAGACTTTAGATGGAGGGGCATATTTGCCAAAAAACTATGTATATCAAAGAATGAGTGATGGTATGTTAGTTGGTAGCAATGGAGGTGTTTTTGAAACGACAGAGACTGGCAGATACGTTAACATTAAAAATAAAGAATAAAAAATGGACAAAATTGCTTACGAATTGCATAAGCCCGCGAGAAAGAACTTTGTTAGAAGGTCTTTTAAGGTGTTGGGTATAAACGAAACTGTTCAAATAGATTTAATAGATATGCGGAATTATGCTAGAGAGAATTCTGGGAATAAATATATTTTAACTTTAATAGACACATTTTCTAAAAAAGCTTATGCTGCTCCACTAAAGAATAAAACTGGATTAGTAGTCACAGAAGCTATAAAAACTATTCTCCCAAAGGGAGTTAAAAATATTCAATCTGATAACGGAAAAGAATTTTTTAATGAACATTTTACCAAACTAATGAAAATTCTAAATATTAATCACTACCACACTTACTCTACAACTAAGGCGGCTATTGTGGAAAGGTTCCAGAGAACTTTAAAGAATTGGTTGTATAGAGAGTTTAGTGCACAAGGAAGTTACAAGTGGTTGGATTTACTTCCAAAGTTAATAAGGATATATAATAATAAAGTACATAGATCCATAGGCATGAAACCTAACCAAGTAAGTGCTAAGAACTCTAAAGATGTACACGAAAGGTTAGCATCTAAAGTACAAGTTAAAAAGCCAAAATATAAGGTGGGGGATAGTGTAAGGATATCTAAATATAAACATGTATTTAGTAAAGGATATACCCCTAACTGGACGGGAGAGCTTTTTACAATAGCAGAAGTTAAGAAAACAAAGCCTGTGACTTATATTTTGAAAGATGAGAATGGCAATATAATCAAAGGAGGATTTTATACAGAAGAATTGTTAAAGACTAAATATAAAGACATGTATTTGGTAGAGAAGGTAATTAGGAGGAAGGGTGATTTATTATATGTCAAATGGCTCGGGTTCCCAAGTAGCCAGAACTCGTGGATTTCTGCAAAGGATGTATTAAAATAAATTTTAGGGTCAAAATTGGCAGTTTGGAATTTGGGGGAATTTATTAAAACACCAATAACATATCCAAATTGAAGACAAATCGGACAGTAAATAAAGAAGGTGGCGGCAGTATTTTTCAAAAATATTTTTGACCGTAATAGTGAATTTGGGAAATGTAAGTGAAATTTATTAAAACACTTGCCTAGGACAATAACATATCCAAATTGCAGACAAATCGGACCATAAACACCAAAGATAGTTTTTTAGCCTGAATTTGAAAATTAATTTTTAAAAATATAGAGGAGGGATGGGGATGGGGACAATATATTTAATATAGGCAAGGGTTGGACGTTAGTATAGGCTGGGGCGCGGGAGCTCTATAGGCGGGAGCTGGCGTCGGTGCAAAAACGGCTCCCCATAAGAATAACATGGGGAAAAAGCGCCGGAAGTGATGTTAAACCGCCATTTCACCACTACTACACAATAACTTCTAAGTTGTTTACATGTGTTGTTTATTTAGTGTGGAGTTATTTTTGAACTCGTGGATTTCTGCAAAGGATGTATTAAAATTAATGCAAATTTTAAATGGGGGAAAATAAGGCAGGGGCCAAAAAGAAAATTTGTGTAGGGTAGGATCGGGCGTCGGTGCAAAAACTGATCCCCATAAGAATAACATGGGAAAAAAGCGCCGGAAGTGATGCCTCTTTCCTGTTTATCCACTACTTTAGTTGAACTTATCATACTTAATTAGTACGGAGAAATGGTGAACAATTAATTACTCCAAGCATCGGTACAAACTGGCTGACCCACCCCGAGCAAAGCTCGGCCCCAGGCACTAGGTTACATTACTTAGCAATACTCAATACTTACTTTAGCTTTTATTCAATCAAGGCAGGGTGACAGGTTTCAGAAGTTAAATACTTTAGGTCGATTTCAGGTCAATTATTCCACACGATAGTATGTTGTCAGTAATTAAAAATACGCATAATTTCAATTAAATAGGGAGCGATTACGAAAAAGGTAAATATTGGCGTGCCCCGAACTATAAGTCTATGACGTCCTATGTTTGTAGTAATGATAGACTTTTGGAAGTGATTAAAGGTGGAAGTATATATCTTCTGAAGCCAAGGTCGTCCTTGCTTTAAATAAAAGTTGAAGACTGAGCTATTGTAACCTGTTTTTTAATTAGGAAAGGTTTCAGATGCGGATTACTGACTTTAATAAGGACTTGTGATATTTTACAGCATTTTTATCAGTCTGTAGTTAAGAGCCGGCTACCCTGTCAGCCATATTGGTTTTATCGCCCATTAGAATAATGTTATGTTCAGACCCCAATTTTTCGCTTATCTCTTGAGATAAAATTTTGATTTTGGTGTCAATTGAAAAATATTCTTATCCGGGTATGCAATTACCCGGACTTGATCGATGCAATTCGAGTTTATAACATGCTTCATAGTTCACAATAATACCTTGTTACACATTGTCTCATTCACGTTGATTAGCATGGGTCGCTGGTATGGGTCGCTGGTATGGGTCGCTGGTATGGGTCGCTGGTATGGGTCGCTGGCATGGGTCGCCGGCATGGGTCGCCGGTATGGGTCACCGGCATGGGTCGCTGGCATGGGTCGCTGGCATGGGTCGCCGGTATGGGTCGCTGGTATGGGTCGCGGGCATGGGTCGCTGGTATGGGTATTATTCAAGGACATCCGGTAACTGTAGTTAAACCCCTGCTTATGATGTGTCAACCCGATTGAATAACTGTAAAATCACTGAATATCAATATTATTTTGTTTTAATTAATTGTTGGTTATGGTAAATCCAGCTTAAAAAATCACTGCGGACATTGCGTACATCACTGAGTAGAGCTGGAAAAATCGGAGAAAAGCGAAAACAGAGCTGTAAAACAATCGAAACAATAATGTTGTTATGTTGTTGGCATTCTTCTTGAGGACGGGATCAGATTCCGGGTCCCGTAACGTCGTGAAACTGGTTTTTCTCTAATCATTGATGAAAAATATCCGAAAATCATTTCTTTAATAACAAAATCAATTTGTCAAGCGAAATACTAGTTACCATGCTCGAGTTTCGGGTGTATCGCTCCTTTCTCAACCCAGTAACCTCCGGTCGAACTACCGCTGACGGAATTGCCGAAAAATAGCTAAGTTGACAAAAAGAACCCGATTAGGTGATTAAGCTTGAGTTGTACGGTCGTGGCCGGCGGTCGCGGCAGATCGCCAGGTGAAATACTTCACCGCCTCCGTCCGCGTCCGCGGTCGTGGTGATTGGTGATTGCAGGTCAAACATGCGGTCGGTCCCCATCACAGGCGTCAATATCATTCATGTCTGCGATGTAATAACGGAGCCCTAGTCCGCAGAAACTTTTGTATTGGCTGACCATCTGCGTTTTAACGAAGTATCGAACTTATGAACTCTGATTGATTTTTGAGAATTAATCTGCATCTAAATATAGTATATTTGATGCATTACACATTACGTGATATTCTTCTAAAACAGAACTGAAAAATACTATAGTCGTCTAGGTTTCTTTTACCGAAATTATATGAAAACTATGTAATCTTTTTCAAACACCCGGTATTTACTTCAGTGCTTTTGCATTCGGATTGTTTTAGTTGTCGTATTGAATGTATGATCAATCTGCGCCGTATTTATTTGCAGTGGCGTAGATAGACCTTTGTCAAGGGGGGCGGATATCTCATTAGGGAATACCAAACAAAAAGCTGTGTTCGTGACTAACGCCTATACCGGTATACAACATTGAAGACATATCATTGACGTGTCCCTTACATTCATAATTATTGAAAGGCCTACATATCCAAGACATAAACCATTGATACAAAGTAATCAGTATTTGTAACAGGACTAAAAAGTACTTATATCAGTTGTAATCAGTACTGGAAAGTAATCGTTAAGCTAGAGTTCCCGTCACCGGATTTCCCCGGAGATTACCTGAGGTTTAAGATAAAAATATTGCTTCGGGGAATTTCCCTGAAAAATTAAAAAATCTCCCCTTTTTGAAATTGTTTCCAAAAATGTGTTGAATAACGCAAATTATGTGTTTAAAATGTATACGAAAATGTAGTTACGTTTGTAACTTCATCATCATGCAACGTTAGTAGGGGGCAAAGACCGATTCAAAACCAGCAAAGGCGTGCGAGGAGGAATGAGGAATCACCCCCCCCCCGGTGACGTCAGCCCCCCCCCGTGACGTCAGCCCCCCCCGTGACGTCAGCCCCCCCCGTGACGTCAGCCCCCCCCCGGCCGCCAATGGCACTTTTCGTGATGACCTTGAACATGAGGAAAAAACTTTCGAAAATTAATAACTAGCCTATTTATCCACCGATTCTCACGGGACTTTTTCCAGAGTGTAGGCCTATCCCCAAGGAAGCGAATGACGTAAGAACCCCATAGATCCACCATTAAACAAGGCCGCTATTAATTTAAAACCGCGTTTTCCTTATGGGATCTCAGCTGTTTACCAACCGATTTTGACGAAACCTCACCACATGTCGGGCCGTGACCTAAGAAAACCATCGCTTAAAGAAAATTGAAAATCCACTGTTAAACGGGCCCGCTATTAATTTTAAACGTGTTTTCCTTATAGGATCTCGGCTGTTTGCCGACCGGTTTTGATGAAACTTCACCACATGTTGGGCAGCGGCCTAATTAAACCATCGCTTAAAGAATATTGAAAATCCACCGTTAAACGGGCTCGCTATTAATTTTCAAACGCGTTTTCCTCATGGGATCTCGGCTGTTTGCCGACTGAATTTGATGTGACTTCGTTACACGTTGTATGCCGGCTTGACTAAGCCAAACTGCGAGCGGCTCCGTGGAGTCACGTGTCGAGGCGCGTGCTAGGGCCTACGTGACTGCCCGGGGTTGTTTACTCATCAGCGGCCTTCCAGACCCCTCATCACTCCCACATTCCTCCGTTCTAGAAGGTTCCGACAAGTGTGTTGCATGAGGCCTCCTGACTGGAGTGCTCCCCGTTAGCGAAGGACCACCTCTCACGTTTCTGGAAGCTTCTAGAAGATTCGCTGAAGCGTGCAACCTGGGTATAAAACCGAGGCAGAGCCGCGCGCGCGACCTCAGTGTTGTTCGAGACGTCACCATGAACGGAAACGGAGTCAGCGCAGCCGAAGTGGACCAAACGATCCGCTCCTTCCTAGAGGAGCTGAACGCAATGAACGATGAGAACGCCAACGCACCGCCAGTTCAGCAGGGATGTGCGTCAAAGAAGAAAAAGCTCGATGGGTGGACTGTAAAGAGGAAGGAAGTGCCTATCGATTCTCCGACACTGTGCTGGTCCGCTGGCGGATATCAGTACACTGTGAAGAACCCTACTAACAGCGGTAACGTACTGTTGAAGATGAATGTGTTCAAAGGAGGTCGCCCCACGTTCAGCTGCGGCTTGTACTTGGACGAGGAGCGAAACGATGAAATCTGCATATGTCTAGAGGACCTGCTATCCAGATTGCAAAACCTATGGCTGGCAAATAGCGAGACGGGAGAGTCAAGATACGACGGGATCACTAGGACCGCTACTCCTCTACCCACTTGGCGAAAGACCGATTGCATCATCTCAGGGAAAACCAAGAGGAGTGCGCACTCCAAGCGCGCTACCCAGTAAACGAGAGAGCGTGGAAAATTCCACTAAGCAGTTAATAACCGAGATGCTTCTAGAACAATCCACTTGTTTACGCAGTAAAGCTTTCCATTACGTCAGCCTTCCTGGAATTGAGCGTGGAAACTTCCACTAAGCAGTTGATAACCGAGACGCTTCTAGAACAATCCACTTGTTTACGCAGTAAAGCTTTCCATTACATCACCCTTCCTGGAATTGAGTGAGTAACTATGTCATCATGTTGTTGATACGCGTGAGTCGGCACGTAGACACCGCCAATAAAAGGCGACTCGGTGGCGAGAGCCGGTCATTCTGCATCCAGCCGCTGCGCCATGCTCAACACGGACCAGAAGATGGACCTCAGGACAGCCCTCAATAGCTGCAAGGCCGCGGGTTACACTCGCATCGCGGATCTGCGGGACAACGCGGTGTACCCGATTCGCTCATTCGAGCGGGTAGATACACCGTACGGCGAGGCGGTGATGGCCACCTTGGAGGGTCTCGTCGGCGACGACCCGATCCGGATCTACATGCCTCGACGGTTCCTTGCAGTCCTGGATGACAACGCCATCTCCCAGTACAACGTTGGCGTGGGGCCGAGGACGAGCCTTGTAAAGAGAAGCGGCCCTCCTGGCAGCAAACTTCCTTTCCTGGAATTTGTATAAAATAAACGGTATTTCCTATTCCCTTATTTCCTTCCAAAATTGAAAAATAAAATAAAATAAAAAAGAGCAAGAAAAGAACCTTTAGTTACAAGAGCCGAGGTGGCGGTGCATGGCAGTCAGTAGACGCCATGGACTTGAGGTGGAAACACCCGTTCACCGCCATCGTGGCCGGGCCCTCAGGCAGCGGCAAGTCGCACTTCGTGGCTCGCTTCATAGAGCACGCCGACCGCATGTGTGATACGCGGTTCGCCCGCATCACTTGGCACTATGGCAGCGGTGGCAAGAGCCGTGCGGACTCTGCCGTGCGCTACGTAGCCGGCCTGCCAGACCTGGACGACTATGACGGTAGCGAGCCCGCCCTGGTTATTGTCGATGACATGATGCGCGAGGCTGGCTCCGGCGTGGCGGACCTGTTCACCAAGGGCTCGCACCACCGCAACATGAGCGTGTTCTTCATCACGCAAAACCTGTTTCACCAGGGCAGGGGCCAGCGCGACATATCGCTGAACGCCCACTACATAGTATGCTTCAAGAATCCCAGGGATCGCGCTCAGATCAAACACTTGGCTCGCCAAGTATACCCGGAAAACCCCAAATTCGTGGAGGAGGCTTACGCGGACGCCACGCGTGATCCGCACGCCTACCTGCTCATAGACTTGAAACAGTCCACGCCTGAAGAGATGCGCGTACGTTCAACCATTTTCCCAGACGATCCGGTGAACTACGTGTACCTGCCCAAGAAGAAGTGATAAATAGGCCGAGCGCGCGCCAGCGTCAGTCATCATGTCACACCGTGTGAAGAAGGACGCGGCGCTGCTGAGGGCCCTAATACACGCTACGCCCAAAGAACGCAAGGCCCTGTTAAAAGTGTGCGACAAGAGTCGCATCAAGTCGTTGTGCGAGTGCGCGTATAACGTGCTACGCGGAAACGTACCGCTTTCTCCCTGCCTCAAACGCAAATTGAGCAAACACAAACAGGCGCTCAGACGGCTGGTGAAACGCGGCGAGGGTTGGACCAAGAAGCGACACTACCTCGTCCAACGGGGCGGAGGGATCCTCCTACCTCTGCTGTTGAACGCTGTTCTGCCCGTTCTAGCGCAGAAGCTAATCGGACATGGAGTACGCTAGGAAAATGGTGGTTGTACCGCAGGAGCTCATCGAGAGATTGCGAGAAGGACCGGGACCAGGGCCGGAGCCAAGAGGAGGAGCAGGTAGCGCCAATAAGCCAGCCAGCCTGGACGCTGAGATGCATCGCATATTGAGCGACAAGCGGCTGGACGATACGGAGAAATGGAAACAATATCAGCAGGTGTTACAGCGGTTCCTGCACTTTTCCGCGGCTAAACGTTAACCCATAGGTCTGTCAATCATCGAGGGTGAGCAGAGGGAGGAGGAGGAAGCGGCGGGAGGTCCGAGTCAGATGAAGCACGAGTCTAGCGCCTCGGCGGAGGAGGACATTGTGGAATCGTTCTCAAAAATCTACAGGTCGGTGGCGCGCAACTTGTTGCGATTCATGACCCGGCAAGGCAGCCCCATCGCCTGGGACGCCAGTGGGGCGGTGTACGTGAACAAGGTGAAGATCCCCGATTCCAATATAGTGGACATCGCGCACAGCATAGTGAGAGCGCGAAGGGCGGACCGATTGCCTACCGGCTGGCATCAAGTGATGGCCGCCTTGAAGGACATGAACGTGCCCAAAGAATACGTGGGCAATCCCACGGCGTTGCGTTACTTAGGCGTGGGACTGGACTCGGCATCGAGCCCCTGGGGAGACACGACGACAGCCTCGTCGACACCCCTCTCGCCGAGGTTGACACCGATACTGGACCGCCTGAGACCGCGACCTCCAGCGGCCCGAAGAAGGATAATAACCGAGGAACCCGACCGGGAATCGTCATTGGACAACTGGGAGCCGTTCACACCGTAATGGAGAAGTTGTACTACGACCCGAGCCAGCCCGGTTCCCTCGGCGGGGTGGCCGCCCTGGCCAGAGCCGCGCGCCTACCGAAACGTCGGGTAGCCGACTGGCTGCGCGCCCAGGACACCTACACGCTGCACAAGCCTGCGCGCAAGCGGTTTCCCCGCAACCGCTACGCCGTTTTCGGGCGCCGGGAGCTGTGGCAGGCGGACCTGAACGACATGCGCGGCCTGAGCCGGTACAACGACGGAGTCAACTACCTGCTGACTGTGATAGACGTATTCAGTAAGCGGCTGTTCGCGGTACCACTGAAGAGGAAAAGCGGGCCTGAGGTGGCTGCTGCGTTCGAGAGGATATTCGCTGAGGCGACTCCTCGCTGCCTACAGACCGACAAGGGGACGGAGTTCACCGGGGCCGCGACCAAGCGAGTGTTCAAGAGTCACGGTGTAAACTACTTCACCACGCAGAACCCCGACGTGAAGGCGGCGGTGGTGGAGCGAGTCAACCGCACGCTCAAGACCCGCATGTGGCGCTACCTGACCTACAAGAACACGTATCGCTACGTGGACGTGTTGGACAGGCTTGTGGACGCCTACAACCGCAGCCCGCACAAGAGCCTGGGTGGCCTACGACCCGTGGACGCGGACAGCGGCGATGATCAAACGGTGTACAAGGTGTGGCGTCACATGTATGGAAAGGCGATCCGGCGACACAAGCCCAGGTTCGAGCCGGGCGACACGGTGCGCATAGCCAAGGAGAAGAGTACGTTCGCCAAAGGTTACGAGACCAATTGGAGTAAGGAGCTGTTCGTGGTGGACCACGTATACGGGTCGCATCCTCTGCCATTGTACGTGTTGCGCGACCTGAACGGGACGCCGCTGGAAGGGCGCTTCTACGAGCACGAGATGCAAAAGGTGACGATCGCCCCGGATCGCCTGTATCAAATAGATAAAATACTGGACACTAAAGGGCGAGGCTCCAGTAAGCGCTACCTAGTCAAGTGGGCCGGTTACGGAGAGGACTTCAATTCGTGGGTACCCGCAGCGGACGTGCAACAGCTGCGATGACGAGGCACGACCAGTTTTACCTGACGTTGCCCAGTAACAGTTCAATGAATTACTATCCCAACAACATGGTGACAAACTACACGACCCATCTACCCTCGACCGTTGATCTGTCAGACGGCGAGTGGGAGGTCGCTCTGGCGGAGGCGCACTACCCCTTCTCTTTTCTGACCGTCGGTGAGGGAACCTACATCAAACTAGTGCTGGGAATGAGGGACTCGAAAGGCGGGTTGGCCGTGGTGGACAAGTTGTTAATCAAAGTGGAGCCGGGCAATTACAGTAGTACCGAGGAACTCGTGCACGCAATCAACAACCACCCTCAAATGAAGAGTAACCTGTGCGCCTTCTCGTATGACGAGAGGTCCTCCAGGGTGGAATTGATGTCGACGTCTTCAGCCGTTCAGAGCCTCAAACTGAGCCCCAGTTTGGCGCTACAGTTCGGCTACGAGGTGGATACGGATATCGTCAAGCGTCACAGGTCCGTGAGGCCGGCTAACCTCTTCGCCGGTCTGCCATCACACATGTACGTGTATTGCGACCTGGTGGAACCCCAACTGGTGGGCGACGCTGTGGCGCCACTACTGAAGATCCTCAACATCGACATCAGGAATTACACGTACGGTGCCAACACGACAGTGTATATAATAGACCCGCACTACGTGCCGGTGATTAAAACCTCATTCGAGAGCGTGGAAATCGATTTAAGGGACAACCAAGGGCGACACTTGCCATTCCACTTCGGGACTACGTGCATGAAGCTTCATTTCAGGAAAGAGAGGCAGCGGCAATGAATCCGAGCGATCCCTATCTGGCGTATTACCGCCACCAGCAGGCGGGCCATGGCGTATCCTCCGTATTCAGAGGAGCCGCTTTCCAACGCGGACACGGCATCGGCAGTTTCCTAGGCGGGCTGATGCGTACAGTGGTCCCTTTGATCAGATCCGGCGCATCGACGCTGGGCAAGGAGGCGCTGAGGTCCGGTGTGGGCTTCTTGGGCGACGTGGCAGCGGGCACAGCCGACCCCCGAGTCGCGGCCAACACCCGGCTCAGACAGTTTACCGGGTCGCTGAAACGTAAGGCCGATGAAAAACTGGATCGCGTGCTGAGCGGTGGTGGCGTCTATAAGAGGAGGCGTGTACAGCAGGTTACTCCTCAGTCTCTGGCGAAACTCCTCGGAGCGAGGAAGAAGAGCGCTGCGCCCAAGAGGAAGCCCGCAAAACGTGTCGCTAAGAAGAGGAGAAGCAAGAAGAGTGAGAGTACCGTGAAGGACATTTTTGGATAATGGCGTTTCTACATCAGAAGTCGTGCGAGTGTGTCAAGACCGAGTTGGACCTGTTCTCGCTACCGCCCACGCAGACCAGTATAGAGAGCGGTAAATGGGTGCAGTACAAGCCCATCTCCTCCCTGACAGACGACTCACCCGTGGAGTTCATAGTTCCGGGTCACGGGGACGAGTACACGGATCTGTCACAGACGCTACTGCATGTGAAGGCTACCATTAGAACGGCTAACGGAGGCGCTGTAACGGGTGATCAAGCGATAAAAGAGGTGGGTCCGATTAACAACTGGCTGCACTCGCTGTTCAGTCAAGTGGACCTGTACCTGAACAACAAACTGGTGTCTCCTCAGAACAACACGTACGCCTATCGCGCCTACCTGGAGAACCTGTTGTCCTATGGCGGTGATGCCAAGACATCGCACCTCACCGCGGAGTTGTTCTACGAGGACTATGCTGGGTACATGGACAATACTGAGGAGGATAATGCCGGGCTCAAGAACCGGAGGGAGTTTGTCAAGGGCAGCCGGTACGCGGACATGGTCGGACATCTGCACGTCGACCTGTGCAACCAGGAGAAGTTCATGTTAAACGGCGTGGAGATGCGCTTTCGCCTGATCAGGTCAAAGAACTCATTCTCCATCATGTCCAAAACCGTGACAGACTACAAAGTGGACATCGCCGAAGTCAACCTGTTCATGCGCCGCTGTAAGATCAACCCGAGCGTGCTGTTGGCTCACAGCAGGACGCTGGAGTCGGGTACAGCCAAATATCCCATTACGCGCGTGGAAGTCAAATCCTTCACGCTACCCTCCGGTATCAGCAGCAAGACTCTGGACAGTGTGTTTCTGGGACAACTGCCGAAACGCGTTATAGTTGGCCTGGTCAGCAATCAGGCGTTCAACGGGGACTACAAGAAGAACCCGTTCAACTTCACCCACAGCCACGTGAACTTCTTCGCGCTGTACATAGATGGTGAGCAAGTGCCATGTAAGCCGCTTCAACCGGATTACACGTTCGGTCAGGAGTTGTGCGTGCTCGCCTACCACACGCTGTACACTGGCACCGGCATCAATTTCGCAGACTGTGGTAACGAAGTCAGTCGCAACGAATACCCCTACGGATACTGCCTGATGGCGTTTGATCTGACACCCGATATGGCGGCCTCTCAATCCAGCCACTGGAACCTGGTGCGCAACGGTAACCTGCGCATAGAGATTGGGTTCTCCGAAGCCTTGGCGGAGGCGTTCAACTGCATAGTGTACGCCGAGTTGGACAACGTCGTGGAGGTGGACCGTCATCGCAACGTCACAGTCGACTTTGGCGGGTAAACGAGTTGCCGCGCGCTCAAGGTCACCGCGCGCGGACCGTTAGGTTTTGGCGGGTAAACGAGTTGCCGCGCGCTCAAGGTCACCGTGCGCGGACCGTTAGGTGATGGCGGCGCGCGCACCCAAGGTTAACCCGCTAGGCGCGCTCCCGCCAGCGCTCAGTCGAGTTCAGTCAGCCGTACGGGATGGACGTGCCGCCACCGATCTACAACGAGCCGCCGCCAGCGCGCTGTCATCACGGAAGCGTGGTGATGGATATGCAGTGTTTTAAAGACAGTGATAATGACTTTCTACTGAAAGAGGTTTGCGTGGTGGACGTGACTACCGGCACGCTGCTCCTACATCACATCGCCCGCCCGCCCTTCAGTAAAGACCTCCTGACTTCCGAGAAACAGCGCGAGAGCGTCTGGGTCACTCGCCACTGCCACGGCTTGGAGTGGGACCAGGGGGACATCGCGTACGTCGCCCTGCTGGACAAGCTGCGCTCCTGCCTCATCCACCGTCCCCTGGTCTACGTCAAAGGATCGCAGAAGAGGGACTTTGTACAACGCCACCTCATAACCGAGCCCGCCGCCACCACCGCTCAGGACATGGAGGATCTGGGCTGTGGGTCGCTCAACGGTCCACCCACCTACCGGACCCTGCGCTGTCGCCACCATAAGAGCTCCCACAACCGTTGCGCCCTTCATAACTGCATAGTATTGCGGGACTGGCTCGTGGCTAACGACACACTGGACTCGTCCACCTCGAGCTGCCTGTGCTGCTTCCGCCCACGATGAATACCGTCCAGATCAGAGAATGCCTGGCGAAGGTCCCCGGACTGAGGAACGTTGCGGTCTACGCCTCTGACCAACTACCGGACGTGCCGGTCAAGCCTCTCACCGCCATCGTGTCCAACACGGTAGCACACACCGAGGGAGGCGAACACTGGGTGGCGTTTTACTGCTCGGAAGAGGACAGACTCGAGTACCTGGACAGCTACGGAAGGCCGCCATACCAGGCCGACTTTCAAATGTTCCTGAGGCGCAATCCTCATCACCGCCACTATGTCTACAACAGATATCGGCTCCAGGGCTACGATACTTCTGTTTGCGGCTACTACTGCCTCACTTACCTGTACTGCCGGGCTGTTCTCCGCACGTCACTCAGCGACTACGTCCAGCTCTTCGACCCTGCCGCTCCCGCCGCCAACGACGCTCTCGTCCGCAGACTCTTCCACTCCATATTCGCTTAAAACTAATTTGTAAGGTTTTTGTAGTATGTGTATGTAACCTTATTACTGTACAATACATGCCTCATAATGATAAAGCTTGTGTTTTCATTTCTCCTTTCTCCTTACTAAATTTAAAAAATTAGCAAAACTGAGGCAGCGGGGCTGGACCTCAGGTTTATATACCAGCGGTGCGTGTCACTGGCTGAGCCCCCGCCAAGCGGCAGTGAAGGTCGCCAAAGAGGGCGCGTCACGAGACCCCTCGGACATCAGCAAACCGCTGAGTAATTCGAGGGTGCAACCTTGAGCGTCAGCAAACCACTTAGCAACTCCTTCCTGGGCAACTCCTTCAGGGCCGTCCCCGACACGCGCCGCCAATCGCTCCCGGTTGGCGGGGGCTTTTTAAGCTGCACGGCTCGGGCCAAACGGCCCATAACGCCTTTCCGAGCCTAACGGCTTGTGACTTTTGAGTGAGCAAAGGGAGGAAATAAACAACTCGGGTTCATGCTGTACATAAAGCTATTATATTTTCTTACAAATACTATTTACAATTTTTCTCTTATAACTAATATATATACAACTAGACGGGGAATTCCTCTTCTTCCTCGTCTTCGTCCTGGCGCTGTCCCTCCTCCTCCTCACCGTCCACCTCCATCCGCTGAGGTCGATCTCCTCCTCTCCTGGCTGGCGGTAGCGGCGGGACGTCCTTGTGTCCCCACGGCAGAGTGTGGATGCCGTCGGGGAGGACACACCGCTTGTCGTCGGTCGGGCTGAGGCTCAGCTTGTCCACTTCCACGGTGTAGACCCGGTGCAAGTGAGACTGGAAGCGGACGTTGGTGGTGCGCTTTTGGACCCCGTCAAACAGGCACTCTCTGTAGTCGTCGGGGGTGAGGACATTCTTGACAACGCCCTTTGCCACCCCCTTGGCCCGCTTGAGAGCCTTGCTGCCGCCTGTCGCCGCGTCCTCAATGTCCATAAAGTATAATTTGGACCGCAGGCCGAGGTACTCGAATAAGGACAGGCCGTTGCACTCGTCCTTAAACTTTCCAATGACCTTGGCGTTGACGGGGCTGTAGCAGGGGTGGGACCTCGGATAGCCGCTGGTGTCGAAGTCGTCCAGGTGTTCCTTCATCTCGGCGTAGACGTCCTGGGACACGATGTCAAAGACAAAGCTGTCTGTGTCCATGTAGTCCACGGTGAGGCGGTCACCGTAGCGCTCCTTCATCTTGCGCAGGAACTCGTACATGAGCCACTTGCTCAGCTCCAGGACTGTCATGCCTACGTAGACGGGCTTGTCCAACACGATGTTGACCTTGGACAGATGCACCAGGGCCACGTCCTCCGTGTAGTACGTCCGGTCCAGGAAGTTGGATCTGGCGACGTACTTGGAAAACTTCTCCGGGGTGCACACCAGCTTCACGTTGAGGCGCTTCCGTACATTCTCGATGGTCTTGCCAAAGACCGCGTTGTTCATGAGCTTGAAGAAGTCCTGTTCAAACTTCGTTTTGGCCTTCTTCCGCAGCTCGGTGTTCATCAGGATGTACGGTTCCAACCACCGCGACTGGCGAAAGGAGATCGCCCGATGCACCGCGACCAGCTCCAATCCGTTTTGCAGCGCCTGCTGCAAGACCCTGTAGTGACAGATGTAGTGCGTCTTGTCGTCCAGGGTCGTCAACAGTTTGGGGAACTTCCCTATCGGCGGGCGCTTCGTCTCGCAGCAGTAGGGAAGGTCCTTGTGCAGGTCGTGTAGGCGCGCGGGGTAGTGGAGATCCACCTCCAAGATGTAGCCTCGATCGGCCTCCGCGTCTAGCGCCGCAATGTCCAACGCCTGTATTTCCTCACGGCTGAGCCACTCGAAGTCTCCGGTCGGCAGGCGCTGGGACATGGCCCAGCCGTAGAGGTTGTTTGCGTCCAGGTACAGGAGGAAGCGCGTGGGCTCGTCCGGGCGGTAGTCCGGGCACCTGTCGTGGTTGGCCTTGGCGTAGCGGGTGATGGCCTGAGAGATGCCTCCCCGGATCCCCTGCTCCACGAACAGGTACATGTCAAAGTCCTGCAGCGTGTCCAGCTCCACACCGCAGGTCTTGAGCATTACGTCCCAGGCGTAGGACGGTAGGGTGTAATAGTGGGCGGGGTCCAGCCCGTACTCTGCCAGCGAGGTGTCGCGGAACTGCTCAAAGACATCGGTGAGCAGGGCGATGTCGCACCGCAGGTACTTGTCGGCATAGTCCTTGAGGTTGTGACACTCAAAGGCTCGCCACACGTTGAGGGCGTGCTCGTACTCCTCGTCCTTGATGTCCTCCAGGGTCATGGAGTTCCTGAACGCCTCCTTGGGCGGCAACTCCCTGGTCCTGTACAACGTGTCGTAGGACGTAACGAAGTCGTAGGGGAACACGCCCTTCCTGCGCACCAGGTCGAACAGCCGGTCGTCGGGGAAGCGCTTCCTCGTCTCGCGCATCCTGTCCGTGGGAAGTCCCGCCGCCAGGTTGGCCAGGCTCATGGACAGGAACCTGTAGGTGTCCAGGAAGCGCACCGCGAAACTGCTCTGTCGTTGGTTGTCCCCGGGCTGACCAAAGTGGAATCGCTTGGTAAAAGCGATGTACCGCTCCTCCGTGTGGGCCAACACGTCCACGTCGCCGGGGTCGATGGCCAGCTCGCGCACTACGAAGTGGGCGTCGTAGTTGGACAGGTTGTGGAAGTAGCAGTTGATGTGTCGCTGCTCCCGGTACTTGAGGTTGCACGAGCGATGAGCGGCTCCTCGGAACTCGTAGGGCGGGGCGTGATTGTGGTCCCGCACCTTGACGTCCTGGTCCGTGAACTCCTTCCCGCAGAGGTAGCAGTGAGTCGCCGCCAGGTACTCGTCCATCTCCTGCCGGGTCAGAGAAGGGTGCAGAGCTCTCATGCTGAATAGGAACTCCCACAGCGCCAGCACGTCCATCTTCAACCTCTCCATGAAGACCTTGGACGCGTCAGCCCCGAAGTAGACGCGGGGCTCAAACTCCTCCAGGCCGAGCGAGTCCACGATCTGGTAGGCGAAGGCGTACGGGACGTGCAGTTGCAGGGGCCTCGTGCCGGGCGGCGCTTCCGCTGGGTCAACAGCGACGGGCTGCAGAGCACACTCAAAGTCCGCGTAGATGCAGAACCTCTCCCGCCTAGTGTACTCGGGGTGGGCGAAGCGGATCTGCTGCTTCTTCGACAAGTCCAGGCGAAGGGGAGCCTTGGCGGTGCAGTATCGCATGTGCTCCTCCAGACGCTCGGCACCGGACAGTTGCAGCTTGTTGGGCCGGTTGTCGAAGTAGGCGAAGCATCGCTTACACACGTGGATGGCGTGGCCGTAAGACGTCAGCTGGTGTCGCACTAGCCTACTCATGTTTGCGATGTAGGCGTAGTGACTGTCCCCGCCGGTGGTCACGTACAGCAGGTCCCGGTGATCCTCCAACTCCCGCTTGCAGATCTTCAGCGGGAACACGCGGTCCTGGAACTTTGGCGATCCGTCGGGGCGTCTCCCCACCATGGCGCGCTCGATCCCGTACACGTTGACGCTGATGGGGTTCCTCCTCTCGAAGACCTTAATGTCCTTCACGGCCACGGGGAAGCGTAGGCCGACCCAGTCGTAGCGTGCCATGACGTCCGGTGTGTACGATGCGGGCCTCTCCGGGTGTTGCACGACGAACTTGGCCAGGACGGCATACGCGAAGCACATGTCATCGACGTTTTGTACGTTGATAACGGCACGCGTCTCGCAGATGGTCCTGGGAAGCTGGACGAACCGGGCTCCGCGTTCTCCCAACGGGGTGTAGAGGTTGACGCGGATCTCCAGGTCGCGTATTCGGAGATAGCTCCACCCGCTGCCCACTAGCAGGCACTGCTCCTTCTCTTCCTCCAGCTTGTGGAAGGAAGCCGATAGGAAGTCCTCCAAGTTGGACGCGGCGGTGAGAGGCACGTTCTTTGTCTTGAAGGCCCGCAGACAGGTGGCTCCGTGAACGTTGGCGAATTCGCACTCTAGGAACATGTTCACCTTGATGTTCGGGTGTCGGGTCCTGACGTCGGCCAGCAGTTCCAGGACGCTGTCGAACAGCAGCACCAGCGCATCCTCCACGGCCAAGAAGTCCTCCATGGGCCGGGACAGGCCGAAGGTCAGGAGGCGACCGCGGAACGCCCGTTGGATGGGGCGGAACGTGGGTAGTCCGCCGCCACCCACCATCCCGTCGGGTGCCGTGCTTGGTCCGGGCTGGGGCTTGCGGCTGGGTCCGGGCTGGGGCTCGCGGCTGGGTCCAGGCTGGGGCTCGCGGCTGGGTCCGGGCTGGGGCTCGCGGCTGGGTCGGGGCTCGGGTGACAGGACGGGCAGGCGCGGCATCTCGTCCACAACGAGGTTCCTCACGACGGGGCAGTTGTGGGCCTCGTGCCGGTCCCGGTTGTAGCGCCGGGTGAAGCCTCGGTCGCAGTAGGCGCACGCGAACCTCATGCCGCGGTGGGCGCTCTCCATGTGCCGCTGGAGAAAAGCGGCCCTGTGGAAAAGGGCGCCGCAATCGGGACAGCGGACCTCGTTGGCGTGCACCAGCTGCACGTGACGCCGGAGCAGGTCCCCGCGGGAGAATCGCCGCCCGCACGCGTCGCACTCGGGCCGTGGGTCTCTGAAGGGTGGCGTTGCAGAGGAGGAGGAGGAAGTTGAAGCAGACGGGCTCGCACCGTGGACCGCTTCCATATGGTGGCGAAGATCCTCGGGACCCGCCAGGGCGACGGAGCACAACGGGCACGGATGGCCTGCGAACAGGAAAACAAGTCCTATTAGAGACCCCGATAAACACGAGGGTGAGGAACTGGCAACCTCTTTCTCATCTCAATCACCAGTTTGAGCCCAGTAAATACAAGGGTGAGGAATTGTACAGAGGCCTGGCGACCTCTTCCTCATCTCGAGCGCCAGTTTACCCGGGCCCAGTAATACAAGAGTGAGGAATCGCACAGAGACTGGCAGCCCCTTGTTTACTACTTGAATCTGTTTACTCGACTAAAGCCGTTTACTCTCTCGAAAACAAGTCATTAGTACTGGCGGTTTCTTGTTTAACATAAAAACCATGCCTGACGCTTGATCGTGAGGATGAGTGAGGAACTGTATAGAGAACTAACGACCTCTTCCTCATCACAATCGCCAGTTTACCTAGGTCCAGTAAATACAAGGGTGAGGAATTACACAGAGGCTAGCAATCCACCTATTCTTGTTTAACATAAAAACCGTACCTGGCGCTTGGTCGTGAGGAGTGAGAAGATGAACTGTGGCGAGGTGGCGTCGCAGGTTATCGCTTCGCCCGAAGCGTCTACCGCAGACGTCGCAGTTGAGATGGCGGTCGCTGTGAGCGGCTGTCGTGTGGCGAGTCAGGTTTCCGGCGTTTGCGAACACGCGGCCGCAGACCACACACATGCAGGGACCAGCCATCTACAAAAACATCGGGTATCTGTATTCCCCGTTCGCTACAAAGGCACAATTGTCGCAGCAAAAACACTTTGGTAGCGATACCCCTGGGAACGAGGCGAGTCTAACCCTTTTAATAATGTTAGATAGAAATAGATGACATGAATCGCTCGTATGACATTCCCAACACTGGTACACGTCTTTGTCTTTGTTACGCTCACACATAGCGATTTCGCTCTCGTCTGTAATTCCACTAGGCACTTGAAAGTTCGATTTAAAAGCGAAACCAAATTTTATTTCACTCAAAACGTTTTTAAAAAGGAGTGGAAGCGAGTCTATTTTGCTTTTTAAATTTGGTTCGTTAACTTTAATCGTTAGAAAACACAACTGTTCCAAGTTCATTACGGTTTCACTCATCTCCATCTGAAAAGAGACAAGGACAAGACTCAGTGTACCGAGATATGCAAAACATTAAATATTAATTTTAGCTAATAAGATTTTAGAGCATTGGTAAACTTTCTGATGAAAAAGTAAATTACATGTTACTTACGTTAACTTTTACGCGAATCCAAAGACAATGAACAGCAAGTTGTGTAGATGTATCGCAGAGACAGCACTACTTCGTCCGCACAGTAAGAGCTCCAAAGACAAACTGGTGAAACCTCTGAAGACGCGCTCATAAATAGCACTCCGGTCGGGAGGAGAAATCGGTCGTGGAAGTTTCCACTGGAACCGCTAATGGGTAAACCGACTGTGGCGGTCACGTAGGCGGAGGATGACGTCATGGCAGTTTCCTCCGAGTTGCCCTCCGAGTTGTTTACACCTTCGGTCCTACCCGTCAGTCTCCTTCTAACGGTACTGGCAAGCGGTGCACCATGTTTCATTTATTCACAATGGTTTCGGAGCCGGTAGGGTCCTATCCAGCGACAATGCCTTTCCATATACATTCTACGATATCAGAGGTGGATTCGATAGACGCGGAGGTATTTCTGCAAACGGTGTATTACTATACGAGATGCTTCCTCGGAAAATTACATGTTGAATTTTGGCTAGAAAGACCGTTGGCCCCACACAAGTGTCGGCAACTCAGGGCTGACCTGGGAGACTTTAATGTGATACCGTCACACGTCTTATGCCGCAACGCCATAGTTTGGCTCCTTCGGGAGGTTAATCCCCCGATATATGCGAGGGTTGTAGTAAACGGAGGGTAAGTGATTCCTCATCCCTCCTCTCACGCCTGTGCTGGTTTTAGTCAAGCCGGCATACAACGTGTAACGAAGTCACATCAAATTCGGTCGGCAAGCAGCCGAGATCCCATGAGGAAAACGCGTTTGAAAATTAATAGCGGGCCCGTTTAACAGTGGATTTTCAATTTTCTTTAAGCGATGGTTTTCTTAGGTCACGGCCCCACATGTGGTGAGGTTTCGTCAAAATCGGTTGGTAAACAGCTGAGATCCCATAAGGAAAACGCGGTTTTGAATTAATAGCGGCCTTGTTTAATGGTGGATCTATGGGGTTCTTACGTCATTCGCTTCCTTGGGGATAGGCCTACACTCTGAAAAAAGTCCCGTGGGAATCGGTGGATAAATAGGCTAGTTATTAATTTTCGAAAGTTTTTCCTCATGTTCAAGGTCATCACGAAAAGTGCCATTGGCGGGGGGGGGCTGACGTCACCGGGGGGGGCTGACGTCACGGGGGGGGAGCTGACGTCACGGGGGGGGCTGACGTCACGGGGGGGGGGCTGACGTCACCGGGGGGGGGGTGATTCCTCATTCCTCCTCGCACGCCTTTGCTGGTTTTGAATCGGTCTTTGCCCCCTACTAACGTTTAATAAGCTAAACCCTTAATTTCCCTGTTCACTGTAATCTCTATTATTTGTTACTCTTTGGCTTTATTTCGTCGGAAAATATCGTTGACTTTTACATATACCTATTTGCGGTTATAGAACGCTAAAAATCAATATGAATATTTATGGCTCCCTGCAGTTAATTAAATTACAAATCTTATATGGCAACCGTAAATTAAGCACATCACCAAGACCGTCTAGACGTCAAGGTCAAGGTCAGGTGCGCTATAGTTGAACTGGCTGTTAGTGGGTGAGGGTAGACTGTTCGGTGACTCACGTCCCACTTGCGACGCGCAAATACCGTGCCGTGTGCCGTTGCAGTTCATCTGATATTATTTATTGTACGCGAACAAGATCCGTAATATATAAAAAAAAGATATTTTGGAAATATTGCACACATATTTGTTTTTGTTTTTTTCAGTAACAGCATTTTTTTAAATCAAAAGGCATAAGCTTGATTTTAGGAGGATATAAATTTTAATTTTTCCAAGTTACAAGGGGGGATATATCCCCCTGATCCCCCCGTACTACGCCACTGTTTATTTGAGAAGAAGGTGAGACCTAACTATAAGGTAATGCTGATTCACATATTCAAGCATAATACTATATAACTTAGGTAATTCACTACAATCCCACTCGTTACTTAGTCGCCTCTGATCTCATAATTAGGGGTTGTTATGTACTGCATGCAGGTGATCGCATGCGCCACGGAGTTGCACTAACAAGCATTACACTGCCAGCAGTAGTGTATAACTAGCACGGCTTTATTACAGTCATAACTGAATAACGCCTTCAAGTATATGACGTTATTTCATTAAAATAAAGCTTACTATTGGTAAAATTGTTTAATTTATTTATGGTTCAGGGCTGAACCCTTTTTATGAAATTCCTAGTTATTCAAAATTTTCTAGTGGATTATCTAATGGGTCCCATGTATTTTTATTACTAGACCTTAAGTCGAATTAAAAAAGTCATAGTTTGGCGTGTTTTTTAAATGGTTGAATTTCATAGAAAACGTTTGAAAAACTAGTTAAACAGTCTTTTTAAAATACAGCAAACAAAATTTGGATGCTTAACTAACTTAAATATTGTTTTACTCAAACTGAATGATTTTATAACTCCAAATGAAAATATTACCCTTCGACCTATGCATGCACATTTTTGACCTTCCTCCAAGGATTTAAATGAGTAGTAAATGTATTTATTAAGGCTCCGGTCTACCCTGCAGAAAAGTCTGCGCCGCCGCGTGAAAATACATGGTTAAGATAGGGAAAAGGAGCGGTGCGGAGGTCCACAGGATTCCTGTTTGCGGCTATGATAATCATGTTATTAACATACTAAAAACGGGATTTGATAGAAGAAAGTTAATCATATTCATGCTCTTTTAGAATTTCTAAATAACGTTTCTGTCGTAAGTTGTTTTAGTTTGAAAAAGCTTATTTTTGGACATTGCAGATCCACCCGCGCCCCTCGTAGCGGGTCCAAAGACTTAAAACTACTGGACCGCTCGCGCCCGTGGTGAAGCGAACCAAATTTCGGTCCGGCCGCGTTCGAGGTCGCGCCGCAAATGGTGGGCTACCGCGGCAGCGCTTAGCATGGGGGATATAGGGAAAAACACGACGCGCGCTCGCTTGAATTGAATTTGCAGGCAGGGAACATTTTTTATGGTTGAATGGCCTTCTGATCCGTATTCCTGAATAGTTTCTCGAATTTTTAATACCGAAAGTAAATATATTCGACCGGGGTTAGTTGCGTAAAAATAACAAAAAGTTGGGAGTTTTGTAAAATAATCTCCTTGATTCTTTCATATTTCCAGTCATATAAATTTATGTACTATCCACTAGGCTTTAGGTGTTGTTCAATAATGATGTTTTGAAGTTTTTGGTACTGGAATGAATTTTTTATGAACAGTAATATCGTTCTTTGGACTAGTGAAACTTTGAATTTTAGCATATAAACTTTGACGTTCGCCAAAAGTTGTAGATTGTATGAAAGTTAATTGGCCTATATCATAAAATTTTGTTGATGAATGAATACCAAGACAAATGCTTTTTGATAGCAAATGTATTCTTAATAAACATTAATTACCAACATGGTTCGTTCACCCAACCACGTATAGTATTAGGAACGATTACTTAATGTTGCATTAATACAACATTTCGCTATTGAATAACAAAAAATTATCTTCAGTGTATGATAACAATTGATTATGATTTATTTAAGAGACGATACAAGTACAGTATAATAATAATGGGGTATAGTATAAATGTATCCGTAGCATTAGTCAGTTTTAAGAGTATTTTGGAAGGCATAGGATTAAATTAAATGATTTTTCTCAAAATTAATTTTTATTTACTGATTAACTGTTACATTACACATTACAGTTAAATTGTAGAATGTTGTAAGATTACTTAGCAAAATGCGACTAAAAAAAAAGTCGTATAACTATGTATTTTATCAAAAAACTAGGCCATGATGTAACACAGCATCACTGAGTTGAATTTAACAGCGCGGCACGGCGCGGCGCGGCGCGTGGCACGTCTTGGATAGAGCGCGGCGAAAAGTTTCAGCATCTTTCCAAACGAATTGTAGGCAAACCAACAACTTTACCGAAAAATGTTTCAAATAAAAGTTCTAGAGAAACTAATTATCTACAACTTTCCCGCTGGAAGTTTGTTTCTAACCTAAAAATAAAAAACTTCCTCGCTGAGTAACTTTTTCATGTCCCTCTTTAATAACACGTAAGAGTTTTTAATTATTAAAAATATTAAAAACGGTAAAATAAAACAATATTTATACTTTCGGATTCCGTAGTTCACGTACATAAAGGATATATAAATTTCATTACAATTCAAACATGGCAGTGAAGTCCAGGAGCGTGTAAACGACAGCGCGTTCAACGCCAGAAACAGCTCTGAGCACACAGTGGCCCACCATTTCTGTTCCGCACAGACCTACGCGGACCGTTTTTAGCTCACTTAGCGATCTCTCCAGTAGTTTTACCTCGATGAGCGGGTCCAACTAGTATAGCGAGCCGCTGTGACTCAGTCCGGTGTTTGTTGATCCGTCTGGCGGCTGGTGGTGGACACGTGTGGTTGGGCACAGTGCGTTGCACGACTGGAAAATACAGGCCGACCATAAAAGACTAAACATTGGGCTTATGGACGGCCTGGTTTTTTACTCGTATTGTTTTTGAAATTGTAATACTCAGTAATTGTATACTCCCCCGTGCGGCGCCGGCGTTAAACAGTTCGATTCTATCCCTGCACTTAATACGATCATGTTTGCTTTGTCGATAGTGATCAATATTTTTTAATATATCGTGCAGAGTGTGGAATAGTGGGGAATTAAATTCTACAATTTTTAATTTGTTCTGTATGTATTACGCCAAGATGATTTTTGTGGCACGTCTCCTTTATTTCTGCTCCGATTTTGACGCTTGAGGTCTCCTGTCACAAAATTGACCTTCATATTTCCTCTGTAGTCATTGTTCTCAGGAAACCACATATAAATTACTTTTACAGTTTACTGGTTCTTTATGAGCAGCTGTTATTAAAAATTATTATTCTTTTGTTTTTATTTAAACTCCATAACCCCAATGTCATTTTTTCAAGCCCAAAGTCATTTATATCAGATTAGGTTTTTTACAAAATTAGATTTTCTTGGGTATGAGGCCTAACTAGAACTTATATTTAACCCAGAAATTAGTTGATTACAACGTTTGAAAAAAAAAAATCGTTTTAGCCGTTTTTGAGATCAGAGTTGCAAGCAAGGAAACCCTTATTCATGAGAGTATAGGATAGGATGCGTAATCAATAAAATCAGTGTTAAAATCGCAGATCAATTAAAACAAGCGTTCCTTGTTAAAAAATAAGTCATGACAAGAAAATGCACGAGGAGAAGGGAGGAAGTGGCAAGTGTCGTTTTCAACCGGTCGGCGCGGCGCTAGTTGACCAGCTAATTATCACGTCTTACCCGCCGAGCCACGGCCGCGCCGCGACAGGTGCGTGCAGCGGGGAATTTATACCGGCCATATTTTAGGTGCAAACGTTCGCTCATTAAATCAACCATAAAATGGTCTTGAAAGAGCTTTAACTTCATTTAGGCATTTGTAATAGGGTGACAAATCTAATTTGATGAAGGCTTGCTCATTATCTTTCGCAGTAGCTGTGCTTCTTACCCAGGTTTTAGTTTTTTTAGTCAGATCGAACCACTCAGCTTATAAATTTCAATATTTAATGTATTTTAGCTTATTTTAATTTATAACCGATTGAACCCCCCTCCCTTCACAACGCATGAGCACACTGAATTAATAATTGGTGAAAATCGACGTTTTCTCCCTTAGTTAAGCTAGAAATTCTACAAAGAATTGACCTTTTCCAAGCAAGTAGTAGGGCTTGGATTCATAAATTATGTACGCAGTAAGCCTCTGTAATATTTATGACAGCCTCTATAATATTTTATGAACTAAGAGTGATTTGGTCGTATGACGTATGGCCACGGGAAAGACATGTTGTGAGATGTATCTTCATTTGAGAATTAATGGATAGAAGTGAAATCCAAGCACCCACCTAAACCACTGAACACTGAACGGCGGCTTGTATTTCAACTGCGATGAAGGTCATGGGAATATCGATTAGGCCCTATCATATTCCGATTACCTTTGCATTTGTGTTATCGTAGAAACATTTAAGGAACGTGAAGCGAAAAGCGAAATTAATGGTGGTATAGTGGTACAAATATCTCGTACTGTTGAATATTTATTTATGTTTAACCGTAACGAGGGTTGGAAAAGCTCAGCCAGTTGAATTCGTCTAAAGTTGAAAATATGAAATTCTCAACGCGGCTCTCCAAAATGGAAGAGATTGTTTCGCTCACCCGCCTTTCTATTAATGGGTGAATTAGATTAACCTAAACTTCTTCAATAATATCTGGACAAATTATGTACACAGTGAGCCTCTACAATAGTTCTTTATGAATTAGAGCGATAGAGACACTTTACACTAGAATTATATTCACAATCTGTCATGCAATTACAATTTTATATACCTGACAATATTACAAATTTTGTTTTTCATCCACTTTCACTGAATTCACGATGCTAAGATTATAAACACCGACAGGGTTTCTGCGGTCAGGGGAGGTCAGGTGAAGTCAGGGAAAGTCGGGGAATGGAAATTCGGTCAGGGGAAGTCAGGGAATGGAAATTCGGTCAGGGAAGGTCCAGGGGAAGTCAGGGAACCCAGAGATAACGCTTATTTTGTTACGGTATCGACCCCACGTACTAAAGATAAGAAAACAAATTGTAGCTTATAGACGATATTGATTACTATTCCACCTTAATGCTACATCACAAAATTAATTTTGTAATCTTTGTTAAGTCTCAAAATAGGTTATAATGGTCATTATCACAACAATAATAACTTCCTGTGAGGAATCATATACAATTTACATGACAATTCGGTGCTTTTATTATTCCATCTGATCCCCGATGATGAAAAAACTGAGGAAATGCTTTGCTCCAGGTTGTATACAATCTGTTGTAGCAGTATTTTTCCCAATGGTTGGCTGATGATCTAAGGATTCCTAAGGAGTTTATTCTTAACATCTTGTAATCCTCAATTATTGAGTTTTTACTGAGATCAATTTACGGTATTTAATTTTGTCTTATTAACATTTATGACACACATGATATAGAAAATAATTATTTACATATTAAATATATAATAATAACTGTGCACACGCGCTTGTTTATAAAGCGATAATGCGAAGACGTATAACGAAAGTTGGTCAGGGGAGTTTGACAGAAGGGTCAGGGAAAGTCAGGGAAAAGTCAGGGAAATAGAAAATTGAAATTCTGTGGAAACCCTGACCGAGTCTTGAGCCCGAGATTGGTCAAGCTGTCAAGCAACAAGCAACACCAACTTCAGCGAGCGGTAAAGTAAGTTAGAAAGAAAGTAAAGTAAGTAGCGAGCAATAAACGTTTTCGCTCGCTAAATATAACATTTTTCGCTCGACAGCTGTTTTACGATTTTTTAGTAATGACGCATTTTCTCGCATATTGGATATAGAATTCCGTTTACCAAAGTGTCTCTTTGATCGAGTACTTTGAATACAACCACATCTGTGAGTCGAGCAGTTGTGAGCCGCTGCTGTGACGGGAGCAACGGGAGGTTCATTACAGAACAATCGCCGCTTGATTGCCGATCAACAGACAAATGAAGCAGTAATCACTGCGCCGATGGTTACGGCAATTAAAAGGTTCGCATAAACGACTAACTACCGGCAATAACCCGACTGGCTTTCTAAGCAAACATGACTGCAGAGGGGGTCTTGTAAGTCCTTAATCATTAACTGTATACTGAATAATCGGTATTTTAATTCGTGCTGTTGCCGTAGTTTTAAATCGGCTAGATTATTGTTGATCGGGTGTTGACAACTGGATACTGAATTTTAACTCGTACACATTTTAGATCACGCTTATTGATCAGTAAAGACATTTTAGTTTTTTAATTGTTTTACAATGCGTTTTAGTTATAATACTAGATTATCCTCGAGTTATAAACATTCAAACTATTGTGGTGCCACGAATGATTATGTGGGCGGCACACAATGTGAAGACAATGGGGGTTGAATTCGAACAGCTGATTAGACAGTCGGGCCAAGAAATGTCAAGAGGTAGAATATTTTTCTACTTTGAATTTCTTCTCTGTCTACTTAGTTTGTTTTATTTAACTAAGGAGTTTCTGTGAGATGTTATTTTATTTAAACACACTTTGCATGTTAGCGAATTTCCCTTGTAGGGAAGAATTCCCCTTGTAGTTAGTGAGACCTCTGCTCGGGACCTCTAGCGCGTTTTGAGGTCCCCGATGCGAAAAACATCAGTCGTTCAAATTAGTGTTTTCTATATACATTGTTTTCTAGACCGTGGGTCCGATAACTTTCGTATAAGAGGTTCGTTCTTGATAAAATTTAGTATAAACATGTAAGGAAGCGTTCATGACTTTTTGTTCGAAAACAAGACACCCCCTACCTATCCCAAGGGGTATTTTTCATTACTGTTGGTTACAGCTAAAAAAGATGTTGTGTCTTGAATTATTTACCCTAAGGCAGTTTTATTTTCGCCGCACCTAGTTCTACGAGGTTGTATGGCGGAAAAGGTGCAAAAATCATAGCATGCGATACTCGTCGTACGGTATACGGGCGGAAACCCAGGCAACTAACTGCCGGTTTGATGGCTGGACAATGTGCTTAAAATATCCGCTAATTTAATAACTCGCGACTCGTCCGCTGCGAGCGCCAGCTGTTCGGCGTGGATACGTGGATTGGCCGGGTGAGAGAGTTGAAGGAATCCCTTAGCTCTGAGGTTCGAGAAAGTTTCATTTGTGGGAGGCTAACAACAGATATGATTTTGTTGACTTGACTGTAAACAATTTAATAGTGTTCTCCAGTCACGTAACAAGTCGCGTTTCTACCTGCTTCCTTCTTTCTTCCATAATACCATGTTAACTTTCAAAGCCGTCCTCAACAGATTATTCGAAATGGTTGATTCACGGCTAATTTAAGAAGCAAACCTAGCGATTTCAGTGACCAACATTTTTTGTATATCAAAATAATAATTACTAGTAGCCTGTCGCGGCTTCGCTCGCGATCACAACGTAATATTAAACTGACATTCCCGTATAAATATTGTGTTCCATTCCAAAGCCAACATGGCCTGCTGATGATTAACTGTGTTTACTCTATCCAGCTGATTGCTTAAAACTTATAGTTATTTCCCAATGTTAAGCTTATGGGGAAAAAACTCAACTTTAAGGGACCCCAGGGTCTCACTCACAAATTATTTCTCTATAAAAAAAGTTTCCTGCACAACTTCACGTTAGGCTTTTTCCAATGACACCAAAAACATGAAAATCGGTTCAGTAGTTTAGGAGGAGTGATTGTCACAAAAAACCTGCTCGCTTATTAAATATATACTAGTAAACCGGTCGCGGCTTCGCTCGCGATCATCATTTATAAATATTGTGTTACCGTTCCAAAGCCAACATGGCTTGCTGATTAACTGTGTTACTCTATCCAGCTGATTGCTTAAAACTTATAGTTATTTCCCAATGTTAAGCTTATGGGAAAAAACTCAACTTTAAGGGGCCCCAGGGCCGCACTCCCAAATCATTTCTTTATAAAAAAGGTTTCCTGCACAACTTCTCGTTAGGCTCTTTCCAATTACACCAAAAACATGAAAATCGGTTCAGTAGTTTAGGAGGAGTGATTGTCACAAAAAACTTGCTCACCTATTAAATAAGTATATATATATATATAGAAAGATGAATATCCTTTTCTAAAATCTGTTAAACTTGAGTAAAATATAATAGGTAGTTTCAAATATATAAAGACACGGCGAGAGATTGTATAATACAGTAAACATGTAATGAGAAGAAGTCCTAAACCTACGTAGCTTTCATCGACAATGAGAGGAGGCTATCACCATCCACGCGAGTCCGAGTCCTGTAAGCTGATCGTTGAACCACGATAACAATTTCGCTCTCACTAATGGTCCATTGTCAATAGTGAATTTCGCCTCTTTTGCGGGTGAGGTAACCCAGTGGCGTAACTGATTATTTTTTGACCCCCCGCAAAATTATATTTAGGCCCCACCCCATTTATCATAATCAGTTTCATTCACCCTATCCCTATCCATTATTCTAGATTCTGAGATAAGGTTGCATGACCCAGACGTTTCCTAACCTCCAAAAATATAACTTCAGTCAGTTCCAGCCTGCAGCATTGTATAGTTTTAGTGATTTAATAACGCCAAAAAGGTTCTAATTTAGGCTAGCTATAAAGATGTTAATAGTTTCATCACGTCAATGTAGCATAAAATACCTAAAAACTAAGTCGACAAGTGTCGAGTCAAAATGTGAAGCCAGACGTCCAGATCCAAGGTCAGCAGTTCGTTCTGTTCCTGTCCAAATATGGAAAAGGTAAAGGTATTTGGAATGGATTTATATTCAGTTTGGAGTGAAATGACCGCTATAGCGTTTACGGTTTTGGTTTCCTTGAGGGTTTGAAAAGGATCGTATCATGAGTCCCCAATTTATCATTTATCACTATCCTAATGCTGATTCACCTTCAAAAACTTTACTGACACTACTAACAACCGTTTTAAAATTGCTGTGCAAAAGTAGGATATATGTGTTAAAATAGCTCACTTAAAATTTTACTTTTAAAGTAATTGGAATTGAAGAAAATTAAAATAATAACCTTATTGCACCTTTAAAGTGTGTCATTTATTAAACGCTAATCACAACGAATGAAAGATCTACTAGGCTAAACATAAATAAATTCTTAAAGTTTATTGCTATTTTGAAAATTAAATGTAACAATTTCATCCCATTTCAAGGGCCCACCACAGCTCGGCCTCGGCCCGCGGGCCCCGCCGCTTCGGTTTGCGGGCCCCTTAGGCCTGTGGGCCCCCGCACCGCGGGCTCTGCGGCCGCGGCAGTTACGCCACTGGAGGTAGTGCTAGTTGAGACGGTATTTTTGAAAAGCACATTGCAGCAACCCACGTATAATTTCCATTACGGAGGCGAACATTGTGCAACGCAGAGCCGGAACGTTGACGTTCACATGGATTCGTCGGCTGAGTGAGTGAATCAGATGGTGACTCACCCCAAGTTCAATACCCAGACTCGCGTTGTCATCGGTGTTCGCCGGTTGTTTGTCTAGGGTAACATGCTCTGCCAGTTGCGTCAGTTGTTACCTAGCACTACTGTAGTACTAAGTGTTTTGTTTAGCGAATTTCCCCTATAGGGAAGAAGCTATTACCGTAGGTCTCATAGGAAGATTTAAAACCCTAGCCGTGGCCATAGGTCGCAATGCGATAGATTCACGTGATGCCTTAAAATGGCCACTATCGCAATACGATAGTACGGGTCGAAATTTTTGTAACGGTAAAAAAACATTAATAGTCAACTCAGAAGTGAACAATATTTATACCATTCGAAAGATCACATTCTGAACTTTCATTTTATTACATAAATGAACCGTTTACAAGTTGTATAACAATGTCACGACGATTATAATTACAATGAAATTTTGCCGCTACGCCATTCCTGCAGTCGACGCTCGGCAAATGTAAAAACACAACTACTTTAGAATTACCCTGCTCGGGTAATTTTTGTCTTAGGATGTTGCGGGTGGTACCACTGCATAGCCAAAGAGTTTAGTTTCACTGTGGTATTGATTTTTAGAACGAAATATTGATTGCACAACAGTTACGATTTTATGAACACAGCTGTTTTCTGACTTTTTAACAGTTGGCCAACAGATGTAATACGGTAGTTTGGAAAATACGAATTACATCCAGTGCAAGTTATAAATACTAGTCATATAATATTTCATTTTGAAGAGGAAGAAATTTAGCTTTTGACATTGGCAGCCTTGCGCATCATCTTTTCCGCCTGCGCTGTGGAAGACGAAGGAAATGCGTCACTCTTCTGACATCTAATGCGTAGAAGTCGCCATCACATGATTTTGTCGCCGTGCTATGTGAGTTCGCGCTCGCTTGTTATCCGCGAATTATTGCTAAATCCTGTATTATTTCGGAGTGTTAGTGTTCGTGAAGTGTGTGTGTGTATATAACAGTAATCTTTATGCATTTTATTATGCATAAATATTACTGAAGTGTGTGAAATATTGTTTGTAAAAAAACATTGTTTTTCGTACAATGTCACGAATATACGAGTGCGATATAAACCAACAGGATAACATAATAATGGGACGGGGGTGAGTAATTATATTTATTTTTATTACTTTTACAATTGTAAGGTAGAATGTATTTCATTATTGAGTAGGCCTAATATAAAAAATAACAATTTTGTAATTTTTCCTATATGGTGACCGGACCTACAATCACACGTTATCTCTTATATAATATGCCACTACCCTGTGTATATGTATATTTCTATATTTTATTGTTTCTAAATACCTGCATGAATAATATATAGATATAATATACTAAATGTATATATATAGTATTTGGAGGAATAAATTTCTAAAAAAAGTTATATACTAAATACCGTAGAATTTTTTTCCGAATACCCTAAAATTTCCAAAATTCATCTAATCATAAGTGATAACAATTTTTTACCTTCAACTTTATGACTTTTTTACATTTCTTATTTCATTATCTTTACAATCATATACCTACATATTATTATTAGCATATAAATATTTATATTACCTTTTTACAGTACTAACACTGTACAATTTTCAAATTTTGCGGTTTTCCGTATATACTTACATAATACTTACAAATAAAATTCTTTCCCCAACATATTATACATTTCTATGTAGGGAATTGAATGTCCTACTAAATGTATATATAGTATTTGGAGATATAAATTTCTAAAAAAAGTTATATACTAAATACCGTAGAATTTTGTTTTTTCCGAATACCCTAAAATTTCCAAAATTCATCTAATCATAAGTGATAAAAATTTTTTACCATCAACTTTATGACTTTTTTACATTTCTTATTTCATTATCTTTACAAATATATACATATTATTATTAGCATATACATATTTACATTACCTATTTACAGTACTAACTAACACTGTACAATTTTCACATTTTGCGGTTTTCCGTATATACTTACATAATACTTACAAATACAATTTTTCCCCAACATATTATACATTTCTATGTAGGGAATTCAATTGTCTACAAAATCTATATAATGAATTTTCCATAAAAAATCTGACAAAAAAGTTTTACCGAGGCTGCTTTTGAAATTTCAAAAAAAATTTCAATATTTTTTTATTTTTTTTATACTTTGCTGAAAAAACTACCTCTTAGATCTTTTCTATTTTACTATTTTCAGATACCCCTGTTCTTTCTGAACAAAAATAATATGTGGTTGGCTATGTTTAGTTCTCATTTCAATGTTATACGAATTTTCAAAAAAAGGTCTGCAAAATCGCCAAAATTGGTTGGCCATTCTACAGTTTTTGGCTGGCCACTGCTAGGGTTAAGCCCGAGACCATGATAAATTTTTGTTTGGGGTCCCCAGGTGCCAAAAACATTATTCGTTCATTTGTATATATATGTCCGTGAATGCGATAACTTGAGTAAAACGTCCGATTTCGGTAAAATTTGGCTCAAATGTGTAAAGTGACATCATTGAAATACTATAGTCAATGGTGACATTCATGACTTTAAGTTAGAAAACCAGAAAATCGGACCATGGGAAAGGGGGGTTTATGGGATTTCAAAATTTCCCAAAAATCAGTTTTTTTGCACTTTTCATCCTGAAATTGTTAAAACACACAATTTTTGATTTGACCCTTTTATAGAGCGTAAAAAACAAGTAATATAGTATTTTTAATCATTAACCTAGGTTAAGTGGTTGCGGAGAAAATCCAAAAACGTGTTAATAAAATCTTCCATGTTAATCTTATGGGAAAATGGTTTTTAGCTTTTACTCAATTAATTTTACTGTAAACTTCATATTTGCTTTTACCAATCAGTTTAGCTCTACAAAAAAATCATTTTGGTGTTTAAATTGTGATTTTACGTTCAACCGTTGCCGAGATATTCAAAGTGCTAAACACAGTACGTTGTCCAATGTTATCCTTATGGAGAATATTTAAAATTTGATATCTCGATTATTTATGAACGTATATTGATGAAAATTGGAATGTGGCTTCACCTAGTACTGGTATATTGATATTTGCACAAACAATAGATTTTTGTTGATTATCTCCGTAGCAACAAACCTGCATACTCAGCCATAATGTTATTCTTATGGAGAACAAGTAAAGTTTTATATCTCCCTAAATTATGAACATAAATTATTAAAACTTGGTCTGTAGCTTCACCTGCTTGAGTTATATTGATAATTGCTTAATACACATTTCTTATCTTTCTCGTTGCAGCAAACTTGCGTACTCAGCCCTAAAGTTAGTCTAATGGAGAATAAATAAAATGGTATATATCACTTATTTATTTATGTAATTTTATGACACTTGGTAAGGGGCTTTTTGTAGTAGTAATAAATATATGCATGCATTGGAAATTCGCTGAGTACGCAGGTTTGCTGCGACGGGGTATTTCAAATTTTGAGGATCTTACAAAATTATTTTAAACTTAGTTAAGAATGCAGCTGGTGTCAAGTATTTTAAAAGGTAATGCAAAGGCAAGCTAATAAACAACTCGTAGGCCTATCTCAATCAGGATGAACTGTGGATACCGCTACCTAGCATTTGTTAGTAGTCGGTAATCAATACTGTAATGTACATCATCATTGGTAATCGGTACTGGGAAATAATCTTAAGAGTGGGCTCCAGTCACGAAACATTTGGCGTTTTCCTTCTTCCCCATAAGGCCAATATTCACTTTCAAAGCCTGTCCCTCCTCAATGGATAACCCGAAATCGTTGATTTATGGCTCATTTTAAAGAGCAACAACACACTTAACTATTTCACTGAGCAAAATGTTTATACCACAAATAATAATTGTTGTTCAATACAATTCCAAAATATTCGTTGTTTACGATTTTTTCTATTGGTGAACTATTTATTTTTTCTGCTCACTGAAATCGTAAGGTTTTATTATTGAATTTACTAGGGAAGTGAACTATTAGCATGACCCACACGGTGAAACTTAAGCCCGGAACCACCATAGAAGTTCCTAACGTGACCCCCTGAACACGTTTTGGGGGTTCGTTCAAAATAATATATACACTCGAAATTTGAAAGAATAACCCCCAAAAAAGGGTTTAGAGTTTTCCAATTGTTTTTCCCAACGAACTTGTCCAACAGATTATAGAAAGGAACGTCCCTACCAAATTGGAAGTAAATCGGACAAAAAATGCGACCGCTAGAGTGCATACAAATATATATATTTGTCCGATTTACTTCCAATTTGGTAGGGACGTTCCTTTCTATAATCTGTTGGACAAGTTCGTTGGGAAAAACAATTGGAAAACTCTAAACCCTTTTTTGGGGGTTATTCTTTCAAATTTCGAGTTTTTGGGCCTAAGAAGAAAAGAAAAGCCCTGGACGTAAAATTAATGCATGTATTAAGATGGGAATTAGGGAAGCGAAAGTTTTAAGCCCTGTCTCGTCATTCTGGCATAAATATTTACCGAGTTATTAAAGGAAATGTATATCGGCTAAACACAGTACGTTGTCTTATGGGTTTTTTTTTTTTCATTAGAAAAGCATTTTATTCATTTGTTGGTGTATTTGTATCATCCCCAGCTACTTTAAAGCCTGACTGGACCTTCTCCCAACATTATAATGCGCAAAATTGTATTCCTAGCATTGCAGGTAAATGAAACCAGAGCATCAGAACAGCCAAAAAATCAATGTTTCCAGATTTCAATAAAATTTGAATAAATGTATGTTTTTCACTGGTTTTGAGTTTTAAAAGTTTTGTATGTGGAAATTCACTTCCCTCACGTCAGCGTGCTGCGTGCGAACTCGTTTGCTCTTTAAAATGATCCTAATCAACTGTTACTATATAGTCAGTGACAATTCGTTGAGGAGAGACGGGCTTTAACGTTTATTATTGATCTTATGGGGGAAGCAAGTTGATACACCAAGTGCCTATTATAGTGTTTTATAGTTTCAAGTACTTAGGGTAAATATGAATAATTTTGTGTAAAACAGCCAGTTTCTGGCATTCGAAATGGTAAGATAATGTTAGCGAAAATCTTATTAGTGCATTGCAATCAGGGGGTATTAGCGGATACAGCTATAGTAGTAAAATCGTCGGCACTTTGTACGTTGCAGTCGGCACTGGACAATTACAGTTTACTTATGATTCTGTTTCAGAGAACTAAGAGATAACGTCAGCACAACTTATTCTGTTTCAGAGAACTAAGAGATAACGTCAGCACAACTTCTGAAATACATCAATTATATGTAAAGAAAAATATTGTTACGAACTTAAAACAAACTTAAAGGAACCTTTATCCTCCGTAGAAACGTCCTAAATGGTAAAACATATTGTCTATGTATATATATATATATATATATATATATATATATATATATATATATATATATATATATTTAATTCCGTAAGCGAATTGTTCCCCACGAAATATCTCGAGCTAGGAAGAAGTTAAGTTAGGTTATGGCGATTCATTTTAAAGCTTGAGGGCCAAGGACGGTGGGAAAATATCAGAAATGTCAAAAATTCCGTGGGCTACGCCCCACTGGACTTCAAAGATCCAATAATTTTCTTATGGAAATATCACTACAGTTTTTTGATTAATAAGCAAAATGAACTAATGATCAGCTGTGATTATCCACTTACACAGAAACCATATGTTAGTGGATATAGCCCCTGTAAGCCACTAGTTCATGTTTTAAATGTTAAAACATAATTAAGTTGTAAGTAGTTAATAGTACGTATCTGTTTGAATTTGCATCGTTATTGTAACACAAGGCGGAGCAATTAATTGGGCTGCATCTCGTCGCTTAGTAGTCCTACAGGCGGTGGAGTCCCACCTCATATTGTCCCTCCGGGAGTGGAGGAACAAAGACAGACACTTGTCTCGTGCGAGAGTGAGATGACACCGACCACCGACCTGTTACGTTCATTAGCATACATTGAGTCACAACGGCGGCATAGCATAGCGTAGTCTCCCCGTCTGGCGCGGCTGATGCTGACGCCCCGTCTACCTTGTTTAAAGAAGCAGAGTGGAAGAGTGGGCTCCAGTCATGAAACAATTTTCGTTTCTACCTGCTTCCCTTAAACCAATGTTAACTTTTAAAGCCCGTCCTTGATCATCAGATTATCCGAAATAGTTGATTTATGGCTCATTTTTAGGAGAAAAAATATACCTAGCGGTTTCAGTGAGCGGAATTAGTATAACAAATAATAATTGTCAAAATTAAAACATTCAATATTTGCGATTTTTGTCCTAGGTTAACTATTTGTATATAAACATTCTGCCCACTGAAATAGCTGCCTATACTTTTGCCATATAATGAGCATAAATCAACAATGTCGGGTAATCCGATAAGGAGGGACGAGATTTTGAAGTTAACATTGGTCTTATGGGAGACCGGAGAAACAGGTATATAAGCTAGTGTTGCCAGCTTCTCGTTTGGCCAAAACCGGACATGAGCCCCACTAGGGAATACTCCCCAGTAGAGCGGGGGGTCGGAGACGGGGGGTCCCCCGGAAAATTTCTTAGAATTTTATCCTAAAATAATACCTAAAGTAGAATGTGTAATAGATTTAAATGTATATTAAATTAAATTTGTGATTTGTAATAACAATTGTATACTAGTGTTAAAAGCGTTGCCCTTAAATTTAAACATAAACGGCAGGTGTATAAAATCTATAAACTAATTTTTGTATTAACTAAAATAGAAGAATAACCTTTAATTTTAAGCTTTATAAACTAACGTAAAATAGCAGGTAAATAAAAATAATAACCATTATTGATGGTTTTATGTTTACACGAAATTACCCTAAATATTAATCTAAACTCCGTCAGAATCGACTGGAATCTATATTAATTTTTAACTGTAACATATTTCTTATCATCAAAACCGGACATTTGCCATCCGGTTGGACGATCCAACCGGGCTCCGGAAATATAAGAGTAACACCGAACTGTCCGGGCGAAAACCGGACGGTTGGAACACTAGTTAGTATAAGTAGAGGACTGGAACCCTGTTAATTTATTTTTTTTATAAATTTGCCTAGGTATTAATTAATTTAGGTGTTTGTTATTGATCGCGGATGAAATAAATAATAGCATTCAGATACTCTATATCGTGTGGTGACATTCTAAGCCTTAAGATGTGCAGTGTTTATTTATCGCTCGTTAAACTTTGCATCCGATTTAATTTCAAGGGATTAAAGTTAAAAATTGTTTGCCCGTGATGAAATTTCTTTCCCTTTGCCATAGAAACCCTAATAGACCATTTCATAGTTTTTAAAAATTACTGATTTTTAGATCTCTTGTTTTTATCATTATCACAATGAACTACATGTAAACAAAATAAAGCATTTTTTTGTTTGCTTTGGATCTAATTTTAACATTGTCACTCTATTATGTTCTTTACCTAACAGATGTGTTAACTATAACGCATTGTACGAAGCACAATAATTCAAATGAAAGTCACATGTAAGCAATAAAAGGTATTTACGATAGAGATCTGATGAATGAGGTAATTAAGATGGAACTCACTGATAGTGTTGTTGTTGTATAACGGGTCTGGCGGGAAAATAAGGCGACGTTTTCACACGGTTTGGCGGGAAACGTGGCGGAAACATGACCTCACTTTCCGTTCTGGGGGGGTGGGGAGGGTTGATGAGGACATGTTTGAAGTGTTTCTACGAACAACGACATACGAGTGTATCGAATTGAAGAATTCAAACAAATACTGTAGTGTAGTATTAGTTGTTAATACAGTAACACCTAACATTGTGCTTGACCAGTGTTATTTAAGTTGTAACAAAGTAATAAATTATAAAAGATCTATTTTGTAAACACTTGGTCGCAGGTATCCCTTGCTCACCTCACTTTAAAGATTTAATAAACTGGGGTACAGTACCACAGACATACCTACGATATATTACTGAATGAAAATGTCGACCGATTACAAATATATCGATTTGAATTCGGTTGACGTACGATGTTTGTAATCGATTTTATAATAATGAAATGAAAAAAAAATCATATCGCTTTGTTATGATCCATCTGATCCGATATTGAGCTTTTTACGATGTAATTTTTCATATGTACTATGAAAGTCGAATTTAATTGTACAAACAGTAAACGAGATCGCACGCAGCGTGCTGACGTGAGGGATGTGAATTTCCGCATTAAAACCTTAATAAGATAAAATAAAGGGTTTAAACCAACACTGGTTACATTTTTTTTTTAAATTGAAAAATTTTAATTTTTGGCTGTTTTGGTGATCCTGGTTATATTTAAATTCACTAATAGGATGCCAATGTTGTATATTATAAAGTTAGAAGTAGGTTTTGTCGGGATAATAAGTTGGTATAGGGGGATGGGGGTGATAAAACGATATTAAGATTTAAAAAAATCCCCTTAAGATAACGTACTGTATTTTGACAACTAACATTTTCTTTAATAATTTGGTAATTACTTGTGCTAGAATGATGAGGGAGGGCTTACAATTTTTAGCTTTTTACGTGCAATACGTTAATGTGCAATAAGTTTACATTTGGGGCTTTTCTGACCCTTTTTGGGCCCAAAAACTCAAAATTTTGAAAACTTAAAATCCCCAAAAAAGGGGGTTAGAGTTTTCCTATTGTTTAGCCCAACGAACTTGTCCAACCGATTTTTAAAAGGAATGTCTCTACCAAATTTGAATTAAATCGGAAAAAATTGCGACCGCTATAGTGCGAACACACACACACACACACACACACTTTATATATATAAAGTTTTTAGATACCCATCAAAAAGTGTTCAGGGGGTCACGAGTAGTTAGGGCGGCCACCTTGGCCCCAACATGGAGTCTTATGGAGAATAGATTAACATGGACTCTTATGGAGAATAGATTAACATGGACTCTTATGGGGGAATAGAATAACATGTACTCTTATGGAGGATAGAATTGGGGTGTAATTGCTACCCTCTGCAGCTCTTCTGCTACCCTCTTTGGCAACTATCTATTTCTTGCATCCCTTTATGGTTAATTATTTAACCCTCGTTTCCTTCTCTTGTTAATCATCTAACCTTCTGTGGTAATTATTTAACCCTCGTGTCCTTCTACATATTTAACCCTCGTGTCCTTCTGTTGTTAATCATCTAGCCTTCTGTGGTAATTATTTATCCCTCGTGTCCTTCTGTTGTAAACCATCTAGCCTTCTATGGTAATTATTTGACCTACGCTTACTTCTACATATTTGACTCTCGTGCCCTTCTATACATCTAACCTCTACATCCTTCATTCCCTTCTGTGTATCTAATCTCACTTCCTTCTGCGTATCTAACCACAACATTCGCAACAAGTCTCTGTCAGCAAACTCGTTGTAACTAGTTAAAATACAGCTCTGTAATTGGTTATAATAAAAATGCATTCTATTGGTTGTAATTAGCGTTCTGTGCCCTGATTGGTCGATACTTTTAGCGCTCTTTATTCTCAAGCGTTAACTTCACTCTATCCCTTGCATTTGTGCTGGTCAGAGGTCCTTGCGATACTCCGTTCGTTGATTTTGCACCTGGCAAATATAATTATTACATTTGATTATAATGATTTTAGTTTTCTTGTATTGTAGTAATTTCAATTCTCATGTATTGTAGTAATCTTGCGTGTTTAGTGACATGGCTAGAGTAGTGTTGTATTTAATTGTTTTACCTGACTAACATATCCTTGCACCATTAATCTCACTCTCTAGTCTTGTTCTTGGTTAGAGTATTGTTTGCTACCTCTATTACCTTCATCATAACTTGTAGCTCTGCTTTGACTTGTGTAGTTTGTGTGTTAGTGTTTTTTGACTTGTGTAGTTATACATATGAACAATGCTCTCCTACATACTATATACCTCTAAACATAGACTCTACTACCTCATTCTGCTTCAGTCGTCACACTGATCAGACGTGTTTTATGCTGCTTCTGCGTAATTGTTCTCTTGCACAAATTATTATTATTGTCTTGTTGATTCTGCGCTATTAATTCAGTTATATCGGTGTGAGCTTGACTCTGGCTGGTGTATTTGATCTTTTAAGCGTTAGCACAGTTTAGCTTGTTTTCAGTATTTAATTCTCTGTTAAAGGATGGAAGTTTCTAAAAAGAGCTCTCAAAGCCCAGTAAATGTAATTGGAACCTCTGAAACCTATGTTAAACACTTCAGGTTGTACGGGTTGGAAACTGTTTTCAAATTCACTAAACCGCCAAGAGGTATCTCTGAGTTTGATTGGATTCGTAAAGGTTTTAATCAAATTGTTGAAAAGGCTAAAGCCAACGCTGTACCCACTGATTATCTTGGGTTTAAAATGCAATCGATAAGTTTAAAAAGTGCTGAACCGGGGTACGTAGCTTTGAGACCTGTCTCTGAAGTTAGCGGTGATGTTCTCTGGGATATTTTTGGAGGCATAATTCAAAGTAACTCTGAATCTTTAACCTCTAGCGACACTTTTAGAATTGACGTTACGAGGGTAAATGTCCCCGTAGGTAAAGGGAGAGTACATCCAGAGATGTACAACACTTTTGACGAGGAATGTAAAGCTAGGAAGGGTATTGTAGTAATTAATAATAAAGACAATTTATGTCTGGCTAGAGCATTGGTAGTAGGCAAAGCACTTGCTAAACATGATCCTCAGTATAAAGCAATACGTCAGGACAAGGGTAAAAGACAAACATTCAGAGCTAATAAGCTCATAGCAAAAGCCCGTGTAGAAATGCCGGAGGAAGGTGCCGGCATCCCCGAGCTTGAAAAATTCCAGTCACATCTTAAGAAATACAGAATAACAGTCTACAGTTACGATAGAAAAGGTCGGGATATTTACTTTGAGGGAGGTAATGAAGACGCTAAATTTAAAATTAACTTGCTCTTTCACAACGGGCATTACAATGTAATTACAAACTTAACTGCTGCTTTCGTATGTCATTATTTCTGTGAAGCCTGTCATATTCCCTACAATAACAAGGGTGAGCATCGATGCTCTAACATCTGCCCGTCTTGCCATTCTATCTCTCCGCCCTGTAAACTTGAACACGGAGGCATCACATGCCGTCTTTGCAACCGCTTCTTCAAAAATGAGCGGTGTTTAATAGCCCATCAAGGGCAAGTTTGTAAATCTATAAAGTTCTGCCGCGAATGTAACAAAATGATATATCCAGGAAAACGTAAGACAGCTCACGTATGCGGAGAAGTTTACTGTAACCCCTGCGAAGCGTTCAAAGACCCCGCGCATCAGTGTTTCATAAAGGTAGATAGGAAAATTCCGAAAGACCGAGATTTTCTTTTCATATTTTTTGACTTTGAAACGAGGCAGGATGAGTCTCTTCCCTCAGATCCTGATAAAAAATTGCATAAAGTTAACCTGTGCGTCTCGCAACAATACTGTTTTAAATGTGTTAATGAGGGTGAGTGTGAAACCTGTTCTGAGAGGCAAAGAGTCTTTGAAAAAGAACCAGTAAAACAATTCATGGACTATGTAATGGGAATTCGAAAGAAATTTAAAGATATTTGTGTGATTGCTCACAACGGGCAGGGTTTTGATTTTCAATTCATTCTACAGTACATCATGGAAGAAACTAAATTTACACCAAAAATAACTCCTCGGGGAACTAAAGCTATTTTGATTGAAGTAGCCAACGTAAGGTTTGTTGACTCACTTAGTTATTTTCCTATGGCCCTCGCAGCGCTCCCTAAAGCTTTTGATCTGCCTCCCGAGAAAAAGAAAGGTTATTTCCCGCATCTTTTTAACACTGTGGCAAACCAAAATTATGTAGGCCCGATACCCGACAAAAAGTATTACTGCCCGGAATCAATGTTTGAGAAACCTCACGAAGCTTTCGAGATTTGGTACGACGAGCAAGTGGCGAGTAACTACGTGTTTGATTTTAAAAAAGAAATCTTGGAGTACTGTATCTCTGACGTGGAAATCCTAGCTCAAGCGTGTATAAAATTTAGAGCCTTGCTTCTTGAACAATGTAACGTAGACCCATTTCTCGAGGCCGTAACTATTGCTAGCGCCTGTAACTTAGCTTTTCGGCGTAACTTTCTAAAACCAAACACAATAGGTTTGATTCCCAAAAACGGGTACAGACTGACTGACAATCAGTCAGCCGTTGCTTTACAATGGTTAGCATGGGAGGAGGAGAAACGAGGGTTGGGGATTCAACACGCGGGCCGGGGTAAAGAAGTAAAAATTAAAGGAATGAAAGTTGATGGGTTTGACGGGGAACGGATTTACGAGTTTCACGGGTGTTACTGGCACGGTTGCCCGAAATGTTATCAATACAGCAGAGAAGAACCTCTGCCGGAGGATCCTTCAGACAGCTTGCATCTCCGTTACGAGAGAACCAAGTCCAAAATGGCAAAATTTAATAACTATGAGGTTGTAGAGATGTGGGAATGTAAATTTAATAAATTGAAGAAAGATAATAAACTAAATCACTTGAACCAACTGTCCATTCTAAACACACTTCCACTCAATCCTAGAGATTCCTTTTTTGGAGGCAGGACAGGCAATACTAAAACATATCATAAATGTGAAGAGGGAGAAACGATACAGTATGTTGATGTTTGCTCCCTTTATCCGTTTGTGAATAAATATTGTAAGTATCCCGTGGGTCATCCTACTATTTATGTTGGAAATGAGTGCCGAGAGAGAGGTCTTGAAGTAGAGGGATTATTGAAATGTAAGATTCTACCTCCTTACAACTTGTATCACCCCGTACTCCCCGCTAAAATGAATAATAAATTAATGTTTGTGTTGTGTAGAACTTGCGGGGAGACTTTAAACCAAGGGGAATGTTTTCATGAGAGTGAGGAAAGGGCAATGGTAGGAACATGGACTATGGATGAAATTAGGAAAGCTGTAGAAAAGGGCTATGTGATTTTGGACATGTATGAGTTGTGGGAGTACGAGGTAGCCACTTATGAAAATGGAGGTTTGTTTACAGATTTCATTAATAAATTCTTGAAAGTAAAGCAGGAAGCCTCAGGCTATCCCGCCTGGTGTATGACAGAGGAGGATAAAGAAAAGTATGTTTATGATTTCTTTAAGCGTGAGGGTATTCAAATGGAGAAAGATAAAATTTGTAAAAACGGGGGACTTAGATCAGTAGCCAAATTAATGTTAAATTCATTCTGGGGCAAGTTTGGTCAAAGAGAAAACATGACAAAAACTTCAATCGTCAGAGACTCTAAAGAATTATTCAAGTTGGTAACTCAACCAGAAGTAAATGTAAAGTATGCTGAAGTAATAAACCAAGAAGTTTTGCTAGTTAATTGGCAGAATGTTGATGAAGCTAGTGAGGCTCTAAAAACTGTAAATGTTGTAATTGCAGCCTACACTACAGCTCACGCGAGACTTAAACTTTATGAACATCTAGATTCTCTTGGAGGGCAGGTCTTGTATTATGATACAGATTCGTGTATTTATTTATACCGTAATGGGTTGTATAAGGTTCCTACGGGGGATTACCTCGGGGAAATGACGGATGAATTGGCAGATGAGTACGGGCCCGGCTCTTATATTGTAGAGTTTGTTTCTGGGGGACCAAAGACCTACGCTTACCTTGTCTGGTCAACCAAAAAGCAAAAGTTAGAATCTGTGTGTAAAATCAAGGGTCTAACATTAAACATGAAAACCTCCGAAACGTTAAACTTTGAAGCTCTAAAAAAGATGGTACTAAACGAAGCTGCTGAAATA
The DNA here is from genome assembly GCA_963675035.1 of Allygus modestus. Lineage (NCBI taxonomy): Eukaryota > Metazoa > Arthropoda > Insecta > Hemiptera > Cicadellidae > Allygus > Allygus modestus. The sequence goes on along the minus strand of OY776114.1, from coordinate 71,393,835 downwards.
CTAGAAATTGAAGAGAATAGAATCAGGAGAACAAAGACACGAGAAGTTGTTACAGTAAGTGAAATTAAAAAGTTTAGAATTACAGGACCCAAGAGAAAATTTAATGATGATCACGACACGTTGCCTTTCGGCTTTAAAAAACAAAAACTAATGGAACCATCACACGGGTACTAAGCGTATATACCTCTAAACATCAGCTCTGTTACCTCATTCTGTTCTGAGACACGGTACTGAACGGACGTGTCTGTGTCTTACCCTGTTTTGTCTCTTCTTGTAGAATGTCTGCTGAACATAATACATCCGCTAACCAACAGGTTTTTCTTCAACTTATACACAAAAAGAGGTTAAATGAAAATGCAAAATTTAATATTACACGCTCAGAGTTTAAGTTCTTACTTACAGGTTCAATAAATGCACGGGAATGGCCTTTGGTGTTTTCGGAGTATATAGTAGATAAAATAACGGAGAACTCCTCATCAAACACCTACATCGGAGTATCAATAAAGCACACAGGTGCATCAGGAGACATACCTTACATGCCATTAGCTAATCTAACACCGACAGTTTTTGATGATCACTTTGAAGAAATGTTTTGTAACGTTGAGAAACTATCTGGGGTTTTAAATCTTGAAGTATCACTTGTCTATATTCCTAGTTGCTACCGTCGATAAAGACGACACTTTTCCCTACGGAGCAGTGTTACTTTTGTACATACTTCTTGTGACTAGTACAGTTACATCATTCTACTCTGAGTTACGGTACTGATCAGACGTGCTTCTGCGCTGTTTTGTCTGTAAAAACGTAATTGTGACATGGCTGCTAAATACTATACATTTAATAACAAACCGGTATTGGTTCTGTTTGATAATGAAGGAAAGCCATGGTTTAAAGCTAAAGATGTAGCATCTGCTCTTAAGCATGTTAATTGCTGTAGTGCAATTCAGAACCATGTAGATGACAATGATAAATTAACTGTTGGAAGTTTTTCTGAGGCCCAAAAACAGGGTGTTGGACCGATTGAGAAAACAACTGTTTTCATAAACGAAGCCGGATTATGTTCTTTAATGTTAAAGTCGGCTACATCCGAAGCAAGACTGTTAGTAAGAAGTCTGCTGCCGGAGAAGTTTTACCTTACTTACACAAATATGAAAGATGAAATTTCACTTTAAATGTTAGTTTTTAAATCACAAGTTCCCACTGTATGAGTGTATGTGTGAATTAAGGTCACTGGCGTGGGTGACGAAAAACCCCGTAAACCTGAATGAGAAGACTTAGTAGATTGAGGAGTCTGGCCAACTCCCAGACTGCTCTTTTGAACGGGTATGTGTGAATGTGTGATGAAGGATCTAGTAGATTGAGGCGTCTGGCTAACACCCAGACTACTCCTTCGAACGAGCCGGTGTGAATGTGTGATGAAGGATCTAGTAGATTGAGGCGCCTGGCCAACACCCAGGCTACTCCTTTGAACGAGCCGGTGTGAATGAAGGATTTGTACATTGAGAAGCCTGGCCAATACCCAGGCTACTCCTTGGAACAATCCGGTGGGACTTGTAAAAAAAAAAGTAAATAAATATAAAGCAAATAAAAAAAACTCTATCCTTTCGTTTGCTAAAAGGGAGAGGACTTTTATTTTGTACTGGGCGTCAACCAGGTAATCTGGATTGGCTCACGCACGAAATAAAGGTTGAACCTGGGTGCTCACGCACGAATGGTCTCAAACCCCATTCAAGCAAACATACACTTACCGAGGGTTTATCACAGAATACCCGGAGATTTACATGGTAGCTGTGGAGACTCAATGGATCGAGGTTGGAAACACTGATCACAGGAGAACATCTGACTTGGAAACATTTGACCGGAGATAGATATTTGTCCCCGGTGGACAGTTTTCAGCGGACTTGGAGGTATTTTATAGCTTAAGGTTTCCATCAAAGAAAAACATACCCCAGTAAATAGTTTTAGCGGACCCGGTATTGTTTGACCGAGAAATTTAAAATGTTTGGGCAAAGTTAAATTTAGCCCCCGGTAAACAGTTTTAGCGGACTCGGTATTGTTTGGCCGAGAAATTTAAAAAGTTTGGGCAAAGTTAAATGCAGCCCTGGTAGAGTATTTTCAGTAAATTGTGACAGAATTGACGATACGTTAGATCGTCAGAGTACCTTACGGTCCCCGGCAGACAGTTTTAACGAACTTGAACATATTCAACCGAGAAAATACACAATCAACCTGCAGAACTACCCGGACTCAGACAAAAATAACAAACTCAGAGTGAAATACTGTATAATTTCTGTCCTTCTAAAGAATGCATTTTATGTTTGCTATCTTTTAATATGTACCCATGGTGTATCATTTGTGGCAAACTCCACGATGTTGGTGTTGGTTACAATATTTGACTTGTGAATGCAGTAAAATTATTTATTGATTCTGTTTGTTGGTATATCGTAACAGTGTTTTTAAAGCAACCAACTACAAAAAAAAAGACAACTTTGTATTTGTTTTAACTTTACAAAATACAATACCATCACCAGCCTATTCTGCCTTAATTTAAATTCATAAACACTGGACCCTCCAGATCTAACACTTAGAATCATGATAATTGAGTTGGGACCCAAGATGGGTCCCAGCTACTAACTACTTCAACTATAATGTTATCAAAGGGAGGCGTCTCGCCTCCCTTGGGTGTCGGTATAGCTTTTATTTTCTGCTAGTGTTTACAAGTCTTTTCTAGCTACTGTAACAGAGGTTTCTAAACAGTTAAATGCAAAGAATGCTGCCAAAAGTAATACAAATTGAACAAACCTGCTAAAATAAGCATAAAGTTCAAAATTTTCCTTGATGTATTACTTTACAGACCCTACCCATACTAAACAGCTAAAAAACTCCAAGTGTTGTTCGTTCATACAGCTGAATACCAACCAGAAACTTGACATTTTAATTCAGAACATTATTATACACCACTTGACATTCTAATGTAGAATTGCAATGTTTGATTAGTAAATTTAGTAAGATTATACAGTATATTTATTCTGTTTGCTGGTATATTGTAATAGTGTTTTCAAGCAACTAACTACAAAAAAAACACACATATGAACTCTAAAGTGTTTAATCTCTTTATTTGTTTAACTTTACAAAATACCTTACTGTCACCTGCCTCTTCTGCATTAGTTTAAATTAAAAAACTGTGGACCCTCAAGGTCCAACACTTAGAATCTTTATCTGGTGTAATGTTATGAGCGTCTCGCCTCTCTTGGGTGTCGGTATAGCTTTTCTGTTAGTGTTTACAAGTCTTTTCTAGCTACTGTGTCTAGAGGTTTCTAAACAGTTCAATGCATATTAAAAATTAGTCCTACTATCATAAATTCCAAATATTCCTCAACATCTTATTTTACAGATCCTAACCATACTAAACAGCTAAAAAACTCCAAGTGTTGTTCTTTCATACAACTGAACACAAAGCAAAAACTTGACATTTTAATTCAGAACCTACACAATAGCAAAAAAAAACTATCTGCTCATAATGTTAAAACCTCAGTTGTAACGTACTAATAATCTAATAAAAGCAGAAACATACCCCGAAATAAAAACTAAAGATCAGATTGAGCTTGATGAACCCAACGGCTATAATACTAAACTACAACAACACCTAAACAACGGCTAAAAATCAACACGCCTGAACAATAATTACTTTAATTGTAAAAGCTACAACTCTGTAAATATACTCTCCAAAGGGGGATCTATCGATAAACCCCCCTTGATCTTCAGTACTTTCAACACCTTCATTGGTTTATATTCTCGTTGAAGACTCAGTCAAAGTATCATTTATTTTGTGTGACTTGTGTTTTCACTAGTTTGTCACTCATACAAGATTTCTTGTATGTGAGTTAGTTTCAATCACAAGTATTTGAAAACTGTAACTAAACTAAAGAGATTGCTCAAATCTTGGGTTATCAAGATACAAATTATGAAATCAGAGGTAATGTTAGAGAAAAACACCGCAAAAGTACGCCTGAAGTACCAGGCAAACCCCTCTTCCCCACCCCGCCCCAAGGGGGCTCCAAATCGGAGCCCCCTTTGAATTATCAATCTCATACGGTATACATCAATGAGCCAGGATTATATCAATTAATTTTAACACAGAGCTAGTTTTCTTGTGAGTGTTTGTTTAAAATGTGCAAGCATGACATTGGTATGATTTAAGAGTATCTGAGGTCTTGGATGATGTAATGGAAACAGAACCTGAAGTACTAGGCGAACCCCTCTTCCCCACCCCGCCCCAAGGGAGTCCTGATTCGGTACTCCCTTTCAATTATCAATCTCATACAGTTTACATCAATGAATCTGGTTTGCATTCTCTTATTTTAACATTAAAAACAGAAGTTAAAACTTACAGCTCCCAACACCCACATGCTAGCCTCTACAGACTTAGGACTTATACCCAGTTCACATACTAATAAAAAGACAGAGCCTGATGAACTCAACTGCTTCTAAACAACAGCTAAAAATTCAACATATTTTAACAATAATTACTTTAATTGTAACAGCTACAACTCTGTAAAAAATAGCCAGAGAGTCATTTTAGCGAAGTTCCAGTACTTTCAACACCTTCATTGGTTTATATTCTTGTTGAAGAATCAGTCAAAGTATAATTTATTTTGTATTGGTTTGTAACCAGTTTTCTTGTATGCTTAATATTTTTCAATCACAAGTATTTGACAATGAAATTAATGGTAAAGGTGTAGATGAGGAAGATAGGTGTAAGGCTGTAAATACACTCTCTGAAGGGGGGTGTATCGATAAACCCCCCTTTAACTTCCAATCAAACACAGTTTACATCAATGAATCTGGTTTGTATTCTCTTATTTTTCGCTCCTTGAAACCAGAAGCTAAAACTTGTAAATATTCTGAAAACCTAGTAAGACAGAGCTTGCAGTCTGTCCAGTTTTGTAATGTTTCTTCTTTACAGAGTTAGCGTGGGTTAATAAGTACCAAATTGCATTTCAATCGCCCCAAAAACTCTCAAGATATTTAATTTTAAAGTATAGCTCCTTCAATTATTGTGATACTTACCCGCCGTACAGAGTTTAAGTATTTTTTAAATCGTGGAGGATGTCAACAAGTACCTATATACCAAGTTTCAATTATATCGGCACAGCCGTTCTTAAGATATTGATTTTTAAAATATAGTTCCTTCAATTGTTTTGATACTACTTGCAGTACAGAGTTTAGGTTTTTTAAAGATGTAGCAGAGGTAAACAGGTACCTGTATGCCAAGTTTCATTCAAATCGGCCAAGCCGTTCTCAAGATATATAATTTTGAAAATTTGCCCCTTCATTTTTCGAGATGCAACCCGCAACATTTTAGTTAAGATTTTTCATATAGGTAGCTACCCCTCTGAAGTGCCTACACTACGTAGTAGGCAGTTTTTTGGGGTCAAAATGACCCTAGGACCCACCGTTTTTGAGATATAAGCAATTTTAAGATAATCAGACTCAATAAAGAGAAGAAGAAGAAGAAGAAAGAGAGAAGTAGTGGCGCGGAGTGGTGAAGGTGAGAGGGGAAGGTGAGGGGAGTAATATAGCATGCATAATAATACACAAGAGAGAGAAAAAGAAGAAAATCAGAATACACAAGAGAGAAGAAGAAGAAATAAAACAGTGGATGGGTGAGGGGGGAGAGGGAAGGGGAAGGTGAGAGGTGAGAAGAAGAACACGCAAGTGGTAACAGAAGTGAGCAGTAGGAGTCCCAGTGTTTCGGCCCCAACATGGAGTTATATGGAGCACAGCTGATGTGGTGGCTTCACTCAGAGGGTCAACCACGTGACCAAAAAAAAGGTGGCAAAAAATTACCAGTGGTACCAACTTAAGAGAAAAAAATGCCCATGGCCAACCACAACTTAAATTATGTCACGCTAACGTGACCAAGCCCATGTATATCATGGGTAAAGGGTCAGTGTTGCCAACCCAACACTTCCCGACAAAATTTAAGATCATGGACAAAGGATCAGTGTTGCCAACCCAACACTTCCCAAAAAGGCCATAGACACTTACATTACATGGACACTTTACATTTACTGTTCCATGTTAGGCCCACTCTCCTGGCGCTCCTACTGCTCACTTCTGTTACCACTTGCGTGTTCTTCTTCTCACCTCTCACCTTCCCCTTCCCTCTCCCCCCTCACCCATCCACTGTTTTATTTCTTCTTCTTCTCTCTTGTGTATTCTGATTTTCTTCTTTTTCTCTCTCTTGTGTATTATTATGCATGCTATATTACTCCCCTCACCTTCCCCTCTCACCTTCACCACTCCGCGCCACTACTTCTCTCTTTCTTCTTCTTCTTCTTCTCTTTATTGAGTCTGATTATCTTAAAATTGCTTATATCTCAAAAACGGTGGGTCCTAGGGTCATTTTGACCCCAAAAAACTGCCTACTACGTAGTGTAGGCACTTCAGAGGGGTAGCTACCTATATGAAAAATCTTAACTAAAATGTTGCGGGTTGCATCTCGAAAAATGAAGGGGCAAATTTTCAAAATTATATATCTTGAGAACGGCTTGGCCGATTTGAATGAAACTTGGCATACAGGTACCTGTTTACCTCTGCTACATCTTTAAAAAACCTAAACTCTGTACTGCAAGTAGTATCAAAACAATTGAAGGAACTATATTTTAAAAATCAATATCTTAAGAACGGCTGTGCCGATATAATTGAAACTTGGTATATAGGTACTTGTTGACATCCTCCACGATTTAAAAAATACTTAAACTCTGTACGGCGGGTAAGTATCACAATAATTGAAGGAGCTATACTTTAAAATTAAATATCTTGAGAGTTTTTGGGGCGATTGAAATGCAATTTGGTACTTATTAACCCACGCTAACTCTGTAAAGAAGAAACATTACAAAACTGGACAGACTGCAAGCTCTGTCTTACTAGGTTTTCAGAATATTTACAAGTTTTAGCTTCTGGTTTCAAGGAGCGAAAAATAAGAGAATACAAACCAGATTCATTGATGTAAACTGTGTTTGATTGGAAGTTAAAGGGGGGTTTATCGATACACCCCCCTTCAGAGAGTGTATTTACAGCCTTACACCTATCTTCCTCATCTACACCTTTACCATTAATTTCATTGTCAAATACTTGTGATTGAAAAATATTAAGCATACAAGAAAACTGGTTACAAACCAATACAAAATAAATTATACTTTGACTGATTCTTCAACAAGAATATAAACCAATGAAGGTGTTGAAAGTACTGGAACTTCGCTAAAATGACTCTCTGGCTATTTTTTACAGAGTTGTAGCTGTTACAATTAAAGTAATTATTGTTAAAATATGTTGAATTTTTAGCTGTTGTTTAGAAGCAGTTGAGTTCATCAGGCTCTGTCTTTTTATTAGTATGTGAACTGGGTATAAGTCCTAAGTCTGTAGAGGCTAGCATGTGGGTGTTGGGAGCTGTAAGTTTTAACTTCTGTTTTTAATGTTAAAATAAGAGAATGCAAACCAGATTCATTGATGTAAACTGTATGAGATTGATAATTGAAAGGGAGTACCGAATCAGGACTCCCTTGGGGCGGGGTGGGGAAGAGGGGTTCGCCTAGTACTTCAGGTTCTGTTTCCATTACATCATCCAAGACCTCAGATACTCTTAAATCATACCAATGTCATGCTTGCACATTTTAAACAAACACTCACAAGAAAACTAGCTCTGTGTTAAAATTAATTGATATAATCCTGGCTCATTGATGTATACCGTATGAGATTGATAATTCAAAGGGGGCTCCGATTTGGAGCCCCCTTGGGGCGGGGTGGGGAAGAGGGGTTTGCCTGGTACTTCAGGCGTACTTTTGCGGTGTTTTTCTCTAACATTACCTCTGATTTCATAATTTGTATCTTGATAACCCAAGATTTGAGCAATCTCTTTAGTTTAGTTACAGTTTTCAAATACTTGTGATTGAAACTAACTCACATACAAGAAATCTTGTATGAGTGACAAACTAGTGAAAACACAAGTCACACAAAATAAATGATACTTTGACTGAGTCTTCAACGAGAATATAAACCAATGAAGGTGTTGAAAGTACTGAAGATCAAGGGGGGTTTATCGATAGATCCCCCTTTGGAGAGTATATTTACAGAGTTGTAGCTTTTACAATTAAAGTAATTATTGTTCAGGCGTGTTGATTTTTAGCCGTTGTTTAGGTGTTGTTGTAGTTTAGTATTATAGCCGTTGGGTTCATCAAGCTCAATCTGATCTTTAGTTTTTATTTCGGGGTATGTTTCTGCTTTTATTAGATTATTAGTACGTTACAACTGAGGTTTTAACATTATGAGCAGATAGTTTTTTTTTGCTATTGTGTAGGTTCTGAATTAAAATGTCAAGTTTTTGCTTTGTGTTCAGTTGTATGAAAGAACAACACTTGGAGTTTTTTAGCTGTTTAGTATGGTTAGGATCTGTAAAATAAGATGTTGAGGAATATTTGGAATTTATGATAGTAGGACTAATTTTTAATATGCATTGAACTGTTTAGAAACCTCTAGACACAGTAGCTAGAAAAGACTTGTAAACACTAACAGAAAAGCTATACCGACACCCAAGAGAGGCGAGACGCTCATAACATTACACCAGATAAAGATTCTAAGTGTTGGACCTTGAGGGTCCACAGTTTTTTAATTTAAACTAATGCAGAAGAGGCAGGTGACAGTAAGGTATTTTGTAAAGTTAAACAAATAAAGAGATTAAACACTTTAGAGTTCATATGTGTGTTTTTTTTGTAGTTAGTTGCTTGAAAACACTATTACAATATACCAGCAAACAGAATAAATATACTGTATAATCTTACTAAATTTACTAATCAAACATTGCAATTCTACATTAGAATGTCAAGTGGTGTATAATAATGTTCTGAATTAAAATGTCAAGTTTCTGGTTGGTATTCAGCTGTATGAACGAACAACACTTGGAGTTTTTTAGCTGTTTAGTATGGGTAGGGTCTGTAAAGTAATACATCAAGGAAAATTTTGAACTTTATGCTTATTTTAGCAGGTTTGTTCAATTTGTATTACTTTTGGCAGCATTCTTTGCATTTAACTGTTTAGAAACCTCTGTTACAGTAGCTAGAAAAGACTTGTAAACACTAGCAGAAAATAAAAGCTATACCGACACCCAAGGGAGGCGAGACGCCTCCCTTTGATAACATTATAGTTGAAGTAGTTAGTAGCTGGGACCCATCTTGGGTCCCAACTCAATTATCATGATTCTAAGTGTTAGATCTGGAGGGTCCAGTGTTTATGAATTTAAATTAAGGCAGAATAGGCTGGTGATGGTATTGTATTTTGTAAAGTTAAAACAAATACAAAGTTGTCTTTTTTTTTGTAGTTGGTTGCTTTAAAAACACTGTTACGATATACCAACAAACAGAATCAATAAATAATTTTACTGCATTCACAAGTCAAATATTGTAACCAACACCAACATCGTGGAGTTTGCCACAAATGATACACCATGGGTACATATTAAAAGATAGCAAACATAAAATGCATTCTTTAGAAGGACAGAAATTATACAGTATTTCACTCTGAGTTTGTTATTTTTGTCTGAGTCCGGGTAGTTCTGCAGGTTGATTGTGTATTTTCTCGGTTGAATATGTTCAAGTTCGTTAAAACTGTCTGCCGGGGACCGTAAGGTACTCTGACGATCTAACGTATCGTCAATTCTGTCACAATTTACTGAAAATACTCTACCAGGGCTGCATTTAACTTTGCCCAAACTTTTTAAATTTCTCGGCCAAACAATACCGAGTCCGCTAAAACTGTTTACCGGGGGCTAAATTTAACTTTGCCCAAACATTTTAAATTTCTCGGTCAAACAATACCGGGTCCGCTAAAACTATTTACTGGGGTATGTTTTTCTTTGATGGAAACCTTAAGCTATAAAATACCTCCAAGTCCGCTGAAAACTGTCCACCGGGGACAAATATCTATCTCCGGTCAAATGTTTCCAAGTCAGATGTTCTCCTGTGATCAGTGTTTCCAACCTCGATCCATTGAGTCTCCACAGCTACCATGTAAATCTCCGGGTATTCTGTGATAAACCCTCGGTAAGTGTATGTTTGCTTGAATGGGGTTTGAGACCATTCGTGCGTGAGCACCCAGGTTCAACCTTTATTTCGTGCGTGAGCCAATCCAGATTACCTGGTTGACGCCCAGTACAAAATAAAAGTCCTCTCCCTTTTAGCAAACGAAAGGATAGAGTTTTTTTTATTTGCTTTATATTTATTTACTTTTTTTTTTACAAGTCCCACCGGATTGTTCCAAGGAGTAGCCTGGGTATTGGCCAGGCTTCTCAATGTACAAATCCTTCATTCACACCGGCTCGTTCAAAGGAGTAGCCTGGGTGTTGGCCAGGCGCCTCAATCTACTAGATCCTTCATCACACATTCACACCGGCTCGTTCGAAGGAGTAGTCTGGGTGTTAGCCAGACGCCTCAATCTACTAGATCCTTCATCACACATTCACACATACCCGTTCAAAAGAGCAGTCTGGGAGTTGGCCAGACTCCTCAATCTACTAAGTCTTCTCATTCAGGTTTACGGGGTTTTTCGTCACCCACGCCAGTGACCTTAATTCACACATACACTCATACAGTGGGAACTTGTGATTTAAAAACTAACATTTAAAGTGAAATTTCATCTTTCATATTTGTGTAAGTAAGGTAAAACTTCTCCGGCAGCAGACTTCTTACTAACAGTCTTGCTTCGGATGTAGCCGACTTTAACATTAAAGAACATAATCCGGCTTCGTTTATGAAAACAGTTGTTTTCTCAATCGGTCCAACACCCTGTTTTTGGGCCTCAGAAAAACTTCCAACAGTTAATTTATCATTGTCATCTACATGGTTCTGAATTGCACTACAGCAATTAACATGCTTAAGAGCAGATGCTACATCTTTAGCTTTAAACCATGGCTTTCCTTCATTATCAAACAGAACCAATACCGGTTTGTTATTAAATGTATAGTATTTAGCAGCCATGTCACAATTACGTTTTTACAGACAAAACAGCGCAGAAGCACGTCTGATCAGTACCGTAACTCAGAGTAGAATGATGTAACTGTACTAGTCACAAGAAGTATGTACAAAAGTAACACTGCTCCGTAGGGAAAAGTGTCGTCTTTATCGACGGTAGCAACTAGGAATATAGACAAGTGATACTTCAAGATTTAAAACCCCAGATAGTTTCTCAACGTTACAAAACATTTCTTCAAAGTGATCATCAAAAACTGTCGGTGTTAGATTAGCTAATGGCATGTAAGGTATGTCTCCTGATGCACCTGTGTGCTTTATTGATACTCCGATGTAGGTGTTTGATGAGGAGTTCTCCGTTATTTTATCTACTATATACTCCGAAAACACCAAAGGCCATTCCCGTGCATTTATTGAACCTGTAAGTAAGAACTTAAACTCTGAGCGTGTAATATTAAATTTTGCATTTTCATTTAACCTCTTTTTGTGTATAAGTTGAAGAAAAACCTGTTGGTTAGCGGATGTATTATGTTCAGCAGACATTCTACAAGAAGAGACAAAACAGGGTAAGACACAGACACGTCCGTTCAGTACCGTGTCTCAGAACAGAATGAGGTAACAGAGCTGATGTTTAGAGGTATATACGCTTAGTACCCGTGTGATGGTTCCATTAGTTTTTGTTTTTTAAAGCCGAAAGGCAACGTGTCGTGATCATCATTAAATTTTCTCTTGGGTCCTGTAATTCTAAACTTTTTAATTTCACTTACTGTAACAACTTCTCGTGTCTTTGTTCTCCTGATTCTATTCTCTTCAATTTCTAGTATTTCAGCAGCTTCGTTTAGTACCATCTTTTTTAGAGCTTCAAAGTTTAACGTTTCGGAGGTTTTCATGTTTAATGTTAGACCCTTGATTTTACACACAGATTCTAACTTTTGCTTTTTGGTTGACCAGACAAGGTAAGCGTAGGTCTTTGGTCCCCCAGAAACAAACTCTACAATATAAGAGCCGGGCCCGTACTCATCTGCCAATTCATCCGTCATTTCCCCGAGGTAATCCCCCGTAGGAACCTTATACAACCCATTACGGTATAAATAAATACACGAATCTGTATCATAATACAAGACCTGCCCTCCAAGAGAATCTAGATGTTCATAAAGTTTAAGTCTCGCGTGAGCTGTAGTGTAGGCTGCAATTACAACATTTACAGTTTTTAGAGCCTCACTAGCTTCATCAACATTCTGCCAATTAACTAGCAAAACTTCTTGGTTTATTACTTCAGCATACTTTACATTTACTTCTGGTTGAGTTACCAACTTGAATAATTCTTTAGAGTCTCTGACGATTGAAGTTTTTGTCATGTTTTCTCTTTGACCAAACTTGCCCCAGAATGAATTTAACATTAATTTGGCTACTGATCTAAGTCCCCCGTTTTTACAAATTTTATCTTTCTCCATTTGAATACCCTCACGCTTAAAGAAATCATAAACATACTTTTCTTTATCCTCCTCTGTCATACACCAGGCGGGATAGCCTGAGGCTTCCTGCTTTACTTTCAAGAATTTATTAATGAAATCTGTAAACAAACCTCCATTTTCATAAGTGGCTACCTCGTACTCCCACAACTCATACATGTCCAAAATCACATAGCCCTTTTCTACAGCTTTCCTAATTTCATCCATAGTCCATGTTCCTACCATTGCCCTTTCCTCACTCTCATGAAAACATTCCCCTTGGTTTAAAGTCTCCCCGCAAGTTCTACACAACACAAACATTAATTTATTATTCATTTTAGCGGGGAGTACGGGGTGATACAAGTTGTAAGGAGGTAGAATCTTACATTTCAATAATCCCTCTACTTCAAGACCTCTCTCTCGGCACTCATTTCCAACATAAATAGTAGGATGACCCACGGGATACTTACAATATTTATTCACAAACGGATAAAGGGAGCAAACATCAACATACTGTATCGTTTCTCCCTCTTCACATTTATGATATGTTTTAGTATTGCCTGTCCTGCCTCCAAAAAAGGAATCTCTAGGATTGAGTGGAAGTGTGTTTAGAATGGACAGTTGGTTCAAGTGATTTAGTTTATTATCTTTCTTCAATTTATTAAATTTACATTCCCACATCTCTACAACCTCATAGTTATTAAATTTTGCCATTTTGGACTTGGTTCTCTCGTAACGGAGATGCAAGCTGTCTGAAGGATCCTCCGGCAGAGGTTCTTCTCTGCTGTATTGATAACATTTCGGGCAACCGTGCCAGTAACACCCGTGAAACTCGTAAATCCGTTCCCCGTCAAACCCATCAACTTTCATTCCTTTAATTTTTACTTCTTTACCCCGGCCCGCGTGTTGAATCCTCAACCCTCGTTTCTCCTCCTCCCATGCTAACCATTGTAAAGCAACGGCTGACTGATTGTCAGTCAGTCTGTACCCGTTTTTGGGAATCAAACCTATTGTGTTTGGTTTTAGAAAGTTACGCCGAAAAGCTAAGTTACAGGCGCTAGCAATAGTTACGGCCTCGAGAAATGGGTCTACGTTACATTGTTCAAGAAGCAAGGCTCTAAATTTTATACACGCTTGAGCTAGGATTTCCACGTCAGAGATACAGTACTCCAAGATTTCTTTTTTAAAATCAAACACGTAGTTACTCGCCACTTGCTCGTCGTACCAAATCTCGAAAGCTTCGTGAGGTTTCTCAAACATTGATTCCGGGCAGTAATACTTTTTGTCGGGTATCGGGCCTACATAATTTTGGTTTGCCACAGTGTTAAAAAGATGCGGGAAATAACCTTTCTTTTTCTCGGGAGGCAGATCAAAAGCTTTAGGGAGCGCTGCGAGGGCCATAGGAAAATAACTAAGTGAGTCAACAAACCTTACGTTGGCTACTTCAATCAAAATAGCTTTAGTTCCCCGAGGAGTTATTTTTGGTGTAAATTTAGTTTCTTCCATGATGTACTGTAGAATGAATTGAAAATCAAAACCCTGCCCGTTGTGAGCAATCACACAAATATCTTTAAATTTCTTTCGAATTCCCATTACATAGTCCATGAATTGTTTTACTGGTTCTTTTTCAAAGACTCTTTGCCTCTCAGAACAGGTTTCACACTCACCCTCATTAACACATTTAAAACAGTATTGTTGCGAGACGCACAGGTTAACTTTATGCAATTTTTTATCAGGATCTGAGGGAAGAGACTCATCCTGCCTCGTTTCAAAGTCAAAAAATATGAAAAGAAAATCTCGGTCTTTCGGAATTTTCCTATCTACCTTTATGAAACACTGATGCGCGGGGTCTTTGAACGCTTCGCAGGGGTTACAGTAAACTTCTCCGCATACGTGAGCTGTCTTACGTTTTCCTGGATATATCATTTTGTTACATTCGCGGCAGAACTTTATAGATTTACAAACTTGCCCTTGATGGGCTATTAAACACCGCTCATTTTTGAAGAAGCGGTTGCAAAGACGGCATGTGATGCCTCCGTGTTCAAGTTTACAGGGCGGAGAGATAGAATGGCAAGACGGGCAGATGTTAGAGCATCGATGCTCACCCTTGTTATTGTAGGGAATATGACAGGCTTCACAGAAATAATGACATACGAAAGCAGCAGTTAAGTTTGTAATTACATTGTAATGCCCGTTGTGAAAGAGCAAGTTAATTTTAAATTTAGCGTCTTCATTACCTCCCTCAAAGTAAATATCCCGACCTTTTCTATCGTAACTGTAGACTGTTATTCTGTATTTCTTAAGATGTGACTGGAATTTTTCAAGCTCGGGGATGCCGGCACCTTCCTCCGGCATTTCTACACGGGCTTTTGCTATGAGCTTATTAGCTCTGAATGTTTGTCTTTTACCCTTGTCCTGACGTATTGCTTTATACTGAGGATCATGTTTAGCAAGTGCTTTGCCTACTACCAATGCTCTAGCCAGACATAAATTGTCTTTATTATTAATTACTACAATACCCTTCCTAGCTTTACATTCCTCGTCAAAAGTGTTGTACATCTCTGGATGTACTCTCCCTTTACCTACGGGGACATTTACCCTCGTAACGTCAATTCTAAAAGTGTCGCTAGAGGTTAAAGATTCAGAGTTACTTTGAATTATGCCTCCAAAAATATCCCAGAGAACATCACCGCTAACTTCAGAGACAGGTCTCAAAGCTACGTACCCCGGTTCAGCACTTTTTAAACTTATCGATTGCATTTTAAACCCAAGATAATCAGTGGGTACAGCGTTGGCTTTAGCCTTTTCAACAATTTGATTAAAACCTTTACGAATCCAATCAAACTCAGAGATACCTCTTGGCGGTTTAGTGAATTTGAAAACAGTTTCCAACCCGTACAACCTGAAGTGTTTAACATAGGTTTCAGAGGTTCCAATTACATTTACTGGGCTTTGAGAGCTCTTTTTAGAAACTTCCATCCTTTAACAGAGAATTAAATACTGAAAACAAGCTAAACTGTGCTAACGCTTAAAAGATCAAATACACCAGCCAGAGTCAAGCTCACACCGATATAACTGAATTAATAGCGCAGAATCAACAAGACAATAATAATAATTTGTGCAAGAGAACAATTACGCAGAAGCAGCATAAAACACGTCTGATCAGTGTGACGACTGAAGCAGAATGAGGTAGTAGAGTCTATGTTTAGAGGTATATAGTATGTAGGAGAGCATTGTTCATATGTATAACTACACAAGTCAAAAAACACTAACACACAAACTACACAAGTCAAAGCAGAGCTACAAGTTATGATGAAGGTAATAGAGGTAGCAAACAATACTCTAACCAAGAACAAGACTAGAGAGTGAGATTAATGGTGCAAGGATATGTTAGTCAGGTAAAACAATTAAATACAACACTACTCTAGCCATGTCACTAAACACGCAAGATTACTACAATACATGAGAATTGAAATTACTACAATACAAGAAAACTAAAATCATTATAATCAAATGTAATAATTATATTTGCCAGGTGCAAAATCAACGAACGGAGTATCGCAAGGACCTCTGACCAGCACAAATGCAAGGGATAGAGTGAAGTTAACGCTTGAGAATAAAGAGCGCTAAAAGTATCGACCAATCAGGGCACAGAACGCTAATTACAACCAATAGAATGCATTTTTATTATAACCAATTACAGAGCTGTATTTTAACTAGTTACAACGAGTTTGCTGACAGAGACTTGTTGCGAATGTTGTGGTTAGATACGCAGAAGGAAGTGAGATTAGATACACAGAAGGGAATGAAGGATGTAGAGGTTAGATGTATAGAAGGGCACGAGAGTCAAATATGTAGAAGTAAGCGTAGGTCAAATAATTACCATAGAAGGCTAGATGGTTTACAACAGAAGGACACGAGGGATAAATAATTACCACAGAAGGCTAGATGATTAACAACAGAAGGACACGAGGGTTAAATATGTAGAAGGACACGAGGGTTAAATAATTACCACAGAAGGTTAGATGATTAACAAGAGAAGGAAACGAGGGTTAAATAATTAACCATAAAGGGATGCAAGAAATAGATAGTTGCCAAAGAGGGTAGCAGAAGAGCTGCAGAGGGTAGCAATTACACCCCAATTCTATCCTCCATAAGAGTACATGTTATTCTATTCCCCCATAAGAGTCCATGTTAATCTATTCTCCATAAGAGTCCATGTTAATCTATTCTCCATAAGACTCCATGTTGGGGCCAAGGTGGCCGCCCTAACTACTGTCACGTTTGGAACTCCTATGGTGGTCAAGGGCATAAGTCTCACCGTGCGGGTCATGCTAATAGCTCACTTTCCCTTTAAAAATCTGAACGACATTAGGTTGCACGTTATTACATTACAGATCCTGTACAGGTTATTTCGTGGTGTCATTGTTGTTCCCCTTGTAGAAATATCGAGATATTTCGAGTCTACAACGGAGGGTTCTTTTTTCTGTTCAGGACGACCAAAGGCGTCAGATAAAATTAAAAAAATTGATTTATATTTAATAATGTTCAGTTCTGTTGGGTTACGTTGTTTTATAAAACCGCCACTTAGCCATATCAAAAATTGTATTAAAGACTTTCTGTTTCCATTTGTATGACGTAAATACACCCGTCGCAGCAATCCTGCGTACTCAGCGAATTTCTAATGCATATATATGTGTCTCACTACTACATAGAGCTACTTACCAAGCTTCACAAAAATACATTCAATAATAAGTATATAGTACATATATATAAATTTGAACGGATAGTGTTTTTGGCAACTGAGGACCTCAAAACAAAAAGTTATCATGGTCTCGGGCTTCAGTCTTACCATGCCACCTACGGTAATAGCTTCTTATATATAAATGTGTGTGTGTGTGTGTGTGTGTGTGTGTGTGTGTGTGTGTGTGTGTGTGTGTGTGTGTGTGTGTGTGTGTGTGTGTGTGTGTGTGTGTGTGTGTGTGTGTGTGTGTGTGTGTGTGTGTGTGTGTGTGTGTGTGTGTGTGTGTGTGTGTGTGTGTGTGTGTGTGTGTGTGTGCGTGCGTGCGTGCGTGCGTGCGTGCGTGCGTGCGTGCGTGCGTGCGTGCGTGCGTGCGTGCGTGCGTGCGTGCGTGCGTGCGTGCGTGCGTGCGTGCGTGCGTGCGTGCGTGCGTGCGTGCGTGCGTGCGTGCGTGCGTGCGTGCGTGCGTGCGTGCGTGCGTGCGTGCGTGCGTGCGTGCGTGCGTGCGTGCGTGTGTGTGTGTGTGTGAGACCGTTACCGCGTTAACTTTGAAAGAAACGCCCGATTTTGATGAAATTTGGCACAATAATGTGTAAAGTAATATTTGTGACTTAAGTTCGAAAACCTGATCGATCGGACTATGGGAAGGGGGTTTTAAGGTTTTTTTTTAAATTTTCCCAAAAATCAGTTTTTAAATTTTAAATATATATAAATAAATTATACCATATAATTTATATATCATATATATAAATTTGAACGAATAGTGTTTTTTTGGCATCTGGGGACCTCAAAACAAAAAGATATCATGGTCTCGGGCTCAAGTCTTACCATGCCACCTACGGTAATAGATTCTTCCCTATAGGGGAAATTCACTAAAAACGTGCGCCTTTTATTGCCTCTCTTCCGATTGCGTTTACCAATGTTCGGAGGGTAATGCATTGTGAAATACTGAACATTGTTGTAACCGCATTGGCGAAAAACATGAACGGCAGCTGAAACGTTTGAAAACCAGCTGTTGAAGGTGGGTTGGTAGCAGTGTTCGCATTTAAACAGCTGTTTGATGACGGACGCCATTGTTGGCTGGCGCGGTGCCGGAAGCGGCAACTTTGGCGGGGATTCCCACTCTCACAGTGAAACCTAATTTAAAATAGCTAGGAGCGATAAATTTTAGCTGTTGTGGGGCACTTGCAGAGGTTACGTCCATACGTCCCGTGAATGTTGGGGAAAAGTTGGTGACTAATCATTGTGCCTTTGATAAGGGTGAAAGTGCATCAGATTTAAACCGAGAATAATTATCCTTAAACATATCAAAATTACTTGTTATAAATATATTTACGGTATAACAAATTAATAATAATAATAATTGCGCAACATTTCCTGCAACAATTAGGCGTAAGGGGTTTGATATTAAAGACTGCTGCAGCACTTAAAGTGAAGTAGTAGCAATGACTATATAAACTACAATTGTTAGTAGTATATTCTGTGATCCTCATACTGGAAATTTATGTATACTACTGTATAGCGGTAACTAGCATTACTTTGTTATTTATAAGAAGGAAGAAATATATACATGTTTAAGAGGGTATTGCACATAAATAAGTAATAGTAATATTTAAGTCTCACGCTTTTTAATGTATTGTATTGGGTTCACCCGTTTATTCTGTGTCAAGACTTTTGTGAAAAGATTTTTTGATTTCTTAATTAAAAAAACATGATTGTGGGAAAATTGTTTCTGCGACTCGTTAAACTAACTCATCCAAGAACCGAAGACGAATTATAATTAAAAAACAAATTAAATTCCAATATAATTAATATTTTTTGCAGATGATGAGTATTTTAATTAGTTCTAGAACTCAAGTGTCATCAGTCGGGGAAGATTTAACTTATGCTTATAAAATCAATTTCCTTTGTTCTTTAACTTTGGTTTCATTAGAGGGGACAGTTTAAAGTGCAAGAATGACAGTATGACAGTATGCCAGTGTGACGGTGGAGCCGCGAGTGCAGAGGAAGTGACGACATTGGACCTTTAACCGCGGCAAATTGGCGAGTACGGGAATAGCAATAGCAGTGAGTGGTATCATTCAATGGTGTTAGGCCCTACTCTGTGGCGGTGTCGCGGGTCGCCTCCGACGGAGCGACTGTCAACCAGCGATCGCCCAGTGGTCGGAATTGGACCAACAATTAGTCTACGAATATTAGCTTTTTACGTGAATAACAGTTTCTCATTTACAAAAGTATTGTACTGTAATATTACTTCTCATTATTCTTCCATTAGATGTCCATCCACTGCGACCCACACGGAACTAGTTTCGGCCGGTTATAGAAATTAACAAAATAGTTACTCATACTTATTTCGTGTTGATGATTATTAAATTCAACCTCAAACATTCTGATTGTAGGACTGAAGATCCTAAGGTAGACGGATCAAGGGTGGGTTGTAAAATATTTTGGCGATGCTTGACTCAGGGTCCCCTCCCTAGCCCTCATTAGTCCTGGGATCCTCAGTCAAGCCTCGACAAACAGGTATATTATCACTCGGGCCTCCGCCTCTACCTGCCAGGGGCTTATAACCGCTGGGACTAGCTGTTCTCGCCGGCCCTGTCTTATCTCCTACTTGGTAATTAGTTTGACGCTGACAGTAGTGTTATAGTATTTGTATAGCAAATATCAGACTGAAACTTTATGTTTCCATGCAAGTCTTAAAATACCCCCCGTCGCAGCAAACCTGCGTACTCAGCGAATTTCCAATGCATTGATATGTTTCTCACTAGTACATAAAGCCACTCGCCAAGTTTGACAAAAATACATTCATAAATAAGTGATTTATTACATTTTATTTATTCCCCATAAGAATAACATTAGGACTGAGTACGCAGGTTTGCTGCAACGAGGAAGATAAGAAATGAGTTTTTATGCAATTATCAATGTAACTGAACCAGGTGAAGCTACTTACCATGTTTTATTAATTTATGTTCATAATTAAGGGAGATGTAAAACTTTACTTATCCTCCATAAGAATAACATTAGGGCTGAGTATGCAGGTTAGCTGCTACGGGGGACAATCAACAAAACATTTATTTTTTGTGCAATTATCAATATACCAGTACAACATGAAGCCACATACCAAATTTCATCAATATATACATTCATAAATAATCAAGATATCAAATTTTATTTATTCTCCATAAGGATAACATTGGACAACGTACTGTGTTTAGCACTTTGAATATCTCTGCAACGGTTTGACGTAGAATCACAATTTAAACACCAAAATGATTGTTTTGTGGAGCTGAAGTGATTGGTAAAAGAAAATGTGAAGTTTAAAGTAAAATTAACTGAGGAAAAGCCAAAAACCTTTTTCCCATAAGATTAACATGGGAGATTTTATGAGCATGTTTTTTGGATTTTTTCCGCAACCACTTAACCTAGGTTAATAATTCAAAATACCATTTTATTTGTTTTTTTAAGCTCTATAACATGGTCTAAACCTAAATTAAGTGTTTTAAAAATTTAAGGGTAAAAAATGCAAAAAACTGATTTTTGGAAAATTTAAAACCCCCATAAACCCCCCTTCCCATAGTCCGATTTTACTGGTTTTCGAACTTAAAGTCATAAATGTCAGTTTACACATTTGAGCCAAATTTCATCGAAATCGGACGTTTTTTACTCAAGTTATCGCATTCACGGACACATATATATATATATATATATATATATATATATAGATATATATATATATATAGATATATATATACATATATATATAAATTTGAACGAATAGTGTTTTGGACATCTGGGGACCTCAAAACAAAAAGTTATCATGGTCTCGGGCTTAAGTCTTACCATGAGACCTACGGTAATAGCTTCTTCCCTATAGGGGAAATTCGCTAATAGATATAATAACACAAATACTGTTTGATGGTTCATTTGCGGCGGTTGCAGTATGTGGATAGAGACTGCCTGTGGATATATGTACCACATATAGGCTACGCGGAACTAAACTATACTTCTTTCTTAAATTTAGTTCATAACAAAAGCATTATAAAAATATAAAAGGATACCGTAAATAAGTTAGCAATAATTATCTGCAATCGGAAGCTTGAACAACAAATTTTATTTTTAAAACGAGTTCGCACGCAGCACGCTGACGTTAGGGAATCGAATTTCCGCATTAAAAGAGCTTTAAAATAATTAAATTACAGGAAACATTTGACTTGTAGGCTGTTCTGATGTACCTATTTAAATGCAGTATTGGGATATAAGATTAGGAGGAGGCACCATCTGGATCAAAAGTCGGTTTGGGGGTATTATAAAGAATGAAAAATTTAAGGTAGCGTGGATTGGGGCCCAATAATCTATGCCGGCACCTATAATACTATACGAACTCTGCGCAAGACGATGATTAGGTATATGCACGTTGTCTTACGGAAATCCATCTAACCATCCATCCATCCACACATACACATCCAACCTTTTACATTTACAATATCAATTAGTAGGATATATTATTTATGTCTATCAAAATATAAAGGGAAATCTGGCATAACTCCAGTTAAAAAGAGCAAACTACCTACATGAGGAAATAATGGAGATTGAATTGCGTTTTTTGTATTGTTTTGTAGTGAAATAAAGTATAGGAACTTCAGCCATTAGTTAATAATTAATTTTAAATTACAGAAAAATGTAAGTGATCCAAGATTGCATTGGTGTACCTTGTCAACCCTCATCAAACTCGATGACGATCCCAAAGGCGGGGGCTTGACTGAAGGTCCCCGCTCGACCCCTCATTAGTGCTGGGATCCTCAGTCAAGCCTCGCCAAAACAGGTAAACAATTCACAGGTCAATTTTAACCCGGGGATTTTCAGTCCGTCTACCAAACATTCTCGAATACTGCGTTAATCGCCATTCCAGCAGCCCTCATTATGCCTGAAATATTAGTTCTTAATGTTGTGCTAGCATTGGTTATTATAACATTAGCATTGATTACTAGCCTTACATTAGACCTAGATTGTAACATTGAAGACCTGTGGGGCGAAGCCCTAAAAACCGATGTAACTTGAAGGGGTTTCTGCAATTCAACACAACACATTTCTACCGGTGTGCGTGAATTTCTCCATTGCCGCAACACGCTGAGAACGTGCGAACCGCACCACAATTTGGTTATTTGTTCTGATTGTCTATTAATAAAAGTGTAGCCTATGTCGTGTGCATCATACTTTGATTGGTTCAGGAAAACCTTTCATATTAGTATTTGTGACAACCTATTAATATATGTCGTTACACATATCTGACAAATGGAGTAATGGACACTAATGTTGTTTAGATGAGCTAAAAGGCGACGGAATTTGATTTTCGTTGTGCTTGTGTTATAAAATAGCCGTATAATGTAAATGGAATAATATAAAAATATATAATTCAAAATTAAACGATTTTGAGTCTATGTAAATATTAACAAATTACAGTTAGCTTGCTGCATATCTTAACATGTTTTCAGTGAACATGTAGTGTTATGTATACATAACCCTGATACATAACAATGAATGTTATTCATCTTGCGTCCATCGTGTTATCTAACCATATTACTGTATTGCTTATTTACGTTCGTCTCAGGCACTGCACAGGTAACCCGAGATTGGTTCAGAACTCTTCAATACCGCCGAAGATTATATGCTTTTGTAGTTAATCAAACTTGGCGACGTATTTTCGCTAAATCAATTTCTGACGAAGCAAAGTATATCTGTGGATTATCTGTATATTATTTCTCAAGACTATTTGTTGTCCCTTAACACCTCGTAAAACCAGTTATTGAGCCATAAATTTGAAGATTACCTTCACAGCTAAATGCGAAAAATCAGCAAACACTTCAAAACCATTCAAATTATAATTTAATGGGTGGTTCTCACTGGTTCTTACTTATTTCTAATCTATTTTTATCACCCCCTAGACTGTGTTCAAGTCTAATTAGGTTTCTTACCTCCGTCAACAGTCCAACATTTGATCTAAACCTTTTTAGTCTTACTTACTTGTGACTCTACACTAGTGGCACCATCTTACTGCGACAAGTTCCACCGACTTGACTCATATAGGGTTCCCATATTCTCTTGGTTAAACAAGAGGACACCCGCACCCGTTGATAGGTGAATCACAAAAACATGACCCCCGCCCCCTCCCAGCAAAGTTAAGTTTGAAAGTAAGTTATTTAAAATACTTAGATGTTTTAAATTTAAAATTATGTTTTATGATTTGTTTTCAAATTATACAGTCAATCTTTGGGAGATTTAAGATACAAAATTAATAAAAAACTGTTTTTAGTAATTGCAACTAATCAACATAATCTTGCGAATATTCAAACTATTTGCCGAATGCCGAACGCCTCAGGTACAACCGCTTAACCTCACTCAAGACTCAGCTAGGTGACATGCAGCCGACAGCGACGGCAACGATAAACTCAACGCGGCAAATTGGCAAAACGTAACCATAATGGATTTGGATACCAACTGATTTCATCTCATAAGGACTCAAAATTACATTTTCTAAAGGAAATTAATGAGTTTATGGCGACAAAACTGACGATTTTATTACTACTTTTGACGAAATATCGACTTAATCTTGATTATAAAGTCGATAGAGACGGAATTCCCAAATATTCAGTTTGCTGCTTGTAAAAATCCGGACAAATAGTGGGTTTCTCAAAAATCCGCCCGGACATTTTCGAATGATCCAAAAAGAGGGCATGTCCGGGGAAAAGAGGACGTATGGTAACCCTAGACTCATAACAGGCGTTTCAATGTGCAAGTAATGGGAAGTTATAATTGTCTTTATTTTTAGTCATTAAATACGTGTTCCATTGTAATAAGTGGTACAAACTATAAATCGTTTTAAATCAAGTAATACTGAGATTTGACGAGTACCCATTCTATAGGCGATTAGTTTAAATAAATTTTTTAAATAGTTTATTTTCCAGTAACCAATGTCACCTCAATCATACAATAGCCTCTCAAAAGCCTGTTCCACACGGTCTGGCCCCACTCTACTCGGTGGCCCCATACTACTGGTTAAAACAGTTTAAATATTCGGTTTTCGGTACAGCATCCACACTATTCGCGAATACGACGAACATTCGGCGTTAACGCCGAATGTTCGGGCTTATTCGCGATAGTGTGGGACAGGTTTAAGTAAGTCTCGAATGGCTGTGTATACGTAATTGAGAAGGCGCCATGGCCGGTTCCTGGGTCAATTGCACAGATTGCGGCCCTGTAGTTCTGACGCGCGTAGGCATCACCAATTGTCCACCAATTTATACTCATTGGGCATGCAACTGTCAAAATACAAGTCTCATTATACAGATAAACGGCGCCCCACATATCTCAATTGGCTGCTAAGGCTAAAGGACGAGTCTCGCGAACATTTCGTCAGTTAAAAACTAGTTCAATGCATCCTGTTCGTCTGAAGTTGTATTTGATTCAATGTTTTTACTTTATCCCTCTATATGGAGAAAGTACTATTTTATTACAAGTTTTTATTAGCTCGCTTTCTTGTCTGTTCGGTGCAAATTTTGCAATCGATTTTAAACTAACTTCCCGATGACCTAGAGACTTGAAACTTGGAACATAGCTCGGAACATAGACGACGACGACAATGATCCAGAATTTCATCATCAGTTGCTCTGTTTGGAGGAAATGGACCTTGTTGATAGTGAAACCCCTCCAAGCAGTATTAATATCGATGACGTAGTTCTAAATCCAGTCACAGGGAACTTTAGTGTTTGTCGTCGCTTATTTAGTGATATGAGGTCATCATCATCATCATCGGATGAATCTGAATAAGTTTTCATTGCAATATTAAATCATTTTCTTGCAATAACATTAATTTTATTTAAGTTTTAACTCACAATAACTGACATGTTCGATAGTCTAATTTTGACGATTAATCATTTTACGTCACTGAAAATGATTCAAATGCATAGTTCGGACAAACGTTCACTCACTGTCCGCAATGACGTGGTTTTGTATATTTTAGTTTCAACAAACCTACATTGTTTCATTGTTAAATGGTTTAGTTTAATACCGGTATTTATATTGTATAGTATTATTTGAAACTGTTCAGTTTTACTGCTTGTCATCTTAAATGTGATCTTATTTTATGATCTCAACTGTAAAAATATAATTTATGTTGAAAAATAAATAATTACAATTTATCCATTAGAGTGAGAGTGAAAAGGAATAATTGGAACTGACCACTAATTTATTTGTGCTGGGGGTTTGCAGCTGAGCGCCCCACGCTATCCTGACGTGAGCGTTCGCTATCATTTGTCTTGTGCGGGGGGTTTGCAGCTGAGCGCCCCACGCTATCCTGACGTGAGCGTTCGCTATCGTTTGCCTTGTGCGGGGGGTTTGCAGCTGAGCGCCCCACGCTATCCTGACGTGAGCGTTCGCTATCGTTTGTCTTGTGCGGGGGGTTTGCAGCTGAGCGCCCCACGCTATTCTGACGTGAGCGTTCGCTATCGTTTGCCTTGTGCGGGGGGTTTGCAGCTGAGCGCCCCACGCTATCCTGACGTGAGCGTTCGCTATCGTTTGTTTTGTGCGGGGGGTTTGCAGCTGAGCGCCCCACGCTATCCTGACGTGAGCGTTCGCTATCGTTTGCCTTGTGCGGGGGGTTTGCAGCTGAGCGCCCCACGCTATCCTGACGTGAGCGTTCGCTATCGTTTGTTTTGTGCGGGGGGTTTGCAGCTGAGCGCCCCACGCTATCCTGACGTGAGCGTTCGCTATCGTTTGCCTTGTGCGGGGGGTTTGCAGCTGAGCGCCCCACGCTATCCTGACGTGAGCGTTCGCTATCGTTTTTTTTGTGCGGGGGGTTTGCAGCTGAGCGCCCCACGCTATTCTGACGTGAGCGTTCGCTATCGTTTGCCTTGTGCGGGGGGTTTGCAGCTGAGCGCCCCACGCTATCCTGACGTGAGCGTTCGCTATCGTTTGTTTTGTGCGGGGGGTTTGCAGCTGAGCGCCCCACGCTATCCTGACGTGAGCGTTCGCTATCGTTTGCCTTGTGCGGGGGGTTTGCAGCTGAGCGCCCCACGCTATCCTGTCGTGAGCGGGCTATAATTTGTTCTGTGTGCAAGTTTGCCTTCTTATATTTGTAGATCAATACTTGTGTAAACAAATATCAGTAAACATAAACTAATATATAAATTATATGATTGTTTAAAATTCATTGTTTATGATGATGAGTTTATGTTATTTTAAATTAAATGTATTTCTGCGGAAAGTCTGCAGGCAAAGCAGCGTCCTCTCGTCATGTTTTATTGTCACGACACAATGTCACATTAGACACTAATTCTTGAAATTATTGGAGATGTCCGTAGTGATTAGTTAAACAGCGATATTTATTAAGAGGGGGCTCCAGTCACGAAACATTTGGCGTTTTACCTGCTTCCCCATAAGGTCAATGTTAATTTTCAAATCCCGCCCCTCCTCAATGGATTATCTGAAATTTTTGATTTATTGGTTCATCGTAAAGAGCAAACACATTTAGCGATTTCGGTGAGCAGAATTTTGATATTATTACTAAAATCGTAACTATTGAAAATGTTGTACTTTTATTGAACTATTTTTAACTTTGACATTTTTATCTTTAAAATTAGATGAACGATTTAGGATAATCCGTTAAGTAGGGACAGTCTTTGAAAGTTACCATTTTTATTGTTTTTATAACATTGGCCTTACTGGAGAAGGAGGTGGCTGGAGCCCCCTCTTAAACGGGGCTCATAATTGAACTTCATTAGTAGTGGTTTAAAACAGGTGGAAACACGAATTGTTGCTTTACTGCAACCCCCTCAAAAGAGCCATATCGCCCTTGGTATTTCCCCCCACAGTAGTGACATTGCGGGGTCGTTGCCGGCGGTGCCGTGCGGTGGTTGCGACACGTCGCCGGATACGGCCAAGGGCCAAGGATCGCGTCTCCGGGACACCTGTTCACCTGCTGTTGTCGTTCGTGCGAGCCTGTTGCATGTTTGACAAAGTCATTCTCCCAGTTGTTCAAGTTTCTATCTTATGCCCCTCTTGACTCTTGATTGAGTCTGTACCGCTAATTTGCGTTGCTAAGTCTCGGATATATGTGTTTTTTACTGACAGAAGACTAAAGGGAAGATTGACAATCAACCGCGGGTGAGAATTGTTGGTAGGTTATTACCAAAATCAAGATTTATTAGACATCATAAGTATAACTCTCAAAAGAACAAGAAATACAAATACGAAAAACCTTTTGAGTGCCAAAGTTTTTTGGTGGTCATATCCAAGTGTCAGATTTTTACAAGGGTATATGTCTAAAGTGTCAGGAATGTCTTGAGTTTGGAGTGTAGTGATTGAGAAGAAAAATTAGTAAACAAATAATTCCAATATCCAATATCCATCACGTTCAGATTATGTAACGGTGTTGTTTTTGTCGGAACAAACAGCATTTGGGCAAACAATCCAGTTTTATGAGCTGTAAACGTTATGTCGGCCCGACGTCTGTGGTTGGGGCGACATGCACTCCGACGTCTGTGGTTGGGGCGACATACACTCCGTCGTCTGTGGTTGGGGCGACTTACACTCCGACGTCTGTGGTTGGTGCGACATACACTCCGACGTCTGAAGTTGGTGCGACATACACTCCGACGTCTGTGGTTCGGGCGACACACACTCCGACGTCTGTGGTTGGGGCGACATACACTCCGACGTCTATGGTTGGGGCGACATACACTCCGACGTCTGTAGTTGAGGCGTCATACACTCCGACATCTGTGGTTCGTGCGACATACACTCCGACGTCTGTGATTGGTGCGACATACACTCCGACGTTTGTGGTTTGTGCGACATACACTCCGATGTTTGTGGTTGAGGCGACGTACACTCCCTGCGCCGAGTTCAACCGAGACCCCCCGTATACTGCGGGACAGAGTGCGGTCTTGGACAGTCAAGCCGCGTTGACGTCATAGCAGTTGCCCAGCTGGACCGGTGACGGCAATAAAGTGGTTTCAAGTGGCACGCTCTTGTACAACCAACCACGCTCTTCGTATATACAATCTTTATTTGTATTATTTAAAGCAATTCTTGATTATTGTTCGGAAATTTCGCCTCTGAAAATGCTATTTTGTATACTTGTAGTGTATCACAATCTACCAAAAGCTCTTACTTTGTAGATGTGTCTTTTTTAAATGCAACCTTTAACGCTCCGATCGTGGGCTTTTAAGGGTCTAATGGTAATTTTGTAGAGATATTTAATTTATGTAGTCAACTGATTATAAAATTCCAAAACATCTAGCGTTTCGTATGTGTTTTTCACGGATACTAGAAAAGGTGTATTTCAACCCCGATATCTGACAACGGCGTGTGTTTAAATGTATTACATCATATACGTGTTATTTTTACCCATGTAAAACTGAGATTTGCCGTGTTTCGTAATGCAGTATTTTAATCTCCGAAAGTTGGTATGTTTGTTGTGTAAATATGAACAGTATATCCTGACCAATAATTATTAGATATATCGAAACCAATGATCAAGTATCATTTTGAAGATTAACTACACCGCAAAATGCGGAAAAACGACTCACAACCATACAAAATGTTATTGAATGGAAGGTTCGTACTTATTTATTTGTCACCGTACTGGTGGCGTGGTGGGGACTAGAGTAAGTAGCACCAAAGTAGTCTGATGGAAGTTAATACATTGTTGCCAAATCGTTCTGGTCTAATAAAACATATGGGAAAGTATATCTGTCGTCTGTTTTGAAATCCATTCCTATCGTACACAACATAAAACAAAACAAGCAGACTGAATCATTGTTTGTGAAATTCGTATGGCAACAGTGTTGGATGAGAGGGGGTGAGGGGGGAATCATATGGGCAATTAACCATCGGACCATTTTCATACGATCTACTCTAGTACGAATTTCAGGTGTTTGAATGCGCAAACTACGAATGAGAAATTCTAGTAATGGAATATGTTATCAGATTTCGATAGTTAGTTAAGACTTGGAAAAATGTAAACCTTTAAAAGAGCGCTCCTCGAAAGTTGTTGCGTTTCTAATACCTGCTTCCATCATAAGGCCAATGGTCAGGGCCTCCTAAAGATTTAGGGCACATTTTTAAGAGAACAAATAATACTTATCGATTTCAGTGAGCAAAATTTCGATATCACAAATAATAATCTTTCAACAAATTTCAGAATGTTCAATATTTAAGATTGTTGTGTGAGAACTATTTGTGATAGCAAAATTCTGCTCTCCGAATCACTATAACAGCTGACAAATAAATTGCCAGTTGAGGGCGCGGTTTGCCGGGCTATCAACCAAGATCAGCCAATAGACGATCTGCATTGCCAAAACTCCAAACCAGCTGATCGGAATAACATCCGAGTGATATTTGTCTTTGGAAAAATGGCAACAGTTACAGCGTACTGTCATGCTATGGCCTACAGCCCAACCGTCAATTTATTCTCCCGCTACTATAGGTATTTTCTTGCTCTTTAAAAATGTTCATGAACGAACCTAAATCATCGATTTACGGTCATCCGTTGAGGAGGAGCGTGCTTGAAATTTAACATTGGTCTTTGGGAGAATCAGACAGAGGTGCCTGGAGCCTTTCCTACCGTCCACCCCTATTACTCTTCCAGGGTAATACTTCCCCATGGAGTTAGTTATGTTTATTCAGTCAATTGTTGTTAGTTGCAGAGCTTTACTAAATGTGTTGTATAATTTTCCACACGGATTGCAGTTTTTTTTTTTTTTTTTATTAATGGTAAATCCTAGTCAGACTTAATGTATGGTATACAAGTTTCTATGTGTTGTGCTCATGGTATATGAAGTTGCTGACGTCAGTGTACCGTGTTCCAGATGGGTACATGTCGCCGGTGGTGGCGGCGCCGCAGAACACGGGGTTCGCCCACGACCTCAGACTCGTCTCCCTAGAGAAGCAGCTCAACATCGAGCTCAAGGTAGGGATGTGATACTTGACGATACTAGTTACTCCCGTTTTAGCTGCGGAAAAATAGCAGTTGCAAAAACCTAATATCAGGTATTAGGTTATATGTAAAGTCAATGGTTTCTTACTAACCTGATTGTTGTTTCAAGACGGCCTAGAACATCACAAATTCCGTGTATTAGTTAACGACTGTCGAAAGATATCTGTGTAGCTATAGTTCCAAGCATAAATGACTGCGGGATAAAGTACAGAGATATTAGTATTATTTTGTATCACATATTAGCTACTCGTATTAGTTAATTTTGGAATTCTAATACGAAAAACTCATAGTAATATATTCGGCCATTTCTAGCTCAAGGTAATTCACCCCTCATGCAAGGTCCGCGGCACGGAATATAAATATGCACTTGCTTACGGGAATATCAAACCAAAACGAGTACAGTGTTTTGAGTATGATGATGGTAAGTTCATGTTATTTTAGAAATTATTGAGAACACTTTCTATCACTGGTTGGAAAACCAAATTTCACGCCGTTAATTTTGTTTTAGGTATTCTTAACACCTTAAGATTAATCACTTCAGCAAATTCTAGATATCGAAACGTCGTAAAATTTGTTTTCATATTCAGTGTTGGAAAATGTCCGCAATAATTTATTAAATAATACGCTCCAAAAGAGTTGGTTAATTTTAATTTTGCACCTTAATACGTAGGGGCCTATCGCATCAACAGCAATTATGGTTTTTGTTGGTTTTGCTGTGGGCTTGGTGATAAATGAATTCTTAATATAGTACACAACACCAAGTACTATAAATACTTAATATGTCAGAATAGTTACTGGTATGAATTCTTAATATGGAATTGTAATTGTAACAGAGTGAATAATAATAACTAGCTGTCCTGTTGCTCGAATCCGAGCAAGTTTGTACCCAACGAAAGGTTTCTTCAGTTGTAAACAAACATATCAAAACATCTGAAATTAAAACGGATGATAACAACGTACTTTCAATCAACACGTAATTTAGACTTCTGTCGTCAGATAGCGCCACTGTTTCGTTCACACCGCCTGGCGCAGGTATTTCGTTCGCGTCTACCAGTTAGTTCGTCGGCCTCCTCCTCTTGGCCGTCCTGGTCGACGTCTTATAGTCTCCATTATGTCGAACGTTTTTTTGGTCATGTTTTGATTTTGTGCAAATAAAGACTGGTGTTTTGTTGCCAGCTGTACGTTCAATAACCATTTTTCAGGGTCAGATTTTATTTGTTTAACCACTTCCTTAAATAAACAGCTGATTTATCAATCGTTGGTTTGTAACAGCATATTATGTCTATGGGGAAAATCGCGACTTTGACCCCATATTTTCCCATGTCCACGGTGACTTTTATAAATTTTTTAATTGATGGCAAAACTACATGCTAAGACCTTTCTAACGACACCTTGGACATGGTGATCAGTAGCACCACCGCTCCAAAACAATTATGACAAAAATATGCCTAGCGTATTAAAAATATAGAGCCTAGCGTATTAAAAATATAAATGATAAATGTTTTACTCGTCCCATTAGCTTATCTGAATTTTCAGTTAGGCCTTATCACATATTTCCTAGGTAAGAAAAATTAGTGTCTTGCGTATACCAGACATAAAATATTTGGAATTTCTAGAGTCGGTACGAAATCTGGTTATAACAATATCATATAATTATACATTTTGTGACATTTCATTCAATTGCCCAAAAGTAATATATATAATCATCCTTTAAAGGTTTAATGGCATAGCCTATAACCATTCCTCCCGTGCAAATAATGTCGAAGGCCACTACTTCCCAGCAAGATCGCCATTTCACCTTTGGTGCACTTTAATAACGTATATGAGGAAATCCAAATGACGCACAACTACTATAATCATTCTGCATCGATGCACTCACGCATCTGAACCGCGTCGCGTCGCCAATCGATTTGGGCTCAGTGGATTGTATAGTTTATTATTCCGGTGCACCTGAACTGAGTCTGCAATCAGATCAAGGCTATCGCAAATTAGATTAAGAGGAACTCCAGTCACGTCACAATTCGCTTCTACTTGCTCCTCTCACAAGGCTAATGTTGACTTTCAAAGCCCGTTCCTTAGCAATGGATTAGCCGAAATATAGTTAATTATATTCAGAGCAAAAAATACATCGCGATCTCAGTGCGCAATTATCACAATTAGTTCACCCATACAAAATTGCTAGAATTTGTTGCTCTTTAAAATGAACCAAAAATCATTTGTATCGGGGGGACAGGCTTTGAAAATGAACATTGGCCTTATAGAGTAGAAGCAGGTAAAAACGTGAATTGTTTCGTGACTGTAGCCCCCTCTTAATCCTTGATCCTGTCGCACCCTTGCCGGCTTGGCCAGTGACCGCCAGCCTCAGGCTGGATCCGCTGTGGCGCCTCTCCGGGATTACAGTAATCACGAGACATTCGGCAGCGATCACTTCGTCAGTCGCGTCGCTTTGACTGTTCGGTGGCCAGGATTGCCTCGAGTGCGTGTTGTATCGTCAAAATTTCCTTTTGTGGCCTCTAAGTAAATTTGGTTCGGTATTCACAGTGACGGTGGAGCAGTGGTCGGGGAAAGCTGTAGAAATATTAAATCACCATAATAATTGTTTTTGAGCCAGTAATCCGTACATATAAAGATACCAGAGTAGACCGCATGAAAATGGTCCGATGGTTAATTGCCCACATGATTCCCCCCCTCACCCCCTCTCATCCAACACTGTTGCCATACGAATTTCACAAACAATGATTCAGTCTGCTTGTTTCGTTTTATGTTGTGTACGATTGGAATGTACTTCAAAACAGACGTCAGATATGGCCAACTTTACCATATGTTTTATTAGACCAGAGCGATTTGGCAACAATGAATTAACTTCCATCGGACTACTTTGGTGTTATTTACTCTAGCTGCTATCGTACCCGGGAACACAACAGTTATGTGTGCTGCATTGTGTGTTTAACCCGTGGAACTACTACAAAACATCATCAGCTGTTTGAATTATCATCAGCTCAAACTAAAGTGAATGCCTATAACAATAACACAGGATTGATACTTTGACTCTCCGTGGGGTCCTCTTTGACTGTCCTATGGGAATTTCTTAAAATGCTTTCTTAGACCTTTCCTACGTCACGGAATAGTACACATGCCAAATTTCGTGGTTGTATGTGTAGAGGTTTGGCCTGGGGGATGATCGGTTTTTCGTATTTATAAATTGTCCATAAAAATAGCACAGGATTGGAACTTTAACTCTCCGTGGGGCGGAGCCCTATGGTAATTTTTTAAATAGTTTCTTAGTGGGTACCTACGCTATGGAAAGAGTACACATGCCAAATGTCGTGGTTGTAGGTATAGAGGTTTTTCCTGGGGGATGATCGGTTTTTCGTATTTATAAATTGTCTATAAGAATAACAAAGGATTGGCACTTTGAAGCCCCGTGGGACGGAGCCCTATGGGAATTTCTTAAAATCCTTTCATAGCGGTTACCCACGTTATTTAATTTGGCCTATACGTGCCAAATTGCGTGGTTGTAAGTTTAGAGGTTTGGGTTGGAAGATGGATCGGATTTTTAGTTATAGATTATTATTTAATTTTCCACTTCGAAGTGAGCTATTAACATGACCCGACCGTAAGACTTAAGAAATTTGATAGATACATTTATTTTCATAATCGGTTGGACAATATAATATCGTTGAAAAAAATGGAAACGATCAATCATCTTTTTGTGTGGGGGTTTGACAATTTAGATCTGGCTTTTTTGGACCCAAAAGGGTAAAAAATGTCCCGGTTGGAAGAGTAATGCATATAACAAAATAGTACGTGAAACGCCAACAAATTTAAACTGTCTCTTCATTCTAGCATAAAAATGTTTACAGTTAGAAAATGTAAATTAACCAAACAAATTGAGAAACAGCGTTGTATTATGGGGATTTAACATTAAGAAAGGCTGTTTTTCATATCTTGGAGTCGTTTCATCCCTGCACTCCCATACCTACTTTCAATCCTGACTGGACCTCCTTGCTTAGTGTACAACGAGGTCCCAGCATGCCCAGCGTTGCAGACAAGGTGAACCAGAAGTATCAGAAAAGCGGCAATAAAATGTTTTCCAATAGTCTATCCAACAAATTGGGATTAGTGTACGTTTTAACACCGCATTTGATTACCTTTGATAATAAACTGCTGTAATCTACGCCTGTAATGTTCGCAACGTTTCCATCGTCATGCCAGATTCGTTATGCACGTTAGTGATGCAGTAAAATGTAGCACATAACTGTTTCCTGTAATTTTCAAGCAATAGTCATGTATAACTTAACCCAGAAATTATATGTTGACGAAATTAAAGTTAACGCCCGTGAATAAAATAGTTTGTGTTGCGTTCTATGGCGAACCTAATGAACTGTTCTGAGATTTGTTTAAGTAAGATGATAATAATTTGTTCATAGGATAGTAAGAATCATAAAATGAAAATTACAGCTCTAAAAACCAGTATGGCGACGCAGATGTTTTTTTGCCCATTAAAAATAACGGTATAATTATTGCATAATTTACTGTTTGTTTGTCTTATCTTCTATCTTCTATCTTCTCTTCTATCTATCTATCTATCTATCTATCTATCTATCAATCTATCTAACTATCTTCTGTCTAGCTGTCTATCTATCTTTCTATATCTATAAATACGGAAACCCGATCATCCTCCAGACCAAACCTATCTAAACCTACAACCACGACATTTTGCACATGTACTCACTTTCCATAACGTAGGTAACCACTAAGAAAGGATTTTAAGAAATTCCCAAAGGGCTCCGCCCCACGGGGAGTGAAAGTTCCAATCCTGTGTTGTTCTTATGGGATTTCATTTAAGTTTGAGCTGATGAGATTCAGCTGATCAAAACTCCATAATAACTAGTTCCACGGGTTAACACAGAATGCAGCACACACAACTGTTGTATTCCCAGGTGAAACCGGGTACCATAGCAGTTACTGATAAGAATTAAATAACTAACATCACTTCTCATATTATTGACTTATATTTTAGTCGACTCTGTATAAAGTTGCAACGATATGTTCCCAAAATTATGCAGTAATAAAATCATAATTATGTAGGTAGTTTTAATAACTGAGACATCGACAGAGTAAATTGATCATGCTGACGATATATTTATATTGTTAATAATTATTGCAGAACCATAGGCTATACTTTTCCTCGCGTAAGTCAGGACTTTTAGTACAATATTTGAATGCTCTCGATGGATTATCTGGAAAATTAACGGAATTTCAGTTTGATTTTCTTGATAATCATACCGAGTATTCCCGTTCAATGTAAACGTTCCATCACCGTCGCCCTTGGAATACCCTCACATTTATTATTATAAAACAGAGAGACAGAGAAGTAATACTAAAATAAAACCGAGGCTAAATGTATGGGCCCATTAACGTAATTTTTGTATTTCAATTCGGGGACAAAGATATATGAATTACAGGGCGTTGATGGATTACGATCATGTTCGTCATTATTAGTGAATTTCCTTGGGAAAAGTGAACTGTTAGTATGACCGCACAGTGAGACTTAAGCCCGGGACCACCCTAGAAGTTCCTAACGTGACCCCTGAACTCGTTTTTGAGGGGTCGCTAAAAACTTATATATATATATATATATTTGTATATATATATATGTGTATATATATATATATATTATAAATGTATTCCCACACTAGCGGTCGCAATTTTTGTTCATTTACTTCAAATTTAGTAGGGACATTCCTTTCTATAACCAGTTGGTCAAGTTCGTTGGGCAAAACAATCGGAAAACTCTAACCCCCTTTTTGGGGATTTAATGTTTTCCAATTTTGAGTGTTTGGGCCCAAAAAGGGTCAGAAAAGCCCCGGATTAAAACTAATGCATGTGAAAAGATGGAGACTAATGAGGCAAAACTTTAAGCCATCTCTCATAATTCTAGCACAAGTATTTACCGAGTTATTAAAGAAAATGTTAATTGTCTTAAGACAATAAGTTGTCTTATGGGGATTTCACACAGGAAAAGGCTGTTTTTCATATCTTGATGTAGTTTTATCACCCCCCCCCCAATACCCCTATACCAACTTGTTATCCTGACTATACCTCCTCCTAACCTTATAATGTATACCATTGTCATCCTAATAGTGAATTTAATCAAAACAGCCAACAAATATAATGTTTCAATTAAAAAAACGTTACCTGTGTTGTTTTAAACCCTTTATTAGATTTTTCTAAAGGTTTTAATGCGCAAATTCACTTCCCTCACGTCAGCGTGCTGCGTGCGAACTCGTTGTGACTTATCATAGATTACAACAATATGCACTCTAAATTTATTGGGGGTCCAACTGCCCTCTTGCACCCCTCCAGATTGCGCCTGTGTTTATAACAACTCCGGCAAGTACTGTTCGTGGATGTACTCGAAGTGCGACGGGGCGCGATGCCGGGAGAAGACCGGAAACGGAGAACGGAGGACGTGCTACGTGCGGTTCCGGTGGTGTGGCGCGACAGGTGCTGCCCCCAGCGGCGCTCGCGTCAACTGCGGCCGGTCCTGGATCATTCCCCTTCCACCGCCACCGCTACACCTGTTAACGGATGTGCGATACCTTATTCATTCGTTCCGTTCCTCAGTCGATCCCTTAAGCAGAATATTTTTTTATTTCTGCAACGTTACGTGCAAAATCCTAAAATGTTCTATAGGCGAAGCGTAACGCGATGTAAATGAGCACCTATCAAATATGTTAATCAATACAAATTGAGACTCATATTGCGATGGACTAAATACATTTGGTTATATATTTAGTGATAATACTACAACTTAGTACATTTAATTTGAAAGTGTATAGGTGTGTGCGGTATTTGGATGTGTGAAGTCAATTCCGTTCAAGCTTAATATCCCAAATCCGTCATTTTATTGTCATTTTATCAATAAACCAATCTTAATTTAGAGAAAATATTTAATTTTTTAATTCATTTTGAGAGGTATGGGGATTACAATACAAGGACGTTGTACCGTCGTTGTTACCTAATTATTATTTACCTGAAATTTAAATCTGCCTGGCTCGACATTAGATAACAACTTTATCTCCAGACCCATGGCTCTGATACCTTTAACCATTTTTATTAGAATTTTACCACACTGGCACAGTACAAACTTATCGTTAGGGATTTAAATTGTGGTTTATTTACTGAACTAAAATTTAATTCCTCTCTTTGACATTTTAAAAGAAAACTTTAACCTACTGAGCATAATTCATTATTTTTTAAATCTACCCCAGCTAGTTACAGTGTTTAAAATTTTAAAGGATACTTGGGAAACAAAGGAATCCGTAGCTCTGCATCTAGTTCCATATTCTCGGAGTTACTCGTTAGCCCTATTAACAAAACAGCACAGTCTTTGCTGTAGTGATGATATTTAAATTTGATTTTACATGAGACTAAAAACTTTACAATTCCCCAGTTAAAGTGACTTACTTTGTTTTGAGATACTTTGTTACAATATTTTATACCAACGAATGCCATGTCCTAATATGCTGGAATGTACAATGAATAAACCTTTGTTAAACTGTAGACAAGACTTATTACTAATTTCCTGAAATGACAAATTACTATACAATATGGAGTTGACGGTACCTTCAGGTGAAGGGAGTCTGCAGATGACCAGGAGATATGGGAAGATCTCGACCAGGGAGCTGCCACACGAATGAGGAGCGGCTACTTACATTTTGCAGTGGAAGGGTTAACCCTCACCTTGCTACTTAATTCTACCATCTTATATTTCCTGATTTTATTTGCTAAACTTTGCTTATCTTGCTACTTGTTTCTACTGGTTTTAACTATCTTGTTGCCTCATTAAATCATTTAATGGCCATTCGTGGTTTTTGTAGACTTCTTACTTTAATATTTAATAAATAATTGGAAAATTCATAAAAAAATTCCAAATATGGTAGGTACAACGTGCGAGGTCAAAGGTCATATGGATTAAATATTGAGCGGTAAAAGTTGATTGCAAAACATGTGCGTTTGATGAATCGAGTACAACAATTTAAGTTGTAGATTTATTTATAATTCAAAATCGTTTTATATTATACTTTTAAAATATAAATTACTAGTGGCTTGAAGGGACCATAGTCCCTAACCTTGCTCCAAGTATGAACACATGTCAGTTCGTAAACAAAGTAGACACTTAATAACATGTTTTAATGTTAACAAAGTAGACATTTTTAAATTCCCATGCTTTTCTTATGGGGATGTTTTACGTTATTTCTCGTTTGCTGGTTACTTTTTAGAAGTATTGCTATTTTTCTCCGAGTCCCAGGGATCAAGATCTTTAATTTGAGCCCTCTCCCGTCACCCATCATCCTGCGATTTGCCAAACTCCCACAATTTTGACTTAAAAATTTTGCTTACAGAATTATATATAAAGATGAATTACGAACACATAATCTCTCGTAATCAAATATAAATCAGTTTACACCTAAAGATGCGAATCTTGTGTCACCTTGTTCCCTCCGCTGAAACTTGGCGGTCTAAAATTAATAAATTGTAAACTTCACATATTATCTGTACGATTCTATCACCTCTGTTTATGAGAAAATCGTTATCCGAATTATTAAATAATAAAAACCGACTAACGTTGCTTGTTTAGTTGGAATCGACTACACCTGAACCCACATCAGTCAAATGTTTCAGTGCTGACCCTGATGTGGGTAAAGATTTAGTGTAGCAGAAGTATGATGTTATTATCAAGGAAAATGTTAAGACTTAGTATAAATGTTAAATAATATTTCAAATTAATCATACATACAGGTTTTTCACTTGGCAAAGCACATTGTAGAAAATATGAAATTTTATTTTATTGAAATAAAATTATTGTTTATCTTGTAAAATTTTTCCCAAAAAATTGTTTTTTTTTACCTAATGAAACTTAACATTTTTAATTTTCTGTATTATCAAAAATGAACACACACTCTTATAAGACATTCGTTAAGTCTTTATAAAACCATGTTAAATACGATAGTAAAACTTAGCACGCAGCACGCTGACATGAGGGAAGTGAATTTCCACATAACAAACTTTAAAAACTCAAAATCAGTGTAAAAACATTCATTATTTATTCCAAATTTGATTGAAATCTGAAAACATTGATTTTTTGGCTGTTCTGATGCTCCTGGTTTCATTTACCTGAAATGCTGGGAATACATTTTTGTGCATAAGGTTAGGAGAAGGTCCAGTCAGGATTGAAAGTAGGCGTTAGGTTGCTGGATGATAAAAGTACACCAACAAATGAACAACAGGCTTTTCTTATGTAAAACCCCCATAAGACAACGTACTGTGTTTGGACGATACACATTTTCTTTAATAACTCGGTAAATATTTATGCTAGAATGACCAGAGAGGGCTTAAAAGTTTCGGCTCACTAATTCCCATATTAGCGAATTTCCCCTATAGGGAAGAAGCTATTACCGTAGGTGGCATGGTAAGACTTAAGCCCGAGACCATGATAACTTTTCGTTTTGAGGTCCCCAGATGCCAAAAACACTATTCGTTCAAATTTATATATACGTATATATATATATATATATATATATATATATATATTTATATATATATATATCTATATAAATATATATATATGTGTCCGTTACCGCGATAACTTTTGAAAGAAACACCCGATTTTGATGAAATTTGGCACAAATGTGGAGAGCAGCATTTATGACTTTAAGTTCGAAAACCAGATCAATCGCACTATGGGAAGGGGGTTTTATGGGGGTTTACAATTTTCCAAATATCGGTTTTTTGCAAATTTGACCCCAAAATGTTAAAAACATTCAATTTTGGTTATAGCCATTTTATAGAGCTCAAAAAAACAAATAATTTAATATTTTCAATTATTAACCTAGGTTAAGTGGTTGCGGAGAAAATCCAAAAAAAAGGTGTCCCATGTTAATCTTATGGGAAAAAGATTTTTAGATTTTTCTCAGATAGTTTTACTAAAAACTTCACACTTCTGTTTATTAATGTGTTTAGCTCAACAAAACAAACATTTTGGTGTTTTAATCGTTGTTCTACGTCCAACCGTTGCAGAGATATTCAAAGTGCTAAACACAGTACGTTGTCCAATGTTATCCTTATGGAGAATAAATAAAATTCTATATCTCGATTATTTATGAATGTATATTGGTGAAACTTAGTATGTGGCTTCAAATAGTTGTGGTATATTGATATTAGCACAAAAAACAAGTTTTTTGTTGATAGTCCTCGTAGCAGCAACCCTGCATACTCGGCCCCCATGTTATTCATATGGAGAATAAGTAATGTTGTATATCTCCCTTTATTATGAACCTAAATTAATAAAACTTGGTATATAGCTTCATCTGGTTCAGTTATACTGATAATTGCAAAAAAACATATTACTTATCTTCCTCGTTGCAGCAAACCTGCGTCCTCAACCCTAATGTTATTCTTATGGAGAATAAATAAAATGCTATATATCACTTATTTATGGATGTATTTTTGTGAAACTTGATAAGTAGCTCTATGTAGTAGTGAGTCACATATATATGCATTGGAAATTCGCTGAGTATGCAGGTTTGCTGCGACGGGGGTATTTTTACATGCATTAATTTTACATCCGGGCCTTTACTGACCCTTTTAAGGCCCAAAAACTCGAAATTTGAAAGATTAATCCCTAAAAAAGGGGTTTAGAGTTTTCAGATTGTTTTGCCCAACAAACTCGTCTAACTGATTATAGAAAGGAACGTCCCTACCAAATTTGAAGTAAATCGGACAAAAATGTGACCGCTAGAGTGCAAACACACACACACACACACACACACACACACACAATTTTGAATAACCCCTCAACACGTGTTCAGGGGGTCATGTTAGAAACTTCTATAGTGGTCCCGGGCTTACGTTTTACCGTGCGGGTCATGCTAATAGTTCACTTTCCATTGGAAATTCACTAATAATGGCAATTCCTTCCGTGATCTTATAATCAGTGAAAGGAAATAAAGTTTTTCTGATTTTTACGATAAAAGTATAACCTTTGAACACATTCCACAATATTTTTAAGGGTATGATTGCGATGCCTCGAGTAACCAGTTCACTAAGATGGACTGTTGATTGCCATGCCTCGAGTAACCAGTTCACTAAGATGGACTGTTTCTTCAGCTAAGACCATTAATTGTAGCCTAGTCAACAGTGTCATTCAAGTGGGAACACAGTGGGTGAACCATTAACTCCATATTTAAAGGTTATATTGGGGGTTCTGAACAGTCTATTTTACCAGTCACACAAGATCTAGTCGTAGATTTGTGACCAGGTCTGTGTCATGTGAGAATGAATAGCGACCGCTAATGAACCATGAGGCATGAGGAGACGTGTTCTCGACTTCCTCACGTCAAATCATTGAATCAGCTGATCTGGCCAGTCCTAGTAGGTTGTGTATGTCGCAGTAAAATAAGACTCATGAAAGTTGTTTCATTGTCAATTTGATTAAAATTTTACCTAGAGTATCTTCATGGACATTGTCATTTTCACGGGATTAATTGATCCTTTTGCTGTATCCATTGTCCTTCAAAGAAATGTCAAATCAAAGCAATGAGTAATTTATTTATCAGACTTTTTACACATTCAGGAAAATATATTAGGAACATACAAAAGGGAAAATTGCCTGAATCTTAATTGGAAAATGTCATAAAGGCTAAATAATTGGTTTTGAAATTTTTGTAGGAAAATTATTTGAAAGATATTTATTGAAATTAAAAATGGAAATAGCCAAAATAGATACTTCCAATTAGTACATGATTTTCTAAAAGTGTTAAGTACAGTATGCAATTCTTTCTTTTGATCACTGAATAAAATTTAACGTTTAAACCATTTTCTTTCCTTCCGTCTTTTTTAGCCTTGATAAAAAAATAAACACCTAAGTTGAATTTATTGAATTTAAGGAAAATCTTTATCAGCTGTTTGAAAGCAGATAATAGTATGTGGAGGGTTTTAATGAAGTGTGAAAATCACACTTGGAGCAACCTTCCTCCAGCTGTCCTGTATAATTACGATGTGATCACGTCGGCCCTGAATCTGACTGGCAAGGATCCTCGCTGTGGTACAAGGTGTCTGTGCCTGTGCTGAGGTGTAACACATATTGCAGCGAGGCGCGCCACTCATATTTGGAGGCACATTCAATGTATTTGTAGGACTGGTTTGCTAATGTGTGAACAGCTGTTAAATATCAATAATATTTGCGTTGAAGCTTTAACGGCCTATGAAGTAGAGCGCTAAAGACAAGTGACAATTTTAAGGAAATTTATACAATTCTTTAAATTGACACATCAAGCATATACAAATTAAAAAAATATGCTTGTGTTAATACATAGGATTCTGAATTAATAAAAACAGTATGTGAGGTAATATATTCGTTCAAACTTAAGGTGGTAAGGGAACAAAATGGCATTCAGTGTAGGAGACAGGTCGGAAGGTGGAAGCTGTGATGGGTTTTATCAGCTGTGAGGTTGCCAGTTGTCAGCTGACAGTTGACGTGTTTACTGGAACAGCTGGCAACTGGCTGTCACATCGCACATTGTGATATTGCCACTAATACTTGTACACTACACCCTATCATTTTGTTTGGTATTAATGACTTGTACCACTTAACATATTAGTTTTACTGTTATGATGTTTTGTTGGTCATAAGTTTGTAAACAAATTACAATTATTAATGTCTGTGTTTGTCTAAGCTAAACCTCTTTAAAAACTTTT
Source organism: Allygus modestus (assembly GCA_963675035.1). Lineage (NCBI taxonomy): Eukaryota > Metazoa > Arthropoda > Insecta > Hemiptera > Cicadellidae > Allygus > Allygus modestus. The sequence continues at coordinate 71,350,860 of OY776114.1, read as the reverse complement.
TACATAGGATATCAAAACAGCTCTTGTTGTAGTTTAGTTCTCATCACGTACAAATCAGGTTAATCAACAAAGGACAAAGGCCTTACCAAGAAAATTTCCTCCAATATGGGAAATGGTTGTAGTTTTACGTGTTTTTGTGCTTGCCTGCAAATTGAAATTAAAAATGGAATTATGTCATGGGAAACTAAATAGACTGTAATAAATTTTCAGTTGTCAAAAATCATTATTAGAGTTATGTTAGGAGTCAATTTTAGAGTTAGCTGTCACCCTATTTTAACAAATTACAAATTAAAAATATTACCTTGAAAAACATGAATATTGATGAAACTAGTTTTTCTTAATTTAAATAGCAACTTTTCCACAATTCAAAGCACAATACAATACCTTCAGTATTTATCTGTTAACTAAACGACACCACTCACAATATGACTCTTTTTGAGAAAAGTCCTGTTTATTTAGGACTAGCAGACCCGTTTCGGCTTTGCCTGTGTGAACTATGACAGTTGTGTACGCTGCATTCTGTGGTTAGCCTGTCGTGGAACTACTACGAATCAAGATCAACTGTTTTATATCCATAAGAAATACATGGTAACTTTGAAGCCCCATGGGGCAAAGCCCTGTTGTTGTATCGGCATGAAAACTCTTTAACTTTCCTATTTTAGACCTAAAGAATCAATGTACCAAATTTCACCTCTCTAGCATGCTGAGAAGCAGTTTTTTTATGAGGAAAGTTTTAGTAATTGATCCTCATTGGTAGACATTTAAGATAGTTGGTGTCTCTGAATAAAATAGTATGTTTACTTTATTCATTAGCCTGTGATAGCTCGCATTGCTGTCAAAATGACCAGATTATTACCGTTATTATTTTTGTTATAAAAAAATACATTTTTGGGTGTCAGCATTGTTAGCCAGCCGTCATTGCAACTCAGACACATCATTTCTAGACTTTCGGGTTTATATCAGATACAGGTTTAACCAATCAATCAATAATTCCTTTATTGCCTTAAGTCATAAGTCATCTTTATTGTCACATAACATTTTACAATTTCTGGCTATGCCAGACAAAACAGGTGACATTGTCATGATACAATATTACTTAAACTAAATTATAACAAAAGTACACATTAAGTCGGTCTATCATTCAAAAACTCATCTACACTGTAATAGTTTTTAATCAACAAAAATTCAGTCACTTTGGCTTTGAAAGATTTTGATTCTATCAGTGATTTATAGTACACCGGCAAATTGTTGAATAATTTTTTCCCCATATAAGAAGGTGTTTTTTCTGAGAGATTAATTCTATGAATAGGATATTGAAAATCATTACGAAATCTAGTATTATACATGTGAAGATTATTTTCTCTAAAAAGTTTCTGAAAATTGGATTTTACATATAACAAACATTTAAGTATATATAGATTAGGGACAGTTAAAATTTTTAAATCTTTAAAAATGTTTTTGCAGGAATATCTTGAAGGTTTAAAAGTCATAATTCTAAGAATCCCTTTTTGTAATTTAAAAAGTTTCTGAGCATCAGAAGTAACACCCCATATTGCAAAATAGAGGAAAATAAAGCATGGTAAACCATCAGTCTTGTATTTAAATCTACTACATTCCTTAAAACAATCATTTGGAAACACACAGAATTTAATTTCTTACAAGTATTGTGAATATGGTTTCTCCAATCAAAACAACTGTCCATGTCAATACCAAGAAACTTTGCAGTGTTACCTACAGTGATATTTTCACTATCAAAACAAACAAAATCATCAAAATGTTCTCTAGACTGCACAGTTTGAAATTTTACTATTTGGGTTTTGATTTGATTCATTTTTAACCCGTTAATTTTGAACCATTTTGAAAGATCATGAAGGGCGTTATCTAAGGCTACTGTTAGTTCCTGACTGTTTCTTGATTTAATAATAGCCGTAGTATCATCAGCATACAATAATAAACTAGGTGAAACATTTTTGGATAAATCATTAATGTAGATTAAAAAAAGTAAGGGCCCCAATATGGAGCCCTGGGGCACTCCCATTATAATTTGTTCCCATTCAGAAGTATATTTAATGTTGTCTTTTGTTATAACTGTTCTTTGATATCGTTCACTTAGATAAGATTCTAGCCAATAGACAGCTGCCTCCGAAAAATTGTAAAAAGACAATTTACTTAGAAGAATTTTATGGTTTACACAATCAAAGGCCTTGGACAAGTCACAGAACACCCCAAGAGTGCTCTGTGACCCATCCAAGCCCCGTGTTATTGTATCTACAAATTGAGCCACAGCGGAAATGGAACTTCGTCCCTTTCTAAAACCAAACTGTTCATCCACTAATACCTTATTTAATTCAAGAAAATAAGATATCTGATTAAAAGCCGCTTTTTCAAAGATTTTGGAAAACGAAGGGAGAACCGAAACAGGCCTTAAAACTTGTACAAGCATTGGCACGAGTCATTTACAAAATGTACCTCTTACAACAACAAAATAAAATAGTCAACACTTCTAAATTATAAATTCCTTATGTAGTCATGGACACTGTAAAACGCTCCTCTCAACAAATAGGTCGTAAGATTCCTCCTAAATTCATCATGTGGCATCTCCGCCTTGAGGCAATCAGGCAACACATTAAAAAGTTTGACAGAGCAATAATAAACATTGTTTTTTTTTATGTAGTTTTATGTTTTGGAATTAGGAGATTTAAACTTTGGCGAAGAGAATATACCGTAGAGATTCTGGGCTCAAAAAGCCCACGGTTTTCATAAACTTAATTTCTGATGTGTTTATATAATAACTCATTTTATGTTTCATTACCTTAAAATATTTTTCTTGTTCATTATATCCTTTTTAACAAATATTTTTAAAATACAACATTTTTTTATATCCTGCTTTAGGGGTTGATCAATTTACATTTCTTATTTACATGCATAAGTAAAGAAACTTATTCGTTCGATGGTGTTTACGTTTAGAACATTTTAAATGTAATTTAAAAGGTCAGAAATAATACAGATTACAATATTTTTATGATCGGATTCAAGTATATATATTTTTTATGACAATTTGCTCTTTTTTAAACTGTCATAAAGACTGTGTGACTCCTTACATTTTTAATTGCCAGGTTAAACCTGATTTTCTAGGGAAAAATGGATTGTTGAGTGAAAAACTCCCAATTTATATTGAATTTCAATGCTAATAATGTACACCTTCAGTGAATTTTTGAAAAAGTCCCAATATCTTTTTACGTGTAAAGCTATATCTCGCACGATGTTTCAGGTGAAGCAGGGGGCGGAGAACATGATCCAGAGTCTGACCAGTGGACATGTGCGGGACAAGAAGCTGCTAGGGGAGGCTCAGCAGATGTTGGCGGACTCGCGGGCCAAGATAGAGTACCTGCGCATGAGGATCATGAAGGTAGGTTGTAGTCGCATTAGAGTTGATGGCTCTCTGACTGGTCTATACTAGTACAGAGGTCGACATTGGGTACAACTAAATGAAGCTGTCACAGTATTGGTAGGTCTTTTGGCTATCCAGTGTGACCAACTTCCCTTCCTTGGTTCCTCCTTGACTCTTAGTTGAGCCTGGATACCCACTCTAGTCCGAGTCTTGGCGGGAGTAGTGGATCCTCCTTGCAGCCTGGGACGGGTGCCGGAGGAAGGGCCCTTACCCGACGGTCTCCGGTCTGCCGGGCTGGGGGAATCATAAAGAAATAGACTAGACTATAATAACTGAATCACTGAGGCATATGTTTCAAGACCTTCTTATGTTCAAAAGATGAACAACGAAAATCAAGATTCTTTTTTATTCACATTACGTATATAAGTTATATTAACTTACAGTATGCGGGTGCTACGGAAGGCAGAACTGTTAACTTAATCTGAATATTGTTTTGATCTGGATTTGAATATTATTATTTGTATGTTTTGTTGTTTTTTTGTTTATTTAAAAATGCTGACCAACTACTGGATATAGGTCAGCATAATTCCATGGTTATGTATTTGTTTTAAACTTTTATTTACTTGATGGAATAAACCCCTTTATTCATTTGCTCATTTTTTTTTTAAAGCTAAAAAAGCTTCTAGTCGAGTAAAATTGTGAAGGAAATAAAGCCCTGTTATGAGTTTAGTTATTATTGTTTTTGCGTGTTTTTCCTTGTCTTGGCTTGTATTTTTTTTATTATCAAGAACCTTAACTTTTAAATAAATATCATTTAATCAAAATTAATAAAAAGCCTTGTAATCTGCTTAAACATAAGTTCCTTTCCATTTCATCCTGAGCCTCTCTTGTTACACTCACACCCAGATTTACTGACATTTAACGTCATTTCCGTTCCATTCCCTGCCTCTTCATGTAGCCCCAGCTTAACGATTGCTGAAGACCCTGATAATCTCTTGGTGCAGAGGAGAAGTTGGCTAGGGAGACTGTTATTGACAGTAACATTGATAACTGTGCAATTTTACAATCCAACTTGATGTAGTAATAAAGTTAGATAGTAATATGCCGTGTGACTAGAGTAGGAATGAAAATAAAATGGTATATTTAAATCATTTTAAACTTATAACCAATCATTTTCACTCTTGCAGGTCAAACAGAATCGACAGCAGAAGTCTCAGGACCATTCGTCAAACGGTGATCTATCCCATAAGGGTAAGTTGATGCTAATGTATAAATAACTCTACTCACTTTCTAGTAATTCAAATCCACGTTTGTTACCCCACTTTCTGACTGACAAAGTTAATAATTTTCCATTTAATAAAATAATTACAACTACAGTTCAAAATTGGGAGTGTAATATTACATTTATGAGATTGAGAGACCCAGTATCAGCTGTCTAGGCATATTTTCCTTATGACCACTGTTGTATGTACTCACTGTAATGTATGACCACTGGAAGAAGAGGATCTCTACGGATAGGAAGGTGGAATAGACATATCGAGTCATCATAAGAGGGATGAAGAGAGAATTACTCCTCACTCTGTTCAGGTCCTGAGCTCTAGGTCGATCCACCCTCTTGTCCAGACGACCTCTTGGGCCTGTCAGGCAAGGAACTTACCTCCTAGAGTCTTAGGGAGCTCTTATACCCATCTGGATTCCAGAATGATAGGGTCCTTCCTCCGGGGCAGGTCACCCTCTAACCTACCAGACCTTCATAGTTAATCGGGTGAGAGCATTTCGTCTTAGAGAGATGTGGTCTTGAACATGTAGGGAAGATCTGCTACTCCTCCAAGAGGTTAGACTTGACTAAGTGTCCAGGCTTAGTCGGAAAGCTCAGACTGAAAGAAAACTGGATAGGATTGCCAATACTTCTTTGTTTGAAATTCTTTGTTGGGAATGGCGAGTTTTTGTAGTCAAAGAAGTTAGTTCAGACATTTGCAATCATAGATGATAGCGAAAAACAAGTTTCACGATTCAGGAACTGCAATCTGATCCTGTCTTCAGATATGAAGATAATCTAAACTGTAACAAAGTTTTTACTAACAAACGAGACAAAGCTGGATATAAATCACATAAGATCTAAAACAGAGAACTGTAAAAGCTGTGAAAAGTTTGGAAACAAGACAGTACACAAAACAAAAAGAGTAAACTGCTCCGTAAACATGTAGACCAGTGAAAAAATATCTTACTATCCAAAACTTAAAAGTTAAATAACTTTACTTACCATTACAATGTGTGTGGGAATTTTGCTAGCATAACAGATTTGAGAGGTCCCGGGTTCAGTTCCTGGGATTTTCTCATCAGTATGGGTTAATTTTAACATGTAGGGAACAAAACGCCTCTGGCGTACATTCAAAAATAATTAAAACTTGTATGAAGGTTAGAATAATGACGTGTTTCATAAATACTCATATATACTTACATAATAAGATTTTGGTTTTTAATTTATAAATTGGGGAAGAAGAAAGAACTGCCATACATAAATGTAACAATTGTCATTCAAAATATTTATTCATTGTTGAATGCCTCCAGAACTGTTAGATGACAATTTAAATATAGGTTTACGTACCTTCAGTCAACAGTTCAATTTTCAGTAGATCAATCCTACATGTTTCGGAACTCTTGTTCCATCATCAGGGTGTTTACAAAAATGTCTTTCTTCTAAGATTGATTGACAAGAACAAAGACATTTTTGTAAACACCCAGAGATGCAACAAGAGTTCCGAAACATGTAAGATCTACTAAAAATTGAACTGTTGACTGAAGATACTATATTTCAATTAAAATATTTATTTAGTTTTTGGCTTATAGTTCACAAGAAATTCTTACCCATTAGTTGTTCATTATTTCAACGAATCAAGGATGTTGTTAGCTGATTAATAGCACAGTATGTTACTATTTATGCACAATCTTTTTTAAGTATTTTTTATAAACAACAAAAAGTTGCCTGTTTACATTTAAAACCCAAGGTCAAACTTTAATCACTGGAAATCATGAATGTTGAGATTTAAGGTTTTTATATAACTGCTTTTGTTTGAATTAAAATTTTAATTTTAATTTTAATGTTAAAAACCCATAGGTCTATAACGTGCAAAGCTGTTTCTTACGCATTAAGAGTTTTTGTATTAAAACGTTCTATTCATCCCATGTCTGTTAAGTTAAAATATGTTTTCTTTAGTTTGTTATACATAAAATCTGTCACTAGGCCAAATATCTATGAGCCTTTACAAAGCTCCATAAAATTCCCTTTTAGCGAATTTCCCCTATAGGGAAGAAGCTATTACCGTAGGTCTCATGGTAAGACTTAAGCCCGAGACCATGACAAATTTTTTTTTTAAGGTCCCAAGATGACTAAAACACTATTCGTTCAAATTTATATATATGTATATATATATCTATATATATATATCTATATATATATCTATATATATATATATCTATATATATATATATATATATCTATATATGTGTCCGTGAATGCGATAACTTGAGTAAAAAACGTCCGATTTTGATGAAATTTGGCTCAAATGTGTAAAGTGACATTTATGACTTTAAGTTCGAAAACCAGAAAAATCGGACTATGGGAAGGGGGGTTTATGGGGGTTTTAAATTTTCCAAAAATCAGTTTTTTGCATTTTTCACCCTAAAATTTTTGAAACAGTTAATTTTGGTTTTGACCATGTTATAGAGCTTAAAAAAACAAATAATATGGTATTTTGAATTATTAACCTAGGTTAAGTGGTTGCGGAAAAAATCCAAAAAAACATGCTCATAAAATCTCCCATGTTAATCTTATGGGAAAAAGGTTTTTGGCTTTTCCTCAGTTAGTTTTACTTTAAACTTCACATTTGCTTTTACCAATCACTTCAGCTCCACAAAACAATCATTTTGGTGTTTAAATTGTGATTCTACGTCCAACCGTTGCAGAGATATTCAAAGTACTAAACACAGTACGTTGTCCAATGTTATCCTTATGGAGAATAAATAAAATTTGATATCTCGATTATTTATGAATGTATATTGATGAAACTTGGTATGTGGCTTCATGTTGTACTGGTATATTGATATTTGAACAAAAAACAAATATTTTGTTGGTTGTCCCCGTAGCAGCTAACCTGCATACTCAGCCCTAATGTTATTCTTATGGAGAATAAGTAAAGTTTTATATCTCCCTTAATTATTAACATAAATTAATAAAACTTAGTATGTAGCTTCACCTGGTTGAGTTAAATTGATAATTGCATAAAAACACATATTTTGTGCTCCTTGTTGCAGCAAACCTGCATACTCAGTCCTATGTTATTCTTATGGAGAATAAATAAAATGCTATAGATCATTTAGTTATTAATTTATTTTTATAAAACTTGGTAAGTGCCTTTATGTGGTAGTGAGAAACATATATATTCATTGGAAATTCGCTGAGTACGCAGGTTTGCTGCGACGGGGGTATTTTTATATAGAATATATACAGTTTTTCCCCTACTGTAATCAAAACTAAAAAATCTCGAGTTTACAAACAATAAAACAACAGATTCCAAACATAAATTTCCCACTCTGTAAAACACTATGAATGGGCTAAACGATCTGTCACCTGTTGTCCTCTCACACCTGGCCTTAGCATTGACGAAATGTTATATGGGAGACGTAGCGGCTAAATATACCGCGGGCGGCTGTTAGTGCCAGTGGCGGCCATTACCGCACGCAGGCTGCCACACAGCCGCATCCGCTCCTCGTTCCATGAAAGCTCTTATCAAACGGGTCATTGATAAGAGTCGACGGAGGGAACATGAGAACTGGGACTGGGCAGGTACTTGCGAATCTCTGACAGCAGCTTGTGTTTTGGTTTGCGTTTAGTGAGCTGCTATTGCTTGCCGCTAACTCTGCTCAGTCCCATCCCCGCACCTCCTCCCCCCTCCTCCCTCCCCCCCTCAGTAGTTGACTGATCAGCTGGTTTGGAGTGAATTGAGTTTTGTTTGATCTGTTTGTAAAACTATTTTTATTTGAGTCAGTTGTACTTTTTTTTACACACATTGGTTTCAACTCCACAGTTTGGATTGGTGCAGTTTGAGTAGAAATCATTATGAAAAATTTGTTCGGTTTTAGTTTGATACATAGATTAACACAATTGTTAAATTATTTTGCAAAACAAATTATTCAAATTATAAATTGTTTTCACTTGTGAATTTTAGAAATCAAAAGTTATACGAACAGTTCTTCAAGATAAATTAATCTTATAACATACGAGCTATTCCCCTGCAAAAATTTGCGGATATAATCCTTATAACTGCTGTTTATTGAATTAAGAAAAAAAAACATGTGACATAAACCAAATAAAACTCTCCTCCATATGAATAACATGGGAACTTGGAATTCCCGTGGGGCAGAGCCCTGAAGCCTAAATCAAAATTCTGGCTTCACAGTAACTTAGAATGTGAAATTATATTTTAAATAAAAAAAGAATCATCGAAATCGGTTAAAATTAACTTCGGCAAGTGAGTGAATAAGGCAGGAATTTTTTAAAATATATAGTTTAAATTGTTATTCACATGTAACAATACTGTTATTTAACTACTGTTACTTACTGTTAACTACTGTTATTTGGTCTCATGATGTACCGCAGCAAGTTTAAAACACTCTAAACAATAATTTAAATATGATGATAATGATAAAAAGAACAATAACACCCAATTCAAAATATTATGTTAGCTTTAATTTAAAAATTATAATTATCGATAAACTTAAACTTTGTTCTGTTGTTTTAAGTATCATACCCAAAAACACAAAGTGTTGACAGGTTGCCAAGTCCTAAAATTATATGATATCAAAATGTATTCCAAGTCAAAGATAGCACCTTTGATCTGAGATTGTTTATCACCACAAATTACTTAAATATGTTAAAATAACAATGCTCGAAAGATTGTTGGTTATTTTCTATCTGTTCTTGGCCAGCAGATAATAAATTTTTATAATATTCAATTATAATATTTAACTATACTTTATTTAGATTTTTAAATTTCAAAATAAAGATTTTGCATCAGTGAAGCTGCTGGCCAAGAACAGATAGAAAATAACCAACAATCTTTCGAGCATTGTTATTTTAACATATTTAAGTAATTTGTGGTGATAAACAATCTCAGATCAAAGGTGCTATCTTTGACTTGGAATACATTTTGATATCATATAATTTTAGGACTTGGCAACCTGTCAACACTTTGTGTTTTTGGGTATGATATCATTTGTTTTTTATATAATTGTTTATTAAAAATTGTTATAAATGAGATTTCAAGTTGAAATAAAACAAAATATATATCAAGGATAAAATATTATAATATATTGAACATTAATTAAGACTAATTTACCTTAATATTACCTAGATAGTTTTTAGAATTTTCTGGCAGTTTTTTAAACATTATAATATTTTTTTTGCACCATATGGGCATTTCTTGACGTTCACTTTCTCATCATCTGCATCTATCCACTTATTTTTGTTTTGAATGTAAGCTATGTAATGCCCTGATGCTGAACTGTTTCCTAAATGGAACACCGCATTTTTAAATTTGTACAGAACTCCATTAATTTTGATTTTTGCAATTTGTAGACTGGGTATTTGCCTCTTTTCTAAATTTTTAGATCCCTCCAGTTGTTATTTATAGCTCAATGTCCATTTGTTTGATTTTAATACTCTATATATACTCTATATTCTACTCTTCATTCAACAGTTTTAATCACTGCTCTCAGGAAAATACATGTTAATAATCATAAACAACGTGAGTATTACTTTGACAGTTCATTGATTGATTATAAACAGCTGTTACAATTCTTTTGTTTTGATTTTAAACTCCATAAGCCCAATGATAATTTTTTTAAATTTCTATTTTTGTTTAGTGAATTTATCCTATAGGTAAGAAAGCTATTACCGTAGGTGGCATAGTAAGAGTTAAGCCCAAGACCATGATAACTTTTCATTTAGAGGTCCCCAGATGCCAAAAACACCATTCGGTAAAATTTTTATGTGTGTGTGGTGTGTGTGTGTGTGTGTGTGTGTGTGTGTGTGTGTGTGTGTGTGTGTGTGTGTGTGTGTGTGTGTGTGTGTGTGTGTGTGTGTGTGTGTGTCCGTGTGTCCGTAAGCACGATAACTCGTAAAAAAGGTCTGATCTTAATGAAATTTGGCACAAATGTGTAAAGTACCATTTATTTGAATAAGTTCGAAAACCAGACGAATCGCACCATCCGAAGGGGGGGGGGGGGGTTTGGAGTTTTCACATTTAATTTTCATTTTAATCAAATTTTAATTTTTACTATTGAATCCAGCTTAAAAAAACATACAATTTGAGTATTTCTCTACGTCAATTGGTTACCGAAATATTGTGTCCAATGTTAATCTTATGGCGGATAAGCAAAATTTTATATATCGCTTATTAATGAGCATATATTAATGAAACTCGGTATGTGGCTTCATATGGTTGGGATTTACTGATATTTGCATACAAAATCCATTTTTTTGTCCCCATGGCAGCAAACTTGCGTACTCAGCAGCTATGTTATTCTTATGAAGAATAAGAAACATGTGATATATTGCTTGTTTATGAATATAAATTGGTAAAACTTGGTATGTTGCTTCATCTAGTGGTGATCCATTGGTATTTGCATAAAAAACAGATTTTCTTGGTCCTTGATGCAGCAAACCTGCATACTCAGCCCTAATTTTTTCTTATGGAGGATAAATACAATGTCATATCTCGCTTATTTATGAATACGCTTTGATCAAAGTTGGTAAGTGGGTTCATGACTTAGTGAAGTACCATTTTAAATTCGCTGAGTATGCAGGTTTGCTGCAACGGGTGTATTTTTACATTATTTGATTTTTCCTGGAGATGAGACCTGTCTAGAACTTATTTTTATTCCAGAAATTATTTATTTCCAACATTTTAAGGAAATCGTTGCTGCCATTATTGAGATCAGTGTCGCAAGCAAACACGGACGCACGCACGCAAACCTTACTCAATGAGTGTTGGATAGTGATCATTTTCACAAGTTGTGCATATAGAGTCTGCAAGAGGGAAACAGGCGATAAATTGACTGCAGAGTAGTTAATCGAAATTGGCTTTTCTTTTAAGATGATTAGGATGAAAATATGGAATATAAATTTACTGTCGTAGCTGGTTGTTATGTGGTTGCAGTTTGAACATTTGTGGTTAATTTTATTGAGTGCCTGAATTGAAATTCCAGGGGTTGATGATTCGAAATAAGGCAATTTAAAAATTCCGCACAGTCTTGTTGTTCAATTGTATTACATTGTGGTCCCAGTTGATTTATAATATCTATAGAATTTAAAATCTGGTAATTATCATTCGGTAGGATATTACCATTTTTTAGTGGAGCATTGGTGTCGTAATTGTTTGTTAACGTCACGATTTGACCAGGGATTTTTTCTTGAGATTTTATTCCAATTTTTAATTGTTTTAATTCTGGTCGGTACTCACTCCTTGAACCTATTATTTTCAGATATAGCTGATGCTTGTGCCTTAACATTTTGAGGGTCAAGTTTAGAATTAATAGTGAAGTCACGCGATATAAAGACTACGTATGTTTGGCCACATGAAAATACTGCATAACCAGCATCAACAATACAACTGTTAAGCGTTAATCCCTGACTTTTGTGAATTGTAATTGCATATTATGCTACTGCAATAGAAAACTGCTTTCGGAAAACGAATGCTCCAGGAATTACTTCAAATTTTGTGGACGATCTTTGAATTTCAATACCTCTGTCTTTAAAAGTTATAATAATGTTTTTGATTGCATCGTGAGCATCTTTAGTAAAGTCTTTTACAACACCCACTGAACCATTAATAACAATACCCTGACTTATTTATTAAAAATTATGCCAATTTTGGTGACAAGTCTATTTAGGCGAAACTATTATGTATTATACTATCGTTTGTATGTTATTTGAAACCCCTTAACGACTAATGTGACTTTTGTGGTTTTAGAAAACGTCCTCCTTCAGGTCTTAGCCTCCTAAGCTCTCAAAGTTACAATGTTAAAATTATGGCAAAATTAAAATAAATTTAAATTGAACATATAACAGCTGTTAATACTGACAAAACACAGTAAAGAAGCAAGAACACAGTTTTAAAGCTAACCTCTAGAATGGACTTTTAAATTATTGATTGAAAATGTGCTTATTGAGTAATTTTATTTAGGGAGAATATGCTCGTTCATTTTGAAGATGAACTTATTCGCTTGGCTCACTCGCCTCCAGGTTGAGCTCGTTCGCTACACTCACTCGCCTATATATATATATATATATATATATATATATATATACAGAACTAACTTCGGCATCGACAAAAGAACTTGAAATGCCATTCAAGTAGATTTTGTATTTCCATAATGAACATATGTTTATGCCTTTTAAGTATGTTTAGATATAATCTATATAACAGCTGTTTGGTGAAACTAACTTATATAACTAAATAACATACTAACCCGACTTTGTTTTTAGATTTGATATTATGTTTATTGCATATTATGTTATGTTCGATGTATTATAGTATGTATAGCTTAAACGAATTAAAATATTTTCATTACCTCTATACCTTTTGTTTGGTTAAATTCACTCAATGATTAATTTGAATTTACAAGCCAGCTGATCAGATTTGTTTTGGAACACATGCGATACTTGGATTTTTGTTTACGTAGTAAATGTAAACAAAGCAGACATCAAATTCAGTAACAATTTTGAAAGTGGAATTTAATATAATTTGTTTTAAAATATTGCGTTTGCAAACTTACAATTTAGTATCAAAAGTGTAATATGTGAGTAAAAACAGAAGTCTGTGCGAAATTTCGTTCAAGTTTAATGAGAAATAAAGTTCTTAGGCTTAATGAACAAAATGAAGTGGACAATTTGTGAAAAGTGCCAAAACTACAAGATTTAGGCTACTTTTATACGTTAATTTCTCGCTTCTCAGACTTTTCTTAAACCAACTGTTGTGATTTTTCGTGTTTAGTGAAGGGGTTTAGCATATAAATGCACTGCCAGATTCACTTAAGGCTGTAATACGCTAATTTGAGAAGTGAAAAATCGTCTCATTCTGCTTCGTGTTAGTATAGCACAGGTCGTGTGGTGGACTTGGCGACGTGACACGACCGTGCCACTAGATTACTGTATTAGTCTTTTATTTGTTTTTTTGTGTGAGTTTCTTTTGTTTAGAAACCTGTTATTTGAAGTTATAACTTGAAAAAGAACTTAAGTCTGGTGTTTTGAGTTGTTTTATTTTTGTTGTGATTCGTCTGGGCTAGAATTAGTAGTTGGCAAGACTCAAGGCTTAATTGTTGGCAGGGAATGAGGGGTTAAGCATTGCAGGTATTGTGCGTTAATAATCTTTTACTTCCCTTCTTTAAATTACTGATTTTCTAAAGTTCTTGTAGCTCCTCAAGACGTGTAAAGTTTAATTAAAAAGGGTCCGTTTCACAAAGTCAGCGTACATAAAGTAAAGGTCCTGCTTAATATAATGTGTCGTTTCAGAACCTAAAGGTTCGTAACATCAAGTATCAGTTATTTTAAATTTAAAATAAAACCGTTTTCAAAACCTCCAGTTTAAAAAAATAAAGGTATTATTACAAAACGATTTGAAAACGGAGGTGTTTCAAAACCTAAAGGTTCAAAACGTCAAAGTAGTATTTGTTATAACCGTAAAACACTGAATATGATTCCACTCCAAACCAAATCTGGATCCACCCCTGTCAAACTACTTATAAATACCAATACAAGTTGACTGAAAGCGAGCGAGTTATTGACCTGCAAGTTGTGAAACTTTACGTTTTGACTCTAGTTGTTTTTCATCTAATTTATTTTTACAACCTTTACGTTTTGTACCTTGACTTTCTGAAACAGCTAAATTATAAACATTATAAATAACAAGCTTGACGATTTGAAAAAAAACAAACTACTAAATTTAAATAAAAGAGGACCTTGACGTTTGTACCTGGAGGTTATGAAACGTTCCCATTTAAAAGGCTGATTGGAATTGTTTTGGCCAATTTTTAATTAGTACTTCGACCTGTTGTTCATATAGTACCCTCTTAATTTAGTAAATTGATTTTACAGTTCTTGTCTAACTAGCTGGTTACCGGTCCTTTATACTGATGTGAACTGTATCCCGAGCCTAAAATGCTTATTCATTTCATTGTTGTCCTGTTTGTATAGAACAGCCGATCTAATTTAGACCATTAATTTCATACCTGTAATGTTTAACTTGTTTTTTTCTATACGAATAACATGGGGACTTTGAAGGCCTCTGGGGTAAAGCCCTGGGGGCTTTTCATATATTTTTTTCCTTGAAAACCTTCTTCGGATTATTCGAAACATTTTAATCCAAAAAGTAGTAAAATCGGTCCAGCTGGATCAAGTGATGCGCTTGCCAACGAACTGCATTTCATTTTTAAGATATCTACTATGAAACCTACAGTCAGTCTTTCTGCCTGTTCTGTCTGCCACATTTGCTTAGCTTTATTTTAAAATGGTTTGTATTTATGCTCACAAGATACATAAGGCTGGTTTGGATCAGCAGTTTTTCTTTGGGATTTACCCAATTGGCCCAGTAGGCTAATGTTAAACTTGTGAAACATATATTACTTGTTCTTATGATTGCTTCATTAACACGTTAACTGCCATGGGCTATTTTTTCAGTTGTGTCTTACTGCCATTCCGTATTTATTATAGTTTTACACTTAAATAAAATGTTATCATCTGTTTGAATGTGGAGGGTAGTAATTGTGAAGAAAATATGTTAATAGAGGTAGGGGACAGTTTTAGACCGATTGGGTCCGTGTGGTTGAAAAATAACATCGCCGACCCGATCGGGCCGACAGGGATTTTGATGTTAATAATGGCTATTTTACTATTCGCAGTTAGTAGCACTGAAGCAGAAACACTGTGTCCATCTGCTACAGGTGCGCACACTGTTTTCCGCTTGTTCCTATCCCCACACCTACTTCCTTAGTTCTGTTGCTGTTACGAGATGCGTTTGGCTAAGTTCATATGTAAAGCAGTTTTGCTGACGTGAATACTTTAGTTATTTATGTTTTGTTAGTTATTAATCTGTTACAATGAGCGATAATCGGAACGGTGAAGATATAGAAAGCCTTTTTGATGTGCCCATGACAAGTGAACTTTACCATTCAATGACTGATGATGATTGGGGTAGTAATATCACTTGTAATGCAGACGATACAGACGAAGACCCGTTTGCTAAATTGTTATAATTCGTTTTGTGATTATGTTCATTCTTTGTAGTCTTTGTTGAAATTTAAAATAAACAGGTTTTTAGCCAAATGTTAGTTATTCTCCTGCATATTTTCTAAAAATAGCAGGTCATATTCAAAAGAGTTTTACAAAAAATGCCACGTCTGTTTTAAGTAAAACAAGCGCCTATAATCCTTTAAAATATAAATAAGACAAGCTAATGAGTAAAGTAAAGCTAAGCAATTAATTTTCTCATAGTTGTTGAAACAAATTTTGCCTGACCCGATCGGGTTGACGATAAATTGTGAAATTCTAACGTTTGTTTTGTGCAAACAAACTTATGAATTCCAAACAGACAGTGTTCTGCTTCTAGCTTGGTCTCTTGCTTCCACACTTAGTTAATTGCCACTATACAGCAGCTGAGAGCGCTGAGTGGCGGAAAAGTAAACTACCGCCAATGTCAGTCAGCCGGCCCGATCGGATCGGCACGTTCCCGCTTTGCGCCATTGTGCGGCCGACCCGATTGGGTCGGCATCGCAGTTAACGTGATAACTGAAAGAGCTAATTTGGTTCACAAGGCTGAATGTAGAGGCTGCAGTTTCAGAAAAATTTGAGAACAACATGGAGCTTCCATTGATGGAGGAGTTGCGACACAGGTTGAGGATAGAGGCTGCTGTGGTGGAAGGAGCCAAGAATGTGATCCAATAGCTGCAGAAACGATTGTCTTGATTTAGACAAGTATGAGAGCAACTTGGAGCCTCCACTGGAGGAGAGGGTGGAGGATTTGTGCGACACAGGTTGAGGATAGAGGCTGCTGTGGTGGAAGGAGCCAAGAATGTCATCCAATAGCTGCAGTAATGATTGTCTTGTTTTAGACAAGTATGAGAGC
This sequence comes from Allygus modestus, assembly GCA_963675035.1. NCBI lineage: Eukaryota > Metazoa > Arthropoda > Insecta > Hemiptera > Cicadellidae > Allygus > Allygus modestus. The sequence continues at coordinate 71,334,288 of OY776114.1, read as the reverse complement.
AACTTGGAGCTTCCACTGGAGGAGAGGGTGGAGGAGTTGTGCGACACAGGTTGAGGATAGAGGCTGCTGTGGTGGAAGGAGCCAAAAATGTCATCCAATAGCTGCAGTAATGATTGTCTTGTTTTAGACAAGTATGAGAGCAACTTGGAGCCTCCACTGGAGGAGAGGGTGGAGGAGTTGCGACACAGGTTGAGGATAGAGGCTGCCGTGGTGGAAGGAGCCAAGAATGTCATCCAATAGCTGCAGTAATGATTGTCTTGTTTTAGACAAGTATGAGAGCAACTTGGAGCCTCCACTGGAGGAGAGGGTGGAGGAGTTGCGACACAGGTTGAGGATAGAGGCTGCCGTGGTGGAAGGAGCCAAGAATGTCATCCGGCTGTTGCAAAGCTCCAAGGTGGCTGACAAGAAGGCCCTGCAGGAGGTAAGTCTTTAATCTCTTGTATTTGAATTATTTAGCCTCCTGTAATGTTGTGCTTTACAATGGTGATGCAATGTGTTTAATTCTCAAATCTGCACTTTTAAAGCAGATAAATTTATGCCAGCTGATGATATTGTATGTCAACCACGGGGTCTATCACATTCCTTTTTTAGATTATTCCTCGCTAAGTCCTTCATGAATGCATGTGCATGGTTTGATCATGCTTATGCATAAGATGTTATTTTCTCAGATTAAATTTGTCGATGAACTGACAAGTTGAAACTATACTCATGACGAGTGATGTAGGCGTGAAGGTCTCTATTTCTTGATATCGATGACAAACAGCTTCCTAACTTGTTGATGTATAAAGAGGTGCGACCGTCTTTAATACTAGGTCTTGAAGCACATGCCTGCAGGTTAGGGTTCGAGAGGCTCTGACAGACTTCTGGAGAAGGAGGATTCGTTTGATGTTGTGTACCAAGGATCCTTAGAATAGTTGACTATAATGAATGTGGTGTTATTGCAGAATAGTTGACTATAATGAATGTGGTGTTACAGCATTGCAAAATATTCTGTTTTAGCTGCTGCAAGTCCCACAATCATTAGTGAATTTCCTATGGAAAGTGAACTATTAGCATGACCCGACGGTGAAACTTAAAGCCCGGGACCACCATACAGGTTCCTAACGTGACCCCCTGAACACGTTTTGGGGGGTCGTTCAAAATGTTTTATATAAATATACATATATATATATATATATATATGTGTTTGCACTCTAGCGGTCACATATTTTGTCCGATTTACTTTAAATTTGGTAAGGACATTCCTTTTTGTAATCAGTTAAGACAAGTTCGTTGGGCAAAACAATCAGAAAACTCTAACCCTCTTTTTTGGGGATTTTAAATTTTGAAATTTGAGTTTTTGGGTCCAAAAAGGGTCAGATAAGCCCTAAATGAAAGATTAATGGATAATAGGTGATAGAACGTAAAAAGGCAAAAATGTTAAGCCCTCTATCATCATTCTAGCACTAATATTTACCGAGTTATTAAAGAAAATGAAAATTGAGTAAATACAGTTCTTATGGGAATTTTACATTGGTAAAGGCCGTTTTTCATATCTTGATGTAGTTTTATCACTCCTAAAACCCCCATACCGATTTTGATCCTGATGGTACATCCTCTTAAGCTTACAATGCACAACATTGCTATCCCAACACTGCATTTAAATAGAACCAGGTGCGTCAGAACAGCCAAAAAACTGAATATTTTCCAATTTGCTAAAAATGTCGCAAATCTTTGTTTAAACACGTTATTTGATTTTTGAAAGTTTTTATTAGGGAAATTGACTTGCCTAACATCAGCGAGCTGCGTACGAACTCATTTAATTCTTCGGATAATATATAAAAGTTATAAGTCAGCCTCAGTGAATGTGTTAAAACAACAAGAGATTGAGATTATTAAAACTAGGTTTTAATGGTGTTTGCTTGAATTACTATTCTGTTTGTTTAAATGATTCACAGAGACCGTCAATTTAACATTATAAAAACAAGTTTTTCAGCATGTATGTTTCTTACAACTATCAAAACATTTTGAGAGATTGAAATAGAGTCCTGATTGGACTTGAGATTAAGGAAGATATTTCTTACGTCAATTAATAACTTAGATATGGAGTTTGTTTCATCACCGATAAAATTTTATCTCTTAACTAAATTTAAACTAAACATATAATTGAAAAAGAACAGAGTTTTTCTGAACATCAGATAGCCTCAGTGCACAGTCGTCTTAGTTGGTTTGTTCACATTTTTACAACCCTATTACTGTCAGTAGATTCTTATTTCAATGGAACACTTAATTGTATTTGAAGGTTTTCTCTATATTAACCCATTGACCAATGATTAGTTATGCGTCCCGCTCTCACTTAGTTATCCTATTAAAATTAGCCAAAATGCAGGGTTTTCTTTATAAATTCATAACAAATTAATTTTTTATGTTGCAAGATAGCAAGTTATATTTTTTTAATTGAAATAAAATTGTCTGAAATAATTTGTACCTATATTTAAATATAATAATCAGTATCCAAAAATATATATTTTTTGAAAGCATGACAATTTTATATGGCTAAAAAACTAATACATATTTTTCTTTATACCCAATATGTATTCAGAATGTAATTCCCTACGTAAAAATACTAAACAAATACAAATCTATAAATAAATAAAAATGTTAAATAGTTGGTTTTCAACACAACAAATTTGAAAAACCTAATTTTTTTAGCGGGAAGGGGAAAAACAATAATTATTGTTAGCTGGATTATGTAGACCCTACAACAATGGGTATTTATTTAATATTTTCCAATTTCCATACATTTATTTATAAACAAACTGAATAGATAATAAAATAGTTTATTATTTTTTTTTACGCATGCTGTAATATTGCCCGCAAACTATATTTTGCGTCAATAATACTTCCCGCTAACAATTAGCTTTTTTTTATTTCGTTTTTTACAGAGACAGTATTTATGGGTTGTTCTAAAGCATCCAAGAATACAGACCATTAGAAATAGTATAAACAAAAACTTTACTAATGTTAGTAATAATTCAACTAACGGTATTCATTTTTCCATGACAACGTAATATGGCCAAAAAGAACAAGCCCATAAAATCTAATTAATTATGTTTTTTTTACACTGAACCTTTGTTATTACTTTCATGTATGTCTTTATGCATTGTTTTATTCATATTTAACAATATTCGGGTGGTAAACGAAGACAAAATAATCTCCGTGTCGCTCTCACGGAACTGTTCCAATGGGTTAACCAACGTGTGACACATTCAATAACTATTTTCCCTAATATTCTTGTGAAAAACATTCTGAACATATTTATTCGCTGCTTAACCACTTATTTCAGAACAATATTTCAACATTTTTAACTATTATTTTTTAATCATTAAAACAGTAGAACCAGAGTTTAATGATAATTGTGAAAGAAGCAATTACTCCAGAAATACAAGATGTAATCTTGTATTCATTAATACATGTACAAATATAATGTTTAACTTCTTAATTCCCTAATTTCAGCCTAATTGGACGGAGGTTTAATTTAAAATTATCTTATTCATGGACCATTTATTGTATAAATATTTACTAATTCTAACAAATGGTAATTTTTCATTTGGGGGGGAAAGGCATTAAAGAAAAAGTTATCATGAGCGTAGGTCTTACAGTGTCACATTTCTAACTTACTCTCCAATAAAAAAAAAACTGGTTTTTCTGGTTTTTGAGAAATGTGGTAAAACCAGTGAAAGACTAATCCTGTATTTGTATTTACATTTTTGTATAAATGCAAATGTCCTGGTTTTTAAATTTGTCAAATTTGTAGTGAAATTATCTATATTAATACTTAATAAAAAAATTACAGACTAACAATGTCAAATAAATTGACACATTTTTAATAGAACTGTTTTGAGCCGGGGCATCTAGTAATGCCAGAAAATATTTCTTAAATCACATCCTTGTATTTCTAAGCATGCATAACACTTTTATTTGAAATCACTATTTAGCGTGTATGTATTGCCAGTCAGGCATGACAAGTTTGTAAATGAAATATCGATGCCACACTGGTAATGATGAATGTAGTGCAACAGTGTAGGAGTGGCTGGAAATAGCGCGGCTTGGCTCCCCGCCACCGCCAGCTATCACTCTATTCCCGGCCTTGGATTGCACACCTTGCCTGCACATACCACTCTTGTTTTCCGTAAAAAAATGTGATCAGTGGACCGAGCGTGCGGTAGGATCATTGAGCGTCGCCGCCTCGTCTTCGTTCCGTTAGTTCTCCCGGTGGACCCACCATGTTGGTTGGCCCCGCGCCAGCTGATGGAACCGTTCCGTTCTCTCGTCTGCACAGCTCGCTCGGCCGATGGTTTTGCAACGTGTCTTTCCTTATACCAGTGTTGTAATATTTTCAGTGATAGTGATAGTTCATTCCGAGTTTATTGCCGATTGAGGTCATCAGAGTCAAGTGTTTTACAATGGGTTATAGTGGGCCAGTTGATCGTGCGTGGTGGGGTTTGAGGTAATAGTTTTGAGGTGGCATGTGGCAGGTTTTGTGCACCAGTTTACTAATGAAATGTTGGCATATTACCTGTAATATAAATGTTTGAAATGATAAGTGATAACATGTGTTTATTTAAGAAGAAACATTGTACGGAAGAAATCGATTTTAAAATCCTTTTAGTAAATTGATAACTATGATGTGAAGATAGACTGTAGTAATTTATTAGGTGAAATGTAAAGGACAAAGTGATTATCGACGATGGCAGGCAGGCCAGCAGATATAGAGCAGGAATGGTCGGTTCACGCTCAGTTAACATTTTCCCACGACGGGACTCACCTAGAAGCCACCATTCCGCCGGTCGCACCGCGTCCCACGGGTCACCCGTGCTACGGGTTCCAACGGGGTAATATCGTGTTCACGACCAAACCGCCGGGGGACAGCAGCACTCTACCCGCCCGTAGAACGCCCCAGCCGTACGGGCGGAGATGTATGAGCACCTGCAACATCTCCCTGGACCCGGCTCAGCCGTGCGCCCCCGCGCGATGCCACCACACCGTGACGTTGTCGTGCGAGCCGCGCGACGAGTGCGACGTGTGCAGTGGCGGCCGACACAGCCCCACACGGCGTGTGCACACCTTCACCTCTCACTTCTGCACTCGGGTGCCCGACAAGACCATGGGGACCAAGACCGTAGCTTCGCAGACTTCACAGATATTCTCGCCGCCTCTACTTCCGTCGGATGAAGAAAAGAGTAGACTCAAGGTTCCCGGAACTGGGGAGAAGTGGTCTGGAAAATCACCTAGGGTAAGTTAATATTTGTGTCAAGATATTAGTTTTACTTCAGTTCTTCTTCAGTGGAGATGACAGTGAATGATAACTGTGAAATGGCATACATTTCCATTAATAAAAGTAATACAAGTCGGTAAAACTGTAGTTTAAACTGATGAAATAAAAGTTTAAATAAACAGACATTTAATTCACCAGTTAAGGGCATGCATATTTTAAGTATATTTGAGTTTATTATTTTTTTATTTCAACTCAAAAATCTGGCTGAGTGTATGAAAACTTAAATCTTTAAGTTTTAATACTAATCCTGAATTTGTATTTACATTTTTGTATAAATGCAAATGTCCTGGTTTTTAAATTTGTCAAATTTGTAGTGAAATGTTCTATATTAATACTTAATAAAAAAATTACAGACTAACAATGTCAAATGAATTGACACATTTTTAATAGAACTGTTTTGAGCCGGGGCATCTAGTAATGCCAGCAAATATTTCTTAAATCACATCCTTGTATTTCTAAGCATGCATAACACCATTATTATTTGAAATCATTATTTAGCGTGTATGTATTGCCAGTCAGGCATAAAAAAAACAAAATAATCTCCGTGTCGCTCTCACGGAACTGTTCCAATGGGTTAACCAACGTGTGACACATTCAATAACTATTTTCCCTAATATTCTTGTGAAAAACATTCTGAACATATTTATTCGCTGCTTAACCACTTCTTTCAGAACAATATTTCAACATTCAGCCTATGTCAATGCCTATGTTTTATCTAAAAATAGGTCATCATGGAAGGTATAATACAACTGCATCATTCCCTTAGATGGTTCAGCTGTCAAATCTGTGTCTCTCCCAGTTTAACAAAACAGTAGGTTAATCTTTGAGCCCAATTTAATACACTTATCTAGCAGTATTAAGCACTTGTCTAGCAGTGTACAGTTGTGTCACAACAATGAATTAGAATATATTAGAGTAACAGAAATATGCTCAATGGTGTGTCAATCTAACATAAAATAAAACTACAATTGTAAGCATTGCAATTAAGACACAAATAAATCAAATATTTTGACATTTTTGGTTTAGGCTTCTGATATTGTATTTTGATGGTAAAATTACAATTTAATTATATTGATACAGAAAAGAAAACATATTGAATTTAAGCTTGTACATTTTGAGCAGATTATCGAAATACCTTAAAAATTTGATATTATCTGTCTCTGAATCACTCAAAATCGTCTATAAAAGCGAAGTTTACCTGGAGTCTGTCTTTGTGATTCTGGTCTCTTCAGAAGCCTAAATGTTTTAAGGAATATAAATGGTAAAAAAAAATAAAACAGAAGTTTTGGCTAAAGGTAAAAATAAGTTTGCCTTAAAAATAATTGGGGCATTTGGTATTTTATAATTAGCTAGCTAATTTACTTGCAAACAAGAGATTTTTACTTTTATTTTAGTAGATAATTTAATTTTACACAAACCGTTTTGTTTTATAATTTGGATATTATTCTGTAAGTCTCCAGTAATATTTGTTTGTCTTTCAGAAGCTGTCAAGATCACCAGCACGATTAAGAGGGAAGTCACCACTCATGGATAAGCAGAAAAACAGCACAGGCGAAGGCAAGAAAAAACAACCTCGCACCGTCCACATTGACGTTTACTGCACAGGATCAGAGGCCAGTAGCTCATCGGATGTCGAGGAGCCCTCGGAATCTTCAAGACAAACAGTGTTCGAGTCAGAGGACGTGCGAGTGGTTCACACACGGGAGGAGGAGAGACTGCCGCAAGCTCTGTGCAGACAGAAGCGCCGCACTCTCAGCGAGGCGTCGAGCTCGCACAGCTGTCTCGGGGGAGCAGAGGCCAGTGATACCAACATCAGCTCCTTGTATCCGTCCCAGCGGAGCTCCTTCGCGTCCGGGGTCAGTCTGCAGAGCACCGGCAGTCTAGTGACAGACAGTAGTCTGCTCACGGGGGTCACTTCCAGCTGTTCACTGTTTAGCGACGAGGTCATCACGTCGTGGAAAGACACGAGCGATGTCGATGCTATACGCCAAAGTGACCTCAGTCTGGATCGGACGGAGAGCTTCGAGTATGCGGATAGCGTGGACCGTCTGAGGATCATGGAGAAGGAAAGAGCTTGGGCGAACAATCAGAAGAAAAACTGGAGGTCCCCCGAAGTGGAGAGGAAGCACCACGTGCAACAGAGAAGGTATCAGCAGTACATCGAGAGGAGGGGGTCTCCGTTCCCTCACTGGCAGGCCGAAAACGACGAGGAGGAGAACGAGAGCAGTTTGAGCAGCTCGGAGGGTTCGGACGTGTCCGGGGGGTCGGAGATGGCGTGGAGCTTCGGCAACTTGGAGAGGTTCAAACCGATCAAGAGGGAAGACACTGTGCGAAGGGCAAAAGACACCATGTACCTTAAAAGTGAAGAGGAGCTGAAGAAACGAGCTAGTAAGATTCTTGATTCCGGGAGCTTGAGCGATTCAGCCGCTCCATCTCCCATTCAGAAACGCCTTATGCGGCACACCATCGGACCGTTCGGTGTTAAAGAACAATCTCCTCCGAAACCGAAATTGGAATCGACTGTGACAACGCCTTTCACCGACATACCCGGCAAGAAAACCGACCAGTTATCGAAGGCTGAAAAATTCGGAACGATTTTAGGCACGTTACGAAAACCTGGACATCACGTAGGACCTTCAAAAAATCCGGATTGCTCTTGTTATAATTGTCGTCAGTACTTTGAAGAGCTCGGGTATAGAAACAGAACGAGATCTTTAGGCGACAAGCCTAGCTTGAAGGAAAAGGAAAAATGGAAAGCTACTCTCGATACGTTGAAGCAGAGCAAACTGAAAGAAGACTCTGGCAGTGGGGAATGGGATATGGGAACCGAAGTATAGAAGCTTTAAATAAATATTTGATAGCTAAAGCGGTATTAGTATGTTTTGTTTGTATATGCTTTATAAGACTGCAACTCGATTAAAAAGACTTATATTTTAAGAGGAGCCCATTTTATAATTGTTAACAATTTCCATTAGATTTTGTTTGGCCATGGTTTTATTGAATAATACAGTATTTAAATTGTAACATATTCTACAAGTATCATTGAGTAATAATATTGTTATCATCAGTAACATGAAGTATTTGTATCATAATTATTGGTGAAAGGCAGTAATAAGATATCTCTGATACCATAGGTTAAGCATAAAGCGGTGCTGTCCAATAAATTGTTAGTTACCAAAAAAGAGAAAATGTAGAATCACCAATACTGATTATAAATATAAAATAATATAGTAGTCAATGGTACATCTATATACTATTAAAATTTTAACTGTAAATATGTTACTCAAATTATGACAGTTTATTCTGAAAGAATGTGAATGTATTTTTTCTTAGGCTACATGTTTGTGGTTATGTCTCAAAACCCCAAGCCTGAAAATGGCAAAAACAGTCAAAATCCCCACAAGAAAAATGCAACTGCAATAGGTACACGCTAATGAGTCTAAAAATCCGCAAGAGCTAGACTGGAGGTCCCTTTACTCTTGCACGCATACTCAGGAGCCCAACACTTACGACCCTTGCGGTGCAGGTATACAGCTTCGTGATTCAGCTCATAGCTCTGATATTTATGAATGTAATCATAACTTCAGACAAGTTATATCTCTTTAATCTTTATTTAATTCCCAGAAAATTAAGTCCACACATCACATAGTTGTAATACAAAATTAATGAGTTTTTTTATAATTTCTTAGTTTTTGAATACCATTATTTTTTACTAAATTATGGCACTAATGAACGTTGTATAAAATAAAATATTCTTTTCATACTATCTGCGCGAGAAACTACCAATGTTAGCTAAAGGAGATGGTCACAGTTCCGGCCGGCTGACGGATAAATGAGTCAGTGTGGACATCAGAATAAGATTTTTCATTTTGGTTTGGATTCAGGAAGCAGATTGCAGATGATAATAATGAATCATATTATCATACTTAAGATGTTTTATTTTTGTTCGGATTCAGGAAATGAATTGCAGATGATAATAATGATTCATGTTATCATACTTATTTGTTTTACTTTCTCCCCTCGCATGTATAGACATTAATATGAAGAAATAATAGTTTTTGTCTAAATTTTAGAATTTGAGTTATTGGTGGAAATATTTGTTTTGGCGCTCCCTATTATTTTATTAATGTACTATTTTCAAATGGACATGCAATCCCGGCTGGTGCTAACAATGGACCTTTTCATACTGTAAAAAATTTCCTTACTGTTTATCTTATTTTGCATAAAATGTTTTATTTATTGAAATACATTACAATTTAATGTATTTAAAGTGCTCTGTATACCTGTACTGGGTCGCGGCCTGGGGACACTCGTGAGTGCGCGTGCGGGCGTTGGGGATTTTGAGACTCGTTGACCAGGTTGTAACCCGCATAATTAGGGTAACTCAGGAATTTGGGTTTTTGAGACTCGGGGATTTTGAGATGACGCGATATGTTCTGATTGTATTGTAATTGAAGGAATCAGGCTGATTTCAAGCTTTTTAATTTCAAGTTAACTTAGTAACTTTTTGAAACACAAGAATCTCGCAGAATAATAGTAATTGATGAGATAGTAAATTTACCTAGTCTAGTTCACTGTCCAACATTTTAGTTTTATACTTTTATATTTTAAATGAAATGCTCAAACATATAAATATGCTCAAAAGAGTTGAGAAGATTTTATAAAATACTTATAATTTGTTAATGTCCTTGCAAGAATGTCAGTGATTTGAGTGTTTTTGTTTTTCAATAAGCTGGATAGTTAATCCACTCCTCTCTCAGCAGTCAATCCACTTATAAATAACTCAGTGATTAGGTTAAACTGTAACGATTATTCACGTTTATTCATTAATCTAGTTGGGGTAGTTTATCTATAAATAAAGCCAAACCGTCCCAGGAATCTTGAGAAAACCATATACTTGAATTAAAGGTCTCTGTAGGAAAATCAGAGGAAAAATGTAGTTTTTTATACAATCCCTCGTAAGGCTGTAAATAAAATAAAAGTATCAAGTTATAACGCGTTTTTAAATATTATAATTTGGTCAGCTGTGTTGTTTGATTTGAGTATAAAATTCAAATCATGTGAACAAGTGAAACTGTTAGAGTCTTACAAAAAGCTTTTCAAGAATTGATCTAAAAATTGGGACATAATATTTTAAAGAAACTTGCATCATAAATATATAAATTTGTTCAACCCAGGGAACCTATTTTAGAGAATTAGCAATGATAAAATTTCATCTATTCCTGACTGATGCATCAATCAAAAAATTGAACTACCGTCTATAAGAATTAACTCGTTATTGGACTTTAACAGACCAAAATGAGATTTTACAGAAATTAGATATTAAGATTGGATACATTTTTTAAATACTTAATTTTGGGTTTTAGCGAATTTCCCCTATAGGGAAGAAGCTTATGGTAATCCATAGGTGGCATGGTTAGACTTAAGCCCGAGACCATGATAACTTTTTGTTTTGAGGTCCCCAGATGCCAAAAACACTATTCGTTCAAATTTATATATATGTATATATGCATATATATATGTGTGTGTGTGTGTGTCCGTTACCGCGATAACTTTTGAAAGAAGCCCCCGATTTTTATGAAATTTGGCACAAATTTGGAGAGTAACATTTATGACCTAAAGTTCGAAAACCAGATCGATCGGTTTACGGGAAGGGGGTTTTATGGGGGTTTAAAATTTTCCAAAAATCAGTTTTTTGAACTTTTTACCCTAAAATTTAAAAAACACTAGATTTTGGTTGTAGCCATTTTGTAGAGCTTAAAAAAACAAACAATTTAGTATTTTGAATCATTAAGCTAGGTTTACTGGTTAAGGAGAAAAGTAAAAAAATGTGTCCATAAAATTTCCCATGTTAATCTTATGGGAATACGGTTTTTAGATTTTCCTCAGATAATTTCACTAAAAACTCCACATTTCTTTCTACCAATCAGTTTAGCTCTATAAAACAATCATTTTGGCGTTTTAATTGTTGTTTTACGTCCAAACGTTGCAGTGATATTCAAAGTGCTAAACACAGTACGTTGTCCAATGTTATCTTTATGGAGAATAAATAAAATGTTATATTTTGATTATTTATGTACGTATATTGATGAAACTTGGTATGTGGCTTCAACTAGTTGTGGTATATTGCTCCATAATAGCACAAAAAAGTTTTTTGTTGATTTTTCCCAGTAGCAGCAAACCTGCATACTCGGCCCCCATGTTATTCATATGGAGAATAAGTAAAGTTTTATATCTCCCTTAGTTATGAACCTAAATTAATAAAACTTGGTATGTAGCTTCACCTGGTTGAATCATATTGATAATTGGAAAAAACTCATATCATATCTTCCTTGTTGCAGCAAACCTGCGTACTCATTTATAATGTTATTCTTATGGAGAATAAATAAAATGCTATATATCACTTATTAATGAATGTATTTTTGTGAAACTTGGCAAGTGGCTCTAGGTAGTAGTGATACCCACATATTTGCATTGGAAATTCGCTGACTACGCAGGTTTGCTGCGACGGGGGTATTTTACTGCACAAATGTTAAAATAAAATACCCCCGTAGCAGCAAACCGGCGTACTCAGCGAATTTCCAATGCATATATATGTATCTTAATACCACATAAAGCCACATACCAAGTTTCATCAATATACATTCATAAATAAACGATTTGTGACATTTTAATTATTCTCCATAAGAATAACATAGCGGCCGAGTATGCAGGTTTGCTGAAGGAAGGAAAACAAAAAATGGGGTTTTATACAAATATCAATATAACTCATTTAGGTAAAGCCACATATCAAATTTCATTAATTTATTTTCATAATTAAGGGAGATAACACGTTACTTATTCTCCATAAGAATAACATGGGGCTGAGTACGCAGGTTTGCTGCTACGGGAGCCTTTGGCAAAAAAATTTTTTTGAGCAAATATCAATGGTCCACAACCAGATGAAGCCGTATACCCAGTTTTGTCAGTATACGTTCATAAATAAGCGAGATATAAAATTTTTCTTTTCCTCCATAAGAATAACATTAGACAACATACTGTGTTTAATACTTTCAATATCTCGGTAACCAACTGACGTAGAGAAATGATCAAAATACCAAATTGTTTGTTTTTTTAAGCTGAATCCAATGGTAAAAACTAAAATTTGACTATTTCCAAAGTGATAAAGATGTAAAAAGTTCAAAAAACCCATTTTTGGGGTACAAAACCCCCCCAAAATACCCCTTCGGATAAAGCGATCTGGCTGGTTTTCGAACTTAAAATCATAAATGTTGCTTTACACGTTTATACCAAATTTAATCAAAATCGGATAATTTTTACGAGAGTTATCGTGCTCACGGACACACATATATATATATATATATATATATATATATATATATATATATATACATACAGTTTCGAACGAATGGTGTTTTTGGGGTCTGGGGACCTCAAAACGAAAAGTTATCATGGTCCCGGGCCTAGGTCTTACCATGCCGACTACGGTAATAGCTTCTTCCCTATAGGGGAAATTCGCTAAAAGAGTAAATCGTCACAAAAAAAATCGCAGCATGTATTCAAATATTCTGTATATAGGGCATAGTTTACATTTAATTTTTCAAACAAACATAAATTTAATTGAAATAATAAGACATTTTATGAAATTCCTTGGTTATCAATTTGATGAACAATTATTTAGATAAAGGTAAAATCCTCCTCCCCTAAGTGTATTACATAACTAGCTGTTCCTGCAGGCTTCGCCCCGCACATAATTTATAAACACTATGCCAGTTGTGTGTGCTGCATTCTGTGGTTAGCCCGTGGAACCACTACAAATCAAGATCAGCTGTTTGTATTTTCAATAGCTCAAACAAAAATGAATGTCCATAAGAAATACGTGGGAACTTTGTCGGGATCTCTGGCGGAGCCCTAAGGTCAGATCAGGATGAAAACCATTTAGTTTTCCTATTTTATGCCTTAAGAATAAGTGTACAAAATGTCAGTTCTCTACCTACATGGGAAGGTGGAGAATTAGCGATGAGTGAATGAGTCAGTCAGTCTGTGAGTCAGTCGGCCAGGACTTTGCCTTTTGTAAATATAAATATGCATATGACCTTTATTTATGGCTATCATTGAGTCACAATAAGTTAAAGTTAGCTACTTCTGAAGATATAAGACAGATTTCACCCCAATCACGCTCCCTTTATTGTCAAATATTTTGAGTTAATTCTGTTCCTAGTTTCACAATAATATCATTAAAGAGTTTCCAGTATTATTAACTAAATTATGTGTTCAGGTGAGTTGTGTGTCTATATTTCTTTGAAGCTAGGACATTAGGTGAGATTTCATATTCCGTATATAATATACATCAGTTTTCAGGCTTTTAGTATAGATGATAAATAAATTAAAATGTAATATATGACTTTAGGTAAAGTGCTCTGTTGAAACTAACCTCCCCCCTTTAATCCCCTAGAAAAAAACACAGGCATTGGTAAAAATTGCTTTTTTGTTTGTCAACCACTGCAACTGTCAAATAGCAATCAAAAGTCTCTCAAATATCCTAAGTTCATGATTTTATTCTTATTTTTTTATATTTCAACACCAATGGCATTTTTCATTAATATAGCACACACACGCTTTTACGGAAAGCGGTCAAACCCCTCAAATTGTGGACACTCCGGGGTCTTAACCATACAAAGGTGTCAATTTATTTGTTAAACAACTAATGCAGGCATTTATCATTTTATCAGATTTTTTTAATATTTGGCCGGTCAAGCTACCCCAAATTAACGGTTCCCAGAAAAAAAGTTTGTAGTTGAAATTTGCTAAAGACCTTGTTGAAAATTGTTTAAATAGTTTACGTATTATTTTTGAAATACTAATTTGAGGATTATTAAAGTGGTTAACATTTTCAACAAAAATTTTGTTGGCATACAGAACTTGGCAAGTCACACTGTTTTTAACACTTTCAATGCGGACTCCTCGGATCCGATTTCTTTTACATTTAAATATGTGATTTTCATGTTTAAACATGTTAACGCATTGGACGTGTTAAAGATCAGTCTATAATTTATTTGTTATAATGGAATGGTGAAATAAAATAACATTTTTAATTTGTATGTGTCTAAATCTACTTTATTGAATAATTCTAGTCATTATGGAGAAATATTTTATCTACTTTAGCATTAAATTACCACGTGCTATTTTAGTTTACTCGAGTTGTGATTATTTAAAACATTTAATGCTTTTTAATTTGAAGCATTTTTTAGCATTTCTATGTTGTTGTTTAAATAAAGTGTTTATGTTGTTTTCCTTTGCGTTACTTTTTAAACAGTTTCCTTAATTCGTTCCATCCCTCAAGGTCTGCAGTGACCAGCTTGCAATAAATACTTATATAATTTTAGATTTCCAGAATTTTTGTTATTGTGGTTTTGGCTCTGAATATATTAAAAAAAATATAGAGAAAGCAAAGTACTGACAGAGATGACTTGAAGGCCAGCTACAGAAGGATGATGGAAGATCCCCACCACAATTATTCCTTACTTATGCCATTGGACAAGTGATTTGATTTTTTTTAAATGCAAAACTTTATCACAGCTGATTGTTAAAAAGCCGTTACATTTCATTGATAGTTCTTGGTCAGCACCATAATTTCCTCTCTACCCTCTGTTTACTTAACAGCGTACAGTTTTAGTAAACAAAATATAAAAATGATTCCAGCTCGATGAAGATTGCTTATGGCATTCCCCAAGGTTAAATCTTGGGATCCTTACTGGTTTGGTTGTTATCAATGATTTAAGTAAGCAAGTTCCCTCAAATATATTTTTTTTATGCTGACGACACGACAGCATTAGTAACAATTTAATTCTTAAGTTCAACTTTTGAACGAAGCAAAACTTTTGTTAAATCAACTAGAGTTGTGGATCTCAAAAATGGTCTTGTTTTAAATGATTCTAAAACAAAAAAAGCAAACAATTGTCACATAACTTAAATCTCAAAATTATAAATTTAGTTTTTTTACTTACATTTTTGGGCCTTCTTCACTTTGATCAATTTTTAAAATGGGAATGTCATATTAATTTAATTGCCAGTAAGTTAAATAGTTTTAGGTATACTTTAAGTATGGTTATGAAAACATTTATAGAAACCTGTAAAATTTGTACCATGTATATATAAAATCCCGTATCCATATCGAGGTACTGGAGGTACTGTGGGGATCCCAAAAAGATGTAGAAAGAGCTTTATTGCCTAGAAGTGTCGGTAGAACATTAGCCCCCCCCCCAAAAAAAAAGAACAGCTTGTAGACCTTTTTTCCAACAGCTTAAAATCCTCACAGTTGTCAGTCTTTATAAAAAATGTTAAACATTATTTATGAAAGAACAGATACATTTGATAAATTAATGTTTAATATAACTAACACACATTAAATCATTAGTTTAATTTTCCTCACAAATTGAAATTATTCAATATTAGGTCAGTGTATATGGTTTTAAGAATTTTTAATAAACTACCATTCAGTATATCTTGTCTTGGCAAAACACAACTTCTTCACAAGGTTAAACTCATAATAACTGAAAAAGCATATTATAACATGGAAGAGTTCTTTGCAGAAAATTTGGAAACAAATCATGTAATCTTAAAATTTGAAGTATTAGACAAGTAACTGTTTAATCTACCTACAGTATAAGGCACAATATTACAAATGGCAAGGCGCCTGTATTTTTTACTTTGTACATACCGTATACATACATTTTGTGCAATAAATTTAGGATTTATGACTGATGAGGCTGGATGAGTTCTGCAAGGGACTATACGATTACTTGAGATATTACACTTTTAATTAATACATTTCGTAATTTTCTGTGAAAAATCATATAAGGTTAAGTGTTTTCATATTGAAAACTATCAATTAATTAATGTGATAAATAGCTTTAGAGTTCATTTTGGCTTATCAGTAGCCTTAAGATTGTCTGTCACGAACCCTAGATTCAGCCTATGGAAACTCTAGAACGGTAGACTTACACCCGGCGAATGTCTGGTAGCCAAAGGAAACAATAGCAACAAACCAATCAGTCTTCTGCATGGTGCAAACGTAAACACATTTGGTTTTATTTACAAATTGAAGTTACAGGATTTAACAGTTGAAATGCAAATCAGTGAAGGTTCAAGGTGTCACCTCTAGAGGGGGTTGATGTGGCAGTGATGTATAAACTGATTCAACAGTATCTCAAGCTAGTGGATTAGTTGTTTTCTTACACCGAAGATGATACTAAATTTAATTAAGAGATGTTCACTCCAATTCTTTTACGTCATTTACTTCTGTTTGTGATCCTTACTGTCGTGTCATAAACATCCCAGCAGGTGTCACTGGAGGCATTCCTAAGACTACTTAAATAGAGGATAGATAAGTAGTAAAAGTAGTTTTTAGCAAGTTCAGCCTACGAATGAAAAAATGTCTTGAGTACTTTCCAAAAACCTCCACACTCCGGCCATTATGAGCGATCTTACCAGCAGATATTTCTGATGGAACCGATGAGCAAATTCATAATGTTCCTAATATTTGCCGCTACAGATGATCCGGAGAAAAGTCTGATTTGGGTTAAAAAGGGACAAAGAAATATATTTAACATTTATTTTAAGTTTATTCCCTAAATTATTAAACATGAAAAAATACAAATTTAATTACTTAACTAATTAATATGTATGTGTTTAGAAAAAATATAGTGCTTTGCATCGTAGATTGCAAAATATATTTCAGTTAGGGTTATATTTGTAAAGATTCCTCGGGTTATTCCTATTTAAAAATAGTTGCTCTACTTCTGATAATGTGCCAAGGACTGAGCTGGTTTGTTGGCCTCTTCTAACCAGTTTCTCTTTGAGTTGTACAACATCTCCAGTGTAAAATATAGAATTTTAACATTGAGCTAGAAACTTGTTTTAAAAATAAACGTGTTAGGCTTTAGTATTTTTCATTGTTAGCTGTTGTAAAACTGAGTTTTTCTCCGTATTATATTTAAACTTGAGCATTAATAAGTCACAATGCCAAAGTAAGAAAATCCCTTTCTATTTGTTATGCAGTAGTTAAATACAAGCAGTGTCTTTTTTTATTAATTTTATTTGTATATTTGTAAGTAACTACGTTCTAGTTTGTAAGCCTACTTTGACTCGAATAAACTTTGCAAAAACCAACAGATAATTTAGGTGTTTTATTATTATCATTTGTTCCTATCAAAAGCTGATGTATTTACTATTGTTTAGTGGTCAATAAACTTGTATTTGATTTAAACACTTTGCAAATTTATAACACTAACAAACAAATTAGCTTGTTGTGTTGTACCTACCAGCGATTATGAATTTGTTTAATCACATTGATTGTTGCTCATAGAAGTGACAGTGGACAATTACCAATTTTGTTAAATTAGCTTATGGATATGGTCAACTCTGCTATAGATTACACTTTGCCTTACCAATTTTCCTGTGATTTGCATTTTCTGATTTATTTGATTATAAATCACAATTATTATCAATTAAGCAAAAATTAAAATTTAACCTCAGACATTAAAAAGAAAACTCCAAAAACAACCTCAAAACAATGCACGAGGAGTTTTTTCACGTGTAATTTCTGGATCAAACGGATAAGCCAACTTACCAAACAAAATTGTAATATAGAAAATGCAGATTGTCGGAGAAACAAATATGGACCTATAATGTGGAAAAATACAATACAGCGAACAGGGACGCTGATGGAGCGAAACCACACAACAATGAGAACACTTTGTTACAGTAGGCCAATGGGTTGGTAAAAAATGTGTCCTGGTAATATTTTAGCTTATTTGTTGTTGTTATTGCTGGATTAGGAAACCCCAGCATTAGCTGCTAGGTACGCCTTCCACAAGCGAGAATTTTGTGCAGGTTGCCGGAAGGAAAGGAAAGGGTGGGATGGGACAGGCAGCCAAATTGACCTTTCAGAGGGCCAACTCCCGTGCTCCTGTGACAGCTGTGATCAGGCTCAAACAGCTGGACCCGACTCTGCCTTCCACCTGGCCAACTCAGCTGACATGGTATCCATGAACAACAGCCAAAGACCATAAATTCTCAGGTTGGGGACCAAACCCGGAGTTTCCATCCCCAGCCGCTGCAAATGGAGGGACCAAAGGTGAAAGGGAAGCTTGTCATGATGGACAGCCAAAAGTCTTACAATATGTAATGACAACTTCATTCTGTACCCAATGTCAGCCTAAAATCTTGTATAGACCAGTTCTAAGGTTGTCTTGGGACGGCTTATTTGTAAGCATTAGATTGGGTAAGAAATTAGAGAATGACTAATTATAGTACAAGTAATATCAAAATGTAGTTTTGTAATGACCTGCACTCAGTTCAACACATTTCTTTTCGCAGGCGCAAGTGTCGCTGTCAGAGTCGTCCCGTAAGCTAGACCTGCTCCGGTGCTCGTTGGAGCTGCGTCACAAGGAGTTGCCACCTGACTCCGCGGCGGCCCAGCAGCTCAAGGCGGAGATACAGAGTGTCCAGGCGGCGAGCCCCGGGCCTGTGACATACACCAGCCTGCAGCCCTTCCCTCGCAACGACGCGTCCAACAAGCCACAGTCCAACAACCCCTCCAGCCTCAGTCGCACCGCCACCGTCACTGGCAAGCTGGAAGTCAGGTAGCTCTCATACTGAGAACTTCCATCAGCCGTCACTTTCTGCTAACCACCATTATAAAAAACTTCAGTACACTTTTGATAACACGACAAATATGTTACTTTACTATTATCGGATTACAAAATATTATGGATTATTGAGGGCAATGCTAAAACATTGCTGAATAGCCACCTTTGTGAGGGTATAAACTCATCTAAGGAAAATGTTTCTTAATAGGAAAAGAAAACAAGTAGATTCAAACCCACAGTAAAAATCTGTTAAACATGAGAAAAATAATACAAATCAGTATAAAATAATGTTATAGAAATAAAAATATGCTACTGTACTCTCATGAGTACTTTCATGGAAACGTGAAACATGAAAATGATTTCCTGTTTCCAACCTGCCAAGCCCGATATGCGCCACCTTCATTAGTACAACAAATATTTCTTTGGTTTTCTAGTGTGATTCAGGGTAGAATGAGTTACACTGGCACGGCCTTGCCGGATTACCAAACGTGTCGCTTTAGCAAATGTCGGGTCTACCGAGATTATACTGCATTATCATTTCTTGTGAAAGGCCGGTATTATTAAGTGTCTGTTTAGTAATAGGGTGCAACTGTGACTTGCAAAGGGAGTAGCGAAAAACTGTCTTTGGGTTTGTGCACCAACCACTGCCCTAAGTTTTCACAGTTCTCTAACGTTTAGTTTATTAGTGAATGATGTCCTACGTATACGTAGCAGTCTCATTTTGGTGCCATTATTACTGTTTAATGATGTTTCGAAGATTAGTTTCAAAATCTTTGGTAGTTTCACCAATGTTTAGAATCACTTGACAATACCACTAGGTAATTAATCTATATGTACGTCCTGTTGTCGCAGGCTGATGGGGTGCCAGGACCTGTTGGAGGACGTGCCAGGAAGGTCCCGGAGAGAGAAGGACACCTCGTCCAGTCCCGGGGACCTGAGGTCCTTCGTCAAGGGAGTCACAGGCCGCAGTTCCAGCAAAAGCTACAGCGTCAAGGACGAGACCAGCAGTTAGTAGCTATATTGTGTTTCGTTTCATCCGTCACTTTCGGGATCAGTACAGTAGACTGACTTAACTGCCCTCCATGGGACTGAATCCTGGGTCGGATAACTAAAAGGGTAGTTGAAACAAATAACACCTGGGTATTGTCATATTAAGCAGTAAAAATCATAAAACTGATGCGAAAGTTAAAAATAGTTACCGAGATGCAATTACTTGATAACACGAAATTGTCCTGACTTTCTGCCAGCGCCGTTACAATCATTTTGAAAATTTGTTGAAATAAGAATTATATTGATACAGAAGAAACTTCAATCTCGACACTCGAAAACTCGACATTCTGTAAACTCGACAGGGCTAGTGACCTGATATATATATATGAAAATGCCGCCCGTGACGTACTGTTCCTCAGTGCCGAACCGCCCTAGTGCACCAGACTTTAGACTGGGTTACTGGGTTTTCCGAGGTCATTCACCGCATTGTTTTCGCTGCTTTGGGGTCTGTTGTTTACGCACCTAAGAGTTGCTTCTGACAATAGTCTCACCTCTTTCCTTATATCACGGCTTTATCCTGGGATTCCAAAGTAGGTCATTCTTACTATCACTAGATAAGTAGTAATATCATGTAATATGCTAATTAAAAGGTTCTCAGTGATAACATCAAATACCCATGAATTATATTTTAAGTCACTATAGTACTTTTCATCCTCTTTCAAATGAGACCTTTTTCAGCCTCACAGGATCAGCCAGAAAAAAGTTATGAGCATTTACAAAAAACACAGCAAGGAGGAGAGCAATCCAGGAGAAACAACTTGAAGAATGAAAAGAAAGTTTAATATGAGGTTAATGCAAATTTCAACCTTAATTTTTGGAATGCTGGCAAAATTTCAAGCAAGAATTATGAGTTTAGTGGCTTAATATTAAATAGTTTAACAACAACATGTTTACTGAAAAGTGTCTCTTCCACCTTGTACTGCAAATAACGGATCGGCTAGAAACGCACAATATTTTAAACAATTATTAAAAATAAAACATAAAACTTACAAGTTGTTATATTTGTCCATTGATGGTGTAAAAAAATGTCAAGTAAAGCTGAGGGGGTGGGGTACAACAATTTTGTTTTCTAGATGATTTGACTTGGAATGATTATCTATAAGATTTAGTTATTTAATTTTGAACATATCTCAAACTGTGAAAGATTATGTTTTATTTTATTTTTTGTAAATAACACCATTATGTACAACATGTGTGCTTCATGAATGAAGTTATATTTTAATTTTATTGATTTGATGTTCGAGTTTTAATAATGGGCAATTTTCAGATGAAATAATGGCAGTTATCAAGTTGGACAACCAGACGGTGGGTCAGACCAGTTGGCGACCCTGCTCTCAACAGGCTTGGGATCAGAGGTGAGATGTTTACAGTTATTATTATTGTCATCCATGGTGTTTGCTATGAGAGCCAAACAAAAAGAGACAGCTGGTGGGTCAGACCAGTTGGCGACCCTGCTCTAAACAGGCCTGAGATCAGAGGTGAGATGTTTACAGTTACCATTGTCATCAATGGTGTTTGCTATGAGAGCCAAACAAAAAGAGACAGCTGGTGGGTCAGACCAGTTGGCGACCCTGCTCTAAACAGGCCTGGGATCAGAGGTGAGATGTTTACAGTTACCATTGTCATCAATGGTGTTTGCTATGAGAGCCAAACAAAAAGAGGCAGCTGGTGGGTCAGACCAGTTGGCGACCCTGCTCTAAACAGGCCTGGGATCAGAGGTGAGATGTTTACAGTTACCATTGTCATCAATGGTGTTTGCTATGAGAGCCAAACAAAAAGAGACAGCTGGTGGGTCAGACCAGTTGGCGACCCTGCTCTAAACAGGCCTGGGATCAGAGGTGAGATGTTTACAGTTACCATTGTCATCAATGGTGTTTGCTATGAGAGCCAAACAAAAAGAGGCAGCTGGTGGGTCAGAGCAGTTGGCGACCCTGCTCTAAACAGGCCTGGGATCAGAGGTGAGATGTTTACAGTTACCATTGTCTTCAATGGTGTTTGCTATGAGAGCCAAACAAAAAGAGGCAGCTGGTGGGTCAGACCAGTTGGCGACCCTGCTCTAAACAGGCCTGGGATCAGAGGTGAGATGTTTACAGTTACCATTGTCATCAATGGTGTTTGCTATGAGAGCCAAACAAAAAGAGACAGCTGGTGGGTCAGACCAGTTGGCGACCCTGCTCTAAACAGGCCTGGGATCAGAGGTGAGATGTTTACAGTTACCATTGTCATCAATGGTGTTTGCTATGAGAGCCAAACAAAAAGAGGCAGCTGGTGGGTCAGACCAGTTGGCGACCCTGCTCTAAACAGGCCTGGGATCAGAGGTGAGATGTTTACAGTTACCATTGTCTTCAATGGTGTTTGCTATGAGAGCCAAACAAAAAGAGGCAGCTGGTGGGTCAGACCAGTTGGCGACCCTGCTCTAAACAGGCCTGGGATCAGAGGTGAGATGTTTACAGTTACCATTGTCATCAATGGTGTTTGCTATGAGAGCCAAACAAAAAGAGGCAGCTGGTGGGTCAGACCAGTTGGCGACCCTGCTCTAAACAGGCCTGGGATCAGAGGTGAGATGTTTACAGTTACCATTGTCATCAATGGTGTTTGCTATGAGAGCCAAACAAAAAGAGACAGCTGGTGGGTCAGACCAGTTGGCGACCCTGCTCTAAACAGGCCTGGGATCAGAGGTGAGATGTTTACAGTTACCATTGTCATCAATGGTGTTTGCTATGAGAGCCAAACAAAAAGAGACAGCTGGTGGGTCAGACCAGTTGGCGACCCTGCTCTAAACAGGCCTGGGATCAGAGGTGAGATGTTTACAGTTATTATTATTGTCATCAATGGTGTTTGCTATGAGAGCCAAACAAAAAGAGACAGCTGGTGGGTCAGACCAGTTGGCGACCCTGCTCTAAACAGGCCTGGGATCAGAGGTGAGATGTTTACAGTTACCATTGTCATCAATGGTGTTTGCTATGAGAGCCAAACAAAAAGAGACAGCCTATCCCTCTCCTGCAGTTAATTTGTTAAATCCGAACCTGGAGGCATCACAGCTGAACAAATGCATTGAAATTAGGGGTGTGCAAGTAGTGATTTTTTTAATCGAGTCAAGTAGTGCCAATTATTTTCGAGTTTCGAGTATTTTCGAGCGAGTAGTTGCCATCAGTTGGTAGTTTAAAATAGTGTTAATGGGATTTGGATACCACCCTAGATTTGATAATCTAATCATGGTTTCTAACTAATGCATGAGTAGCAATATAAAGTTTTGGCCAGTACAATCAAACTGGAGTACGTATTGAAAAACAAAACACGGTTTCACATTCGTTTCCGGCCGATGAAACAGGGCCCGGTTGTCATTTGGCCAATTTCACCTGGTCCAGACATCGCTTATAATCAATATTAAATGACAAAATTGTTATTCACGGCCGAAATTACGCGGTCCGATCGTCATTGGCCGGTCGCAATCGTTCGCGGTCGTCATTTTCAGCCGATTTTACGTGATACGATTGCCTTTTGCGGCCGTTACTACGCGTTTTGGCAGGTCGCAATCGTTTGCGGTCGAAATTTTCGGCCGATTTTACGTGATACGATCGCCATTTGCAGCCGTTACTACGCGTTTTGGCCGGTTGCAGTCGTCATTTTTGTCCGATATTACGTGATACAATTGCCTTTTACGGCCTTTACTACGCGTTTTGGCCGATCGCAATCGTTAGCGATCGTCCGGAAATCGGCGGGAAATACTCGCTCGAACTTTCGATTAGTTTTCAAAACTTCGAGTCGAGTTCGAGTATTAAAATACTCGGCCGAAACTCTAAGTTTCGAGTACTCGCACACCCCTAATTGAAATGCAGTGATACAGATTTTGTAAGGTCGGTACACCAGTGAAGATTATTTCTCATTTATTCTGTTGCAGTGATAAGCTGTTCGAATGTGTATGGCTAATCTATTAATTTAAATCCCCCAATTAAAAGAATCCAAATTGAAATCAATTAATTTTATTTACTTATATACTTATATATTCCTGTCTTACAATATGATAAAATATTATTACGTAGAAGCTGATGTAATATTTGAATGGTTCACCTTGGTGACTTGTTCATCACCCTCACCATAAAATGTAGGCGGCAACATGCAGTTTCGTTACCAGTGTTGCTTCCAGTACTTAAGTGAACTGGATTATGTGAAGATTGCTGCAGCTGGACCTTTTTTTTCCTAGTTACAACGATTGCTGTTACTAGATTGTTGTATTTGTTCTTGTTTTAACTTCAATGAGCTATTTGTTTGCTTCAGGGTCATTCCACTTGAAATCACCTAATGCTGGTTGCATGACCATTTTAGAATTTTTTTATTTTCTCACCATGTAATTATCTACTCCTTAAGAATAAAACTACTTTGTTTTAAATTTGTAACTTAAGTGGTTCAGGTTTTATGCTTACTTAAAGCTGCCGAGGAGAGTCATTTTGAGCATTTTCAAGGGTTTGCGCTGAAAATCGTAGCTTCTATGGTTTTTAAGATATATTAGCTCTGGTTATTTCGTTTTGAAGGTAAGATTATGACTTTCAAAATGATATAACTCAAGTTACTTAAAAATAAATTTGTCTGGCAGTCAATTAATTATAAAAATGTGTTTTCAATCATCCGAGCAGCCATTTTCAAAATGTTATGTATCAAAAAGGGAATGAGACCACAAATCAATTGTTTGCCCATAGCAGTCTTTAATAAAAATAGATAACATCATCAAGATTTTTATTTCCTTCCCAATAATATCTGAAGTCAAAAATTTAAATCTTTCAAAATTGAGCGATTTTGGGGTTTGATATCAAAAAAGGGGGACCAAATCAACGGTTTATTTTTTCTGTGTTAACTTACTTAACTGAGTACTTAGTATGATATAAGTATAATTTTGTGGTTCACCGTACTCTCTGATATATGAACATCTATGTTAGTGGTAAAATACAGCGTTACACCCGATGTTGTTCAGTAAAGTAAGCATCAAAATAATTTATTTTCATATTTGAGGACTTTATTGGATAGTTTAACATAAGAGATATCTTTATAGAACATTTTCACTGTGCAGTAAGTGTATAACCATGGTATAACATGGTTTTGTTGAAAATTACAAAACAATGCGAGAAAGAGTTTGAGTACTTTACTGGACGGCATTATTATTTATGATGATGTTATCATCATATTTTAATAGTATGTTCATTTATTTATAGTTAAGAATCAGTAACAAAAATAGTTTCATTACCTTACAATTGGTACAAAAGTTCTTTCCCTAGAAACAAACAATGGTCTCTCTGGTTGTATATAAAGCTCTGAAATACTATAAGAATATAGCCTATTGTATAAATTAAGTTTTTATAATAATTTCACAATTTGCATCCAAAGTACTCAGTTAGGCAAGTTAACACCCAAAAAAATCAACCTTTGATCTTGTCCCACTTTTTAGATATTAAACCCCTAAATATGAATAAATGATTTATTTCCTCAAAATACAAGAACAGGTAACAGTAAATCATATTGGTATTACAGATCTACTCCTAATCCAACGATAATCTACATCCTGTTACGATAAAGACAAACACTCTTAAGAGGAAAATAGGGTCTCAAGGCAAAGCCTGATTAGGGATTCCATCACAACAGATTGATCATTTAGATAAAGAAGAGTTCATTTGCGGTGGCAGACACTAACACTAAATATAGTTGTAAATCCTATAAACTTAAATTGAGTTATCTTTACTTTTATGGCATACAAAACAGAATAATTCAAATAAAACTTATCCTTCATGTATTTGTAAATAAATAGAATACAGTTATTTGAAAGAAATAGTATTTCAACTATTGATTATAATCTACAAAATAAAATAACAAAATAGAAACATTTTTTCTTATGCAATGAAGCAAGCTTACTCTAAAGACATACTATATACACTATTTGATTTACATACTACATTAACATAACATATTATAACATTAATACAACATGTTATTGAATTTTAGCAAAGGGATCCTCCAATCTGGAAAAATCGCTCAATCTGGACAAATTTACATTTTTGAATTCAAATATTATTGGGAAGGAGATCAAATCTTAATGATGATATTTATGTATTTTTATTGAAGCAGTATAATTATTGCACTTTGCTATTTGAAGCTTGAATGAGCAAAAAATTATTTTGTCGTCTCATTCATTCCCTTTTGATAGATATATTTTTTTTAATGGCCGCTCGGCTCATTAAAAACACATTTTTTTAAATTAATTTACTACCATGAATATTTATTTTCAAGCAACTTGAGTTACATATTTTTGAAGGTCATAATCTTACCTTATGAAGTAACCAGAACTAAAATATCTTAAAAACCATAGAAGCTATGATTTTTAGCGCAAACCCTTGAAAATGCTCAAAATAACTCTTAAGTAAGCATAAATCCTAAACCGTGTACGTAAAAAATTAAAAAAAATTAGTTTTATTCTTCTGAGGAGTAAATAATTACATGATAAGAAAATAAAACTTCTAGAATGGTTATGCAACCATTAATCCCTAAATTAGGTGATTTCACGTGGAATGACCTATCATGAATCCACTTATTGTAGAGTGCACACGAACAAACATAATAAATATATATTCATTTGTCAAACACACTTCATGCAGTTTTAGACACAAACTTTTTGAGACTGTATGGAAAAGCTAATGATTTTTTATTTTTATTTTCCATTATTAACATTTTAGTTGCTTGAAAGAAATAGCTACTTCTAATTTGTGTCCCAATAAAGCATAAAAGAACAATATCTTTGTTAGCTTACTAAACATTTATATGTCGGTGATTAGCTCCTGTCAACGAAATTCATTGGTTTTCTACTCAAACTAATTTCAGATTTTAGCGAATTTCCCCTATAGGGAAGAAGCTATTACCGTAGTCGGCATGGTAAGACCTAGGCCCGGGACTATGATAACTTTTCGTTTTGAGGTCCCCAGACCCCAAAAACACCATTCGTTCGAAACTGTATATATATAGGTTATATATATATATATGTGTCCGTGAGCACGATAACTCTCGTAAAAATTATCCGATTTTGATGAAATTTGGTATAAACGTGTAAAGCAACATTTATGACTAAGTTCGAAAACCAGCGAGATCGCTCTATCCGAAGGGGTTTTGTACCCCAAAAATGGGTTTTTCGAATGTTTTACATATAATTTTGGAAATAGTCAAATTTTATTTTTTCCCATTGGATTCAGCTTAAAAAAACACACAATTTGGTATTTTGATCATTTCTCTACGTCAATTGGTTACCGAGATATTGAAAGTGCTAAACACAGTACGTTGTCTAATGTTAATCTTATGGAGAAAAATAAAAATTTTATATCTCGCTTATAGATGAACCTATACTGACGAAACTTGGTATACGGCTTCATCTGGTTGTGGACCATTGATATTTGCTCAAAAAGACACTTTTTTACCCAAGGCTCCCATTGCAGCAAACCTGCGTACTCAGCCCCATGTTATTCTTATGGAGAATAAGTAACGTGTTATCTGCCTTCATTATGAAAATAAATTAATGAAATTTGGTATGTGGCTTTACCTACATGAGTTATATTGATATTTGTATAAAACCCCATTTTTTGTGTTCCTTGCTTCAGCAAACCTGCATACTCAGCTGCCATGTTATTCTTATGGAGAATAATTCAAATGTCGTAAATAGTTTATTTATGAATGTATATTGATGAAACTTGGTATGTGGCTTTAATAATTAAAATGTCATAAATAGTTTATTTATGAATGTATATTGATGAAACTTGGTATGTGGCTTTATGTGGTATTAAGATATATATATGCATTGGAAATTCGCTGTGTACGCAGGTTTGCTGCTACGGGGGTATTTTACTTTAGCATCAGTGAACATACTAGTTGTCGCAATATTCTGAATTGGCTGTCAATATTTTTGTCTACCAAGCAATATTTTTTCAACAGTTAACTGATTTATTTAGTTATAAAATTGTTTTTGGGTTTGATATTATTTTAGGCAAATAATTTTTGATTTATTAGCTTAGTACCGAGCTCACATACAATGCAAGAGCGCCTACACAGCATTCTAGATAAATAATTGTAATTGTTACTGTTTTAAGTATTAGCCACTGATCTTTGACCTTTGCACTAGCGCTATTGAAAAATTGAGGTGCGGCTTACCTTGGTGTACTGGCTATTGCCACTCACTGTTAAAGCGAAGAACAATGTGGACGTACGATTAAAATACGGCGACCACCGAAAACATTTCCACTAATCCTTGGCGGGGACTGTATTACATCAATGCATTCTGTGCCCAGGTTCTCGATAGAGCTAGACAAGTCGCGAGAGCTGGAGATCAGTGTGTTCTGGCGCGACTGGCGCTCGCTGTGCGCCATCAAGTTTTTGCGGCTGGAGGAGTTCATTGACGACATCCGGCACGGGATGGCGCTTCAGCTAGAGCCACAAGGGCTGTTGTTCGCTGAGGTAGTTATAGCCTATTTAAAATAGCTTTAGACAAACAAAGTAAATATAACTACTTGAGACAAATTATTATTTTGAATTACATACAGTTGACTCCCTCTAATTCGGCCATCTCCGGACCGAACCCCCGGCTGGAGTAAAAAACAGCTGAACCATCCGGCGGTTTTTTAAACATGTAAATTATAACCTATAATAGCACTCCTGTGAATAAAAATCATTTCTATGAAGGTTTGACAATTTTTTAAAGCGTACCTATCCAAAAAAATCAAATTAAAAATTAAACTCACTTAAAATATACTAACGACACTACGTTAAAATTCATAAGCAAAGAATGCACGTCTGTAACAAACGCAATCGCCAAGTGAACTCAGATAATTTATTTACTTACATTTGGGCCGGAAAATGAACAGACACGTCAATTCCTGTCGATTTCTGCTGTAAGAAACCCTTCCTCTCATAGATCATAATTTTTAGTCATTTCCCAGAAGTCAGCCGGATGATCCGGCTGCCTAACGGCCCAAGGCCAGACTAGAGGGAGTTAACTGTAACAGAAATATAATTTACATATTTAAAAGTATTGATTAGTGCAAAATTCCTCTACTAAATGTATAAATACATGTACCTTACCTTTTGTTTTGTTTTCTTTCTCACAAAATTCATAAAGAAATTATCTTTTCAACCAGCCCGAATGATTTCTAGATAAAGTTCTTGAACCCGATGATATCTCGGAAGCCCAAGCTGCAACGACAGAGGAAGATCTTCAAGCAGCAGGTGAAGAACTTCCCTCGGGCCAAGCAGATGAACATCAACGTGGCCACTTGGGGGAGACTGCTCAAGCGGTCCTCACCGTCCATACAGAACTCCAGGGGGCACTCGGAAAGCCCTCCTTCCACAGGTGGGGCCAACTGCGGATGAGATACAAAATATAAATCCAAATTTGACAAAAATAATTATTGTAGGTTGCCCAAGACCAGGAATTCTGGGAACATTGTATAGAAATTTCAAACACAAATGAACATTTGGAAAAAACAAATAATTTCAGGATGTTGGTAGATCAATAATCCTGATAACATGTGGATCGTTGTCTGGAGATTTTACTCATAAAAAAACATTTCAGTATTACAACAAACTAGAAATCCGTGGAACATTGGGAATTATATAAGAATTTCACACCACCAGGCATTCATTTTTTACTTTTACAATCACATCAGAGATTATTCACCTTTTGTGGCTGCAGTAAAATGTTCATTGTTAGTAGGAGGGGAGACAGCTGGTCCATCCTCCTCCTACCCACAATGTACATCCAACAACAAATTATCTTTAGTATAGCAAAGAATCATACAGATTCATCCATTCTCTGTTTCAGCCCATTAAACAGGGTTCGATTCCTGTTTTTTTTTTTAAATAAAAGTTTAGTGGTCACAATTATAGGCTTAATTGTAGATTAAAATTTAATCACAGTTTTCGGCCAATAGAACTCGGACTAATGGCCGATTCTGTTGATAGAAAGCCATTCACACATTGTTCTAAAATAGTGAGACTGATGGCGCAAATTTTCGTTTATCAGCCAAAATGTGGGAAATATGTTAAACAAATAATTTTGGTGTATTTCTTAAAAATAATTATAAGAGATGTTTTACTAACTCAAGTATTAACAGAATTTGAACAGTTTATGCACTTTAAGTTTTTGGATGCAGCCAAAAATGTGTTAATTTTGTTGTTCCAACATCGGACACATCCACCAAACTTCACTTAGGTTAAGCCATATATTTCAACTGAGTGTAACCCGCCACTGTCTTGCTGCAGGGAGCGAGGTAGAAGACAAGCCAGAAGCACCAGGCGAGGCTCCGGACCCCGGGGTGGCGGGGCTGAGTGGGGCACGGCCCCTGGGGATGGGGGTGGCGGTGCTGCCCCCGCTGCCACCGGACTCCATGCCCTTCCTGCCCTCCGCCATGGCTAAGAAGCGCCCGCCCTCGCTACCGTCGGTGCCGCCCTCGCTACCGTCGGTGCCGCCCCCGCCCCCACCACCCCCGCCTAGACTCGACCAGGAGGTAATTGATGGAATGGTAACACACTTTTGTTTATCCACCCATATGACTGTTTGCCTGACGGAAATTAGAAAACTGGTCTGAGTTTTAATTAATATTCAAACGTATTTTTGGATACGGAGGGGTCAGTGTTGTATAGTTGTGAATTTCAGTTGATTGTGTAAAAAAAATTGTTTATGACATTGGTAGATGACGAATATATAATGTTCGATTTAATGTAAGTACGTGGTTTGTATGGGTTAACTTATAAATACGATTCTCTCTGAACAACCATTGTGTTGAATTAGAACTTTGGATATCTTCAGTATCTTGTGTAAAAAGTTTATAGAACAGTAAAGTATTTTAATTTTAATTCTAGTCAGGCAATCGGTCAGTTCATACCTCTCATGTATATCTCTCATACCTGTTGGAGTGCCGTCCTTTCCGAGTCTTTGCTTCCATTTCATTGGCTGTGACTTATTCTTAATGCTATTGCTGTCCTTGCTTTAAGCAACATTTTAGCTGCGCACCCCTCTTGATTCTTCTCATTTCGTTTATATTATCACGTTCCTACATAATATTAAAATTCATTTTCATAAATCTTTCACATTCACTAAAAGCATTTTCATAATGTTCTCATAACTTACATTTAAGACAATATTTTTTCAATTAGAAGCCTAATGCTCACATAAAATGTAAAAAAAATCAAACAAAAATATTGAAAAAATTGTATTTATTTTAAAAAAATATTGGTTCAGTGGTGAAACATAAATAAAACATAGGCTCTATTGTTGCTTTCATACAATGCAATTCCACTTAAACAATTTTATTGTGTTTAACTTTAGTTTGTTGACTATAGGAGAGTAGAATGTTTTATTGTCCTCTATTAATTTATATCGGTTTTACAAATAAAACAATATTGGAGTCAGTAGTTTTGGTGTGAAAGTGAACAAATTAGTATTAGTAATAGGAGAATTTTAACAGATACCCATTTGCAATTTCATGAAAAATATTGTTTGGAATTTAGTTATAAATATTTAGTTAAATATTTAGTTATAAATATAAAGATACTAATTACAAATACTTAAAACAAAACAACTATTTGTCGAATTGTACATTCTGGCAAAATTTGATTCACAAATTTACTGTTGTATACTCATGTTTTTTTTTAATATAACATTCAAAAAGTTACATTTTATTCAGTATTTATATTCTTTTGAATAAATAGCACATAGTATAGAGGCTCTTCTTACAAAAACACAATCGCTCCTGGATTGAAAACTGTAAATACCAGAGTGGTAGGTGATGGTGCTGTAGAGTTGTCGTTGCCGCACCTGTTGTCGTTGTTTGCTGCATGTCGCACTCGCAATGTTCACAGTTGCAGAGCGCGCTGCGGGAGTTTGACTTCCTGCAGGAGGAGGAGCGAGGGGCAGGGGCACTGAGAGCCCCCCTCCCCCATCCCCCCACCCAGCCTCCGACCCCCTCTCCGCTTATTGAGTTCCCCCAGGAAGAGGTATCTTACTCCTTGCATGCTGTACAGTACGCTGTGAATCGGTGTAGATTTAATTAATTAGTATCAAATAACACTGTCTTTATGGTTTCAATTTGGATATTGTTGGGATTCAAGGAAAGAAAGGTTGCTAATCAAAATTTTAGACATTAAAAAGTGATTTATCGTAAAATTGTACTTATGAATATGGATATCATTCATAAAATTAATAGTAATCTATAAGCCTGGTTTTACATATTCGTTTGCAAACTGTTGCCGAGGTTATAAAACATGTTGATCTGCTTATTAAGGGTTGTTTTAACTACAGTATGTAACATAAAATGTCTTTAAACGTCAATTCAAAATACTCCAACACTGACACTGTCCTCTCATACACAGTGGTCCGAGTGACCAATCAAAGTCAGTCTCATGCCATCTTGTTATATAGACAATAGACAAACTCTTTAAATACATAGAATACTTCAAAACAATATATTTGTACTTTACATTCCATGAGCTATCAAAGCTCGCATGGAAATTTATTTTTGTAATTTTACTAGCATTCAATATACTTATCAGGCAGTCTAAATTCATCATTATAAATAATTCACCACTTCTTTTTGCGGGGGTACTCATATTAGCCATGTATTGCGTATTCGCGTAGGAATATAATTTTATAGCAAATAAATATCTACAATTTTATCAACATAAACATAGATTCCGGATATAATAACAAAACCATAACATACAATAAATAAATAAATCCATGTTTACGATGAGTTAAGTACCAAAAATCATCAAGAATATTTAATAATCAATAAATATATAAAATTGAGATAGACTATGTAGAAAACAAGCAATATAGGAAAAACTATTTGATTCATTGGTGGCAAGCAGAATTTTTGAATTTGTGTGCTATGGTAAGACTTTAATTGCATCATTCTCTATTGCATTTTTGACCTTAATTTTAAATTGTGGTTCGCCTTCGCTTAAAATGTTATCAAAATGTGCTATGATTTTACTAAGTATTATTTTAATAGGGTAACAAATCTGATTACAGTAAAATTACTTTATAAAGTAACTTTAATTGTTAAAAAATGTGATGCACGTGTTAATACTAAACTGTTTATGCTATATAATATATATATTTACTGTCTTCTTTTATGTCAATATGGCGTAAGTGTTATTATTTTAAATTGTTTTAAAACGTTTCATAAAATATGATATTTGCTAATGTA
This sequence comes from Allygus modestus, assembly GCA_963675035.1. NCBI lineage: Eukaryota > Metazoa > Arthropoda > Insecta > Hemiptera > Cicadellidae > Allygus > Allygus modestus. Next base: position 71,301,037 of record OY776114.1, on the reverse strand, counting down.
CAAGATATACTCAGACAATTTTGCAATGTAAAATCAGATTTTTAATTTATTATGTATCTTTTCATTACTCTACACACGAAAGTACACTTTTCATTACTCTACACACGAAAGTACACTTTCTAAATGTAAAATGATCTAAGAAAATAGGTTATTCCCGCTACTGCACGGCAAAATTACATAACGTTAACTTTCTGTGCATTTGTGGTGCACGGAAAGTAACCGTTATGGGATTTTGCGGTGCAGACCGATCAGCTGTTGCATTAGGCCGATCAGCTGTTGCATTATTTGCTGTTGCATTGACATAAGCACGGAAACTCAGCGTTATGAGTTCGGTTTTTTTTCTTGATACTAAGTTGAATAAACAAAAATATTCATGTTGTTTACAAGTTTTTCGATATCGTAATGAAAAATAATGTTCAATACTCGTCTCAAAAGTGCCATTGCGGGGCTCGATAGCTTTTTCCACGCTCGGCTTCGCCTCGCGCGTGAATGCAATCTCTCCCCGCAATAGGTCACTTTCGAGACTAGTAATGAAAAATACTATTTTCTCATTCAAAGAAAATATAGTTCAACACTTTGTCGTATCAGCTTTTATTGCTTTTTTTGTTTCACTTTGCTAAATTTAATTTTTGATTATTTTTAAATTTATATTTTTGTAATTAAAATAATTTGCTTGAGCTACACAATACGTTATATGTAAAACAGCATAAGTATTTTCTACTGCAGCATGTCGAATGTCAGCAAAACACCTACACTTAAAATAGAAAAACTACTCAAGGAAGAACGCCTGCTCAAATTGAATAACGTTTTGTATATTTTTTTATATTTAAATTCAATTTAAAATCAAATAACCTTTTTAATAACTTACTACTATCTATGTGTTATATACCTTTAAATAGTTTGGGTATTTTTTGTACTAATTTGTAAAGACTATTCAAGTATTTGTTTTTAAACCACAAAATAATATTATAAAGACTTTTTTTGTATACATCAGGGAAAAAATTGTGTTGTTAAAAGTAGATTTATAAATACACAATAATCCTTCTACTACCACTTATCACACTGTTGACAAGAAAGAAGTAACTGAAATAAGAACGTGATAAATTGGGGCATTGGTAAGTTGTCAATATATTACACAGTAATTACGTGTTGGTCACAACATAAGTCGTTGCTGATGTTCCGCAGCCTGAGTTCCCGCGAGCGCCGGCACGAGCGCTCGAGTACCGGGACTCTGCGTACGAGTCCCGCAGGCACTCCCAGTTCTCCGGCATGACCATGGACAACTTCAGACTGCTCAGCGTCCTGGGCCGCGGCCACTTCGGCAAGGTAAACACTTAGGCAAGGTGTTAAGTGTAAGTGACTGCGGTAACCGGGAACATTCAAAAGATTAGTTTTAACGGTTGAGGGTCAGCACAGATCAGTATTTTGTTCAATTTAGCGTCTAGTTGCTAACAGGTCATTTGTATAATACTGCTTTGTGGGTAAGTGAAAGCTTGATTCTCAAAATAAGGAGTGAAAAATGGAAATCTATGTGTGACGTTAAACAGTACTAGGACTTTTTTTAATCCTGTAAGTCCGATACCTATCAACCACATTTTGAATAAAAGGTCACACTGTGAAGTCTTTGGAAAATATTGGTTTTTCGATGAAAATACTTTGATAAGACTAAATTAAATTATAGTCAAATTAAAACACGTTTTTAAATATTGGAAGTTGACCAACTGTGTAGTTTGATTTGAAAAAAAAGTGAAATCAGGTGAACAGCTGTTGGGCCAGCCAGTGTTACCGAAATATCGGATTAAAAAAATCTCGCCAGCGGTAAGATGAAAATAGCCTAGTTTTAAATTTACTAAATTTGACCAATTTTAGCGAATTTACCCTATAGGGAAGAAGCTATTACCATAGTCGGCATGGTAAGACCTAGGCCCGGGACCATGATAACTTTTCGTTTTGAGGTCCCCAGACTCCAAAAACACCATTCGTTCGAAACTGTATATATATATGTGTGTGTGTGTGTGTGTGTGTGTGTGTGTGTGTGTGTGTCCGTGAGCACGATAACTCTCGTAAAAATTATCCGATTTTGATGAAATTTGGTATAAACATGTAAAGCAACATTTATGACTTTTAAGTTCGAAAACCAGCCAGATCGCTTTATCCGAAGGGGTATTTTGAGGGGGTTTTGTACCCCAAAAATGGGTTTTTTGAATTTTTTACATATAATTTTGGAAATAGTCAAATTTTAGTTTTTACCATTGGATTCAGCTTAAAAAACACACAATTTGGTATTTTGATCATTTCTCTACGTCAATTGGTTACCGAGATATTGAAAGTGCTAAACACAGTACGTTGTCTAATGTTATTCTTATGGAGGAAAAGAAAAATTTTATATCTCGCTTATTTATGAACGTACACTGACAAAACTTGGTATACGGCTTCATCTGGTTGTGGACCATTGATATTTGCTCAAAAAAAATTTTTTGCCAAAGGCTCCCGTAGCAGCAAACCTGCGTACTCAGCCCCATGTTATTCTTATGGAGAATAAGTAACGTGTTATCTCCCCTAATTATGAAAATAAATTAATGAAATTTGGTATGTGGCTTTACCTAAATGAGTTATATTGATATTTGTATAAAACCCCATTTTTTGTTTTCCTTCCTTCAGCAAACCTGCATACTCAGCCGCCATGTTATTCTTATGGAGAATAATTAAAGTGTCACAATTTGTTTATTTATGAATGTATATTGATGAAACTTGGTATGTGGCTTTATGTGGTATTAAGATACATATATATGCATTGGAAATTCGCTGAGTACGCAGGTTTGCTGCTACGGGGGTATTTTTACTAGAGAAGATTTTAAAAGTCTGTAATTTATCTTTCGTTTTGATGTGAAACTCCATAAGCCCAGTGTTACTTATTTTACTTTTCCTGGGGATGAGATCTGTCCAGAACTTATTTTTAACTCAGAAATATGTCAATTACAAATTTTGAAGGAAATCGGAGCCGTTTCAGAGTTTCAAGAAAGCAAGCATACAAGCAAACCTTAGTTGTATTAGAATATAGGATAACCTTCCTAAAATCTGTTGATGTCGCAGGTGATCCTGTCGCAGTATCGCAACACCGGAGAGTACTTCGCCATCAAGGCCCTCAAGAAGGGCGACATCATCGCGAGGGATGAGGTCGAGTCGTTGCTCTCGGAGAAGAGGATATTCGAGGTTGCCAACACCATGAGGCACCCCTTCCTCGTCAATCTTTTCGCCTGCTTCCAGACAGAGGTAATCTCAGCTCTTAACTTTGTATTGTCGTTGTATAAAGTTGTTACGTTTACACTTCTAAGAATGGCATGGTTTAAATTACTGCATATAAATCTTACCACTTTGATCCTCAGATCCCTCATACTGGTCATCTTGCCTGTTAGAAATCTTACTAGGTTGAAGGGATCCCTAAGAAATCGTGAAAAGCTGTTATATAGATATTGGCATGCTGAAAGTATCCTCTTTTAAGTAAGTCTAGGTGTTTGAGTTTTCTTAAAAACAATCTCTAGAGTAAAATAAATGAACGTTGGTACAATTTAAGATTTCTTTATAGTTTATGTTAACTTAAGACACCACTTGACAATCCCTTAAAATTTAATAATATGTAACAGACAATTTTTAACAAATTATCAATGAAAGGAAATTAGTAGGGTAGTTAAAATGGACAGAAAATTAGTAGGGTTTTTCATGAATAATTATAATTTACATGTTATCTAGTTCACGTTTTATTTCATTTTCAGACGTTCGTCTATGATTTACAGAATGTGCGCAGTAAGTTAGTTCACGTCATTGTAACTTATCCAAGCAGATATGATGTTTTTTCCTAACTTCGCTTAATGTAGCTGTGAAAGAATACGTGCCCTCATTTAAATTAAAAGATAAAGGTTTTTATTTAAGAGATGAAGTTAGGACTAGCAAGTGCTCTCTGTCACATCAGCTCCACAGAACATTATTCGTGCCAGCCCTGCATAAGAACGAAATTTTTATTTCTGTTCCGAACTGAGCTCGCTTATCTTATTGATAAGGAATTCCAAAGTCTAGAAGCTGAAACAACAAAAGATTTGTTAAAGAGAGCAGTTTGGTGAGTAGGTTAAGAGAGAACCCGTGAGAGTGAAAGGTATTAATATCAAATATGAGTAAGATTATCAGAAAGGTACTTGGGAATTTAAGAATAATTGATGATGGAGTATAACAGATAGAGGGTGAACTTCATGAAGTTCACAAGACCAAGAGACCAAGTTAAAATAAAGGTAGACCCAGAGTGCAATAATTTTGAGCCCGTTGAAGCTTGTTTGAGAGCACAAGCCATAATACATAAAATGGCCCGTTTCAGGACCACCTTAAGCTTTTCAAGTTAGGGCTGGAAGGAAAATCTTTCTAATAATGAGAGATTTTCTTTGAGTTTTCGGAGTGACCTGGTTCAAGGTGACATTAATATGATCACAAGGTTGCTCTTCTTGTAGACAATAGACAATTTAGACAATATGCTTTATTAATATGATCTTAGAGAACAGTAACATGCGTCAAGTTAAAAATTACCTGTACAATATTCTTCTTCCACACGAATGATTTTGAGTCATTCATCAGGGCCTGGGTAGTTTATGCCCTGATGAATTCCTTTCCAGGGTAGAAATGTCTCTCAAGGAGTCGGATCGGCAGTTGGTTTTTTAAGTGGTTTTGGTTTTTACTTTCTCCCCTTATACATAGTATATGGAGAAAGTATTGTTTTCGTAAAAATTTTCGAATTTGAGTGGTTAGTGGAAATATTCGTTTTGGTGCTCCCTGAACCCAAAAAAGTGGTTTTTACGTGATGTCTGTCTGTGTATGTGTGTGTGTGTGTGTGTGTCCGTGTGTGTGTGTGTCTGTGTGGATGTGTACAGAGTAGTGATGGTCAAAACCAGAAATTTCGAATCTCGAAACCGAAACTTACAAAATCGAATCTCGAATCTCGAAACTCAAATCGCGAAACCCTATTTACTTGCCTGGGTATGGTTATGAAAAATAAATCCAGAAAAATTAATTAAAACTAATTATATATTTTGGTTAGAGTTGATCTTTCAGAAATAAAAAATCAATAATCCAAAAAAGGTGAAGGTAGACGACCGATGACAGTAGGCTTTTGACCTTTGCATCATTGATCGAAACACGGGCGTGATTTCTGTTAAAAAAACAACAATAAAGACACAAAAAATCTCAGCAGTTTCGAGTTTTGATTCTCGAAACTCACCGATCGAATCTCGAAACCGAAACTTTTCCAAAGTTTTGGTGGTTTTGAGATTCAAGTTTTGGTTTTGACACATCACTAGTACAGAGCTACAGCCTGAACCAATGGGCCGATGTTTATGAAATTTGGCATGTAGGTACTAATCCACGATATCTCCAGGCGTTTTTTTCATTTTTTTGAATTTTTGATTTTTAAGGGTAATTATCCCCCCAAAACCGCCAAAAAACATGGAAAATCCAAATTTCTCAAAAACGGCTCTAACGATTTTTATTAAACTTTAGTCGTTTATAGAACTTTAGTTTTCCAACAAAATGGCACCACCCGCATTCCTGTAAAAATTCGGGTTCAGAAATTACAGGACTTAAAACACCCAAAATTCAGTTTTTTGGATTTTTTGGAAAAAGATCTCAAAAAAATAAATAATTTAGTATTTCGAATTACTATTCTGCGATAGCTGGTTTCGGAGAAAATTGAAATTTTCATTTTGCGGTAAACGCAGTACGTTGTCCAATGTTATTCTTATGGGGAATAAAAAAAATACTATTTCTCTCTTATTTACTGGTCAATTTAATTCAAACTTGATATGCTTGTCAAGTTAGCATTGACCAACAGAGGAAATTCGAAATATGTTGCCCTTAATAACCCTGGGGGGGGGAATAGGGGGCATTTCCCCTCTTAAAACCACGAGTGTAGCAATGGATTCTGTAGTGCCTCCAAAGCAGGGATTTGGGTGGATATTTTTTTAAACAACTTGTTTACAAGATTTTCTGTACATTCGACCGTGCTTTGTATTCTATATTTAGTAAATAAAAAGTAATTTATTCATTAAAGTTGGGCTAAAAGGGAGAAAGTATGAGTCAGTTTCCTGATACCGTTTATTTCTTTTTCAGTTGATTCAGGAGGGGATTTTAAAAGCAGCTCCTTTATACAATGGTTTTCTTTCTGTGAGGGTTAGGTGGTGAGCTGGCAGGGTGAAATCAGAGGCGTGTCTATTGTTCTACTAGTATGTCTCAGTGTTGGATTTTATGGGTGGCGACTGCGTGGAGAACTGTTTCACATATATTTAGTGACACCATTGTGAGTATTTTTAGTTCTTTGAATGGTTCTCATCAGCTTTCTTGTTTCCTAATGCCAGCTAGGCATCTGATTTCTCTTTTTTGTTGAATGAGGACACGTTCCAGGTTGTTAGCGGTGGTTCCCCCGCCACAAGTCTCGAAACCATATCTCAAATGAGATTCAAATAGAGCAAATAGGCAACCTTAGCTGTATGAAATCCATTTATTTGTTTCATTCTCCTGATAACATGTTCCAGAGGAAGGTTCTTTTTGTTATTGTTGACATGTGTTGTGCAGGGCCACGTGTGTTTCGTGATGGAGTACGCGGCCGGCGGCGATCTCATGATGCACATCCACGCGGATGTGTTCACGGAGCCGCGTGCTGTGTTCTATGCCGCGTGTGTGGTGCTGGGGCTGCAGTACCTCCATGAGAGCAAGATCATCTACAGGTACTAACCATGTAACTTCAATGGGCATTTTTATCATTGCTCTTAAGAATCAATTATGTGAATTTGTGAAAGAAAGTTTCTGAAAAAAACTTTCTGAAAGTTATAAAGGCTCAGTAAAATTACAGTAGGCCTCCTCCCCCTCGCTTGACAACCTCCTGCCTCGTAAATCATAAAAACCATCAATTTAACTGAACATAAAGTACCTGACAATGCAATCTACATGACATTTGTGTAATATGGGCTAATAGCATGCAAATTTAGGATGCTAAAACATAAGTTTTGTTCTTGATGATCTTGAATTTGTTTAAAACTTGTTTTGCAACAAATAACTCCGGGCTACCCGGAGTCCGGAATACTCCGATCTGGATTTATGAGGGTCTACTGTGTAATTATTAATTGAAACATTCTCCAATATTTAAAGAATGTTACAACACTTTGATATTTAGCAAATTATTTGCCTACATTGCTTTTAAAAATACTATTGTAAATATACCTTATTCCAGTTTTTGAGTTTGTATGATGAATTTGGCATTGCTGGAGAAAGGCTTCACAAAAAACCTTTAAATATATTATAGGGGTATGTTTTTATTTAAAATTTACTGTTACAACAAATATTGTTAATTTCACTCTCGATAGTAAGAGTAGTATAGATTTGGAATTACTATGAGAACACAATAGCAGAACCTTGCTAAAAGAATATTAGCATGTGGAGCCATTTATTTAAAATTGTGTTTGATATTTTTAATTTATCACACACAAGTGTTAATTATACATTGAAAATTCACACTTCAAACACTAGGCCTAACATTTATTAAAGTTTCACTTTGCAATGCGCATGTGAGCCTTATTTTCTCCTTTGTTTCTAGCCCTCTAATTAATAAAGTAATATTCTTTAAAAGTCTTGAGTCAACACTGGTTCCCTTTCTGTACTCATCATCAGTATAATTTTAAATAACAAGTTGTAGGATCTGAGCTGTTGATGTCTGGGCAAGGAGGAAACTAGCTTAGCCTATCAATTGAAACCTTACACCACTTAACTACGTGTTTGTAGCAAATACTGTACATGTCTCTTATCTTAAATTTAACAAGTTAATGAAAAGTTAATTTGTTCCTTTTAAACTTTGGCTAAATAATAAAACGGTAAATTGAATGCCCACTGTGGTTTGTCTCAGAGACCTGAAGCTGGACAATCTGCTGCTGGACACGGAGGGCTATGTGAAGATCGCAGACTTCGGGCTGTGCAAGGAGGGGATGGGCTTCGGCGACCGTACGGGCACCTTCTGCGGCACACCCGAGTTTCTGGCACCCGAGGTTCTCACAGAGACGTCCTACACCCGAGCCGTCGACTGGTGGGGTCTGGGTGTGCTGATATTCGAGATGCTCGTGGGAGAGGTCGGTCTGAGTTTGTACATATAGTGTTAAGCAAGTAAGGTCCAATGAAACATGTGGCCCATCATCAAACATTCTGAACTGTGGATGGACGTTCTACAATAAAGTAAGGTAATGTTTTGAAAAGAGTGTGTTGTATCGATATGTGCTTCTAGATATCAGATGTGAATCTAAATGGCAGAGCATTCATGACACTAACTGACCAAACTATCTTTATATGCTCATCATATTTCACAGAGACATAACAAAGCTTACCTTACTTTATCCTCAAGTCCTTGTTATCTAATAGTATATTTCATCACTAGGGCTGAAAGTGACGCTTTTCGATACGAGCTCAAGTTTAACTTGAGCAAAGGAAAATGAGCAAGGATCGAAAAGCCACTTTTGGCCCATGTGAAGAACTACATTTTTCGTCTTACTGCACAATATATTAAGCTAACTGCTTTCTCAAAACTAATATTTTTCAACTTGTTTACCTTTAAAAGCTTGCTCCCAAAATGGCTTCTATCTTGTTCTTGCTATTTAAAACAAACAGCTGTTACTACAGATGTATTCAACACTTGTTTGTTACATCTGCGTTAGTGTTAGTTAGGTTAGACTAACTATAACGATAGGTATATCGATAGGTGGGAGTGGACTATCGATTACAAGAAGGATTACTTTAGTCAACCGTTTCGAGCTATATCAGGAATCAGACTCGCTGCGAACAGCGTTATCGCTTAGAGCTTATCTTCTCCCTGAGGCAAAATTAAATTGTAATATATATTTATTTCCCGTGTCACTCATCTTGTCGGACTGAAACGCAACAACTAAACTTAAACAGACAACATTGCAACAATGAATTACAATCGATAAAATAATTTATTACTACTATCGATATAATCGATTACTTACAATTGACGTACACAAGTTTGCAGATTCACTGCATTGATATTTATAAATGACAGAAACGGAACAGCTGATGACCTCGACCCCAGCTGATTCTTTTCCGTCCTAGGACTGAAAACTACTTTCGCCCCGCAACGCATGTGTTGAAAACAGCCGTTTTCCAAGCAGTATGACGAAAAAATTATTTTATAAAATAAAATAACTTGTGCGAACAAGTAAGTCTCTAAGTTTATGTATCGTGGTGTTTAGTTAGCTCTAGAATTCTTTTAGGTACTATTGTGCTGTACTTTGGGGAATTTTCAGTCAGTATAAGTCTGTGACTGGGTATTTCAAATTTGCTTGTATGTCTAGTTTAATCATGTTTTAAGACTTGGGGTAAATTAGTGGGAATGTGGGTGGCAAATAGAGTATTTGTGCCTATAAGTTTTTTCTTGCTTTTAGTTTTAGTTTTACCAAAATTGTTTACACCAGAAACGTAATTGTGTAATTGTACTTATAAACAGTTAATTGTACATTTACTTCTTTGCAATTTAAAATCATGTTGGCTTATAAATTTTAGAGCAATTCTAAGCACACATGCAGATGCCTAGCTATGTCACCACGATGTATTAATTAAACATGATTTTTCCCATGCCAGTCACCGTTTCCCGGAGACGACGAGGAGGAGGTGTTTGATTCCATTGTCAACGACGAGGTTCGCTACCCGAGATTCCTCTCGCTGGAGGCCATCGCTATCATGAGAAGGGTGAGTTTCTGTTAAGCAAATTTTACGTAAACATTTGATTTTTAAACCTTTGTTTATAACTTGAGAATTTAAATTTAAGGTAATATTATAATTGAATATTATAATTCTATTTATTTGGACAATGTCTCCTGTTTTATAGATATTTTATGATGTAGTCTCCAGAATTTATCTACAGTAAAAGCCCGCAAATCCGGCATCCGATGGTCGGGCACTTTCAATAATCCAGCATTGGTCAAAAAGGTTTCTAAAAAAAAATGTGTTGTATACTGTATAAGCCTTTTTGGCGCGATCGGCAAAGTTTGCGGGTATCATCATCATTATTGTTGCGGATTAGGAAACCCCAGCATAGCTGCTAGCCGCATCTTCCACAAGCGGGAATATTGCGAGGTTACCGGAAAGATAGGATATAGCAAAAAAGGAAAGGGTGGGATGGGACGGCAGCCAAATTGACCCTTAGAAGGGCCAACTCCCGTGCCCCTGTGACAGCTGGGATGAGGCTCTCAAACGGGGGATCCGCATTCTGCCCTCCAACCGGTCAACTCAACAGACAGGGTCTCCATGTATAACAGTAAGGGACCATCCATTCTCAGGTTGGCAGGTGGGGACCAAACCCGGAGATTCTGTCCCTAGCACATTTAATAATCAGAAAAACACATTTAAAACATGGAATAATGGTCCGCTAACCAATCATTTCCTTTTGTCTCTATTTATAGTGGTATTTCCGCTGTTCTCGAAATAACGGCTATTTTTAGACGGTGCTCAGTAATCCGGCACTGCTTAGGTCCCAAACGTGCTGTATTAGCGAGCATCTACTGTGGTCCTTTAAATTTTAAATACTTCATAATGTGTCAGAATTATTTTATGAGTTGATTAAAATAATAAATAAACCTTAACCAGCTAAAAAAATAAATAAACCTTCACCAGGTTCTCATTAATGGAATTAACACATAACCTGCTGCGTACAAGTTTTTAGCGAATTTCCCCTACAGGGAAGAAGCTATTACAGTAGTCGGCATGGTAAGACCTAGGCCCGGGACCATAACTTTTCGTTTTGAGGTCCCCAGACCCCAAAAACACCATTCGTTCGAAACTGTATGTATATATGTGTCCGTGAGCACGATAACCCTCGTAAAAATGATCCGATTTTGATGAAACTTGGTATAAAGTGTAAAGCAAGATTTATGACTTTAAGTTCGAAAACCAGCCAGATTGCTCTATCCGAAAGGGTATTTTGGGGGGGTTTTGTACCCCAAAAATGGTTTTTTTTAAATTTGTTAAAACTAATTTTTGAAATAATCAAATATTAGTTTTCACCACTCGATTCAGCTTAAAAAAAACACACAATTTGGTATTTTGATCATTCCTCTACGTCAATTTGTTACCGAGATATTGAAAGTGCTAAACACAGTACGTTGTCTATGTTATTCTTATGGAGGAAAAGAACATTTTTATATTTCGCTTATTTATGAATGTATACTGACAAAACTTGGTATACAGCTTCAACTCTTGATGGTCTATTGATATTTGCTCAAAAAAAAATATTTTGCCAAGGGCTCCCGTAGCAGCAAACCTGCGTACTCAGCCCCATGTTATTCTTATGGAGAATAAGTAACGTGTTATCTCCCCTAATTATGAACATAAATGAGTAAATACCCCCGTCGCAGCAAACCTGCATACTCAGTGAATTTCCAATGGATATATAACATGACACATTAACACTTAACGGGATTCATAAGAAATATATTCACTAACAAGCGATGTTAAAAATATTAATTATTCTCCATAAAAATAACATTGGGGATGAGTACGCAGGTTTGCTGCAACAAGGAACACAAAATAATGGGTTTTTATGCAAATGTCATTAGAACTCATCTAACTAAAGTCACATACCAAGTTTCATTCATATACATTCATAAATAACTGATATATAACATTTTAAGTATTTTCCATAAGAAAACATGGGGACCAAGTACCTAGGTTTGCTGCTACAGGAACCATAGGCGAAACATTTTTTTTTGTGCAAACAACAATAAACCACAACCAAATAAAGCCATATACTAAATTTTGCCAGTTTACGTTCAAAAATAAGCTATACAATTTTTCTTTTTCTCCATAAGAATAACATTAGACAACGTACTGTGTTTAGCACTTTCAATATCTCGGTAACCAATTGACGTAGAGCAATGATCAAAATACCAAATTGTTTGTTTTTTTAAGCTGAATTTAATGGTATAAATTAAAATTTTATTTAAATTAAAATTACATGTGAAAACTCCAAAAAACACATTTTTGGGGTACAAAACCTCCCAAAAACCCTCCTTCGGATAGTGCGATTCATCTGGTTTTCGAACTCGTTCAAATAAATGGTACTTTACACATTTGTACCAAATTTCATTAAGATCGGACCTTTTTTACGAGAGTTATCGTGCTTACGGACACACACACATATATATATATATATATAAATATATATATATATATATATAAATTTGAACGAATGGTGTTTTTGGCATCTGGGGACCTCAAAATGAAAAGTTATCATGGTCTCGGGCTTAAGTCTTACCATGAGACCTACGGTAATAGCTTCTTCCCTATAGGGGAAATTCGCTAAAACTGGTATACGACTTCACCTAGTCGAGTTACATTGATATTAGCTTAAAAACGCATTTTTTTGTGTTCCTTGTTGCAGCAAATCTGCGTACTCAGCCCCAATGTTATTCTTATAGAGAATAATTAAAATGGTATATACCACTTATTTGTGAATATATTTTTATGAAACTTGGTAAGTGGCTTTATGTAGTATTAAGACATTTATATCTCCATTGGAAATTCGCTGAGTGTACAGGTTTGCTGCGACGGGGGCACAGTGGAACCTCAATAACTCGAACCTCAACAAGTCGAATTCCTTGATAACTCAAGTTTTTGTCATTCCCCTTGAACTTGCCTACCTAATGCTATGTTATTTTACCTCTGTAAGTCGAAGAGTTAACAGGAAACGCCTCGATAACTCGATTTTTTGCTGTGTTCTTAGCCTGTCGCCGCACCTCTATAAGTCAAAGTTTTAGCTGTAGAACCTCTATAACTCAAAGTTGTTCATTCACCAAACCTCCAGTGACTTTGCTGCCGGAAATTTCAACCCTCCCTCCCCACTAAATCTCTTTCCCGGGTGCTCCTGGTGTCGGTAAAACAACCAACAAATTTATGTTGATGAGTAACACGCATATCAAACAAACTCATCCTCACGCACGGGTTTCACCTATGTGAGGATTTCATTTCATAAATAAAAAATAAGGAACAGTCTCATATTGTTGTAAATGATATATATATTTTTTAAATCAAATGGTTTTGATTTAATTAGATTCGTGTTCTGAGTCATTAGTTAGTGTGAGTTTAGAGGTTCTAAAACATTTTAGGTTTTTAGGTTGTTTTTTACGAAGTGTTTGCAGTTTGGTAAAACTTGTTGGCAAAACTCTATCCCATGAGGAGAAGTTCAAGACTATTTGACACAGGAAATAAAATAGTGACATCGGGAAGCAGTTTGGAACACCAGTGAACACTCTTTCGACAATTTTAAAACAAAAATAATAATCGTTTTGCTTCACCCAAATTCCAACAATGCTCTGTAATTTTAATTGTTATCTTGTTTGGTTCCCTTTTAGTTTTGCAAATTATTTTAATAGCTTAAAGTACATTGATGATCAGCTAAATTGAAATTGATGCGTAGTTGGTCAGAACTGACTTCCGTAAGGGGGAGGGATTTTTTTGGGGCAGGTGATAAGAAGTGAGTAAAAAAGTCTAGAAAATAGACAGGAAGTGGTCGAACGGGCAAAACATCACTAAAATACCAAACTGTGAGTCATTATTTGTTTACTTTCCTCCTCTACAATTCTTTCACTGAAGGAAGTATTTCGTCCTCTACTACGTTAACCAAAGAAGCTTTGCAATATATTTCCGGGTTTACTTTAGACATTTAAAAGTGTTCAGATCTATTTTAATTTTTATAGTAATTATTATACGGTATGATTATTTTTTATACATAGCTCAAACTAATGTAAGGATTTTACCCTTCCCATGATCCATCTATCGTGTTACCGTGACCCTCAATAAGTCGAAGTCTGTGGAAAATCACCTTGATAAGTCGAACCTCGATATTTCAAAATATTCGATAACTCGAATTTTTTGCCGTTCCCCCTGAGGCTTGAGTTATCGAGGTTCTGCTGCATTTATATTTTTTTATATTTTACATGAAGATGTCAGTAGTTTGAATTGTATCCTGGGTATTTTAGTATAGAATCCCTTAAATTTAGTTACCTAGTAGGGTAGCAAAAAAGCTCAAAGTTCGAGCCAATTATTTAAAACACCGACTAGTGAAAAGAATCGTTTACAAAAGTAAATTTAAAGCAAAAACTTTTGAGAATCAATGTTAGAATTCTCGTAGTTTGCTCCATAACAGATATAATTCAGCAATGCTAATGCTTTCGGCCTTCGTTTAAAAATAACGAAATATAAACGTACAAATATTTTAACTGTGGACCTGATCTACCAGTTATTGGATCTACTTTCTCTACGCTCATCAATCACATCAAGTGGACATTTACAAAATTCTGTTTGCAGTACAGTGTTGCTGTTGCCCAGTTGTGTTGTGCAATATTTCACGGTTAAAAATAATAATACAACGATTATACTGCTCCAGAAAAAGTACCCCAGCAAAAAACTAAAATCCATGAAAACAAATTTTGTAATTTGTTGCAGCAGTACAGTCTTTATTGCAATTTACAATTTCGTACATTACACAATAATAATTCCCTGGAGTCGGAAATTATGTCTGGCAACACTGTTGATTGCGAACTGTCTTAAGACGTTGAAGGAAGATGGTTATAATGTAATAATGATTTAGCGTGACCAATGACCAGGGACAAGGTTTTTGGTCATGAACTCCAAATCATGACGGCGTTTTGGTGTGCAGCCGAAATAGTACTATCCAAAAATTGTATTGTTAAAAAATCTTTAATTGACGTAGAATCTTAAGTGGTTAAAGAGATAAAGCGAATATAAATAAAACTGTAGTTGTTAAAGTTAATAATTATTGTCGCATCATTGATGTAATTCTTTACAAATAAATATCACTAATTGCAAGATTCAAAAGATCAAAGAATTTTATCAAAATTTCAAATGGTTATGTCACGCACGTTATAATACCGGTGGTCATAATATTTATAAGGTTATATTCAAAAATTCAAAATTCATCATCTTTATTCATCAAACAGTATTTACAATACATGGAATAGTGTCAAGAATATATATATATATAAGGGCCTTATCACTAAATAATTTTACTTTCATAAGGATGTAACAATTAATGTTAAATAACTTTTAGTCAAAGTTTATAAACATAATTTATGTTGCATTTCTTAGATCCCAAAATTCCTCAAGAGAATAAAGGGATACAGTGAGCAGATATTCCTTCAGAGTTTTTTTAAAAACATTAAAGTTATTTTCATTTGTTATATTTTTAGGCAAACTAAATAAAAACTTAGTGCTAATAAACTATATTCTATGAACACCTAACCAAGAGCAAGACACAATCAAATTGGCACAGTGTTTTGTTTCGCTACAGCTGTGCGATTAAAATCATATCGTTAACGCCGCGGGATTGTTTGAATTTGTGAATAAACGTCAGTAGAAAGCATTTCATTTTTAAATTGTAGGCTATCAAATTGTTAATTCAGTGATTGAAGAAGAATGCATTGAAAATCCTCTTCCACTACGAACTTCTGCTTCTGAAACCTTCTGTCTATTAGTCTATTAGGTAATAGGTTAGATACAACGTAAGCCAGGCCTACGCGATTATTGGATAACTTATTTCTGTGAGTACAATAAGATATAATGATAGTTTACAGTGATTATATTTACAATATGGTTTAGCTGTTGAGTGTCCTGGTTTAACTAACTTATATTGAAAGGATAACCTAAAATTTACTATTCACCATCAGTTGAATGAAATATAGGTTTAACGGTTTTGGCAATTCCCTAGGCAAGGGCCTAAATGTTTGGTTACATGGAAGATATATCTTGACATATAGTCTGTTTATTATTCCTGTTATAAAAATAGTAATAACTACATTAGGGCTTATCAGTTTAGTTTACAATTTTTAGTTCTCTTCCTTTATGTTATTTTTTTCCTATGTTCCTACTTTATATTCAAATAAAACTGTTCATTAACATTAACAATTGGAATCAATAAATGTTCCTTTTCAGTACTTATTTTGTTATCTTTGCACCGTAGGCCTTTATTTAGGCCTATTGAAAGTAGGGTGAATAAATATAGAAGAAGTGAATAAAAGATGACCAATATTGAAAGTATAAAATTATATGTACAAAAATTCGGCTTGAGTCATAAAATCACTACTGGTATATTGTACACCCCTAGAGAAAATTCCCATAAAAAAAGCTCGGCTCGAGAAAGCTCAAAGCTCGAGTACTTAGAAAAAAGCTCGGCTTGAGTCAGAAATCACTATTCGCACACCCCTACTTTATAGCATGTTTGTATTGTTGACAGTTGCTACGCAAAAACCCCGAGCGCAGGTTGGGTTCCAGTGAGAGAGACGCAGAGGATGTCAAGAAGCAAGCGTTCTTCCGCAGCATTCCCTGGGAAGACCTGCTGCTGCGGCGGTTCAAGCCTCCCTTCGTCCCCACTGTGGTACGTACAAGCCTCCCTTCGCCCCCCCTGTGGTATGTACAAGCCTCCCTTCTTCCCCACTGTTGCCAAGGATAACCCTAGCGTCACGGTCACGCACCCGTTGCGATCGCCTTACCACGACTCGTGGTAAGGCGAGTCGTGGTAAGGCGATCGCAACGGGTGCGTGACCGTGACACTAGGGTTATCCTTGATAACGCCGCACGTTAACACCGTGGTGTGGCGAAACTTCAGACTGTTGAACTATTCGGTTATTTGTAAATGTGTATTTTTAAAAGTTTTGTGACGTCAAATTTGTATGTGTATTTTGTGTGCATTCCTGACAAGACCGGATATGTTCCAGTTTATTTAATAAGGTGAGTAGATTGCCCAAAAGAAAAGTTTCAGTGATAAATAATAATATTGTGGGGTTGAATTCTCTAACATCATCTTGTATGTTTTTTATAGATTCCCTGATGACTTAAGTTTTTAAAAATTAATTTCTGATAGTGGATTCCAATAATAAACTACATTTGGCTTTATCCCGTTGTGTATTTTTCACCCGGAACAACTGACGATGTGTTTAATGTTGACAGCACGGTGTGGAGGACGTGAGCAACTTTGACGAGGAGTTCACGTCTGAGATGCCGCAGCTGACGCCGCCCAAGGACCCGCGGCCGCTCACCGACGAGGAACAGACGCTCTTCAAGGACTTCACTTACATGGCCGACTGGTGTTGATGTGGTGAGTTGTTGTGACCTGTCAGAACTAGTTCCTTGGATTAGTTCCTGGCCGACTGGTGTTGATATGGTGAGTTGTTGCGACCTGTCAGAACTAGTTCCAACTCCGACCGATCTCCATTCCATTGGAATTTCATAATTCCAATAATAATATAAATAGTTTTACCTCAGTAACTAATGACAAAACGCAACAAGGTAACTCCATACGTAGATCTTTCATTCCACCTCCGAACTAAGCTGAGTTACTTAGTTCCTGCAGATACTCGGAGGAAATGGGAATCAGCCGTTCCTGTCGTTCCGAGTCGGAGTTGACAGACTCGAGTGGGGGAATTGGGGTATTGCAGTTTGGCTGCAAAAGCATCCGATCTTTGCCTCAGGCCCTCCTTCCACACTCATTTGGTCACATTTTAATTTGTACTTTGGTATTAGTGTTAGTGACTTTATAAACAGTTCATAAATAGCCTACGGTGATCAAATGTTCATTAACTAATTAAAACCTTAGTAGGGGGCCTCAGTAAGCAAAGTGCACGCGGATGCGGATCATGACGTCAACCCCCCCCCCCCCCCCGATGACCTTGACCTGCCCCCCCCCCCCCCGAGATGACCTTGACCAGCCCCCCAAGACCTGCCCCCCCGAGATGACCTTGACCTCCCCCCCATGAGGAAAACACCTTAAAATATTAATAACTAGCCTACTTACCGGCCGATTGCAACGGGACTTTCGCTAGATGGTAGGCCTTATGCTAAGGAAGCGAATGACGAAAGAAACTTGAAAATCAACCACCAAACAAACGCGCTATTAATTTATAAACATACTTTCCTTATGGGATCTCAGCTGTTTACCGGCTGATTTCGATGGCCCTTTACCCTATGTTAGGCCTTGGCTTATGGAAACTATCCCCGAAATAAATTTGAAAATCGACCGAAAACCAACCCCTCTATTAATTTTCCAACGTCTTTTCCTTATGGGATCTCCGCTGTTTACTACGCGTGGAAAATCTCCAACTGCTACAGCAAAGTTGCCTAGGACAAGCAAGAGCAAAGTGCAGCTGCGGATGCGGATCATGACGTCCCCCCCCCGCTTATGTCATCACTTGTTTACTTTTCCGTTGCGACATGTTAGGGCCTACGTGACCGCCCCAGGCTGTTTTTTTCATTAGCGACTCCGGGAATTGTTTACCGCCTCGGGCGCGCGCCTCTCCATCGGTGCCTATATAATCCGCCGCTATTCGAGGATGCTGTTAGTTTCCTTGGGTACTGCCGAGTGGAAGCCCATTAGTGCACGCTAGTGAGTTTTCCTGCTTTGTGTGCTCTTCGCCAGTGACTTCTTCCTGCTTTCAACAATATCTAAACGTAAGTATGTTTTACTAAAATTAACGTTTTAAAACTTTCGTCCTTTTTGCTAAAAACTAATTTAATAAACGAGGAAACCTGTGTACTAACATAAAACAAGGAAACCTGTTTAATGTTAGATGTGTCATGGTTTCAACTCCTGGCTGTTACGTATCAATCTAAAGCTTCCCTTCTGTTACTTACTCTATATCTTTTTCTTTTTGCTAAAAACTAATTTAATAAACGAGGAAACCTGTGCACCAATGTTAGACGTGTCATGGTTTCAACTCCTGGCTATTACGTATTGTCTACCACGCATGAAGTATGTGTCATCCCCCTGTGTTATGCTACCAGTGAAGTGTTCTCGTTGCGATTAATCTGTAAATGTAAGAGATTTATCGTATCTGTTGTTGCAGATGAACAACCAACATCTGTGCGAGGTCTGCAGTCGAGCCTTCAGCCTGCTCGAAAACCTGAGGTGACACGCCGAGTCTGTCCACAACGCCAGACGTCACGACTGCCACGTCTGCGGTAGGCGCTTCGCATGAGGCGACGTCCTCCGCCGCCACGTCACCACGGTTCACGGACAACACCCCGTGGCAAAACCTCAACCGCAACGAGCAGGCCATCCTTGCCAACTGTGCCCGGCCATCTTCGCGAGACTAGAGGACGCACGCCGCCACATGCAGGCGAGTCACTCAGCGAGCCCATAGCCTCCTCTTCAAGCTCTACCCGCCGAGTGGAGTGTGAGCAATGCGGTCGACGCTTCCGACAGGACGTAGAACTGCGACGACACGTCCGCACGGTCCATGCACCAAGGTTCCGCTGCGAAGAGTGCAGCGCCACCTTTCGTAGAGAGGCCAGTCTGCACCAACACACCGCCAGGCTTCACGGTGAGGGCTCGAGGTTCCGCTGCGCTTACTGCGACAAGGCGTTTAGCCGCCGCTTCAACCGGGACCAACACGAGTCTCACAGCTGCCCCATTGTGAGGAACCTGGTCCACGACCGCCTGCCCAGAGTGTCCTCTCCTCCAAGCACCGAGCCCCAGCCCGGTCCCAGCACCGAGCCCCAGCCTGGTCCCAGCACCGAGCCCCAGCCCAGCGACAATGATGAGATGGAGGGTAGCGGTCTCCCCACGTTTCAGCTCGTGCACCGAGCCCTCCGCACTCGCCTCCTCACCTATCGACTGTCTCAACCAATGGACGCTTTGCTGACTGTCGAGGAGGCGCTGGTCTTCTTGTTCCAGGAGGTTCTCGTCCTGTTGACAGATGTTAGGAGCAGACACCCCAGCATCAAGGTGAACATGATACTGGAGTGCGAGTTCACCAACATCCACGGGGCCACCTGCTTACGTTCGTTCAACACCGTCAACGTCCCGCTGACCGTGGCCTCCGACTTGGAGAACTTCCTCTCGGCCACGTTCAACAAGATCCTGAACAAGAAGGAGCAGTGCGAGTTGGTGGGCAGCGGTTGGGCCTACCTGCGCATACGCGACCTGGAGATCCGCGTGAACGAGTACACGCCGCTCGGAGGCAGAGCCTTTATCCAGCTGCCAAAGGCCATCGCGGATGCACACGCAGTCATCAATGTCCAAAACAATGATGACGTGCTTCATGTACGCGATCCTGGCCGCCTTCGTCCCGGATAGCCAGCAGAGACCCGCAAGGTACACCTTGGACATCATCGCCCGCTACGACTGGACCGGCCTGCGCTTCCCCGTGGCACTGATGGACATCAAGTCCTTTGAGCGCAAGAACGCCATCAGCGTAAACGTCTACGGGATCGAGCGGGCGATGGTGGGGAGACGTTCCGATGGAACGGCCGAGTTCAAGGACAAGGTCTACCCACTCAAGATCTGCAAGCGGGAGCTTGAAGACCACCGAGACCTGCTGTACGTGACCACCGACGGGGACAGCCACTACGCGTACATCACGGACCTGAGTCGACTGGTCCGACCCCAGCTCACCAGCCGCGAGAGCAGGGTCTACATCTGTAAGCGGTGCTTTGCTTACTACGACAACCGGCCCAACAAGGTCGGCCTGACGGGCGCTCAGCGCCTGGAGGAGCACAGGCGTTACTGTTACACCAAGGCCCCCCTCCTCCTGGACATGTCGAAGAAGGAAAAGATCCGCTTCACACACCCCGAGTACACCCAGCGAGAGAGGTTCTGCATTTACGCGGTCTTCGAGTGCTCTCTGCAGCCAGTCCCTGACGACCCCGCGGAAGCACCGCGCGGCACCAGACCCCTGTGTATGCACGTCCCGTACGCCGCGGGAGTCTGTGCCGCGCGGTGCTTCCGCGGGGTCGTCAGGGACGGGCTGCAGAGAGCACTCGAAGTCCGCGTAAATGCAGAACCTCTCTTGCCGGGTGTACTCGGAGTGTGTGAAGCAGATCTTTTCCTTCTTCGACATGTCCAGGCGGAGGGGGGCCTTGGCGAAACAGTAACGCCTGTGCTCCTCCAGGCACTGAGCGCCCGTCAGGCCGAGCTTGTTGGGCCGGTTGTCGAAGTAAGCGAAGCACCGCTTACAGATGTAGACCCTGCTCTTGTGGCTGGTGAGCTGGGGTCGGACCAGTCGACTCAGGTCCGCGATGTACGCGTAGTGGCTGTCCCCGTCAGTGGTCACGTACAGCAGGTCTCGGTGCTCTTCAAGCTCCCGCTTGCAGATCTTGAGCAGGTAGACCTTGTCCTTGAACTCAGGCGTTCAATCGGAGCGTCTCCCCACCATCGCCCGCTCGATCTCGTAGACGTTTACGCTGATGGCGTTCTAGCGCTCAAAGGACTTGATGTCCTTCAGCGCCACGGGGAAGCGCAGGCCGGTCCAGTCGTAGCAGGCGATGATGTCCAAGGTGTACCTTGCGGGTCTCTGCTGGTTATCCGGGACGAAGGCAGCCAGGATCGTGTACATGAAGCACGTCATCATTGTTTTGGACATTGATGACTGCGTGTGCATCCGCGATGGCCTTTGGCAGCTGGATAAAGGCTCTGCCTCCGAGCGGCGTGTACTCGTTTACGCGGATCTCCAGGTCACGTATGCGCAGGTAGGTCCACCCACTACCCACCAACTCGCACTGCTCCTTGTTATTCAGGATCATGTTGAACGTGGCCGAGAGGAAGTTCTCCAAGTCGGAGGCCTCGGTCAACGGGACGTTGACGGTGTTGAACGAACGTAAGCAGGTGGCCCCATGGATTCTGGTGAACTCGTACTCCAGTACCATGTTCACCTTGAGGCTGGGGTGTCTGCTCCTAACATCTGTCAACAGGTGAGAACCTCCTGGAGCAAGAAGACCAGCGCCTCCTCGACAGTCAGCAAAGCGTCCATTGGGTGAGGAGGCGAGTGCGGAGGGCTCGGTGCACGAGCTGAAACGTGGGGAGACCGCTACCCTCCATCTCATCATCATCGCTGGGCTGGAGCTCGGTGTTCGGACCGGGCTGGGGCTCGGTGCTGGGACCGGGCTGGGGCTCGCTGCTGGGGCCTGGTCGGAGCTCGGTGCTTGGAGGAGAGGACACTCTGGGCAGGCGGTCGTGGACCAGGTTCCTCACAACGGGGCAGCTGTGAGACTCGTGTTGGTCCCGGTTGAATCAGCGGCTAAACGCCTTGTCGCAGTAAGCGCAGCGGAACCTCGAGCCCTCGCCGTGAAGCCTGGCGGTGTGTTGGCACAGACTGGCCTCCCTGCGAAAGGTGGTGCTGCACTCTTCGCAGCGGAACCTTGGTGCATGGACCGTGCGGACGTGTCGTCGCAGTTCTACGTCCCGTCGGAAGCGTCGACCGCATTGCTCACACTCCACTCGGTGGGTAGAGCTTGAAGAGAAGGCTGTGGGCTCGCTGAGTGACTCGCCTGCATGTGGCGGCGTGCGTCCTCTAGGCGAAGATGGCCGGGCACAGTCGGCAGGGATGGCCTGCTCGTTGCGGTTGAGGCTCCGCCGCGGGGTGTTGTCCGTGAACCGTGGTGACGTGGCGGCGGAGGACGTCGTCTCGTGAGAAGCGCCTACCGCAGACGTGGCAGTCGTGACATCGTGACGTCTGGCGTTGTGGACAGACTCGGCGTGTCGCCTCAGGTTTCCGAGCAGGCTGAAGGCTCGACCGCAGACCTCGCACAGATGTTGGTTGTTCATCTGCAACAACGGATACGATAAATCTCTTACATTTACAGATTAATCGCAACGAGAACACTTCA
This sequence comes from Allygus modestus, assembly GCA_963675035.1. Lineage (NCBI taxonomy): Eukaryota > Metazoa > Arthropoda > Insecta > Hemiptera > Cicadellidae > Allygus > Allygus modestus. Next base: position 71,278,330 of record OY776114.1, on the reverse strand, counting down.
CTGGTAGCATAACACAGGGGGATGACACATACTTCATGCGTGGTAGACAATATGTATAGCCAGGAGTTGAAACCATGACACGTCTAACTTTAGTATACAGGTTTCCTCGTTTATTAAATTAGTTTTTAGCAAAAAGAAAAAAATATAGAGTACGTAACAGAAGGGAAGCTTTAGATTGATACGTAATAGCCAGGAGTTGAAACCATGACACATCTAAAATTACACAGGTTTCCTAGTTTTATGTTAGTACACAGGTTTCCTCGTTTATTAAATTAATTTTTAGCAAAAAGGACAAAAGTTTTAAAAAGTTAATTTGAGTAAAACATACTTACGTTTAGATATTGTTGAAAGCAGGAAGAAGTCACTGGCGAAGAGCACACAAAGCAGGAAAACTGACTAGCGCGCACTAATGGGCTTCCACTCGGCAGTACCCAAGGAAACTAACAGCATCCTCGAATAGCGGCGGATTATATAGGCACCGGTAGAGATGCGCGCGCCCGAGGCGGTAAACAATTCCCGGAGTTGCTAATGAAAAAAACAGCCTGGGGCGGTCACGTAGGCCCTAACATGTCGCAACGGAAAAGTAAACAAGTGATGACATAAGCGGGGGGGGGGGACGTCATGATCCGCATCCGCAGGTGCACTTTGCTCTTGCTTGTCCTAGGCAACTTTGCTGTAGCAGTTGGGGATTTTCCACGCGTAGTAAACAGCGGAGATCCCATAAGGAAAAGACGTTGGAAAATTAATAGCGGGGTTGGTTTTCGGTCGATTTTTAAATTTCTTTCAGGAATAGTTTCCATAAGCCAAGGCCTAACATAGGGTAAAGGGCCATCGAAATCGGTCGGTAAACAGCTGAAATCCCTTAAGGAAAGTACGTTTATAAATTAATAGCGCGTTTGTTTGATGGTCGATTTTCAAGTTTCTTTCGTCATTCGCTTCCTTAGCATAAGGCCCACCATCGAGCGAAAGTCCCGTTGCAATCGGCCGGTAAGTAGGCTAGTTATTAATATTTTAAGGTGTTTTCCTCATGGGGGGGAGGTCAAGGTCATCTCGGGGGGGGGGGCTGGTCAAGGTCATCTCGGGGGGGCTGGTCAAGGTCATCTCGGGGGGCAGGTCAAGGTTATCGGGGGGGCTGGTCAAGGTCATCTCGGGGGGGTGATGTCATGAACCGCATCCGCAGGTGCATGCACTTTGTTTACTGAGACAGAACCCTCCAATACTAATGTTTATTCGATATAAACTACTTCTTTGCCATGTGAGTTCCTTTGGAGTTGGGAGTTATTGTTCTGAAACCTGGTGTAGTTCTTTTGGAGTTGTTCACTATGTTTATTCTCTCACTTTGTTCGCTCATCACAAACTCTCACGTGTATCACGGCCTTAACTATTTTAATATGTGTACTAATTAATCTTCTTCTTTTGCAGGTGGCCTAAGCTCAATACGAAAGCTGGTTTGTGACTATCTGCTTTTTATCTTAAGAACTAAATATTTATATGAGCTGCCTTATACTTTAAATATTTACTGTTTGTTACTGGATTATAGAGTTTACTACTTTAACGATACTGTTACAGCAAAATAGATGCTTTTAGTCAAATGCACGATACTGTAAATAAGTGTAATATGATCTTCATATATGAAAAAGTATAGCTGGTAATCAAGACCTGTTTAAGGAGTTATGCCCTTCGCTACGTAAATAATTTAAGATAGTTGTTTTAAATTGACTAGAAGAACGTTAACACTTAGAATTTCTTTATACTGAAGATATCTAAGTTCGGGGGTCTGTATTTTTAGTTAGAGGAGCAATAACATTTAAAAGTAATTCAAATAATCTGTAATTGACTAAAATAAAATGCCACGTTATACAATTTGTATGGAGTATGATCAATTCATACGGGTTTACCTTTGCTAGTGTAAGACAAGCTTTTTTTAAGTAAATAAATTACATACAACAAGAAACCAACTTAATAAACAATCTACAGATTTTTTAAGATCTGACCAAACGTTTATTTCTCTATTTATTTGTTAAGAAAACCCAAGTTCTGCGAATTTATATACCTGGAAATCCAACATTTCAACGTTACTAAAAACAAGTTTGCTTGCCTAATTAATAAGTTTAAAAGTGGTTGTAAGACCTTATGGATTGAATAGGATGAAGTGTAGATAATGGTTTTTGAATCAGTTGTGTAAATTTTCTTTAAAGAAGTATAGGAAATAGAGAGTGGGAAATATTATTCTTACCAGAGATAAGTTATTTCTTTACACTTCGTACAAAGTAGAAATAAACTTACAACTATTGAACCCTTCATACATTATAATAAAACTAACTGTTAATATGTATTTTTCTTCACAGTTTTAATGCATTTAAAAAAGGTGTCGATTCCCAAAAGTCTATTAATTTAATTCTGTAGGTTTTGATTTTTAAAGATGATACTTCAAAGAACAGGGCTGATGATTTCATATAGTAGAGGTTGTGAAATTGTTCTTCATGAAATTGAACTTTTACACTTTTGTACTAGCTGTTTTATTGTAACAGTTTATCATATCATATGACAATTTATCTTTTGATAGTCATTATCAAGTTGTATATTTTTAGATGTAAATATCGTGTAAATACGGTTAACAAACAATACCAGGGCAGCTGGATGTTATGAGAAGTGCCTTTATAAGGGACTGGGTGATTAATAAAATGCTGTATATCGTAAACTGATCAATTATGTTGGTATTATATTGATAATAATCATCACACACTGTGTATTGTTTTAAATTTTCCTATGGTTTTCTGCTAGAGTTTTGTTTTTGTTTTAGTCTTATAATTATATCAAAGTATTAATTCGCAAGCTTAACTTGGTCTTAGGTTTGTTTATTTATTGAAACACATATGAAATGGCATTTTAAAATCCTTCCTTGAGTTTGAATCTTTTAATGCTATTGCTTTTATAAACTTATTACAACTTAATATAATTTCAAATCTAGCTTTTAGGAATAAAGTAATTTTTTACTACCAAAGTACTGTTTAGTTTTCAAATGTTTCACTAAAAAGCATGAATTAGTTTTTTAAACTTTTTCCCATGATGCATGATTTAAAAATTAACTAAAGACATTAGAGGACAATTCATGTGATGTAGTTAATATTATGGGATATGAGTTGTAAGATATGCCAACCTGAGGGAAACATTGTAAATTTGAATCGTCGAGCCTTTGCGTTGTTATTCAAGATGATTATAATATTTAAAAAATTCTATCTCATGCCATTAAAAATGAGTCTGAAATATTGAGAATTTGATTTTTTTTTTACATGTAAAATGATGCAGTATATCTTTTGTATTTGGATTTGCAATTAATCTTGACCTCTAAATCCAAAATAGGTTTTATTTTACCATGTCATCAGATTTTACTTGTGACAATAAATAACATTTAAGAAGTATTATAACTGCCATTGTTGATAGTTGCGCTACAAATTCTAAGTACTTTTTGAAGTACTTAACAATGTTGCTCAAATCGGGGCTGGAACCACCTTTTTGAATTTTCTAAGCAACCTACTTTGTATAAATTGCTTAAATATATCATTGGAAATATATGTATTATTTGGTAATAGTTATACCAGTGTTCCCTATACTATTAGTAGAAATGTATTTTATCTTATGGATCATAGATCTATTCGAAGAGTTTGGTAACATACGATTGATTTTTGTAGATAATTCTTATTTTACCTTTTAAAGTTTTAATCAACTGATTTGTAATCTGACGTTTCTCATCAAATGACTGATCGAGGTTGCCTTTTTGGAAGTATTTTATTAACGGTAATAATTCTAAAGCGTTAACTTTATCTTGTATAAATCACAGATTTATAGCATTTATTTGCATGTTACTAGATATATATTTTGGATATTTTATTTTAATCGCAGCTGTTAAGTTTTGAGATTTAGAAGCTTGCAGGTGTATTTAACACAGCCTAATCATTTAGACGATTGTTTTTGAAGTTTTGTAAAGTTTTCAATTGATAAACTAATTTTGTATTAGCTTTAGTGATAGTGAGTGTTATACATACAAAGGGTTCATTTCTATTCGTGCTGCTGCTTATCACGAGCCGATGTATAATATGTATAAATCGATGTAAAGACTATTCTAACCTGGTTTTAAAATTGCCTTAGCTAACATAATCGATAAGATGCTCATCATTGACTAGCTAAATATAGTCACACTAATCGATTTTAGATAAATATTTCTTTAGATATTTTAAGGAGTTGAATCGGTATTTCAGTTTTACATATATTGTAACAAACTTCTCTGTGTATATGTTCAATTTAGATCTTCTGCTTTCCATACCGTTTACATTGTGAATTATTGATCAGATAATTTTGATTAAAGGAATCTTAAGTGCCAAAATCCTGTTCAATGGAGCATGTTGTCCTCCTAACTGTACAAATGTTCAAATATTTTAAAACAAATGCAAATAACATCTATTCAGTATTATTAAATAGATTAAATATGTAGATTTTTTATTTAATATTTTCATTAAACAAAAAGTGTTGGGGTATTTATAATCACAAAATAACCAACAACTACTCCCGCGAGCAAGAGAGATGACAGTTAAGGGCGTGGTTTACTGGGCTATCGACCAAGACCAGCCAATAGTAGACGTGCTGCATTGCCAAACTGCACACCAGCTGGACGGAATAACACTCGAGTAGTATTTTTCTTGGCAACAGGGATAGCATACAACCATGCTATTGGCTACAGCCCAACTGTCATCTTTCCTGCTCCCGATTATATTTTATAAAGAAAAAAGATAATTATAAATGTATAAACCACTATCAAAGTTGGCTTCTTATTAGACCTTTGTTAAATATTTGTAAACATATCAAACAACGTAAATGGTATAAAGCAAAGGTTCTTGATAAGTATAAATTCATTGAGTCTTTAAACTCAGGAGAAATGAGGTTCGAGTCGTTATCATTTACATTTTTCAGAAGATCAGAGAAAATATAAAATATCATATAATCTTTATGGGCAGTTTTAAAATAATGTTCCTCTGATTATGAATCAGATATGATAATAATATTATGAACATTATATTCATCAAATTTTATAAGCATATATATTGTATGATTCAGATATACAGGGTGTCCCGGAAATGCCTTGTTACCAAGATATTTACCATTTTGTATTTGTACATTAAAATACAATTATATCTTAAAAACTATTAAAGATATCTTTATGAAACTTGGTATAGTGTTTAAGGTAGTAATAAAATAATTTTAAATAAATATATTATTAAAAAATGTTGTTCCTATTCAAAATGGCAGCCACTTTAATGTTTCTAACTAAAATTACTACAAACCGGCTAATTATACAAAAATACCCCCGTAGCAGCAAACCTGCGTACTTAGCGAATTTCCAATGCATATATATTTATCTTAATACCACATAAAGCTACATACCAAGTTTCTTCAATATACATTCATAAATAAACAATTTATGACATTTTAATTATTCTCCATAAGAATAACATGGCGGCTGAGTATGCAGGTTTGCTGAAGCAAGGAACACAAAAAATGTTTTATACTAATATCAATATAACTCAACTAGGTGAATTCAAATGCCAAATTTCATTAATTTATTTTCATAATTAAGGGAGATAACACGTTACTTATTCTCCATAAGAATAACATGGGGCTGAGTACGCAGGTTTGCTGCTACGGGAGCCTTTGGCAAAAAATTGTTTTTTTGAGCAAATATCAATGGTCTACAACCAGATGAAACCGTATACCAAGTTTCGTCAGTATATGTTCATAAATAAGCGAGATATGAAATTTTTATTTTCCTCCATAAGAATAACGATTAGACAACATACTGTGTTTAGCACTTTCAATATCTCGGTAACCAAATTGACATAGAGAAATGATCAAAATACCAAATTGTGTGTTTTTTTAAGCTAAATCGAATGGGAAAAACTAAAATTTGACTATTTCCAAAATTATGTGTAAAAAATTAAAAAGAAAACATTTTTGGGGTACAAACCCCCCCCCCCCAAAATACCCCTTCGGATAGTGCGATCTGGCTGGTTTTCGAACTAAAAGTCATAAATGTTGCTGTACACGTTTATACCAAATTTCATCAAAATCGGATAATTTTTACGAGAGTTATCGTGCTCACGGACACACACACACACACATATATATATATATACAGTTTCGAACGAATGGTGTTTTTGGGGTCTGGGGACCTCAAAACGAAAAGTTAACATGGTCCTGGGCCTAAATTCGCTAAAACGTCAAGAACACATTTATTTAGTACCTTTAATTTTCTATCAAACGATACCAAGTTCAGAAAGATCAAATAACAAATAACTGAGAAATCACAATTTTTAGTTGTACAGTCCAGGCGCACCCTGAGAGCTTGTCCTCATTGCGCCTGACCTGTACAAAAAAAATCTTTCTGAACTTGGTGTCGTTTGATAGAAAATTAAAGGTACTAAGTAAAGGTGTTCTTGACGTTTTTTCTTATAATCAACAGTTTTTTAGTAATTTTAGTTAGAAACATTAAAATGGCCGCCATTTTGAAAAGGAAAAATATTTGTTTACATTTATTTTATTACTACCTTAAACACTATATACCAAGTTTCATAAATATATCTTTAATATTTTTTAAGATATAACATTTTAATGAAAAAATACAAAATGGTGGATATCTCGGTAACAAGGCGTTTTTTAGAAAAAATGTTATCCTTAGTTTTTTTTTTACCCATACAACCCATTTCCAAAGTTGTTGTACTTACTTCTGGGACACCCTGTATATAATATTTCTTTCGCTGATTAAAACAAAACAAATAAATTGCAAAGTGCCAAAACATAATTAGGATGTAACTGTAGAATTTACATTGCAGTTATTGTTTGAAGGTCTTAATCTAAATAAAAGTTTCTTCGCTCGCAAATGTTTTTTACGTTTATAATCAAAGCAGGGCTAATTGTGAACTACTAAAACAGTCGGGTTTTTTTGAGGATTTCACTCGTTTAATGCCATTGAACTTAAATGTCAATGTACTTATTCAATTTTTTCCAAAGATAACTATTCATTTAGTGTTGTAAATTGTATGTAAGTTTATTTTCCTGATTTCAATGTGTACAAAATTGTATGCACTCATAAAATTAATATGACGTTTACTTTGAATAAAAGACTTAGATCAAAATTTAAACTCCACGAAGTACAGCTTTATTTTTATTTAACACAGTTAATAAAAAATTGTGGTCTATATCTGTCATAAACGGAAATTTATTTCAAAATTAAGAATTGTCTTTGTAAACTAATCTAATGGCCAATGATGCCTACTCCTAATATAACAACCACTGGTAATAATTTTGAACTAGTCTAGGGAAAATTACGGTTCCCATTTCTCCTGAGCCATCTTCCTATATAAATCACATAATTGCTCATAAATACCATATGCCAAATTAATACTTTAACAAATTGTATGTATTCTGGTGTTGTGAGAGTGGCAAGGCAGCTGCCAAGTTGTGACCCGAGTCACTGGTCTGTATTAATGTTATTATTACTGTTACATTCACTAGAAATAAATCACATTTTAGTCTAGTTGTGTTGTTTTATTTGTCCACAATGCTCTTGTCCTTCAATGTCCTCTGGTATGTCGCATAATCATTATGAGTTTCTGTTGTGACAATTTTAAGTTTTAGGGCTCATCTGTTGTCTGAGGTAATATTTATATGCTCTAATACTCATATTTCAAACTTGCCCAATGTCTGGCACAGGGAAAACAAATTAACAGAGCAGGTAGACAAATCTAAATGAACTTTGAGTTTAGGTCACCAAAAGTAATACAAATTCAAGTAGTAACTATCTTAATCAAATCAGTGAACATACAAAAATTAGGGCTGGGCGAGTAGTGTTTTTAAGTCGAGTATTGAACCAAACTAGTTGAGTATCGAGTTGAGTAGTTCTTTAATAAGTAAAGAAAATCATTTAATTTTTTGATTGAAATCAATGTTTTTTATATATTAAACGTTAAGTATAAATATAACATTTTATTGAATTATTAATGTTATTATTTATTTTAACCTTTATTTTACTATGAATGAATAATGATTTAAATGAAGGAAAAAAATAATATATATATATATACTGCTTTCAACAACCATAACAAACTAAAGACAAGTATTACTAATATATCCATACAACAATTTTGGGTTAGTTTATCAAAACCAGAACATTTTAACAAGAAAGTGATTACACATGTTAAACATCTAGTCAGATAAACACAAACAGTTTGTTGTGGGTAAATAAAGAAATAATCTTGTTCGGCTGACTGATTTATTGCTTTCAACAGGACCCCACCCCTCCCCACCCCATGCAGTCTTCCTTCCTTATCTCCAAGGTTAGATTTTTCCCTTAAACACTCCACCCCTCCTTATCTTAACCCACAGGTATCCATCCATAAATACCCACCTGTCATTGTGTCTTTTCATATGAGCTAAAATTAGATTTTAGGCTTATTTTTCTATATTTCAGTCACTTATTTTGTTAAACACTGGTTAGTGGCGTAAACTTGGGTAGGCGGGAGTATATGTCATTTTCAACTACTCGACTCGAATTTTCGAGCAGTCTCTAATACTCCTTCGGCCTTCAAGTATTAGAAAATGCTCTTCAGGTACTCAAAAACTCGAGTACTCGCCCACCCCTAAAAAAATCCCTATAAATGTCCCTCTTGATAAGCTTTTTCCGTGTTTACAATCTCACCAAATATAGTATGATACTTATCACAAAACTACATCATTTCTGTTCTCTACTATATTTACTCACTTATGAAATGGAAAATACAGGGTGTTTCAGAAACACCCAGAATATGCTGGGAACTTAAAATACCCCCGTAGCAGCAAACCTGCGTACTCAGCGAATTTCCAATGCATATCCAGGGTGTTTGAAAAGTCTGGGTACGGCTTAATATTTTACAAACCATAGCAGAAACATCGATAAACTTTGCACAGTGTCATTGCACAGTGTAAACTATTTTTCCTTGTTATTGCCATGACATGACAAGCATGGGGGGACGGCCCACAGAGAAAGTCACAGGAATCTTAAATGTAAGCACGGGTCGAGTGATACCTCATTTCAAAGAGCTCAGTTAGTAGAGTTGAATGCCGCAAACCGCATCTCAAAAGATGTATCCAATCAGAAATGGCGGGTTGTTTTAGGTACACATTGTGAAGTACATTATGCGCTGCCATTTCTGACTGGATCGTCGTATTCAGATGCGGGACTCTAATACTCCACAATGACAGGTGAGTTATTTATGGATACCTGTGAAGTACCTGTGATATCGCGCTCGCTTTTGTTGGGCCATTGTGTACTGGTAGCAAGAATATGGGACGGAATGTTCAGTGAACATTCGGGAGGATTTCCGGACGAATGTTTAGGCCTGGTCGCGAGATGTGTGGGACAGACTTAACCTATATACGATCTTTGCTTAACAATCACTTCGCGTTTGCAATGTTTTGGTTTGGCACGTAACAGATGATTCTCACATGCGATTTTTTTTAGTCAATAAAAGCACGATGTATAGGTAGCTATAGTTTGTTCTTTTTTCTGTTCTTACAAATGTTAATTATTGTCATATTGTAAAGTTGCATTGGTGATAGCCGTCAATAAATAAATAAATAACCAAAACATCTAATTTTATTTGGTAACTTACCGTACGTTTTATTAACGAGATATTAATTCGTTGAACAAATTAAGACTTTCTACTGTTAATGAGTGGGAATTATATTTTCTTGTTGACCTTTGAGTTGTCATTTTGTCGTCTGTCGTCTGTCTGGAGTCTGGACCAAATTCCCTTAGTTCACCATCCGTCAGGCAAGGTTTTGACATAGAGTACCAATAAAGTTATTAATTATAATAGTATGTAAAAATAAGAATGCATCTTTTAATTAGTATAAAATAAAATATACATACAACTTTTAAAAGCTAATAATATTTAAACCTTAGTTTTTGTGTTTCAAGTTACGAAAATAAATTTTTTTTCCTAGTCAACATGAACATGAATAACTACAGTTTTGTAGTGAATCTATGACACTGTGACTTACGTAACTCTATACTTGAAACATAGACGTTGGCTAAATATCAACGATTCAAGTACCACTAAAATGGCTCCCAATGTTAATCTTATGCGATAAAAAATAGATTTGTTTTAAAGATAATTTTATTATTACTTATCCAAATATTCCCAATAACGAACTCGACCGAGATTTCGTACTATAGAATCTATCTCTAAAGTTTGAAGTGGATCTGTAGAGGCGTTTTTGAGTTATTTATGACAAAGACACGCCAGTTCGAGTTGATTCTCTTACCAATGTAAGCAGTAAAGTTATGTATAAGGATTTCGTTTCACTCAATCCAATTATTGCTCTTGCAAAACTGAACTTGTTAATTTGCTATCAGATTTCTTTACTTGTATCAAATATATTTTGGCTCTGTAAAGGTTTTAAAATGAAAGTAACCTGCATTATTTTATAACTAACCTTAAGTATGATATGATGTCCACAGACGAGTTCCTGTGTCAAGGCGTATGCAAAGCCTCAAGGTGTCTTCCGTCCAACAGTCAGATTATTCCGATCACTTTTTGTTAATAAATATGGTTATGGAGCATTTCCTCTAACTAGACAAATTATGTTCCACATTTGATACAATTAATGGTACAATACCTAGTGAGGACCTAACCTATTTTGAAATGCAAGTAAGTAAGTCCCTTATTGAAGAAGAGGAAATCAATTTGAACCTCAACCAAGGTCTTGGGTCAGACCCTTCTAAAATGTCATCCCCAATCCAACCCGATTTGCATAACTTCAAAACAACCGGAACGGCTTTACAATCCAATTCCGATGAAATTCAACTGCATGGGCCTATGGATATTGCAAATTCATCAACTGTTCCTACAATTAATCTATGTTCCTTCAATAAACTGCATAACCCATTGGAATCATTCCCAAGGCCTTTCCAATCTGTGATGGTTTAGAAATCGGGCGATTACTTCAGTTTTTGAAAAACTTGGTCAAAATCCAAAGTGAGACTAGGATAACATTCCTTGAATTATATGAACGTCTGCCTAACTACACAAGAGCTCCTCTTTTAAATATCATCTTAGAGTGTATAAATTACTCTAAATCTATGGACGATATGCAACTTTACATCCTAAACACATTTGTTCCGATTACTCTCCGTGAGAAACTTAAACAGGATTTTATTTTTAGGCCCCAACAGCCACAAGAACCCATTGCCATGTACATAAGCGAAGTGAAAATTAATAGTCAAATCCTCAAAACTAACCTCACAGAAAAATAGCTGGTTTGTTTTATAAAAAACGGGATAAATCCAGAAATCAGTAACAGGTTGGTATTTGAACAGAATCCGATATCCTTTAAAGACCTGGATCAGCTATGTATAAATAGGAACAACGTGCAGAATAATGACTATATTAGGGAGCATACGTCACTACATTATAGCTGTCCACAGAACTTCAGATTAACTTCAAAATCAGGAAATCGTAACTTTGTGCCTAGGGAGAAACATGTTACTGACCAAAACAAGTATCACACCACAATTTAAATAAAGGGGAATTACGACAGATAGTAAAAGGATTGATGTTAAATTGAAATAATTTACATTGTCCAGCGTGTATGCCACAGCGAACTTTTTATGAAATGTATCGTATGATCATGTATCGTATAATACAAAATTGCATTAAACATTTGTTTGATAATTAATTACAAAATGCTACTAAATAATTTTAAATAACATAAATTTGTAACTGTTTTATTATATTGTGTACCTGTTTTATTATATTGTAGATGTAACTGTTATATATTATGCAGTTTTGACAAACTCATCCAAAAACAATTAACTATAAACTAATTTAATTTTTATGTGGGATATTAGCTCAATTATTTTAAATTAGTAAGCCAAACCAACAAGATATGTCTATACTTTAATTGCTTTCTTTATTTATATTTTAGTTTTATATGGAATAGTTCAAAAAATGTACTGTAATATTTTGGATGGAGGAACATTTTCATTTAATATTTTTATTTCAACAGATTATATTTCCAACCCATAGTATTTAAAGGTTGTATTTTTAATTTCCTTTTAGCGAATTTCCCCTATAGGGAAGAAGCTATTACCGTAGGTCTCATGGTAAGACTTAAGCCCGAGACCATGATAACTTTTCATTTTGAGGTCCCCAGATGCCAAAAACACCATTCGTTCAAATTTGTATATATGTATATATATATATATATATATATATATATATATATATATTTATATATATATATATTTATATATATATATGTGTGTCCGTAAGCACGATAACTCTCGTAAAAAAGGTCCGATTTTAATGAAATTTGGTACAAATGTGCAAAGTACCATTTATTTGAACGAGTTCGAAAACCAGATGAATCGCACCATCCGAAGGGGGGTTTTTGGGGGGTTTTGTACCCCAAAAATGAGGTTTTTGGGGTTTTCACATTTAATTTTAATTTATATCAAATTTTAATTTATACCATTGAATTCAGCTTAAAAAAACAAACAATTTGGTATTTTGATCATTGCTCTACGTCAATTGGTTACCGAGATATTGAAAGTGCTAAACACAGTACGTTGTCTAATGTTATTCTTATGGAGAAAAAGGAAAATTGTATATCTCGCTTATTTATGAACATAAACTGGCGAAATTTGGTATATGGCTTGATCTGGTTATGGTTTATTGTTGTTTGCACAAAAAAAATTTTTCACCTATGGCTCCTGTAGCAGCAAACCTAGGTACTCGGTCCCCATGTTATTCTTATGGAAAATACTTAAAATGTTATATATCGCTTATTTATGAATGTATATGGATGAAACTTGGTATGTGACTTTACTAAGATGAGTTCTATTGATATTTGCATAAAAACCCATTATTTTGTGTGCCTTGTTGCAGCAAACCTGCGTACTCATCCCCAATGTTATTCTTATGGAGAATAATTAATATTTTAAATATCGCTTGTTTGTGAATACATTTCTTATGAATCCTGTTAAGTGTTATAATGTGTTATGTTATATATTCATTGGAAATTCGCTGAGTATGCAGGTTTGCTGCGACGGGGGTATTTAGCGAATTTCCCCTATAGGGAAGAAGCTATTACCGTAGGTCTCATGGTAAGACTTAAGCCCGAGACCATGATAACTTTTCGTTTTGAGGTCCCCAGATGCCAAAACCACCATTCGTTCAAATTTATATATATGTATATATATACATTATATTATATATTTATATATATATGTGTGTCCGTTACCGCGATAACTTTTGAAAGAAATATCCGATTTTGATGAAATTTAGCAAAAATGTGAAGAGTAGCATTTATGACTTTAAGTTCGAAAACCAGATCGATCACACTATGGGAAGGGGGTTTTATGGGGGTTTACAATTTTCAAAAATCGGTTTTTTGCAAATTTGACCCCAAAGTATTAAAAACACTCAATTTTGGTTATAGCCATTTTATAGAGCTTACAAAAACAAATAATTTAGTATGTTGAATCATTAACCTAGGTTAAGTGGTTTCGGAGAAAATCCAAAAAAAACGTGTGTTATGTTAATCTTATAGGGAAAAAAGGTTTTTAGATTTTTCTCAGATAGTTTTACTAAAAACTTCACATTTCTGATTATTAATGTGTTTAGCTCAACAAAACAAACATTTTGGTGTTTTAATCGTTGTTCTACATCCAACCGTTGCAGAGATATTCAAAGTGCTAAACACAGTACGTTGTCCAATGTTATCCTTATGGATAATAAATAAAATTTTATATCTCGATTATTTATTAATGTATATTGATGAAACTTGGTATGTGGCTTCGCGTAGTACTGGTATATTGATATTTGCACATTAAATGGATTTTCTGTTGATTATCCCCGTTGCAGCAAACCTGCATACTTGGCCCCCATATTATGGAGAATAAGTCAAGTTTTATATCTCCCTTAGTTATATTTAGATATGCTTAGTTATGTGTATTAATAAAACTTGGTATGTAGCTTCACCTTATTGAGTTATATTGATAATTGCAAAACTACACATTTTTTATCTTCCTCGTTGCAGCAAATCTGCATACTCAGCTCTAATGTTATTCTTATGAAGAATACATAAAATGCTATATATCACTTATTTATAAATGGATTTTGTGAAACTTGGTAAGTAGCTCTTTGTAGTAGTGAGACACATATATATGCATTGGAAATTCGCTGAGTACGCAGGTTTGCTGCGATGGGGGTATTGTTAGTTTTCTGTCAACAAAGCAATATAGTCAATGCTATACAACTTATGAAATAAAATGAATTGTATTTGTAATATTTCTTTTGAATTTCTTCGTACATTTACTATCAATATTTCAAGAACCTGTTTAGTAAACCCTCAGAGGCAATGACAGGTGTCAAGTGAGGTATTGCTCTCTATTCACACTCAAAGTGAGCAAAAAATTACCTTGAGCCCAAGCTCCCCACAACTAACGGTTTGTGTTTATCTGTCTAGAAGTCAAACATTTGTAATCACTTTCTTGTTAAGAGTCTTCATCACCGGAAGTTGCCGGACGTCATCTTGGTGTTTTGTTCCATAAGGCTAATGTTAACTTTGTGCCTCCGTTACTCCTCACCTGATCGTCACAAACGATTCATTTTGCTGTCAAATTAAAGGTTTCGTCGTCCTCTAGGGAAATACAATAGTCGAATTTGGATTTTCTTACAAATTAATGAGAACATGTACAGTGTTCCAGTTCAAAATTGAACTATTTATTATGAAACTATGATACCCAAATTAAGAAATTCGACATTGTATTTCCCTAGAGGACAACGAAACCTTTAAATTGACACCAAAATTAATTGTATGTGACGATCAGGTGAGGAGTAATGGAGGCACAAGGTTAACATTGGCCTTATGGAACAAAACTCTAAGATGGCGTCCAGCAACTTCCGGTGATGAAGACTCTTAAAATGTTCTGGTTTTGATAAACTAACCCAAAATCTTTGTATGGATATTTGTATTATTTTTCTTTTGTTTGTTATGGTTGTTAAAAACAATATATATATATATATACTTTTTTTTGTTAAATTTAAATTATTATTCATTCATGGTAAAATAAAGGTTAAAATAAAATAAATAATAACATTACTAATTCCATAATATCCTATGTTTATAATTGTCCATTAATAAATTAGATGTAAAAATATGAAAAAGTGGACTGTATGGCAACTTATTAAAATTTACTGAATTGTCAGGAAAATATATACTTAGCTAAAATGAGTCTGTAAATGAATTATACTAATAAAGTTGATGAGGACTTAAATTGGTTTGTAGGCATTTTATATGTGTTCAATCAATAAGTTTACTGGTAATGTACAATAGACCTGCTTGACTTTTATCATGTGTACTCCTCTTCTTTGCTTCAGTAATATTAATTGCCTTGGCAATTAGGGGCCCCTTTTATCTTGAGGTTTTCCATTGTATTCTTCTTTATAGTAGGCCAATTTAATATATTTGTAAGAGAATCACATACTGGTGACTTAACACAAAAACTGCACTTCACTTCTTTGCTACTGGAAATCAGCTATCATGGTACAACGGTTCAACGGTATAAGATATTGAATGTTAGATTTGTTAGATATTAGCTCAACAGTCTTTTTCCCAGGAAGAGTTTTGATTGGCTATATTGAAATTGGAACTCTGATTGGTGGAATTGTGAAACTGCTTGCATTTACAGTGTGGCAACTTGAAAAATGAAATATATGTTAGCTATGGAAATTGTTGTGGTGCTATATGTATATATAAATAATTTATGTATATTATAATGATGAAAAATAAATAAAAATATGCTTTTAACACTTGAAAAATAATATTAACTTATTTTCAACTTAATAAATACTTGACAACACCAATTTTTTGTTTTCCTTGTTTCAGCAAACCTACGTACTCATCCCCAATGTTATTCTTATGGAGAATAATTCAAATTATATATATATCGCTTATTTATGAATATATTTTTATGCAACATGGTATGCGGCTTTATGTGGTATTAAGACATATACTGTGCATTGGAAATTCGCTGAGTACGCAGGTTTGCTGTGACGGGGTATTTTCGTATTTTGTCAGTGTAAAGTTTGTTGGTTGTCAGGTGGCAAAGGTGCTTCCTAGTTAAAGCTGGGTTTTCCCAGGCGCGGAACTTTTCGGCAGCGGAGAGCGGAGTTTGCTGACCTCTCCTCATCATGTAATCAAATGGCGCTGTTTTCCTAGACAGCGAAATTGTTCCACGCCGCGCCGCGAATTAACTTTGTCCGCTCTCCGCCGCGGAATAGTGTTGAGGTTATACTGGTGTCCTGTGATTTTGTGTTGTTACAGAATGAGTTCGGGTACATTTAGGGCGTCAGATGGCGAGAAACTTGTTGAATGAATTCAGGGCCATCCGATTACCTGGAGTACGACAGGTATAATAACCAACAGATAATTAAATCATTACAAAAATAAACGTACGTTTAAAATAACATTTGTAATGTGCAGTTCATAATAATGCATACTGTTGTCTTAGCTTAAATAATAGGCAGTTGTATTGTGTTTGAAAAGTAAAAACTCAATTGTTTAAAACTGATAAACAAATTATAACCTTTTCTTTCTGCTCTTTTACATATTATTGCTATACGAAATTTGGTTGGGGAGATATTGAAAATACATAACACAGGACGTTGTGTGTTGAAATGGATCTACGTTTAAGAACATATTATTTTATTTTATTGCCCTTGGTGTTATCCCCTCAACAGTCGCAACCAAAATTAGCTAGGTTATTCTGCAGTCGGTCGCCAAAAAAGTCAGCATCTAGGAAAATAGAATTCTGCTGAGCTGAAACTACGGGGAGCGGAGAATCTTTGCGTTCCGCTCTCCGCTGCCGAAAAGTTCCGCGCCTAGGAAACCCCAGCTTTATATAGACCTTAAGATGAAGTTTGTTTGTTTTCATCACAGTTTCAAGGCAAAAGCAACAGTTTTTGTTACACAATTGTCTTAATAATAAAGCTTGGGTAATAAGACCATGTTAAGCTGATTTTAAAAACATTTTCTACCTGACGTTATAAAGTAAATATTGGCTCAATAATTCAAATCTTGGAACGAACTTGGGCTAATACAAATATCATATTTAGCATTTGGAATACTTTTTTATATTGGGTTTTTAACACATTTTCCAGATAATATCCTAAAAAATAACTCTCAGTATCTAGAAGACAAGTTTTCAGTAATTTGTGTTTATCGTTTGTATTAATATGTTTTTTATAGTTTTAACTCACTTTTACCATTGAGTATACTCTGTATATTCAATGTTTTTACACACTATGTTTCCTTCCGCTGTGTGAAGTGTATAAATAGTGTCTTACGATTTAGTAAACAAGAGAGAAACTCCTATTAAAATGTCATCACTGCACCAAAGGCACAACATAAAAACAAAAACGGAAGGATGCAGAGTACGGCACGACCAGGAGCGCGATAAAAGCAATAAATCCGTCAGATTCGGCAACATGCGACTTAAAAACCCATCGCCATCTGTAAATGTTTTTATAGATTTGGCGGCAACCGGTAGCCTAGGGGACGGGTCAACAGAGGCTCTGGAATACGCCGATACTGATCAATAAAAAGTTGAGTCAGTCGCAGCCAGTCTGTGTTGGTCGGCTGACTGGGCGAGCCTTAGCCTCACTACGCGCCTCGTCGCTGCCAGGTGAGTGGTGAGTGTGCGGTTGTACACAACAATGTAGTGAACCCGTGAGTTATCCTACTACAGTAGTAGTCTACCCGAGTTGGATCCTACTTTGCAACTCTTACACGCTGACATGGTTTTGTTTATATCTGACACTTCAATATTTCAGTTTTAAAACTGAGATGTAAATCACATAGAAAAGCGGAAAATTATGCAGTATGTTTAATGTGGATTTATTGCACCTAACTCAGTCTGATTTTTTATAAATATGCCACATATCAATCTCCGATCAGTTGCAAGAGTACGGAAACATACACTTCAAATACCTACAACTAACATGTAAATTACCAAAGGCCTACACAATCACAAATAAAAAAGTGCATTTTGAAAACTATACAACTTTTTCAGTTGTTTTGGAGATTTTTAACCTACTAACGTAATGCTTTAATGGAATATATCTGTTATGTAGCACTCAATTTATATAACGGGTTTTATCTAAACAAAACAAATCATCACGCAGAATTTCACTTATAGCAATAATCAAATTTTGTTATATATTTGAATTCTGTTATTTGTAAGGACACTTAGTTTTCTTAAATTTACGAAATGTTATTAATGTTACGAAATGTTATGACATTTTCCGGGCCATCCAAAGTAACTTGGTTGCATTAGGGAGAATTAGGCTCTATTATCATACAGACTTTCTGGAAGGGTTTTCTACTGCATACTGAAAATTGTTAAGAATTGATTAGTTGAGTCATTAAGTCTGATTGGACCTTAAAATATTAAGTTCTGAAACAGTTGTAGTTGTTGTAAGTCTAACTATATTCGGACAACTGTATTCATTATTCTTGTGTGAATATTAAAGTTACGTAATACCAAATAAGTTCAACGTTTTGAGCTATCCAAGAAATGTTTGCAAGTTAACGCAAAGGCTTGTGATAACCAAAGTTTAATTCAAACAGTACAAACTGAATCGCAAATAGGTGGGATTACAAAAAATGAATACAAACTGGGGTCGCCTGCAAGTTCTCTAGTCTGCAGTTAAAAGGAATTGTCCAAATACTGTTAATGACACAGATTCCCGAACTGAATTGCCATAATCTAAACAGTAGAAGTGTGGTCTCCTATATGTTCGTCTATTCAATTTTATAATCAATACACGTTGAATAATCTTGATTGTGCTACTTTCGTCGTACAATAATGAATTAATTCAACAATTTTAGTTAGTTTATTTCCTTTTTTATTGATATAGAGTAATTTCAATACTTGTATAGTGATTAGTACCTGGTGGACCGAGCTTTGCTCGGGGAAGGCCAGTCAGTTTGTTTAGATGACTTGAAGTAATATTTCACCACTCCCCCCAACTGTGTATAGATTATTTGTATAGCTCATTTACCTCCTTTCTGCACTTTTAAGGTCACTCCAGTTGTTATTTACAGCTTAATGTCCCTTTGATTCATTTTAGATATGACCACTCTATATATGCACGCTTCACTCAACAGTTTTAGTCGCTGCTCTCAGGAAACCACCAGTGAGCTCTATTCACTGGAAACCACATGTTAACAATTATAAACAACACAAGTATTACTTTGGCAGTTCCCTGGTTGATTATAAACAGCTGTTACAATTATTTTGTTTTGATTTTAAACTCCATAAGCCAAAGGTTAATTTTTTTAACTTTTAATTTTCAATTTGTTACATTATTTTATTTTTCATAGGGTTGAGACCTGTCTAGAACTTATTTTTATACCAGAAATTAGTGATTTCCAACATTTGAAGGAAATCTTTGGAGCCGTTTTAAAGATCAGAGTTGTAAGCAAGCACGTGTGGCCTATGTGGCACGGACGCAAGCAAGCAAACCTTTACTCATATTAGAGAATAGGCAGTGGCGGATTTAGGGGGGGCTGTAGCCCAGGGCGGCAAGTTTTTAGGGGCGGCAAATTTACAGAAAATTAATAAGTTGTTTAGAAAAGAAATGTTGAAACGGGGAACATTTTGACGAAAACTGGTTACAATGACGGTGTGCCGCCCTTTTAAAGGTAAAGGTACTTAGACTAATACTACTGAGACTAATGTATGTAATGTAATGTAACCCTCACACTGCAGTTCCTCGAAACAGTCATAATTCATTTGTCATTCATCCGTACTAGCGACAACACGATTACGCTACAGAGAAAGGGCGGCAAGCCACGAACTACATCAGGCACTGCGCCACTATGACTACGTCCAACCATAGATTAAACATACTCCTTGTGGTATTCTTAATCTATGGTCCAACTCACGGACTTCCAAGTTTACCTATACATTCGCATAGCATTACAATTATTTGTTACACAATATCAATAATGACCAAGGCACACGGATGATAAATATTACAACAATCGAATTTGAGATGACAATAACAAAATTTAGACTACAATGATATTGTCGTTTCATTTTCAAACTCAAGGTGACAAAGAAAGTTATTTCAGCCGTCTTCAGTGTTGCCACCAGGTAGATGAAATTTTACCCTAAATGTGTGGTGAAATTACCCTAAATTACCCTAAGAGTTGATTTTTTTCTATAAACGCTTAAAATACACTCGAGATTGGTTTTAAAACATGATTAAGGCATACAAAGTAAGGTAGCATAGCATTTATTACTCGTCTTTGGTACTATATTACACATAAAACGAAATATGTATTAAAAAATTCAATAAATAATCTGTTGTAATATTTTTATTCAGTGCTATCTATACTTAATGTGCTGGTATCCCTGATAATAGAAACTTGCTGATAAATGTCATTAACAGTTGTCGGGACTGGGAGTACTTAGTACTTTGTTGTTTTATAAACTTATTTCAGTTGTACAAATGTGTTAATGTTTTTTTTTTTATAATAAGGTTTGTCATCTTATTACTATTTGATTAGATCAATAGGTTTCATTGCAATACAACACTACATCACACAAATTTACACATGTTATGCCTCGTTGTAATGTTTGTATGTGCGCTCACGTGGCTCACCCATGGGCTCACTATGGGGATTTCACAGGCATAAAATACAATTTAGCTCCTTCATACAAATATGTGTCAAAATGGAGACAATCTTCAGTCAAAATAATTTCTACAACAGCGCTGTAAATCTAACAACCTATATTTAACCAAATTAACCAGGTATATTTTTACTGTTTAGGGTATTCTATATTATTATATCATGCCCAATTTTGGACACATAACATAATGTGCCTCAATTTTATCTGTTCGAAAATTAAACTTTGTGTCCTTTGTGATTACAAGCATCTCTAGTCTAATACTCAATAGGATATACGATGTACATGCAAGTTATATATCTTTTATAGTACTAATTTACCCAGCACTTTATGTAAATGTTTTAATTCCTGAAAAAACATTGCCAAAACATCTAAATTTAAATTATAAGGGTCTCTAGATTTTACCCTAAAATTACCCTAAAAACTCCATTACCCTAAAATTACCCTAAGACTAGTAAAATTACCCTAAAAAGAGTAATTACTCTAAAAGTGGCAACACTGGCCGTCTTATACTTACCATCAAAGGCTACCACACATAATCGTTCATTCTGGAGGATATTTTTTTAAACAAAACATCTGACCAAAGACAAATAAAGAATAACATAATTTGTAAGGAAAGGATTTGATTGGTTGTTGCCATGGGAGCATAGTTGACAGAGGGTCAAAATGGTGGTCAGCATGTAGGCTGCAGTGTTTTACTCCAGGCGAGACCTCTATATATTTTTTTGGGTGGGACGGTGTAAAAATCTCCCATTTCATTAATTGAAAAACCGTGATAATTGAAGTCTTTAAATTAATATCGTGCCGCATTTTAGGCAAATCATGATGGTAAACTTAACTTTATAATCTTAAGACATATTTTATACGTAATTTTATTGTTATTCTCAAAGCAAAGTTATGATTTGAGTTAAATTAAAACACCCTTTTATTATAGCTTTGGAAATAGTGTTGAAAACAAGCCGCCTTGTACGTCGAATGACACCGTCCCACCAACAAGTTGACACCTCAACAGGACAAAATACCAAATATGACGGCACGCTTTATGAAGGTTATTTGTCAAAGAGTAGTGACTCCTGTAGTATTATATTTTAATTCATTGGATCTACAACATCATGGAGGTGAAACTAGAAGAATTGTTTGAAAATGTGTAGAGTTTTATGAAGATTAGGCCTACATCAATTAATTTTATATTTTGATCGTCTAAAACATATAAACAATTCTTTGTATAAAAGTATAAATTAAAAAATGACTGAAAAACTGTATTGAAAAGCGCTAATTCAGGATTAAAATAGTCCGAATTTTGAGGCTAGTGGTCCGAACGCTACAATGCCATCATATCTTATTTATAGGTTATTTATTATAATTTTCAGTAGTCAATGTGTTGGTGTAAAAATTAATGTTTTTATTAAGTATAAAAAGGGATTTTTAGGCTTTGTTGAAGGATTTTCTTGTTATTAAAAGTAGCACTAGCACTGCTTTACTGCTTTTAACACCAACATTTGTCTCTAGTGCTGATTGTCATTGGAGTAGGTTATATTGAATATTAAACTGTGTTAATGTGAATCATGTCAATTATACATTATTTTACTGGATTTTTCAACTAGGAAATAAAAGAAATTTCTTAAACTTATTCATTCAGTTAATTCGTAACTTCTTTAGATACTATCACAAAATAACCAAACAACATATATATAACATGTGGGTAAACCTGGGCGGCGAAAAGGACAAAGATTATATAGCGGGGGGGGGGAGGGCGGCAAATTTCCTAATAGCCCTTAGGCGGCAATTGCTTAAATCCGCCACTGAGAATAGGAAAGGATTATTCTCAACTGAAGGTGAAGATTCTAAAACTTAATCCGGTTTTACTTTTCTAAATACTGTATCACATTCTGCAGTCACTTACATAACTGTTTCTTGTACCGATAACACGGCAATTCAGGATTCCTCATAATGCTTAGTTTAGTTTGCGGCGAAATTCACTTCACCATTTTTATAGCTCTGAATTTTAACCAGGTTAACCAGGTATTTTACCCAGTTAGAAGACATTTCCCAGCAAAAACATTTCTGCTTAAAATTTTTTACTTTAATATACTATTTCGTGTCCTCTCAAACCCGTACCACCACCATAAATCACTGGACCGTACTAATGAGGGTCGGCTGACGACACGCTGCTGGTCACTGCCGACCGATCCGATCCTACTGGAACTAGTTCGTAGGAAAGGATCCTGAACTGAATCGCTTCAAGGTATTTTCAAATACAGGTGAACATTCTAAATCCTAAATCCGATTTTACTTCTCTAAATAACAAACAAATATTTTAGCTGAAATATGTTCTCTAAGGTACCATGGTTAAAATACCAACATCCATACAAATGACTAAATGAGCTTTCGCGGCATATTGACCTATAACATTAAGCCTTGTCACCGGTACAAACAGTAAAGGATGTAGGGTTTGGAATAATATTTATACGCGGATTTATTAACTCATAAAAAATCCAAACTTCTTTGTTTAAGATTCATTGTTGGTGATGGTGACTATGTTTTAAGAAATTATTTCGGAAATTTTCATATCTTTATTAGACTGAAAACGGTATCAGATTCCAGGTCCCGAAACGTCGTGCAACTTGTTTTTAATAATTCCTTAACGAACATATTTAAACTAGCCTAACTTTACATTTTTAATTCAAAACCACTACTGTTTAGAGTGTAGCGATTCAGTTCAGGTTCCTGTCCTACGAACTAGTTCCAGTAGGATCGGATCAGTAGGCAGTAACCAGCGGTGTCGTCAGCCGACCATCATAGTACGGTCCAGTGATTTAGGGTAATAGGGACGGGTTTGGGAAGGACGAGTTTGAGCGGTGACCATACTGTTTATGGCCCTAATTTTCCTGGTCTATAATAGACTTATAGTTCAAGAAAATTAAGATGTAAATCAATTACTGATTCTGCTTCGTTTGCAACGCAAACCAGTTGTTGACAATTGCTAGCCAAACAAACTTTAAACGCAAGCAAATATGACATATATGTTTACATTTGAAAATTTCCAAGATTCGAACTAGCGACCCTCAACTTTTAGGGGTCCCTGATGGATTAAAAAGTATAAATATGTTCAAGTTATTCCTTGGAGGCGATTAACTGAGGAATAGTTAGTTTTGCTTTATCCTTTGTTTGGGACAAGTAGTTTGTCTTTAGGCCCTAATCTGTTTACAAACACCTTTTATGAGACACAATGTATAGTAAACTTGACCAATTAACCCACAGCTTATTTCGAGAAGAGACAATTGCACATCACTTAAAGCAACCGTAAAATAAACAAAAGTTTAGTTTATCCGTAAAAATCGTGCTTATGATGCTAAGTGCAATATGCTATTTTGATACAAATTATTTATGTTTGCTTATTCATAGCGTTTGGAGTTGAATGAAATACTGTAGTTGACTTCTTTCCTGAATTGGAAATACCAGATTAACATATTCTATAGTTGCTGGTAAACGGCACGGCGGCGCGGCGCCCGGCGCGACTTAGTTCGCGTTCTTTCTTGACTACCGTTGATTTCCGTTTCTTTTCCCATTGGTAAACATACTGTTATCGTTGAAAATTAAACGAAATCCATCAGGTTAACAATGATAATTTCAAACAAACATTCTGAAAGCCAGTAGGGCGGAGCCCCAAAAGTTTTTCTGTACGCGTCTATATGAGTCACATGTATCTATCTTCCTACCGAATTCAAGCTCCATCATGAAGTACATATTAGGAAACATCCCTATGAATGCTATTGGAGCAGAGCCCCATGGGATTTCGGAACAGGAATAGAACAACGTTTGATTCTAGTGTATTATCTATCTCGTAGTCAAATTTCAGCTTTACCAGGTCGGTAGTTTTTTGTGATGATTGGTAACATCGGGATGATTAAGGTCAAAGGGACAGAGCCCTAAGTAATATTTTGATCAGGAGTAGGCTATATCTGATTTGAGTGTACTGTATTAGCTATCTTCCTACAGCACTTAGTAGTTTCAGTCCAGTAATAGGCGCGAGATGGTAAACATACCTTTAAATGTTTACCCCCCCAAAAAAAAAAAAAAAAAAAAAAAATAGGATAGGGGGAACGTCTATGTTTTATTATGCTGGTGTAATGTCTCGTCTCCTACCAAATTTCAGCTCCTTCTGTTCGGTAGTTGGTTTATGAAGATTAAAATGGGCCTATTAAAGGATAGTAGGGCAAAGCCCTAAAGTATAATATTATCAGGAGAAAGCCTATTTCTGCCTTGAGTTATCAACTATATTTATACTGAATTTAAGCTCTATCTGTCCAGTAGTCTGTGCAAGTTGTTTAGAATATGTATTTTGAAGGTGGGGGGAGGGGGAGCCCTAAATAATTTTCGGAACGGGAGTAGGCTTATGTATCTACTCTGGTATATAAGCTAGGCTCCTACTGAATTCCGATTCAAAGGTTCCAGTAAATACTAATGCCAATATGATTCCCATAAAGGTCCTGTGAGGCGGAAAGGCGGAACCCGAAGGTTCATGACGTTGATTAATAGCTAGAAACCTCCATAGGGTTATAACCTGGATTAATATACAAAGTTTCATCGCAATCGGATGAATCGTACAGGAACGCAAAAAGAACAAAGAATGTATACATATATGTATTTTGTTTCTATATATATATATATACATCTTCCAATGTTTGACTTTTGTGTGACAACACAAATTATGTTTTATTTAATGTTTATATGTTTCGACCAGCGAGCATCAAATTATACGCTCGCTACCAAAATAAATAGACAGCTGCTAAAAATATTTTAAATGAGTCATCTGTGATAATCATATTAAATCTTTCCTCCACAAGAGTAATATGGTAACTTTGAAGTCCCATGGGGCGAAGGTCTAAAGTCCTAGGACTTTTATTAATGGCTTTAAAGCTTTCCAGGGTAAATCTGAAGACTTTGCAAACTTTTATTGCAATCGGATAAGTGGTATAGAACAAATAAATAGTAATACAGGCGGAAAACATAGATTTTTATGTATAGAGGTTAATTATTCGCCATTTTACAATTATTACTTCCCAAGAAAGACAGACCCGCACACCGTTCCGTTAGCGATAACGTAACCTGGTCAATTATTTTACTAACTACAAAGAATTTAGATATCTCTGGAATTTCATACGAAAGTTATTTGCGCTTTGAATGAATAAGATACTTCCTTTTTCCTCAATTACTATTTTACACAAATTTACGATTTGGGCAGGAGATTTATATCGAGTTTCAGGTAATACGATAGTCCAAACCGTAGCCCAAACCGTAGCGATAACCTACATATCTGTGAATGCAATTGGGATTTGATAATAAAACTGTATAATTTAATCAAATTATATTCACAGGTAGCAGCCTAATTTAATAAGCCCCGTGGCTATTTTATTATCCCCTATTCTATAAAAGTATTTTAAATGAAACAGTTTAAAAAAATGTTTAACGTAAATTCAAAGGATGACGTTTTCCCGCCTCCGCAATACAATAGTGCCGTGTGGAATCTCGCTGGCTGTCCCGCCTCCCTCCATTGGGGCTTATCTAAGAAATATATTCGTGTTGGTAAACATTTTCTCACGCTTGTTGTTGCGTGAGAGAACGCTATCAGGCGTGGAAGTGCCGATAATGAAAGTGTGATAAGGAAAACGTTTACGTTGAATATCCAGGATTATTATACTAAAACTCCTCTCAAAAACTTGTGGATTTGTTTGCATAAATGATTGTGTGTCTTCATTGCTTATTACAAATTATAATCATTAACAGAAAATATGCCCAAAAAGTTAATTAACAGGAAAACGATATCCTGAGAGATAATTCGTGGATAAATTATAGATACCCTATTGCGATCGTGGACAATTTGTATTTTGCCAACAGAAGGCAGGAAAGTAAAACGACAAACCAAGTATGTACGAAAACTACTTTAAGCATACAGTTTATGTAGTGTGTATGTAAGTATGTTACTTGGGAAATATTAAAATTATGTCTTGTTCTAAAATGGAAATTTCTAGTTATATACCAATTCACCATATCATACAGGTATTAAATTAATTGTCAATGGTATATTCAAACTATTAACAACATTTTATTTGATAATAATGTTTATCACCTCTAATGTACATACACTTGACATCAGTTCCTTATTGAAAGTACTGAATTATATGTTAGATGATTGGAATGGTGTCAGATTGAATTTCGTAAAATTGTAAATTTGTAAAATTTCGATATATTTCTGTTGCATAAGATGTAATAACTTTCGTGTTAGGCCAGTGAAAATAGGTTTTAAAAATGAAAAAATTGCAAGCAGAAATATTTTTGATGTAAAATGTGCACTGAGGTCTTCTGATTCAAATACCAAGTTTTCTATTTCGTGTCAGGTAAGCTTTCGTCGCCAAATTGGAAAATGGCGGACATGATTTTTGAATGTTTTGTGCCATAAACATTTAACTTGTCATCAGATTTTTCTAAAATTTGGAATAAACAAGTAACATTACCATATACTGGATCTGATGAAGCCATAACCTACAGTTGAAGATCCAACTAGTATGTATGCGCGTTTTTGCCTTAAAAAATGTGGTTTTAAAGTTGTTGACCATATATTTTATTTTTCCTTTGAAATACTTGCCTTCATGTTGTAGAGCTTAAAAAAATAACATTTATGTTTTTTAAATCATAATTTTATCGTGAGTGGTTCTGGAGAATTGAATAAAGCCTGCCGGTACAAAATGTAGTACGTAGTCTATCAATGTTATTCTTATGGGCAATTAATAAACTTTCAGACCAAAGTCAGTTGGACATATATTTAAATGTTGTCCTACAATTAAAACTCCTTGTCACTCATATAAAGCAATTTAAGCCATTTTCAACAGGTTAGTATGGGAAATAAGATTGAGACAACGTACTGAATTTATCAAATATGTATTATTTAATTTTTCTCCGGAACCCGTTATCGGATGATGATGAGTAAAATAACAAAATTTGTAGTTTTTTAAGCTAGTTTTAATGAAAAAGTTACATTTAAATAAATTATAAAAAAACATTAGAATAAAATAAAAACTTAGTGTTTTTGGTAATAATTCGTATAATTAGTGTAGGCCTACTTTTTCATCAATTAAATTAATTTATCAATTAAATTTCTTATATTTATGGCGAGTTAATCAATATAAACCTATTCTGCTTAAATTTTGTCCAAATTTCATAACAACTGTACCACTATTTATAAACAATTTTATAAATAGTAACATACATTTCTATATAAAATTGAGGAAAAATTCAATATGGCGGCGAAAGCTCACTTCACTTGAAGTACAAAACTTGGTATTTGAATGAGGGAACCTCAGGTAACAATTTCCAGCAAAAATATTTCTGCTTGCATTTTTTAGCGAATTTCCCCTATAGGGAAGAAGCTATCGTAGGTCTCATGGTAAGACTTAAGCCCGAGACCATGATAACTTTTTGTTTTGAGGTCCCCAGATGCCAAAAACACTATTCGTTCAAATTTATACATTTTTCATCCTAATTTCCCTGTCCGACTTTGACGGTGTCCGAGTTTGACGTCGTCTCAACCTGGGGCACGTTATCTTTGCAAGAGTATCTCAGAATGATTGCGCTTTTATCCTTAATCTGTTCTTTTTAGTTAATTAAAACATGGTTTTTAACTATGCAATGATATACACCCCCTATCTGAAATTTGTTTAAAATTATACTGCAGGACTAAAAACTTACACAGCCCGCTGCGGCGGTTGGAAGTTGGCAGAACTGCTGTTGTTATTGGAGTGTGAACGAGGGCCTGTTGTTATTGGAGTGGTTCCCTGGTGAAGTACTCATGTTCGGCGGGGTGGGGGGCTGCGCCAATTCCCCGCCAAACATTTATACTGCGCGAAGTCGGCGCTGCTACAGCTCCTGACTGCTAAGTTTTCTCCTCTCCCATCCAGAGTTTATCGCATGTTCCAAAACGTCTAATATCACAGGAGTTGTTTATATAATTAACTTGAATGCATTTTTGCCGCCCTCAAATTTATTATTTTGAATTTTCTGTGGTACTCAAATCTAATATTAAGTACATTAAATAATCTGTTTTTATATCATATGTGTTTTCGGCTGACGGTTGAGATTAAGATTTATTACATTTGAAATGTACATTTGAGGGGGTCAAAAATGCATGCAAGTTAACTATACAAAAAACTCCAGTTATATTAGACGTTTTGGAACAGGAGACCACCCCTTTCGAAACGTCCTGGATGGGAGAGCTGTGAAATTCACATTTAGCTAACCTCTCAACTATATTCTCTTCCGATGGACAAACAAATTTACCAAAAACGGCTCGAACGATTAAGATTAAACTTTAGTGGTTTGTAGAGTTTTAGGTTTCCAACAAAACGACACCAATCGCATTTCTGAAAAAAGTCGGGTTCAGAAATTACAGGACTTAAAATATCTAATGTTCTGTTTTTTATTTTTCAAAAAAATATAAATGTTAAAGGAATTATATAATTACTATTAAAACGAGCTCAAAAACCTAAATAACTTAGTATTTTAAATTATTATGGTTGCGGAGAAAATGTTAATGTTCATTTTGCGGGAACGCAGTACTTGTCCAATGTTATTCTTATGGGGAATACAACAATTACAATATCTCTCTTATTTATTGGTCAATTTCGTTCAAACTTAATATGCTTGTCAAGTTAGAATTGACCAATAGAGGAAATTCGAAATATGTTGCCCCTTAATAATCCTGGGGGAGAAGAGGGGAATTTCCCGTCTTAAAACCACGTGTGTAGCAATGGATTCTGTAGTGGCTCCAAAAAAGGGATTTGGGTGGATATTTTTGAAAACAACTTGTTTAGAAGATTTTCTGTACATTTGACCGTACTTTATATTCTATATTTAGTAAATAAAAAATATTTTATTAATTAAAGTTGGACTGAAAGGGAGAAACTATGAGTCAGTTTCTTGATACCGTTTATTTTATCCTCGCTCATCTTCCGGCCGAGGCTCAGCCGGAAACTTGAGCTCGTATCAAAAAGCGTCAATTTTGGTCCTAGTGATGATACTATTTTTGTCCGAGGACGAAAATATTCTCAAAACAATACATTTATCCTAGAAGTAAAAAGAACAACTTTAGCATCTCAATACATGTCTTGAAAATAGCTGCTTTTGAAGCAGTATGGGCGATATATATATATTTTTTAATCAAGTGATCCAACCAAAGTAAATGTCCATAATAATTGTAACCTAGGAACTTTGTAGGTCGTTTTTGACGAAGGAAAGGATAAAGGCTTATGTGTTCTTTGGGTTTACCCATATTTCAATGAACTTTTATCCAAACGGATCCTAAGTAAACATCGAAAACCCAACATTTAGCTTTACTAGCTGCTATGCCCGTGCTTCGCAACGGGGTGAAAATTGAGAGTAGACAAATTGTAAACAAAACAATGACAGTCTGTAGTTATATGCTCCTTATAAGAGCTATTTATTTAAATGAATTGAATTAGGAAAACACACATGTGACATAAACCAAATAAAACTCACCTCCTTAAGAATAATATGGGATCTCGGAAGTCCCGTGGGGCAGAGCCCTGAGGACATTTCTAAACGGCGATAGGCCTCCTCGGTACATAGACTACATTTGTGCAAAATTTCAGCATAGTTGGTCCAGTGGTTTTGGCGTGATGGAACAATAGACAGACAGACAGACATCATCACCTAATTTTTATAATAGTAGTGATTATATAGCCAGTACAGTAGGATTGTTTTTAAATAAACTGAAAAACTATTTTATAAGCCAAAAATAGCTAAGCTCATGTCTAAACTTGCGGATGGTAAATATGTTAAAACCATCCGGCTTTTGAAGCATTTATTTTAGTACCGTACCTTCGTTCGATCTTCAATCAACGGCGATGTAACTTTTTCCTATGATGAAATTAAGGTCGAGTGTTCTCTTTAGGAAGCACGCAAGTCTCTGAATAGACAGATCCTGGAAGAGTCGGGGTGGTATGAATGATGCGGCGGGCAGAAGTAGGTCGTATTTATAGAGTGTGAGGAGTAGCAGGGTAGCATGCCTCACGCCACTGCCCTACTCGCTACTCGCTACCCGTGTTGCTGTCCGGCCTTCTCACCCTCACTACCTCACCCGGTTGCTAGCCGTTTCGTCAAATATCCCACATGAGTCTTCACACTAGCTATCCTCGTCGTAAGGGATATTTTAAAGCTCTGGTATAACCTGCGGAAAAGTCCGTGTCGCCGTGTGCGAATGTATTGGTAAGGCAGGGCAAAGAAGCGTTGCATAGGCCGCAGAATTACAGTTCAGTGTACTTAAAAGTAGAAAATCAAGGCTCTTGTAGTTTTATAGAATTGTCAAAATAATGGTTTTACCTCAAGGTAATTTTGAAAAAGCTGTTATTTTTATTAATTTAAATCAGCTTGTAAATATAACTCAGTACAAAAACGACAAAAACGGTAATAATAGATCATTTTTTAAGCTATTTTAACATAAGACTATATTTTAAATTCTAGGTCGCCGTAAAGCATAATCGTTCACATCCTTGCATTGCGCTGGCCGGGTGTGGATGGGGGGCCCGGAGCCTTATTACTGGTGTGTTGTCCTCTGTGACTTTATCTCAGCTAAACTCCGTTCATTCTTATTTGAGTAAGTTCACTAATTATTAGTGAATTTCCATTGGAAAGTGAACTATTAGCATGACCCGCACGGTCAAACTTAAGCCCGGGAGCACCATAGAAGTTCCTAACGTGACCCTCTGAACACGTTTTGGGGGGTCGTTCAAAATGTTATATATTTAGACATATATATATGTGTGTGTGTGTGTGTGTGTGTGTGTGTGTTGCACTCTAGTGGTCGCATTTTTTGTTCGATTAACTTCAAATTTGGTAGGGACGTTCCTTTATGTAATCAGTTGGACAAGTTCGTTGGGAAAAACAATCGGAAAACTCTAAACCCGTTTTTTGGGGATTAATATTTAAAATTTCGAGTTTTTGGGTCCAAAAAGGGTCATAAAAGCCCCAGATATAAAATTAATGCATGTAAAAAGGTGGGAATTAGTGAGGCAAAAGTTTTAAGCCCTCTCTCGTCATTCTAGCATAAATATTTACCGAGTTATTAAAGAAAATGTGTTTCGACTAAACACAGTACATTGTCTTATGGGGGTTTTAAACTAGAAAAGCCTGTTATTCCTTTCTTAGAGTGCTTTTATCATCCCCAGCAACTCACGCCTCCTTTCAAGCCTGCCTAGACCTTCTCCTAACATTATAATGCGCAAAATTGTATTCCCAGCTTTGCAGGTAAATGAAACCAGCCAGGATCATCAGAACAGCAAAAAAAATGTTTTCAGATTTCAATACAAATTGGAATACATGTATGTTTTTACACAGATTTAGGGTTTTAAAAGTTGTTATGTGGAAATTCACTTCCCTCACGTCAGCGTGCTGCGTGTAAACTCGTTATTAGACGCCGACAAACTCCCGTTTATTTTAAAACTAATTTAATTAAATATGAGTTAGAATGAACGAGACGCTTTAGACATCCATAGAAGTTCCTAACGTGCCCCCTGCTCACGTTTAGAGGTGGGGCGTCGCTAAAAGTTGAATATGTACCCTTGCTTGATTTTACATCCCTTTATATTAAAAGTTAGAAAAGTTCATCGGGTAAAACAACCGGAAAACTCTAAACCAAGTTCTTAAGTTTTTTTAAAAAACTCAAATTTTGAGGTTTTGGCTGAAAAAGAATCAAGAATGCCTTTATTGTAAATTTCCAAAAAATGTAAAATCCTCTCTCATTATTTTAGCAAGAATATTTATCAAGCTGAAAATAAAATGTTAAATGATTAAACACAGAACTGTATGTTCTTTTACGGGGATTTTACATTGAAAAAAGATAGTTTTTCATAATTTAACAAACTATTTTATCCCCAATACTCCCGTACTTCTGTTACTCCTGACCAGACCTCTTTCTAACCTTATAATGCATAACACTGATATCATCATTGCAGATAAATATAACATAGAGCATGAGATCAACCAACAAATAAAATGTTTTTAAATTAAAAAAAGGTATTAGGGTTCTTTTCAACACTGTATTTTATTTTTAATGTAAAACTTAACTAACCAGTGAACAAATTACAGTCTCCTATTACTTACATTTAAAAGTAGAGATTGATAAACGATGCATCCCAATTTTACAAATCGCCTCTTTACATGGCCTTGTCTCACTCTTTCCAAAGAACGACATGTTTCCAGGGGGGACAAAACTTCAAAGATTGTTATGAGCGGCGGAACAAACAACGTCCGACCATCAGTATTGGCAGGTAGCTGAAATAACGTGAACGTCGTCGAGTAACGCGACGAGCTCACGCCGAGACTCGCGCGAATATTCGGCTATTTGAGTTGTTCGCCCGACATGAGGCAATCTGGGTCATGCCTGATTTATTGCTGGAGCCATGCATCACCGAATCAATAGCGGATATCAGCGGGTCTGAGAAGCTCGGTTGATTCGTTGTCCCATTGAATTATTGTTATTGCAGAAAAACTGCACCGAGCCACGAAACTATGCGGGCATTCGTCTCGTAGTTTGATTCAAAGTCGTCTTAAATGGGGTTTTGATATTTGCTTTACAGTTAAGTGATACAAGTCCCTCACGAAACTGATTGTTTGCTCCGCATTTGCGTCAAAAATACTTGGAGCAATTGGAAAGGTCTGTGTGCGGTTTGGATTCATTTGGAACATCGTACGGTGATTTTTGTTGTTCATATACAATACAAATTCGACATATATTACTCTGTATTTATATGAACTAGAGACCGCCCAATGGTCGAAATTTGACCAAATATTATTTGAGGAATGTTTGAAAAAAGTGTAATATCTAGTGGGTTTGGTGCGTTCACCTCTCTCTACCCCTCCCCCTCTCCCACCCACACCCCCAGGTAATTTTTTAAAGTGGAGTTAAAAAGGATAGCAGTAGGCCATTACCATTCCAGTAATCTGTAGCCTTTTAATTTATGCCTGAAACCTCTCCACCTCATACTCTCCCCCCTCATCCTCCCCCCTCCCCCTAACAAACAGGTTTAATTTTTTTTAATGTGGAGTTAAAAATGGTAATAAAATGCTGTTACCATTCCAGTAGTCAGTAATATTTTTTATTTATGAATCATATGTGATTGATGTTGTGCTACATATTTATTTGAATAACTAAATTCAACCAAAAATAATTGACGAATTGGCTGTTTGTGTGAATGTTTTATCACAGTAGTAGTTAAACAAAATCATTTGAACCAGTCACGAATAAATAAACAAGTTAATTTAACAACAATTTAATAAACAAGTTAGTTTATTATCTAGTGGATCCTGTTGCTCTTTCTCTCTCCCGCCTCCCCCTCCCTAACCCTCAAGGTTTAATTTGGAGCTAAAACGGATAACAGAAAGGCATTGCCACTCCAGTAGCCAGTAGTATTTTTATTTGCATTATGCTTGAAACGTGTTTGCTGTTTTGCTAGCATTTGTTATATCAACAGCTGCCAAATATATAATTATTTAATCATTTACTGTTCTTCCATTAGATTAACACTGAAATTTTGAAGGCTTGTGGGGCGTAGCCCTGAGGGCCGATGTAAATTATAAGGGGTTTCTGCTCATCTACAGGACAATACCTTTCTAACGGTTTGCGCGAATTTCTCCTACGATGAACACAAGCTGAGAAACAAGGAGAGACAGTTTGTGCTCGACTAGTAATATAAAGATAACAGAGTTAGTGAACCTATTTGTAACGGTTTAGATTATGCATATCGGCAAAGTAAAATTGGCAAATCCTGCACGAGCAAAAAATAGGCACAATGATACGCGTCTCCTAAATTTATAAAATGAAAGACTTACAACAAGCGAGTCGATTCGACAGTCTAATAAAGATGGATAAAGGGACTGATAAGTGTCACTTTATCGATTTCCGCCGAGCAAAAGTATTCAGAGTGAGTGTTAACACTTTATCTTCTCTTTCAGGAGGGGTCGATGCGACAAGGTCGGCGGACGAGGGACAATTGACGACATGTCGGGGAAGCGGCGAGCCGGGGGGCCGGTGCGGCAGTTGAGCCTACAGCAGTCTGCGAGGAGACACCCGCGGGGCAAGGAGGACAACAATCCGTCGCGGCTGCGGCGACAAGCCTCAGAGGACCACGGGCTCCGGGTCTTGGCGAGCCACATCGTCACCCCGGGCGAGTGCGACATCCGACCGAGGAGGGACCCTCAGCCCGCGGTGGTGCGACCCAGACCCATCCGACTGGCCTGGGCTGAGAGGAGACAAGCCACGCTCGAGACCGACCCTCCAGTGGGAGTCGTCGTCCAGAGATGCAAAGGCCTCCCTCGTCCCGTCACCGCCAAACCCGTCAGGATCTCCGCGGCGCCGGACACCATTCTGTACTCCAGACAAGAACTCGCCGAGAGGCTTCGACTGGCTTGGAAGGACAGGCAAGAGAGACCCAACCTCGATATATTCCTGGCTCACAATAGTCTCGACAAATCGGACCCCGAAGAAGCTATTCTTAGTGTCAGAGAGATCCAGACAGAAGTGGAAAAAAATAAATTTGTTTCTTCTGAAGACTTAGCTAAATCCAGTAGATTTACTCCTTTTTCTGAAGTCGTCAAAAGTCCCTCCAGTGCGGTAAAGTCCTCTGATGTCTTTATCAACAGTTCGTTCAAACGAAGAGATGACCCTCCTGAAACTCTTCGATTTGAAGTATCTTCCGTACAAACCTTTCCTACAACGACGTTTCCTTTAGCCGCATTTAGGGAATCGAGTGACAGCGAAAAAGATATTCCTTCAACCCCTTCGGTGTTAACTGCAAAAATAGAGAGCAGAAGAAAGTTGACTCCCTCTATAACGATATCGTTCGACCACGGATTAGATTCTGATGATCAACGAGCGGCGATCGAAAATGATGAAGAGGTTCCAATCTCCTTAGAGAAGCCCAGCGATCACCTTTTGAAGCCAGACAGTTATTCACAAGTTGAAACACCGACAAATGATTTTAATGAAGAACTTTTAGAAGAGAACAAAAAAGAAAATGAAAAATCAAGAAAAGAGTCTTTAACTGCAACAATGAGAAGAGCGAATTTTAAAAACATGAATAACAACCCTGTGATGTCAGGAACAGTCAGTTCTGCCACCCCTCCCTCCACCCCCATAGTGACACCGGTAAGGCCCATCCTTAAAAAGCCTTTAGGCCAGCCTCTGCAGAGGATGATGTCCGCCCCTGCCGCAGGAAGATCTCCGCCTGCTAGAAAAGATCTCGCGTCGTCACGGATAGAGGCGAGAAATGACAGCGTAGACCTGGAGTTTGACGAAGACGACATGACCATCGTCCAGAGGGAAGCGAGGGTCAAGTCCGCTCCGGCAAGAAGAAGATTCAAGAGCGGGAGAAGAAAAGGGCCAAAGGGGCATGAAGACGACAGTTCGGAGGATGAGTTCGGGTGTCCGGAGGAAGCTCCGGCGGCGGCCAAGCCACGGCATCGCAAGAGGTTCGTGGAGAAGGCTGCCGAGATCGTGACGATGGTCTCGCTGCTGAGTCCCAACGAGAGCGAGGCCGAGGACCCTCCGGACCCTGTGATCCAGCTGCCCCCGGACACCACGTGGTCGACCGCCCGCACTGTAGCTCACGAAACCAAGACTGAAGCCAAGGAGGCGGAGGCGAAAGCCAGTCCAGCCACCGTAGCCTCCACCAGCATCCTGTGCTTGCGTAAATTACCTGCTAAAACAGGTAGTTACTATTAACGAGTTCCAATTATTGTACTTAGTTTAAAAACTATGAGGTTTGATTATGTCTAGATTCTACATTTTTTCTTCTGGATAAAATTTAGTTAAATCTAAACAGTAAAAAAATACAAACCAAGCCTACCTAATGGAGTTTTAAACGTAAGAGCTTTTATATTTCCCTGTCATGAAGCCTTGAGTTAATACTAATTGAAACACGTTTTCCGAAGTCCCTTTCACACAACAAATCCAAAATACCTTAAAGTAAAAGTTACCGTGAGCAAAAGCTCAAAAGACTTAGCAACAGTACCCTAACTACCACTAGCAGCTAAAAAGACACACGAACCACTGGAAGCGGAGACATTTCCTACGTGGGCCCGTGGGCGCTGCCAAGCGTAAAACTTTCAAGTCACAACAAGCGCTACCCGTGGCAAATTTTAAAATCACAGCGCCGTCTGCTGCTTGATGAATTGTAACTTTTACTTTGTTCGATACGCTGTAGTCTAATGGAAATGGCACTAGATTCACGATCATGCGGTCCCAGGTTCAATTATATTTTTTCCTATTTACTTTTTGAGGTACCAATTTTTGTTATATTTTACACAAACCCATTTTTACTTTCTCCCCTTATACAAAGTATATGGAGAAAGTATTGTTTTCGTCAACATTTTAGAATTTGAGTTTTTAGTGGAAATATTCATTTTGGTGCTACCTGAACCCAAAAAAGTGATTTTTACGTGATGTCTGTGTGTCTATCTGTATGGATGTGTACAGAGCTACAGCCCTAACCAATGGTCCAACTTTTAAGAAATTTGGTATGTAGGTACTAATCCACGATATCTCCAGGCATTTTTTCATTTTTTGGAATTTTTTATTTTTAAGAGTAATTATTCCCCAAAACCGCCAAAAAACATGAAAAATCAAGATTTCTCAAAAACTTTAGTGGTTTGTAGAACTTTGGTTTTCCAACAAAGTGACACCAACCGCGTTTCTGTAAAAATTCGGGTTCAGAAATTACAAGACTTAAAATATCAAAAAGTCAGTTTTTTGGATTTTTCATGAAAAAAACATAAATATAAAAAAGTATTACTATTCACCATTAAAAAATAGCTTAAAAACTAAATAATCTAGTATTTTAAATTACTATTCTACTATTACTGGTTGCGGAGAAAATTTAAATTTTCATTTTGCGGTAAACGCAGTACGTTGTCTTATGTTATTCTTACGGTGAATACAAAAATTACTATTTCTCTCTTATTCATTGATCAATTTCGTACAAACTTGATATTCTTGTCAAGTTAGCATTGACCAACAGAGGAAATTCGAAATATGTCGCCCCTTAATAACCCTGAGGGGGGAATAGGGGGCATTTCCCCTCTTAAAACCAGGTGTGTAGCGATGGCCGGATTCTGTAATGCCTCCAAAACAGGGATTTGGGTGGATATTTTTGAAAACAACTTGTTTACAAGATTCGCTGTACATTCGACCGTGCTTTGTATTCTATATTTAGTTAAATAAAAAGTAATTTATTCATTAAAGTTGGGCTAAAAGAGAGAAAGTATGTGTCAGTTGCCTGATACCGTTTATTGTAATATGTTACAGAGAAAAGAGCCGCCATACAGCGCTCTGCGGAGTTAGGTTAGGTTATTTTACTATAATCTTTTTCATAAATGTAGCTTAAATTTGTAGGATATAAGTAGGTTTTCCCTATTTACATTGAAAATACTACATTTCACTGTTTTCTCATAATAAAGCATCCGTTTCGGATAGTTCGTTCGTCATCGTACAAGTTCGGCTTCCTTCGGGTGACAAAGTCTCCGCTTCCAGTGGTTCGTGTGATATTTTAGCTGCTAGTCGAACTGTCTGCCAGTAAATTTCACAAGACTACAGCCGTAACCGAACGTTCACGAGTTTTAACGATGACACCCAGACACCCGAACGAAAAACTCTCAATATTTTCTTATATTTTGACTACGTTTTTTAAAGTTTTAAAAAGTAATCTACTAACAGAGTTTAAGTCACGCTCTTTTTAGAATGAAACCTATAGCTAGGCTATCACTCCGGTCCGAATTCAGGGCCCTATATGTCGCTTACAAGGGGAAACCCCTGTAAATTTATGTTATTGTAATTAACTAAAAGTAGATTTAAATTAATAAAAACAAACCCATAGGCCTTACATATTATTGTTTTGGTTAAAACAAACTAAAAATTATGATTAATTAATAATTTGTTATTTTTAAAAGGTAACCATAATGTGCAGTCTCGAACTGTGAACATCCATCGTATCGCACTAACGTCATAACCACTGAGCCTTTTCTCTATATCTGCTAATATTAATTTTATTACAAATGAAGCGATAACACTGACTCTGAATCAACAGCTGTTTTATGTCGTCACTAGACAAGAGTGTGAGCTGCAATTTCCTGTCTGTAGAGTGTATACCGAGGATGCCAATTAGGTATAAACATGGTTTAAATTTTGGGTTTTACATAACCAACCACCTGAGATACTTTACGCCAGGATTAAATAAGGACAATCTGACATCGTTGTAGCTTAATATGGTTTATTGACGGTGCGCTTCAAAATGTACAAATTATAAATAAAATGACCCGTAGCTATATCAGCTACTGTCTAATAAAATATAAATGGTTTGGTCTTACTTTACTTTGGTGTATCTGGCAAACTGGGATGGAATGGTCTACGTCTGTACAGAAATTAAAACAATGGAATTACAATCAAGTAAGGATAAATTATTTAATACAAATTGAAATGAAATAAAATAAAATGCATATGAATGTTACAATATGAGGTTTTCCTGTTGAAAAATGCAAGTTTGATTTAATTTGACTATTTCCTATTTTATGGAACTCTTCAACATTTGTCTTTACTTTGAGGTGAAACAATATTAGTTTTTTACATTTTTAACAGTCAAAAGTTATATAAATTCAAGGTATCAATGTTTAAATAATAACTAAATACAACTTACAATTATCTACGTCATTCCAGTTATATGGCCACACCAACTCTATCATATTCTAACCGTCTAGTTTGAAATTACAGTGTTGTCACCATACCACTATACTAAAATAAAATTTACTCTTTTGGTTTGTTAGCACCCCTAATATAACTATACGTAATTAAATATTTTGTATAAAACAACATATCAGTATAAGTGTTTTGTATAACCATTGAATATACAGAGTAGTCAGTGTACGTAGTTAGTGTACACTTAATGGTATAACTTGTTAACTTTTATTTAATTGTACAGGAAAAATGTAAAATGTAATATTGTAGAATTAATGTGGTTGTTATTTTCTTGAATTAATCTATTAATTACACATACAACCCGTACGAAGGACGGGTTCACAGCTACTATTTAACAAACCGATTTTAACGTGCCTTAAATAATAACCATTAAACGAGTTCGCACGCAGCATGCTGACGTGAGGGAAGTAAATTTCCAGAAAAAACTGTTAAAACTTAAAATCTGTGTAAAAATATAAATTTACTCCAATTTTTATTGAAATCTGAAACATTGATTTTTTGACTGTTCTGACGCTCCTGGTTTAATTTACCTGCAAAGCTGGGAATACAATTTTGCACATTATAATGTTAGGAGAAGGTCCAGGCAGGCTTGAAAGTAGGCGTGAGTTTCTGGAGATGATAAAAGTACTCTAACAAAGGAATAACAGGCTTTTCTGGTGTAAACCCCCATAAGACAACGTACTGTGTTTAGTCGAAACACATTTTCTTTAATAACTTAGTAAATATTTATGCTAGAATGACGAGAGAGGGCTTAAAACTTTCGCCTCACTAATTTCCATCTTTTTAAATGCATTAATTTTACATCCGGGGCTTTTCTGATCCTTTTTGGGCCCAAAAACTCGAAATATGACAGATTAATCCCCAAAAAAGGGGTTTAGAGTTTTCCGATTGTTTTGCTCAACTAACTTGTCCAACCGATTTCAGAAAGGAACGTCCCTACCAAATTTAAAGTTAATCGGACAAAAAGTGCGGCCGCTAGAGTTCAAACACACACATAATATATAAATATATATACAATTTTGAACGACCCCCCAAAACGTGTTCAGGGGGTGAAGTTAGGAACTTCTATGGTGGTTCCGGGCTTAAGTTTCACCGTGCTAATAGTTCACTTTCCAAAGGAAATTCACTAATAACTGTTGGGTGTTTTCGGGATATCAAGTAACCGAATCGTAGGCATTTAACGAACCTGATACGCGCAGCAATGTCCTCACAATAATGCTAATACATCTGAATACTGCTACAAAATCAACAACACCCCTGCTCAATGTGCACAAACTACGCCTTATACATTAAAAAAACTAGCCAAACCCGTTTTAACATTTCCGTGAAACAATAGTAGCCGAATTTATTATACCTGACTTCTATGTTCGTGAAAATATTTGGACTCGAGGAGAATTGAAAATAACATTAGTTTAAAACACTAATTAAAAATGTTATCTCTTTAAGTAGTTTCAAAACCAAATTACAAGACAATTTAAAATTGTGATTCTCCCACTCATTTTTACTCCTTTTCGAGGACATTTAACAGGCCATACATATTCTTAGCACAATTAGCTTGGGTACAAATTAGACGAATTTGTAACAACTAAAAAAAAAACTGTATACAAAAATAATTGGAAAATTATTTGAACCTTATTATACTTATTAGTTCCAAAGGTGTAACCTAGTAAAATGAGGAAAGTTAATAAGTGACGCTGTGATGTAGTAGCGGAAGTGTAACTCTGTTGTGAGAACACAGGCAATTATGTCTGTTAGTGGTTGGTGGAAGGGGTGCGATATGGGGGAGGCGCGTGGCAGATAATTACAACTTACCTACTGCTGTTTCCTCCACCCTCTCCCTCTCTCTGTCTTTCTCCACCTCGATAGGCCTCTTCCATGCGATCGCTCCCCGGAAATTGAAACAGTATCGTTCACGTTATAAAACTATCGCTTTAAAACTTTTATCGCCTGTTTCACAGGCTCGCCAGACCCTCGACACGAACCTCTCGTAGGCGGTACAGCGTCGGAACATTGCTCCTCCGTCAAGTGTCATCGTCTTTGGTGTGCCACGACTTGAATATCCACAAACTAAAAGTTTGGAATGGTAGTTGTCTTTAATGTTGAAAGTATGTGAAACAAATAAAAAAATAAGTACAAAGAGTTTTGATAAA
The DNA here is from genome assembly GCA_963675035.1 of Allygus modestus. Taxonomy (NCBI): domain Eukaryota; kingdom Metazoa; phylum Arthropoda; class Insecta; order Hemiptera; family Cicadellidae; genus Allygus; species Allygus modestus. The sequence continues at coordinate 71,236,569 of OY776114.1, read as the reverse complement.
TGATAGTGGCGAATTCAGGTTACATCAATAGTTATTCAACTTTAAACAGAGTTAAATGCCACCGAAAACAAGATTTTCAAAAAAGTTAAAAAGAAGAAAAATAAATAATTTACTAAATTTTAAAGATGTTGGTGTCGTCATTTCATCGTCAACTCAGCCAAGTTGAACAGAATACCATTTACTGTTAACATTTACTAGCCAGGGTTAGGATTTGGGCACACGTTTAACAATGTCGCCTTTATCTAACACTAACGAAAAACAACAGAAAAACAAACAAACAAGTAAAAATAAAGTAAATTGGTTCACATTCAAGCGTACTTTTTAGCACAACTGTTTTTTAAATAATAATAAAAATAAAACCTTGCAAGAAATCTGCATAGACATACTAAGGCGCCCTCCTCACTGATGCAACTAGCATCATGCGGCTAGCACAAAAAATGCTTGTCGCATCGTGCTTGTCGCACGCACCAGTGTGGAGGGCGCCCCGAAAAAACCGTTGACTAAACTGCACTCTAAAAGGCCGGATTTCACCAAACTTTTGAACCGTCGTTAAAGCCCGGTTGATAAATTTAACGCTAGTTCAGTATTAACTGGCTCTTTCGGATTTCAGCACACACGGTTAGCGCTAACGTCTTGTTAATAACTAACTGACTCTAAAACTGGCGTTTGAATGCGTAATTTATTATAACTCTTATTTTTGTATTTATTTCAGACTGAAATAATTAATTACCTGACCTTACTTACATTTAAATCAAAAACAAAGTTTGAAACTATTGTGCATAATGCAACCAACGAGGTTAATATATCTAGAGGTCTCGTCTGCTATAAAACAGCTAAGCTTACATGGTATACCGCCATTTTCACAGTTATCAATCAAATCCTTTCTTCCTAAGTTAAATGATTGTCAGCTGACTCTCATATATTCGTGAAGGAGAGGATTTGTTTGGTTACCATGTTGGGTGGGAGCAGAGTTGACAGAGGGGCAACACGGTCGTCCGTGTAGGCTACACTATTTACACTAGGCGAGACCTCTAGATATATTAACCTCGTTAAATTTAACGTCTGCATTTTGTCCTATTACTGACTGCATCAGTTTTAACACTCAACTATACTTGCAATAATAATCAGGTGACAGTTGATCTAGCGTTAGTTTTGAAGTGTTTTGCATTAGTGAAATCCGATTTTCTTTAACAGATGCTAAAACTGAGTTCAGTTTTAACGCTACGTTGAATGAACTATAAAAAATAGCATTAAGGGGGAACTCCACCCCAATTTTTTTACTTCATTATATAAAATTATTTTACTATCAAAACATAAAAGAGCATTGAAAAACATAACTTTTAATACCATATATTACTTTATTTCTTTATTTATTTGGACTTTACCTATCGCTTCTAGTGTTTAAAACTACACTACGTTTCGGGAGGTAAGGAAACTCCTCCCGTTATCAAGTGAACCCTACTTACATCTAAATATCAAGTTCTCACACCTAACTAACCTACATTTTTTTGGATTTTCTTATTTTTTTACATTTTAATTACACAAAAATAACAAATCCTATACAAAAAAATAAAATACAATACACTAACACATCATTTACATACACGAACAAATGGAAAACTGACTATACATTACCTGTTCTGCATCGCTGCCTCCAAGCTGACGGCAAACACGGGCAACCTCACTCTCACGTCCGCTCACCATCAGATAGCGCACTCGACTGAAACGTAGTGTAGTTTTAAACACTAGAAGCGATAGGTAAAGTCCAAATAAATCAAGAAATAAATTCAACTCCATCGCTATTATGAGTTTCAAAAATACATATATTACTGTTTTGCCGACCCCGCTTAAGGGGGGAGGGGGTTGTCGAGAAAACCGTTAATCACGGGAGAAAGTTTAACTTAAATTGTATTACATATAGGACTTTAATTTTTGTATTATTTTAAAGCTTCTAATTGTATCTACAAACTTTAGCATGCGCTTAAAAAACACTGTTCATTTAGAAATTTATATATTTTTTTCAAAAATTGACTTTTTATTTTATTTTTATATTATTACAAAAAATTCTTCGAGACATAAAATTTTAAATCCCATGCTACAGTTTGTAGGTAAATTTATATCCTTTCAAATAAACAAAAACAAGTCCCTACATATATACCATACAACGGCCACTCCTTATGTTCCAGCCCTTGCTATAATAAAGTACTTACTTTATTGGTAAAATAATACTATATAAAATTATATTTACTTTAAGTGTCATATATCAAAATGTTCAGGAAGAAATGTAAAACAAATTTAGATAAAAAATCAAATATAATGTTTTTTTCGTTTTATGGGTGGAGATTCCCCTTAATGAAAGTTTGGTGAAATCCGGCTTAAGAGTCTTCATCGCCGGAAGTTGCCAGACGCCATCTTGGAGTTTTGTTCCATAACGCCAATGTTAACTTTGTGCCTCCATTACTCCTCACCTGATCGTCACATACAATTCATTTTGGTGTCAAATTAAAGGTTTTGCCATCCTCTAGCGAAATAAAATGTCGAATTCCTTAATTTGGGTAGCATAGTTTCATAATAAATAGTTTAATTTTGAACTGAAACACTGTACATGTTCTCATTAATTTGTAACAAAATCCAAATTCGACTATTTTACTTCCCTAGAGGACAACGAAACCTTTAATTTGACACCAAAATTAATTTTATGTGACGATCAGATGAGGAGTAATGGCAAAGTTAACATTGGCCTTATGGAACAAAACTCCAAGATGGCGTCCGGCAACTTCCGGTGATGAAGACTCTTAAGATAATAAACACAGTTTCGGTAACCATTTGATCAAATAAATAGTCCCCTTAAGATTTCACATGAGCTATACCAAAACTTTGCATTTTTTATTGCAGTTAGTGGGATTACATAAACTTAACATGTATATAGAACGCACGATGTATAGACATCTAAAATGGACGCCATTGAAATCACAGATCATATTATATCTCGGTTAATAGTTCTCTAATATAGTTAAACTACTTTTGCAAAAATCTATATTCAAATAACAACAAATGTTATTGCAACTTTTTTATTGTAGCTGTGTACACTATTTAATGGCTATTAGAAGGATATTTTAAAACACTTGATGTTAGCTCTTCTGATATATTTTCCCTAATAAAAAGGCTTATACATTCACCAAAGGGGCTGGACTGTAAACAAATTCTATCCTATTTAGGAGTACAAAGCACTTCAAGGAAAACTGACGGGCAACGGCATGATGCCATCCTAGATAACTTATTGATTTGCATCGTACGTCATAATCAGATCTGATTAAATATGTATTTCGACCTTTCAAAATATGGTTGCCGTCTTGTTTGTGTGTTCACTACAGATAGAAACATATTTTTGAGTGGAAAGTATACTCAAATTACACCACCTGGATACATCCACAATGAAAGACTTAAGAAGGCCAGGTCTAATGTTAAAAGTTCAGACACAATATTGTTGATAATTGGAGTGTTGTAGACGAATTCTGCTCTCGAACAAAAGATAGCGTTAGGTGCGTGCATGTATCAGCTGCTGATTCTCTCGAACGCTGTATCTTGTTTAAATCAGAAATATATCCAACTTCATCTTCTGAATGAAGTTTGCACATAATTCTGACTTTTAATGTTTGTACATTCATTTATATCTAGGAGGCAATAGTATAATTTGTAAAAGAAGAGCTAAGCAAGTCCACCAGATGGATTTACCGATTTGCCTGATTCTCTGGAGTGTTTAAATTTACGTGTTAACTTTCTCCCCTTATTATACTCTATGGAGAAAGTATTGTTTTCGTAAAAATTTTCGAATTTGAGTTTATAGTGGAAATATTTGTTTTGGTGCTCCCTGAACCCAAAAAAGTGATTTTTACGAGATGTCTGTCTGTCTATCTGTCAGTCTGGATGTGTACAGAGCTAGAGCCCTAACCAATGGTCCGAATGATGATGAAATGTGGTATGTAGGGACTAATCCACGGTATCGCCAGGCGTTTTTTTATTTTATTTTTATTTTTTATTTTTTAGGGTAATTACCCCCCAAAAATCGCCAAAAAAACATGAAAAATCAAAATTCCTCAAAAACGGCTCTAACGATTTTAATTCACCTTTAGTCGTTTGTAGAGCTTTGGTTTTCCAACAAAATGGCACCACCCGCATTTATATAAAAATTTGGGTTCAGAAATTATAAGACTTAAAACATCAACAATTCAGTTTTTACTTTCTCCCCTTTATACGTAGTATATGGAGAAAGTATTGTTTTCGTCAACATTTTTGAATATGAGTTGTTAGTGTAAATATACGTTTTGGTGCTCCCTGAACCCAAAAAAGTGATTTTTACGTGATGTCTGTGTATGGATGTGTACAGAGCTAGAGCCCTAACCAATGGTCCGATTTTTATGAAATTTGGTATGTAGTTACCAATCCACGATATCTCCAGGCTTTTTCATTTTTTTGAATTTTTGATTTGTAAGGGTAATTATCCCCCCAAAACCACCAAAAAACATGAAAAGTCAACATTTCTCAAAAACGGCTCTAACGATTTTAATTAAACTTTAGTCGTTTATAGAGCTTTCGTTTTCCAACAAAATAACACCACCCGCGTTTCTGTAAAAATACGGGTTCAGAAATTACAGGACTTGAACATCAGAAATTCAGTTTTTTTTATTTGTTTATAAAAAAACATAAATATGAAAAAATATTACTATTTTCCATTAAAAAGAGCTAAAAAAACTAAATAATTTAGTATTTTGAATTGTTATTCTACGATTGCTGGTTGCGGAGAAAATTTAAATTTTCATTTTGCGGTAAACGCAGAACGTTGTCCAATGTCATTCTTATGGGGAATACAAAAATTACTATTTCTCTCTTATTTACTGATGAATTTCGTTTAAACCTGATGTACTTATCAAGTTAGCTTTGACCAACAGAGGAAATTCCAAATATGTTGCCCCTTAATAACCATGGGGGGAATAGGGGGCATTTCCCCTCTTAAAACCACGTGGGTAGCAATGGATTCTGTAGTGCCTCCAAAACAGGGATTTGGGTGGATGTTTTTGTAAACAACTTGTTTACAAGATTTTCTGTACATTCAACCGTGCTTTGTATTCTATATTTAGTGAATAAAAAGTAATTTATACATTAAAGTTGGGCTAAAAGGGAGAAAGTATGTGTCAGTTTCCTGATACCGTTTATTTTTAATGTAATGACGATCTTCGGTCGAAGGTATTACTCCTTGTCTGGGCTGATGGTTTCAATTATAAACCGAAGCTATTTGGCACAGCAACCACTGGATTACATCGAATGCATTATATAAACTACGTCTTAGGGTTCTTTAGGGGTTTGAATGTACAAGATGCTTTAAATAATACTCGTCAAGGTTTACTGTTTGTTTTCAGTAAGCTTTCAGCAGGGGACACACCCCAACCGCAGCTACACGGCGAGCTATCCCTCCAGACGCGGCGTGGGGTCTCCCCTGATCCTGCCCCCGGAGTCCACACCCCCTCCAGCGCCGCCCCCGCCCCCGCCCCCTCCCCTCGTCCGGCGCCGCCTCATCAAGGCCAGGAGCACCGGCAACCTGGGGTCAGTATTGGAATGTGTTGGCTCGAGTAGAATCACTGGGAAGTGGATTGTCAGATAATGGGATCTGCGAGCATGCCTTATTTTAGCGAATTTCCCCTCTAGGGAAGAAGCTATTACCATTGAATATACACTCAATGCTATTACCGTAGTCGGCATGGTAAGACCTATGCCAAGACCATGATAACTTTCCGTTTTGAGGTCCCCAGATGCCAAAAACACCATTCGTTCGAATCTGTATATATATATATATATACACAAAGATAATATGAAGATAATATTATATATATATATATATATATATATATATATATATATATATATACATATGTGTGTGTGTGTGTGTGTCCGTGAACACGATAACTCGTATAAAAATGGTTCGATTTTGATGAAATTTGGTACAAACGTGTAAAGCAACATTTATGACTTAAGTTCGAAAACCAGAGAGATCGACCTATCCGAAGGGGTATTTTTTTGGGGGGGTTTGTACCAAAAATAATATTTTTTTTTTAAATTGTTTACATATAATCTTTGAAAAAGTCAAATTTTACTATGCACCATTGGGTTCAGCTTAAAAAAACACAATTTGGTGTTTTGATCATTGCTCTACGTCAATTGGTTGCAGAGATATTGAAAGTGCTAAACACAGTACGTTGTCTAATGTTATTCTTATGGAGGATAAGAAAAATGTTATATCTCGCTTATTTATGAAGCTATACCGACGAAACATGGTGTATGGCTTCATCTAGTTTTGGTCTATTGTTATTTGCACCAAAACCCATTTTTTACCGACGGTTCCAGTTGTAGCAAACCTGCGTACTCAGCTCCCATGTTATTCTTATGGAGAATAATTAAAATGTTCTATATTGTCTTTATGAATGTATATTAAAGAAACTTCGTAAGCAGCTTTATGTGATATTAAGACATATATATACATTGTAAATTCGCTGAGTACGCAGGTTTGCTGCAACTGGGGTATTTTATTATTTTAAAGTATACTCGTGACACATTTACGATTGGGTAGGAAAGTTATCGAAAAGATAACAGCTACATTCACCATAATATTACGTTAAATATGACCCTGATGTGTTTTGTGATTTGGGTTTTAGAAATGTTAATAACTACCGCACGCTACGTTTTGAGTTGCTAATTTTAACGATATTCTCTTTTTGTATGTCAAGCAAATAATAATGAGCTTTTTGGTAGCCGTTTATGAACTTTTTTTAATCATGAGCTTAGTGGTACGAATTAGGACTTGTTAAAACACTTCTAATGTTACATACACTTACTACGTGACTATTTGAATACAAACCAAGACTCTTTAACAACATTATAAATACTGAATCCATTACTCAGACAAAGTTAAGGTCAACTGACTCGAGATCGAAGGGTTTCCCACTCCCACACAAACCTTAAGGTAGAGAATTGCATAGTTATACGCCTGGATTGTTCGTTAACTGTGAACAACAAAGATAGTACAGGTTTTACGCTAATCGTGTCCTTGTTAATTGACGGAACGAAGTGAAGGAATCTATGTATTAGCAGAGACAATGATTCGTTGTCCATCAGTGTGTGGATGTGTGTGTTCGTAATGCAATAACGTCAAAACGGCTGCACGGATCGTTTTCAGATTTTACACAAATGTTTTCCAGTACACTTCACGCATTCAGTTCAAAAATGAAACACATTTGTCAAAAATTTGTTTAATTAACATTTAAAAGTTGTAACTTTTCCATAAGGTAAAGCATTGGATAAAAATTACTGGTTTTAAAGTACGATATATCAATACAATATTGTTTCGTAAATTACAAGAAACTACTACAGAATTGTTTTATTCATATGTTTTATGATTAAATACAAAAGTACTCTCCGTTTAACACGATTTAATTCAATTTATCAAAGGTTTTAACAAATTTTATATTAAATCATAATACAAGTGTTTACAAATAAAGATAATGCTCTCCTATTATGTGAGTAATATGAGTGAGTTAATAGTTTATCCGCTAGATTGCAGCAGCCATTCATTTCGTATATTTACTTTTGCCAGCTGCGTTATTTTGGCAGTATATGATATTAAATACCCCCGTCATAGCGAACCTGCTCAGCTAACTCAGCTAATTTCCAATGTTCCTCACTGCATAGGACTAACTTACCGTGTTATTTTTCTTGAAGAATTTGCACCTCTAATATAATATAATTTAATATGATTAAGAATGATTTGTCCTATGACCTAAAATTAACCAAAAGAAAAGTAGATATTATCCTACAGAGTCCCCAGGGCTATTTATTTAATATTTTGTGATTACATTTCGGTAAGACCACACATTAACAGCAGACACTTTCATCTACCATTTCTGAGTTCGGTTATCCCATTACGCGAATATTTGAGCGTACTCCTAGTTATTTAACTGAGTGAGGCAGCACAGTATATAGTAACGTTTGTGCCTGACACCCGAGACTTCTGGGTTCAAATCCTGGATCGACCATCTGGGACTCTGAGATGAGTTCTCTATCACCTCACCAGGTTAGAGGGTAGAGAAGAGGACTCTGGTTGTCCCAACCTCGCCTGACAAAACAAGTCCAAAAAAAATATCGCCAGTATTTTTATATGATATTAGGTACTTTGAGATGTCGTTATCATGTTTAAATTAAAATATTTAATAAGACAATTGTCCCCACACGATTAAAAACACTGGTCTATATGTTACTGGTAGCTTGGCTGGAAAGACTGGCTAGTTATAAGGTTTTTTGTTCTTCTTTTGTTTTTAGTACGTTCTATTTTTCGCGAGTATGGGACTGTCGTTTTCATTGAAACTTTTATTCCTACAATAATGATTTTACTCGCCCGAATTACACTATTAAAGTTAACTCGTGTTAATCTTTTGATCTTGGATAAGCAAAGTGTTCAGAGTAGATTCCCATTATTTACTTTTGGACCACATTTCTAATTCAAATTTTATTTTTATATCAATGATATTATCTTATAAGGCTGTGCTGCTAATTTATATAATAGACTGAAGTACTGAACCATAAAAACTAAAACTTGCATAGTTATCTACATGCACTTTACTTCATAGTAGTTATACAGTTATAGAGGTATAAGTAAGTTAAAGAATCTCAAGTTACAAGAAAAGTAATTCAATCACAATTTAACGTTAAACGCAATTACGTTCTCCAGTCACGGTAGTAATTAACAAATCTTTGATTGCGTCAATTAAAGTAGGAAATTGCCTCTGAAACTGATGAAACTTTTAAAACAACTTTGGCTATAAAAAGAGTTTTTGTGTGTATTTACGCCAATGCCAGTTGTTACCCGCACCACCGGTCTTACTCCGCCCTCTCACTGTCAAGGTTGTAGGCCTACTCCGCACTCTCACTGTCAAGGTTGTAGGCCTACTCCGCACTCTCACTGTCAAGGTTGTAGGCCTACTCCGCACTCTCACTGTCAAGGTTGTAGGCCTACTCCGCACTCTCACTGTCAAGGTTGTAGGCCTACTCCGCACTCTCACTGTCAAGGTTGTAGGCCTACTCCGCACTCTCACTGTCAAGGTTGTAGGCCTACTCCGCACTCTCACTGTCAAGGTTGTAGGCCTACTCCGCACTCTCACTGTCAAGGTTGTAGGCCTACTCCGCACTCTCACTGTCAAGGTTGTAGGCCTACTCCGCACTCTCACTGTCAAGGTTGTAGGCCTACTCCGCACTCTCACTGTCAAGGTTGTAGGCCTACTCCGCACTCTCACTGCCAAGGTTGTAGGCCTACTCCGCACTCTCACTGCCAAAGTTGTAGGCCTACTCCGCACTCTCACTGCCAAGGTTTAGGTCTACTCCGCACTCTCACTGTCAAGGTTGTAGGCCTACTCCGCACTCTCACTGTCAAGGTTGTAGGCCTACTCCGCACTCTCACTGCCAAGGTTTAGGTCTACTCCGCACTCTCACTGAGGATAGTTATTTAAACTTTAATTAGTTACAAGGAAACAGATTTCATAAGCTTAGAATTTATTACTTATGTATGGTGCTTTTTCGGCACATATATGGTGGCATATAGTATGGTGAGGAAATAAAGTTTTTAATTGTTACAATGGATTGTAACAATTAAAACTTAACAGTGAGTTCCAAACTTTCAATGAAGCTCAAATATTGAACGTTTGAACTACATTCAACAGCAGAGTGAACAAGTTGAACACTCAATATAACGTGTTGTTTAGCAAACACATGCTAAAATGAAGAAGCTTAACTGTAAGTTTAACTGTGCGGTGATTAGTTATGTCATGGGAGTTCAGTATTAAAATTGAACAACTAAGGCGAAAGCAGTTGAATGATGATGGTTGACCAGTCGTAAAATCTGATCTCTTATATACTGTAATACTAGAAACTAATACTATTTTAATTTGGAAAGTAGTTGAAATATCATAATGGTAATTTATTTTCATCACACTGTATAGAAAACAGCTGTTTTCAACATCAGCTGCGAGTGCAGAAAATAACGTTTTCCCGTTCTAGAGTGGGAAAATCAGCTGTTGATTTTCCACACTAGTATTTAGTTATGATTCCTGATACAAGTAGCACTAATAGTGCTAAGAGTATATTTATCCATAAATCAGCTGTGTAAACAGTATCACTGTTTTCATTGTAATGCGGAAATCAATTGAGCACCTACAGGTTATTTCTTAAACTTATATTATTTAATTCATTATTGATATTAATTAACTACAGTGTGATGAAAAATATCGTTCATAACTCGAGTAGAAAGTGTCATTCCGTGCCTTGATCGAAATTACGCGCTCGGCTAAAGCCTCGTGCGTAAACACGATCTCGGCCCGGAAACAACCACTTTCCACTCTTGTTATGAAATATACTATATCTTACTTTGTGTAAAATCTGAAAAGGGAAAAATCAATAAAACATTAGCCCTAAACTATAATAAATACACGTGCCAAGTTTCAAGTCAGTGCTTAAAGTGGTTCCAATAAAATGCTTTTTAATTATTAAGAAACGCATAACCGGGAAACGGAGTGGGATAAGCCTATTTTTATATAACGTTCGTCGTTTGTTTTGACCTCAGGAACAAGTTCTTGAAGTTTCCGTGGCAGTTTCTTGAACCATTTATATAACAGAATAAATTAAAACTCTTTTCAAGTTCTATTGAATGAACGCTTGCATCCATGTTGAAAGTATAAACTCAATTGATTTATTACGCAAATTAAATTCATTATGTTGATGAATTTTGTAGCTTCCAACTAGCAAAATAAAGTCTAAAACAAAAGTTCTCATATAATCAAGGATGAGCACATTTAAAATCAATAAAACAAATAATCAAAAAATATATAGTTGGATCTATTCCATGTAACACGTTTCAACCTGAGCCATAAAATCCTATTATGTCGAAAACGGAGCTTTTGAAATTATTTCCAAAAGAACAAATGTATGTTTTCAAATACAAAACAATTTTGCATCCCCATAAACATTATGCATACAGTAAAAAAAACCTTCTAGGTGGTAAAAATGAATAGGATTTTTACCATTTTAAGTTTTAAATACCTGTTAAGGAACTTAATTACGTCAAGTCCTTAAGATCTACTTCCCCATTGTGGAACGACCTTTAGTTGTTTAGCAGGAAGTGGAGGAACTGCAATGTAGGGCAGCGTTGCGTGGCTGCGTGTCTGGGGGAGCATTTTGTGGATCCTTCACATTTTGTGACGAGCCCGCTGAAACAAGCCGACTGTTCCGATATTGCCTTCCTTTCTCAACAAAACTTATTGTGCCTGTCGTTAGTGCTTTATCTGTACGTTTTAAAGTATACACAATTTTAATATATACTATTGATGGATATATTTTTTTATTTTTGAACAGTCAGTGCTGCTAAATACGCACGTATACATATTATTACTATACCTAATTGTTACCGACTCATAAGGCTGTAAAATGTCCAAAATAAGCGCTATATAACATTTTAGTTATTCTCCATAAGAATAACATGGGGGCTGAGTAAGCAGGTTTGCTGTAACAAGGAACAAAAAATGGGTTTTCATACAATTATAAATATAACTCAACCAAGTGAAGCTGCATACCAAGTGATATTAATTTATGTTCATAATTAAGGGAGTCATTACATTTTACTTATTCTCCATAAGAATAACATGGGGGCTGAGTACGCAGGTTTGCTGCTACGGGAATAATCAACAAAAAATCAATTTTTTGTGCAAATATCAATACACCAGAACTACGTGAAACCACATACCAAGTTTCATCAACATACATTCATAAATAATCGAGATATCAAATTTTATTTATTCTCCGTAAGGATAACATTGGACAACGTACTGTGTTTAGCACTTTGAATATCTCTGCAACGGTTGGGCGTAGAATCATAATTTAAACACCAAAATGATTGTTTTGTGGAGCTGAACAGATTAGTAAAAGCAAATGTGAAGTTTACATTAATATAAACTGAGGAAAAACCTTTTTCCACTAAGATTAACATGGGAGATTTTATGAGTAGGTTTTTTGGATTTTCTCCGCAACCACTTAACCTAGGTTAATAATTCAAAATACAATATTATTTGTTTTTTTAAGCTCTACAACATGGTCGAAACCAAAATTAATTTTTTTTAATGTTAGGGTGAAAATTCAAAAAACTAATTTTTGGAAAATTTAAAACCCTTATAAACCCCCCTTCTTTCCATGGACCACGGTTTTTCTGGTTTTCGAACTTAAAGTCATGAATGTCATTTTACACATTTTAGCCAAATTTCATCGAAATCGGACGTTTTTTCGTGTCTACCGAGATCGTCATGTCCGAGTTCGTCACATCTATGAAAATCTACTTACCCCGTCTACTTGCCCCGCCGGGTATGTCATGCCTCCTCCGCCCGAACGGGAACAACTTATCCTAGTCACAGATCACAAGAGAACGGTCAAATACCGTTCTGAATCTTTACGCTCAGAGTTTACTGATGTTGGTTCTTCATGTAGCTGAAAATTACAACTAGCCTGTACATTTCGCCGAGCAATATTAAAAGTGTTAAATATAAGTTCAATTAAACTGTTATCCATGATAGGATTTGGTTGTTATATTTATTAAATTCTTAAATTGTAAGAATGTATTTAACATATTTTTAAGTAAGTAATTGCGAAAATATCATATCAAAACTACTACAACTTTGGTAAATTTAAACTGACAGCTGTACTATTGTATTTTTAAGGCTGTTTTTCGGACTCACGAACAAACATCAATCGGCCTAATTCATCCTTTCAGTGCGATATGTAGTCGTATGACTTCAATTTTGTCATCAATTTTGTCACGAGTTAGTTTGTATCATTTTTAGCTACATGAAGAACCAACATCAGTAAACTTTGAGCGTAAAGATTCAGAACTGTATTCAGTGTCTCCACCACATCAACATCATTTTACCCTAAAGGTTCTTGAAAATTACCCTAAATTACCCTAACAAATTTCAAATTACCCTAAAGATTACCCTAAATCTGAAAAGATGTAATTTATATACTTCTGTTGATAATATGGCCAAGCTAAGATAAATGAATGAGTTCTTTAGGTACTACACTATAATATAATAATGAAAATAATTTAGCTTTTAACAAATTCAAATTTAATAAATAAAAATGTTAGCAATAATATGTTTTCTATTTAACTGTCTTCATTACTCAACTAATTTATAAAGGTCCAAAATTACGTTTATGTGATCACGTTATTAATTCGAAGTGACTGCATACACGTCCAATGTAAGGGCAAATTCACTTCGCTACCGCTTAGGTTAGGTTGGGTTAGGTTACGTTACGTTATGTTACGTTATGTTAGGATAGGTTAGGTTACGTTAGGTTAGGTTAGGAGGTTTTCTGGCTCTCAATTTGTTTTAAAAATCACAGGAAAAGTAACGTACGGTGCATAATTTGGAACGGACGTGAACAGTAACGGCTCACGTCGGACGTGTACGTAGCCACTGCCTTATTAATTCCAATCATAGTAAATTTACGGAACGAAGAAGAAAAAGATTTAGTTGGCAAGAAACAAATTAGATGATATATCACAAAATGAAATTAAATTACAACATTTAATAGAAATAACTATTTAATAAAAGCTTTTTGTTCTTGAACTTGGGGTGTTTTTTTGTTTTTATTCATAGGTCAAATAGATTATTAAAGCTGCTATAAAGTGTTGGCTTCGAAACATTTTTCATACCTATACCTACGGCCGAGGGTACCATATACTAAGCTAAAGGAATGACTAATTTGCACACTTCACTTAAAGAAACTAATGTTAAGACTTGTGTGTTGATTTCATCTTAATTACATTTTATTATTGTTTCAGTGCCTTTCTCGAATAGTTGTTGTTTCCCAGTAATTTTCAACAGGTTTACACAGGCCAACTTATTAAAATAAGATAAGCTAATTACGATTATTAGTAGTATTATTATTATTTTATTTTTTTATTATTGTTAATAATGTAAGTCTCTAATTTAGTCTGAAACTCGTTTTATAAATTTTGTTAAAGTTAAATTCGTATTAATGTTCAGACTATGTTAGCTGTAGGGCTAGTAAAATACATTTTAAATAACATTTTGGGGCTCTGATTTTACCCTAAAAATTACCCTAAAAACCCCATTACCCTAAAATTACCCTGACATTGCAATATTACCCTAAAAAAGGGTAATTACCCTAAAAGTGGAGACACTGACTGTATTTGACCGTTCTCTTGTGATCTGTGACTAGGATAAGTTGTTCCTGTTCGGGCGGAGGAGGCATGACATACCCGGCGGGGCAGGTAGACAGCCGACCCTAATTAGTACGGCTCATTGATTTTCATAGATGTGACGAACTCGGACATGACGATCTCGGTGGTGACCACGTTTTTTACTCATGTTATCGCATTCACGGACACACACACACACACACACACACACACACACACACACACACACACACACACACACACACACACACACACACACACTCACACATATACAGTTTCGAACGAATGGTGTTTTTGTGATCTGGGGACCTCAAAACGAAAAGTTATCATGGTCCCGGGCCTAGGTCTTAACATGCCGACCACGGTACAGTAATAGCTTCTTCCCTATAGGGGAAATTCGCTAATAAAATCAATGAAAACTGGCATTTAATTCAAACCGAATGAATGAAGTTAAAGAGAACGGATAAATTATTAAATTCCAGGAAAATAGAATGAATGAAGCGATAAAATAGAGATAACGCCTGTCCTGGCGCCAGGGGGAAGGGTGGCAAGGTCGGTCTCAAGGTCATCACGCTCGTTGAATGACCAGCGCCGACAAACTTGAACAAAAACCTGCAATACACGCTTGTATTGCCGTCAACCTCAACTGAAATAGAAGGCGCTGTAAAGCTAACGCGAGCCGCTGAACAAGTGATTTCTCAGAATACTGGATTGTTTGGTTTTAAGCTGAATTCAATGGTGCAAACTAAAATTTGGGTTTAGCATGAACTATATGTCAAAAGTACAACAAAAAACATGTTTGGGGTAGGAAACCCCTTCAAAACCTCTCTGCGGTTGGATCAATCTGTCTAGTTTTCGATGTAGCTTTACATTTATGTAATCTGTATCTTTAAGTTTCATAAAGATCGGACCTTTTTTGCGAGTATCACACCCTCGGACAAAATATATATAAAATATTTTTTTTATATATATTTGAATGAATAGTGTTTTTGGCATCTGGGGACCCCAAAACAAAAGGTTAACATGATCTCGGGCTTAACTCTTACCATGAGACTTACGGTAACAGCTTCTTTCCTGTAGGGGAAATTCGCTAAAAATAAGCAAAAACGTTCCTATAACATATGTTTTAAAACGTTTAGTTTTCCGTCTATGTGTGTGATTTTACTTATTAGGAACATCTGAAGATATCAACTTCAAACTTGGTACATGTTATACTGTTGTACATCTAATAAGACCCACTGTAATATTGAATATCAAGTTTCTACTTGGTACCATTTCAAAATGGTGGCCTTTTTTCAAAGCTAAATATCTTAAAAACCGTAATATTTATAAATACCCCCGTCGCAGCAAACCTGCATATGTTACATAAAGTCACTTGCCAAGTTTCATGAAATATATTTACAAATAAGCGATATAAACAATTTTAATAATTTAACAATTTTAATTTTAATTATTCTCCATAAGAATAACATTGGGGCTGAATACGCAGGTTTGCTGCAACAAGGAACACAAAAAATGGGTTTTTATGCAAATATCAATATAACTGAACTAGGTGAAGTCTTATACCAGTTTTTATTCATTTATGTTCATAATTAAGGGAGACATAGCATTTAAGTACTCTCCATAAGAATAACATGGGGGCTGAGTACGCAGGTTTGCTGCTACGGGAGCCTTTGGCAAAAAATTGTTTTTTTGAGCAAATATCAATAGAACACAACGAGATGGACCAAGTTTCGTCCGTATACGTTCATAAATAAGCGAGATATAACATTTTTCTTTTCCTCCATAAGAATAACATTAGACAACGTACTGTGTTTAGCACTTTCAATATCTCGGTACAAATTAACGTAGAGAAATGATCAAAATACTAAATTGTGTGTTTTTTTAAGCTGAATCCAATGGTTAAAACTAAAATTTGAAAATATCAAAAATTATACATACAAAATTCAAAAAACCCATTTTTGGGATACAAAACCCCCCCAAAATACCCCTTCGGATGAAGCGATCTGGCTGGTTTTTGAACTTAAGGTCATAAATGTTGCTTTACACGTTTATACCAAATTTCATCAAAATCGGATCATTTTTACGAGAGTTATCGTGCTCACGAACACACACACACACACACACACACACACACACACACACACACACACACACACACACATATATATATATATATATATATATATAGTTTAGAACGAATGGTGTTTTTGGGGTCTGGGGACCTCAAAACGAAAAGTTATCATGGTCCCGGGCCTAGGTCTTACCATGCCGACTACGGTAATAGCTTCTTCCCTATAGGGGAAATTCACTAAAAGACTGTAAATATCAAAAAAGTTGTGCCATATTGTCCTAAAAGTAATGATATGAAGATTTGAACAAGAAGATTTTTAATAACTGAGAAATTGTGGTTTTTATAAGTTAAAACATTATAATTTAGTCCAGTAATGGCAAAAAAAATTTTTGAACTTGTAAACATTGCAACTACTTAGTTATTTAAAATTCAACAGTATTCACATTCAGTAGTATAGTAATTCAATAGATACTATAAAATATATCTGTTTCCATTAATAAAACAACTATTTTCGTATTAAATTGGATTTTTCATTTGTCATTTTGAGCGTTGTCATGAATATACAGTTTCCAGTTACTGTTCGGTTTAGCTACAGTAATAGCTAACAGAATGGGTTTCATTTCGTATTATTGATTTTAGAATCCCATTGTAATCAATCTCTTTATGTAATCCCGTTGTAAATGATAATTAACAGAGTAAGCTACGGTGCAGGTTTCTAAAAAAAATAACCTTACGGAACTGTTAGACTCGCGGGAAAAAAATAAATCCATTCTGTCATGAAACCATAAAAGAATAACCCAGCGACTGTTTAACTGACAAACTTTAGTGCTATACGAGTACAAGGACGGTAAAGCGGCCGTTTTTCACAGCGACAATGCAAAATTCCGTGCAGGGCCGCATAAGCCGTGCATATCGTATAGAAAACGATGCATGAAAGTCGATTCGGAAGGAAAAGAGGGCAAGTGAAAATATAGAGTTGACCCGGCGGGGTGTCCCTGGCCCCCTGGTCCACATTTTGGGTCAGCGACCCCCTTTAGGGGGGGGGGGGGGCGAACTATCGCACTGCCGATTGATAGTTGTTTCGACCCGCACGCGACAATCCCTTGGTATTGGGACTCCAGGTCGTCAGTCTGGCCAGACATGCCACCCCTCCAGTACCACGGCTTCCTCCCCAGGTACGCTCCTCTTACTAATGAGTCGTGGATTTTTAATTGTTTTGTGTACAAGCTGAAACTTAATGACAGTAATAAATGAGTTGGCACGAATTTTGGGGTAAAACATCCCATTAGTTTTTCATGATTTTATATAATTATGGGACATAATTCCTGCATTTTAAAAATGGTGTAAAATATTGTATTTAACGAATTTACCCTTCAGGGAAGAAGCTAACCGTAGGTGGCATGGCAAGAGATTAGCTCCAGACTTTATGCCAAAAACACAATTCGTTTAAATATTTCTTACATACATTAAACTTACTAACTACACTTTTTTGTTCACAATATTATCAAATAAAAAATGTAATTATTTTAGCAGCATTTTCCACTGAAACTAGCGCGCGCGCGCGCACACGTGCGTGTGTGTGTGTGTGTGTGTGTGTGTGTGTGTGTGTGTGTGTGTGTGTGTGTGTGTTGATTGACGCGATGACTTTTGAAAGAAACGCCAGATTTCGATGAATTTTGGCACAAATATAAAAAGTAATATTCATGATTTTTAAGTTTGAAAACCAGAATTATCGGAGCATAAGGAGGCGGTTTTAAAACGTTCCAAAAATCAGTATATTTTGTATTTTTTTCACTAAAAGTACACATTTTTGGCTCTAACCACTTATTATAAATTATTTTAGTCATTCAGATTAAGTGGGTACGGGGAAGGAAATTGCCATTAAATTTCCCATGTTCCAATGTTTTTAATGTATGGTAAAAATTGTTCAACTTGTTAACAATTGATTATTTTTCCCAATGATAAAAGCCCAAACCCTAAACAAATTATTCTGGTGCTTAAATTGTCGTTTTACGTCCATCCGTTGCAGAGATGTCCTAAGTGTTAAACACAGTACGATGTACATTGTTATTCTTAGTGACGAAAATTAAAAATTGTATATCTTGCTTATGAACATAATATACTAAATCACTGTGTAAGACGCCGACGCAACTAGGGCGTATTTTAAGGCGAATGTGAATGAATAATTATGAGTGTAGAATGGGTGAGATGCCTTGTGTAGCCTTGTTACTGACTAAGACCGATTGATTCTTTAGCCAGGATCATTAATTAATAGCCCAGTGACTGATGGCAGCTGGATCCAGTAAAATGAAACTTGGTATATGGATTTATTTGGCCCTATATATTGTTGCATTTTAAGTCCGTTGAATACGCAGGTTTTGCTGTGTAGTGTTCCCAAGATATTTGATTCCAAGCTAATTGGTATTTTCATATAAAAAAGAGATATAGAATGTAAAGAACAGAAACTTTGGTTACATGTTGTAATAAGTATTCAAATTGTTTTATCTGCTCAGTATTGTACTTGTTAAAAAATATAAGAATGTCACGCGTTACATGAGAATTCTGTGATGACATATACTGCGATTTATGGAGCAGACCAATTGTCAATAGTCACAGAATAAAAATGACTTTGCACCAGCAAAAAGGAATCGATGTAGAACCCTCCCATCCCGATAGTAAAAAAATTATAAAGTTGCTATAGACTATTTACTATAACTTTATTTACTTGATGGTTTTGTAGCGAATTTTAATTTTTCAAAACTCTCCTAGATTTAAGGTCAACCTGATCCAGAAAGCATCAATAATTGAAAGCTCTATAAATAATGACAGCTAGTTCCAGGTATGAATAATGACAGCTAGTTCCAGTGAATAATGACAGCTAGTACCAGTGAATAATGACAGGTAGTTCCAGTTATGAAAAATGACAGCTAGTTCCAGTTATGAATAATGTCAGCTAGTTTCAGTTATGAATGACAGCTAGTTTCAGTTATGAATAGTGACAGCTAGTTCCAGTGAATAATGGCAGCTAGTTCCAGTGAATAATGACAGGTATTTCCAATGAATAATGACAGCTAGTTCCAGTTATGAATAATTACAGCTAGTTCCAGTTATGAATAATGACAGCTAGTTCCAGTTATGAATAGTAACAGCTAGTTCCAGTGAATAATGGTAGCTAGTTCCAGTTATGAATAATGACAGGTAGTTCAAGTTATGAAGAATGAAAGCTAATTCCTGTTATGAATAATGACAGCTAGTTCCAGTTATGAATAATGGCAGCTACTCCAGTTATGAATAATGACAGGTAGTTCCAGTTATGAATAATGACAGCTAGTTCCAGTTATGAATAATGACAGCTAGTTCCAGTTATGAATAATGACAGCTAGTTCCAGTTATGAATAATGACAGCTAGTTCCAATTATGAATAATAACAGCTAGTTCCATTTAATAATGACAGCTAGTTCCAGTTATGAATAATGACAGCTAGTTCCAGTTATGAATAATGACAGCTAGTTCCAGTTATGAATAGTAACAGCTAGTTCCAGTGAATAATGGTAGCTAGTTCCAGTTATGAATAATGACAGGTAGTTCAAGTTATGAAGAATGAAAGCTAATTCCTGTTATGAATAATGACAGCTAGTTCCAGTTATGAATAATGGCAGCTACTCCAGTTATGAATAATGACAGGTAGTTCCAGTTATGAATAATGACAGCTAGTTCCAGTTATGAATAATGACAGCTAGTTCCAGTTATGAATAATGACAGCTAGTTCCAGTTATGAATAATGACAGCTAGTTCCAATTATGAATAATAACAGCTAGTTCCATTTAATAATGACAGCTAGTTCCAGTGAATAATGACAGCTAGTTACAGTTATGAATAATGACAGCTAGTTCCAGTTATGAATAATGACAGCTAGTTCATGGATGGAAATGTTGTGTCTTATAAGATTTGGAGGAAGGTCCGTCAGAATAAAATTGGTATGGTGTATTGGGGGTGATATAACTATATCAGATATGAAAAACTATGTGGGAGGGCTTACAATTTGTTGGTCTCGTTAGGAACTACGGTGGTCCCGGGCTCAAGTTTCACAGCGCGGGTCATGCCAAGAGCTCATTTTTCCGTAATAAATTCGCTAAAAAGAAGGATAAATAACTTACTGGAACTTAGTATTTTTCCTAATTTAAACATGTTGAAATACAAATTTTCCCTTTGGAGGCCGAGCGGAAAACACACTTAATTATTAATAAATGGTTACTAAATGCACTAGATTGAAATAGTTTCTGGTCTGTTTGATAACATACTGTGCTATATCACAACGAAACGAAGAGACTCGCTAAGTGTTATTAATATATACAGGGTGTTTCGGGATAAGTGTGACTAACTACGCCAAATAATTCCTCTGTAAACCGTTCGTAACGGACTTGCAGACGAAAATCGGGTTTTTAAGATATTCAGTGTACAGTACTTTATTTTTGTTTTGGACAAAATACACTGATCGTATATCATTGAATCCATTATTCTTACATAAAAAGATAATTAGATGTGTATAACAGAGGCCAACTTCACTATAGGATCAGTGTTTTTTGTCCAAAAGAAAAAAAAAGTACACTGAAAATCGAAAAACCCCGATTTTTGACTTAAGTCCGAATCGAACGGTTTCCGGACCTACGTTGACAGGACATATTTTTCTTGTCTTGATATAAGGATATAAAGTAGTTACACTTATCCCAAATCACCCTGTATTTACAACTTTTAACTTCTAATCAAATTAAATTAAAAATACCCCCGTAGCAGCAAACCTGTGTACTCAGCGAATTTCCAATGCATCTATATGTAATACCACATAAAGCCACATACCAAGTTTCATCAATATACATTCATAAATACAATAAAGGTTATTTTATAATTTCTCATAGCTCAAAGTTTTCTTTTATAAAAAAAAAAAACCTTAATAATGTTGTATATATATATATATATATATATATATATATATATATATATATATATATATATATATTGTGTGTGTGTGTTTTGTTTATTATATATATGTGCTGTACGATTTTGTATTTGTTACTATTATTGTTATTGTTTTTCTGGAATAAATTCATTCATTCATTCATTCATTCAAATAAACGATTTATGATATTTTAATTATTCTCCATAAGAATAACATGGCATCTGAGTATGCAGGTTTGCTGAAGCAAGGCATAAAAAATGGGGTTTTATACAAATATCAATATAACTCATGTAGGTAAAGCCACATACCAAATTTCATTAATTTATTTTCATAATGAAGGCAGATAACACGTTACTTATTCTCCTTAAGAATAACATGGGGCTGAGGACGCAGGTTTTCTGCTACGGGAGCCTTTGGTAAAAAATTGTTTATTTGAGGAAATATCAATGGTCCACAACCAGATGAAGCCGTTTACCAAGTTTCGTCAGTAATACGTTCATAAATAAGCGAGATATAAAATTTTTATTTTCCTCCATAAGAATAACATTAGACAACGTACTGTGTTTAGCACTTTCAATATCTCGGTAACCAATTGACGTAGAGAAATGATCAAAATACCAAATTGTGTGTTTTTTAAGCTGAATCTAATGGTAAAAACTAAAATTTGACTATTTCCAAAATTATATGTAAAAAATTCAAAAAATCCATTTTTGGGGTACAAAACCCCCCAAAATACCCCTTCGATTAGAGCGGCCTGGCTGGTTTTCGAACTTAAAGTCATAAATGTTGCTTTACACGTTTATACCAAATTTCATCAAAATCGGATAATGTTTACGAGAGTTATCGTGCTCACGGATACACACACATATATATATGTGTATATATATATATATATATATATATATATATATATACAGTTTCGAACGAATGGTGTTTTTGGGGTCTGGGAACCTCAAAACGAAAAGTTACCATGGTCCCGGGTCTAGGTCTTACCATGCCGACTACGGTAGCTTCTTCCCTATAGGGGAAATTCGCTAAAATTACAGTAATTAAATCACTTTTACTTCTACAACCCATTGACGTTGACTAAAATCTCAAGCATTTAAACTATTTATTTCATAATAATAAATATATCGCAATAATTTAGTTTTTTTAGAATAGTCAATTTTCAACTAAGCCAACTGAAAACTTGAAATACCCATTTATCGCTGTAGAAAACCTTCAAATCGGAATCGATTGGTACCTAGATGAAAAAAAGTTATTTTTAAAAGAAAATAGAAACCTTCCTCTTGAGAGAACTGTCTGAAACATTCGTCAAAGTGAGTACGGCGAGAACAGACGACCTTCATGCCGGCCTGGTGTACCGTGCTGTGACGTCATCACTCTGTGTCTCTCGGAGTCGGAGACGGTTCTGTCACATCCGACATGCCGTCAGTGCAGCGCCCCGGATCAGTTCGTCTGCCCAGTATATTGGCCAAGTCGAGACAACTGTTAAACTGCCGAAACGTTTGACAAGTGAAAGTGAAATGCAGAATATATTGGCAACATTGTCATTTTGTAGCCATGCAACAATTCATTCGACTTTGTTTAAAGTTATTAAGCATAACCAAATTATACTTATCATGTTATTTTTTGGGGTGGGAGTGTAAAACTGTAAAAGCTACTGGTTTAAGGAAATGGTTTTCATTAATGATTTATTAAATAATCGAATTAATTTGAATATTTTTTACTAGGAAGAGTTTCAAATAAACAAAACACAAAAACAAATCGGAGAGTTTTGTTTTTCAACGTTTTTGAAGAATTGGACTCTTAGTACAGAATTTCACAACTGTCATTGGTCATTGGGCTATTATGACTTTGGATAGGTAACAGGCGATCAAATCAAAGTCTAACAAGACCTAATTACTACCTTTTTTAATTATTACCTAATTACCTTAGAACAAGTTGATCGGGGAATAGGGTCCGGTGTATGGCCCGGATTGTTAGATGTTAGTTGATCAATGACTGTACAACTTTACCTGGCATTTGTTCAGGAGTTTTTCAAGTTGTGTTAACCTTCATCTCACAAAACACATACCGTGCATTTTACTGGCACCAAACAATTATGTAATGACGGGTTAAGCTCTACGTCCAGATAAAATAAATTATATGGACTTTTAATAAAGAGTTCTGTTATGTTACAGCCAGGAGAGCAGCATCGATGCAGAACCACTGGCGGAGGCGGAAGAGGTGCCGGTGGTGGGAGCTGAGGCAGTGCCCCCCTCACTCCCCTCACAACCCTCCCAGCCCCACACAGCGCCCCCGGCCCCCACCCGCCCGGGCCCCCTAGACCCCTCGGAGGACCCGGTCGTCGACCCCAACCAAGAACCCTCGTTCAAGACGCCTAAGGAACGCGAGTGCTGGCAAATGTTCCGCAAGATGGCAGATAAGGGAGTGACCATCTCGTACGACACGGTCCTCAGGTAAATCACGCGAATGCCCGACAAATTATACTTTTTTATAAATTTAAAATTACAAATTTGTTTGATTGCAAATAGTTATTTGCGTAAAGCAGGACTTTATCGCTTGAGCGAAAACTGTTTCTGCAAAACTTGTGGCGGAGTGTGGCAAAGCGATAAAGGGGTACAGTTTCATAAGATACTCAGATTCCTTACACAGTATTATGTTCATACTAATTTTGAATACCACACAACACACACAAATTCACTTCCATCCATTTTGGCTTTCATCCATTCACTTTCATCATCTAGGCTTTAAAGGACTAATTTAAATGATTCTATAAAATTAAATTATAATATAAGATTTCTTAAAATACATAAATATTTAGCAAGTACGCCCCTACTTGTTTCTTAAGGGATGTTTAATTTGCATTATCTTTATTGTTGATCATAATTTTTGTTGTTCTATCCTTACATCTGAGAATTTGTATGTGCAGTATTTGGAGAGCGTGCAGAAAACATTTGTAACCAAGAAATAGTTTGTAAATGCTCTGGATTGAAATAGTTCTGAATAGTTTCTAGTCTGTTTGTTAACATACTGTGCTAATAACAGCTAAAAGAAGATACTTGCTAACTGTTATTCAGATACATTTATAACTTTAAAATTATAATAAATTACAGTTTAAAAAACTTATATAAATTTTAATACTGCTACAAACCATTGTCATTGAGTGAAATCTCAAGCATTTATAGAATTTATTTTATAAATAAATCCCGATAATGTAGCATTTTTAAAATTGTGAACTTTAAAATTAGCCATTTGAAAATTTGAAATACCCATTTATCTCTGTATAAAACCTTCAAATCGAAATCGTTTGGTACGTAGGAGTAAAACGTTATTGTTTTAAACGAGTTTGCACGCAGCACGCTGACGTGAGGGAAGTGAATTTCCACATAACAAACTTTAAAAACTAAAATTAGTGTAAAAACATACATTTATTCCAATTTTTATTGAAATCTGAAACCATTGATTTTTTGGCTGTTCTGATGCTCCTGGTTCATTTACCTGCAATGCTGGGAATACAATTTTGCGCATTATAAGGATAGGCGAAGGTCCAGTCAGACTTGAAAGTAGGCGTGAGGTTGCTGGGGATGATAAAAGTACACCAACAAATGAATAACAGGCTTTTGTACCACGAGATTGAGGTTATAAACGCTACAGTTCAGACGTCAGTTTACTTGGTCCAAAGCTGAAATTGGTTTGAAATTGATTGAAAGTTGGTTCAGCTGAAATTAGCAATCGGTCTAACGGAAATTAAGGCGCAGCGAGTGAAAAACTCTTTATTGATCGCTAAACAGAAAACAATGTTTTTAGATGTTTAATGAAGCACGTTGGGCGCGGAAATATGAAAAAGTATACAAAACAATTACTTGGGGGGAAATTATAAAAAAAAACATTATATCATCAGTTTAAACCTACTTTAAACTCTAGTTTTTTGTCAATTCCAAATTCTTGGGGACTAAAAAAAATACAATTATAGATTAGTGTTTGATAACTTTATCATTAAGTTGTATTGGAAGGCGAACGTAATATATATCTGGTAAAAAAAAATTATCAGTCAACTCAAATACAATAAGAATGTTAGAGTAAAAAATAATGAAAAAGCAGGCCAATTTATAAAATTATAAATAATTTATTGTATAAACATCTTTATACTAAAAAATATTACAGTTATTTTATAAAAATTAAGTCAGCTCTCAGCTGTCGTCCTGAAGCAAAGCATTTAGGTATAAAATATTAAATCCACACTAGTTCAAACATTGTTACAAAATTGATATGTTTGAATATTGATTATAAAGGATTTCGGTAAAAAACTTTAATGTGATGCTCCAGAAGCATATGATAAGCTTGATAAGACTGGACGATGATGAGCCACTCCGCCAAATTACGGTGGAAAAATCTCCTTCAAGTATCATTAGTGAATTTCCTTTGGAAAGTGAACTATTAGCATGACCCGCACGGTAAAACTTAAGCCCGGGACCACCATACAAGTTCCTAACGTGACCCCTGAACACGTTTTGGGGGGTCGTTCAAAATTGTATATATATATATATATATATATATATATACATACATATATATATAAATATATATACATATATATATATTTATATGTGTGTGTGTGTGTGTGTGTGTGTGTGTTTGCACTCTAGCGTTCGCATTTTTTGTTCGATTTACTTCAAATTTGGTAGGGACGTTCCTTTCTGTAATCAGTTGGACAATTTTGTTGGACAAAACAATCGAAAAACTCTAAACCCCTTTTTTGGGGATTCATCTTTCAAATTTCGAGTTTTTGGGCCCAAAAAGGGTCAGAAAAGCCCCGTATGTAAAATTAATGCATGTAAAAAGATGGGAATTAGTAAGGCAAAAGTTTAAGCCCTCTCTAGTCATTCTAGCATACATATTTACCGAGTTATTAAAGAAAATGTGTTTCGACTAAACACAGTACGTTGTCTTATGGGTTATGGGGGTTTTACACTAGAAAAGCCTGTAATTCCTTTGTTACAGTACTTTTATCATCCCCAGCAACTCATGCCTACTTTAAAGTCTGCCTGGACCTTCTCCTAACATTATAATGCACAAAATTGTATTCCCAGCTTTGCAGGTAAATGAAACCAGGAGCATCAGAACAGCCAAAAAATCAATGTTTTCAGATTTCAATAAAAATTGGAATACATGTATGTTTTTACACTGATTTTGAGTTTTAAAAGTTTTTATGTGGAAATTCACTTCCCTCACGTCAGCGTGCTGCGTGCGAACTCGTTTATTAATATAATATTCTTTAAAAGATTAATTAACAATTTATAACTAAAACTACAACATACAGTGATTGATATGGTGCAATTAAATTGACAATGTTACAGAGGCATGCTGACACCCACCGAGTATCGACTTCACAAGAAATCAATGTCTTCCACGTGCTGAGCTGAGTGCAGTTGTACACATTCGTCTGTGTCTGTGTCTCTAGACCTGAGTGAGGTGGAGGAGGAAACTGACATTTACACCTCGGTGTCCGTCTCGCAGAGTACCAATAACTTTAGTATACCGTTTTATTTATTATCCTTGGATTTTTATTACCAAGAGTATATAATGTTTTATCCTCACTTTTGACAATTACTGCCTCTATAAAAGTTTTACTGATAAAAAAAAACTATATGGAAAACATCCTGAAAATCTTATAAAATTGATGACTTATTATTTTATATTTGCTTTGGTTCATGTTGCAATATGAAAGACCAATATAAGATGAACTGATGAGTAATGTAAGAAATGTGTTTGTGTTATCTTAATATATAAAACAAAGTGGTGTTAGTTACAAATGTTATAACTCAAGAATGGCAGAACGGATTTAAATGGAAATTTAAAGATAGTTTATTACCTGGATTAACACATAGGATACTTTTTATACCGGAAAATGTGAAGGGCTCTGCCCCTTTGGCTTTTAAAGTTTACATGTTATTCCTTATGGGAACATGTGTTTATCATTTTCTGCTTTTAATTAATAAACAGATAATGTTTTAATAAAACAGCTGTTTTTGTAAACAGTGTATTAGTCCAAACATGGCATTTAACAAATTACAGTATCATATTTTTCTATTAGGAATATACTCGTATCTAAACATACTTGAAAGGCATAAATAAATGTTCATTATGGAAATAAAAAACCTACTTGAATGGCAACTCTCATAATGGAAATAAAAAAAGTACTTGAATGGCAACTCAGACTCTTTTCTCGATAGGCGAGTGAGCGAAGCAAAAGAGCTCATATTGAAAATGAACAAGTATTTGACATAAAACAAATTCAATGACATTAGGACAGGACAACATCTGTCGGGACAGCTAGTTTAACAAAAAAAGGAAACTAAGTCTGTTGGTCCTGATTATATCAGGAAAGCTTTTGAAAATGTTGCCATGCATTCGTTTTGTACTGTTCATCTCATTACCTTCCCTAATGCAGCCTTCCTAAAATAGAGGGCAAATGTTCTTCACTTACTATTTAGTGTGTTTTTTTAACGTTCACTTACGTTATTGCTATGGGAAACCTAGCAAAATAATTGGTTGTTAAAAATAAGCTTAAAAACCAACCTGGCAAAATAGGGCAAATTTATGAGTTTATATTTTTATAAGGAGTTTCAACAGACATCTATTTTAACCTCTAGTGTTTTGTTAAAATCAAAATGCAACGAGCGGATTTTATACAGCAATTCAGTAGCGAGGGTACCCTATTCAGTTCTATGTAATATCCAATTCCCATATAAACCGCCATCAGAATATATATACAGCACCAATAATATATATTAAACACAAATAAGGTTTTGTTTCTAAACCTAGCTTTATCCTTCGAGATAAAGTTTTAACCCTCGAACGCGATATCCAAAACTTTCATAAAGCCCGTTTAGAGGAGTACAAAATCCGAAAGATTATCTTATCAGCTTAATTGAAAAGTGCTCTAATTTTATAAACGTCCTTGGATATTTCATCTAATTTTATAAACTTCCTTGGATATTTCATCTAATTTTATAAACTTCCTTGGATATTTCATCTAATTTTATAAACATCCTTGGATATTTCATCTAATTTTATAAACGTCCTTGAATATTTTATCTAATTTTATAAACTTCCTAGGATATTTCATCTAATTTTATAAACTTCCTTGGATATTTCATCTAATTTTATAAACTTCCTTAGATATTTTATCAGAATTTAGAGTTGATTTTTTCTGGAATGAGGGAAACAATGTAATGGGACTAATGTCACCAGTTGGACACGACTTTTAATACAAATTACGTTAATATGGATAGTGTTTTTTTTAACTTTATATAAACATACATATATACTTAGACAGTGGTTACTTAATTCTAAGTAACCGATTGTCTTTTTGACAAGTGCTTTATTCATGGTATACATGGTTTTATTGTTTCTTTGTAATATTATTGTAAGACTGCGATTGACTTCAACTACCTTCACTTTGTTTACCTATGTAATGATTTTTGTTCTTCAGATTTAATAAATGCAAAATAACTATTGTATTGTATACTCAATAAGAATGAATTTGAAGTATTTATACAAGTAAACCTGTGTACAGATAGACAACGTAGGTATACATGTTATAAGTAAATCTACTAACGCTTATGCAATAATAAAGCACAACTTAATAGAGCCTAATTAATGTTAGTTATATGGAGTTTTAGAGATATATGTATCGTTAAATATGAGGTAATCTGTGTAACACAAATATATTGTATTTTTAGAACAAAAGTAACTGTTGTTCAGAGAGTTGTTATACAAAACCACTCGCATACTTTATTGTTATTCGAGAGATGAAATAAACTTGTAATATAAATGTGTTGTTTATTACACCTTTGTTATCAAGGGGCGAATATCCTAAAACAAGAGAAAGAAAAATTTCTAAGAATACTTTTTATTAATTTACTTTTCCAAGCGAAAAAAATAGTTTCATAAACGTGAGAGAAAGGGCAGATAACCGTATGGAGGATTATTTATTTTTGAGCAACAATGAGGCAAATTTACGGTCACCAAGAAATGTTGTGGGTCTCTAGCATTAATTTTCAAACCCTCGTTAATTTTGATGATTACGAATGACAAATATCGTAAGTGTTTAATAACATACCGAGCTTGAGTTGGAAGCCACCGGGTCATACCATATTGAATTGGCTAAAACTAATTTTAACGGTTTTATAATTGTCTGCAACCTTGAAATCTTAAAATTTTTCACGGAGAATTGAAAAAGGAGTATGGGGCCATCCATATATTACGTAACACATTTTTTCGTCATTTCAGAACACCCCACCCCCTCTCCCCCATGTAACACACCATAACACTTGACCCCCCACCCCCTCCCAATGTGATACGTACCTCAATCGTAGTAGGCTTTAAAACAGCTTAAACCTTTTAACCATAGTTTTAATAGCAATTAGGGACATGGATTTCAATGAATCATTAAAATTTAAATGACTTTCTTTTAACAACATTTTGTAATGATATTTTTCAAAGCAAAATGTATACAAACAAACAAGACAGTTACTAATAATATCAACAACCAAATAAACTATCTTAACTAAAATTTAACAAATTTATTTGTAATTAATACAAATGCAAAATAACTTAAAAAATTAAAGATGTTGGTGGCACTGCGCAATACTGTATCAAGTCATGATTTTTTCACTATAAAACAACACAAAACATATGTGTAAAGCAATACAGAACTTACCCAAAACACGTTATGTATTTATTTTTAGTTTTACTGTTATTAATATAGTATGACGGAAGTATTTTTTTATATAACTAACTATAAACTTGATTTAGATATCAGTTTGATTATCTTTTAATGTTGACAGATTTATAACAGTATCAATAGATACGGGAGTGCGCCAGCTCTTAGGGTTTATATGTGTGAGTTACGTCCAAACCGCCCCCTTCTTCACATTATGCAGCAACGCTACGCCCTACCCCCTCCCCCCTGGGGTGAGTTATCTAATGTGTGAATGACCCCTAGAAAGTGTCTGTATATTCACTGGCGAAGCTCCCCGAGACAAATCCGTAACCAACCATAAAACCGTCTCCGTAATGTAAATCCATATTTTTAACAAAGCTCAAAACTGTTCTAGACAAAACCTAGTTACGCAGGTATTAAGTTTTTTCCATGCAGATACAAGACATTCAGAACTTTAACAAATTCAAGAAGAGGTAAAGAGATACTATACCCCGCCTAAATTATCCTGATTGCAAATTTTTCCAGATCCTAACCTGACACTACCTCTCACCTAACCTAGCACCTGATTGGACAAGACCATCTTCGGCTGCACTTCAGTTGTAGACGACGGGTCCAATGCCACTTGGTCCACGGTACAGACTGCGGAGGTATTTTTATAGTGGGTAACAGACAACCAAGATGGCGTCTATCTCTGTCAGCATTGGAATTCAAAGCCCTAGACCTATCCTTAGAAACCAGCATTGCATCCTTAATGTTTTTAAGCTCTGGGGTGTGTCATTCCCCCCGGTCACGGTTGTGCTTGTTTGACCCTAAGTTTATAGAACTGACGTCACAAATGTAGAGACCAAAACTTGTATGAAGAGTTTTTAAAAACTGGTTATGAAATAAAAAAACCCTAAAATTACCATTTATTATTGAAATTTGGGTAATTGGCATAGAGCAATAAAAGTTAATTTATTAGGTACCTTACGTTATAGAAAATGCAAAGACCTAAATCAATAGATACAACTAACGGTTAACAAAATTAAGGTTCAACTTTTCTATGAAGAACCAACTGACGTTACTGCAGTAAACATTAGTTCTAAAAAATATATGACAGAATAGTGATAAAAGAACAGATTATTGATTAATTTATTTGGAAGAATATTTTTCTTATTTTGAAAAATATTTCTGGTTCCGAAATGACTTTTAATTTGATTAACTTTCTCTCCCACTAATAAATGTAAATTTAAATAAATTAATTTACTTATTTATTTATTTTATTTTATATTGTCTACAAAATTCAGATTCTCGTTAGAATCGAACTTATATGCTTACCACAAGTTAAAGTTTAAAAATCTGATAAGTCAGTTCTGCTAGAGTTGTTTACTTTCGTTAGTTCTAAATTCCACCGCAAAAGTGGCAAAGCGGTAGCATGCAGCTGTCACTTGAATCTACGTTACCTTCTTCCACATCTTCTATCCTGATGGTGAGTTAATTCCTATACCAATGTTATATAATACCCCCGTCGCAGCAAACCTGCGTACTCAGCGAATTTACAATGCCTAATATATGTCTTAATACCACATAAAGCCGCATACCAAGTTTCATAAAAATATATTCACATATAAGCGATTTTAATTATTCTCCATAAGAATAACATTGGTAATGAGTACTAGGTTTGCTGAAACAAGGAACACAAACAATTGTTTTTTATGCAAATATAAATAGAATTTAACTAGGCGAAGCCACATACCAAGTTTTATCAATATTCAATCATAAATAAGCGCTATATAACATTTTAGTTATTCTCCATCAGAATAACATGGGGGCTGAGTAAGTAGGTTTGCTGCAACAAGGAAAATGGGTTTTTATACAATTATGAATATAACTCAACCAAGTGAAGCTACATACCAAGTTTTATGAATTTATGTTCAAAATTAAGGGAAACATTACATTTTACTTATTCTCCATAAGAATAATATGGGGGCTGAGTACGCAGGTATGCTGCTACGGGAATAACCAACAAAAAATAATTTTTTTGTGCAAATATCAATATATCAGTACTATGTGAAGCCACATACCAAGTTTCATCAACATACATTCATGAATAATCGAGATATCAAATTTTATTTATTCTCCATAAGGATAACATGGACAACGTACTCTGTTTAGCACTTTGAATATCTCAGCAACCGTTGGGCGTAGAATCACAATTTAAACACCAAAATGATTGTTTTGTGGAACTGAACAGATAAAAGCAAATGTGAAGTTTAAATTAAAATAAACTGAGGAAATGCCAAAAACCTTTTTCCCATAAGATTAACATGGGAGATTTTATGAGTAGGTTTTTTTGGATTTTCTCCGCAACCACTTAACCTAGGTTAATAATTCAAAATACTGTATTATTTGTTTTTTTAAGCTCTATAACATGGTCAAAACCAAAATTAAATTTTTTTAATGTTAGGGTGAAAAATTCAAAAAACTGATTTTTGGAAAATTTAAAACCCCATAAACCCCCCTTCCCATGGTCCGATTTTTCTGGTTTTCGAACTTAAAGTCATGAATGTCATTTTACACATTTGAACCAAATTTCATCGAAATCGGACGTTTTTTACTCAAGTTATCGCATTCACGGACACATATATCGATATATATATATATACATATATATAAATTTGAACGAATAGTGTTTTTGTCATCTGGGGACCTCAAAACAATAAATTATCATGGTCTCGGGCTTAAGTCTTACCATGAGACCTACGGGAATAGCTTCTTCCCTATAGGTGAAATTCGCTAAAAGAGCAGTGTCCTCATACGTTAAAGGGATATAAACAGGAAAACACCAACCAGTCGCGTAGGAGGGTGAACGATTCTTTCTCAATTTGGCTTGGTCTCATTAATTAGTCAGAATTGTAAAGAGCGGGGAAAATAATGTTAATGGGAGTGTAAAATCTGAAACTTATATTAAGAAAGGCGATGTTGTTGTATTTTTACAGATATTTTCCTCATTTTTGGTGTACAACTAATTTGCCTAACCTACTTAACTTGATATTGACATTGAAAATGTTGGGATACCTCAGGATAACGGAGAGAATGTCGTACACATCGTACAGAACGTCAGGGATACAACAGAGGGATGCCGATAAATGTAAAATAGGTCACACGCTGCATCGCTTACGGAAAGGAAAAACAAATCCAGCCCCTGGTATAATATTAAAATTTGTTAGGCGTATTGACGTATAAAACAACACTTTTTTAATCTTATGGTCTTTTCCTTAATATTACGATTTTAAAGATATTTAGCTTTAAGAAACAAAAATGCCCGCCATTTTTGTATAGTACAAAGTAGAAACTTAATATTCCATACAAAACTGGGTCCTATTTGATGTAATACATGTACCAAGTTTGAAGCTGATATCTTTAGATGTTTTAAGATATAACGTATTTATTAAAAAAACACAACGTAAAGACAACGTTTATTTGCACATTGGTAGCCGCCATAAGCGTAATTTCAGGATTTTGGTTGGAGGGGCAAAATCGGTTGTGATCGTGATTATTGTGACTTTTCATAAATTATAATATTTTCCAAATTATTGGGGGGGCAACTAACCCCCCTTGCCCCCCCCTAAATTATGCCTATGGTAGCCGCATCCATTTAGAGAGCTATGCAACCCTAGTTGTGATTGTGTGGAGTTAGTTGAAGGGTCATCTACATCACCGCCGCCGCCGGCCGTGGGCATGAACACAACCAATTTAAACACTTTTGAGGTTAAAGTTGTCTTCTTAATAATACTTATAATTTACACAAGTATTTTTTTTGTAACATTATAAGCTTTAACCCGTTCGTAACATCTTGTACATTAACACTGCTATACGCAACCTGTACATTTTATCTGATTGTTTGCATCATAACAAATTTATTTTTATATATTTGCAAAATTGAAGTATATTGTAAAATTTGTCCAGCTCTTGATGAAACTAATCGCAAGTTAACGGTGTATTGATGAAAACATTCACGTCCACAGCTAGACGTTGTTGACAAAGCGCTGTGACAGACGACATGCCTAGTCCATTAAGGCGTCCCTTGTTGTCTAGTTCTGTTAAGTTTTGCGAGTGTTGCGGTTTGTGCATTGTCCTCATTAACAGTTAGGGGACTTTTGTAAAAAGATTAATTTAGCAGACTTTAGTACAAAGAGATAAAGCCGTATAATTTTATTTTTATTTAACTTTGAAAATTAACAATATTTTAAATACCCTCGTCGTAGCAAACCTGCGTACTCAGCGAATTTCCAATGCATGCATATGTTTCGCACTACCACATAAAGCCACTTACCAAGTTTCATAAAAATACATGAATAAGTAAGTGATCTATAGCATTTTATTTATTCTCCATAAGAATAACATTAGGGTGAGTACGCAGGTTTGCTGCAAAAAAAGAGAAGAAATATGTTTTTGTGCAGTTATTAACCAGGTGAAGCTACATGCTAAGATTTATTAATGTATGTTCATAACTAAGGGAGATATAAAACTTTTACTTATTCTCCATAAGAAAACACTATGGATGAGTATGCAGGTTTGCTGCTACGGGGATAATCAACAATAATCAATGTTTTGTGCAAATATTAATATAC
Organism: Allygus modestus; assembly: GCA_963675035.1. Taxonomy (NCBI): domain Eukaryota; kingdom Metazoa; phylum Arthropoda; class Insecta; order Hemiptera; family Cicadellidae; genus Allygus; species Allygus modestus. The sequence continues at coordinate 71,201,886 of OY776114.1, read as the reverse complement.
CAATACTACGTAAAGCTACATACCAAGTTTCATCAATATACATTTATAAATAATCAAAATATAAATTTTATTTATTCTCCGTAAGGATAACATTGGACAACGTACTGTGTTTAGCACTTTGAATATCTCAGCAACGGTTGGGCGTAGAATCACAATTTAAACACCAAAATGATTATTTTATGGAGCTAAACTAATTGGTAAAAGCAAATGTGAAGTTTACATTAAATTAACTGAGGAAAAGCCGAAAACCTTTTTCCCATAAGATTAACATGGGAGATTTTATGAGCAGGTTTTTTGGATTTTCTCCGCAACCACTTAACCTAGGTTAATAATTCAAAATACAATATTTTGTTTAAGCTCTATAACAAGGTAAAAACCAAAATTAAGTGTTTTAAAAATTTTAGGGTGAAAAATGCAACAGAAAAAACCCTTTCTAAGTCCGATTTTTCTGGGTTTCGAACTTTTACGCATTCACGGACACACACACACACACACACACACACACACACACACACACACACACATTTTATATATATATATATATATATTTATATTTATATACATTTGAACGAATGGTGTTTTTGTCATCTGGGGACCTCAAAACAAAAAGTTATCATGGTATCGGGCTTAAGTCACTATGAGACCTACGGTAATAGCTTCTTCCCTATAGGGGAAATTGACTACCAACTATTTAAATGTTTGTGCCGGACATCCGCTCGAGGTCCGGACAAGCGATTAAAGAATAGTGATTTAAGTCGTCTTAATATAAGCGTCAAAACTGAAAAGTGAGTTGATTTGTTTCAGTTGATCTCGCTTTTGACCATAACTGACTTGTTTTTACTTCTAAATGACAATAAACGTTTTTGGCTTTGCTCCAAAATCGTACTTGCGCCAATAAGTTTCCACAACATTCGGATCCTGACTGTTATCATATAATTTGTAATAGAATAAATTTTTATAAGCAAATTGGCCGGTTAAACAATTTTAATTTTCAGTGCAAAATTAGCTTTATAGGTCAACGGGGAATGGAATAAAGCTATCACTTCTCTACCAGCGATTTCAGAAGAATGTTTCTAAAGAATTATTGTCATTCATTCACTATTTTCATTCATTAATTATTTCCATTCATTCATTCATTCATTCATTCAATATTATAATTTTAAATTCTCTTGATAAAACGATAATAATGACCAATTAACTTGCAAGAGATGAAGGATCGTAACTTGATCCAGCTGATTGGTGACTTGACACTGTTGAGGTACATGCTTTGTGTTGTACTACACAAACCACGAAGCCCGACATGACTGACCCGACATGAACTTTGCTTAGTGACGAGGATACTACATCTTGAAACTGCTCAATGAAGCCTATACTATACAGTATGCTTATAATGTACCTTGGAAACGAATGGTTATGTATCATGTCTGTATTGTATTGATCACTATCATGACAAAAATGAAAATAGTAATAAAAACAGCAGGTTAATGTGCAAATATGTCTTCTGTAAATCTGAAACTATTGCTTTTAACACATGCAAAGAAGTATCAAGCTTTTTTTACTAACATCTTATAACAAGCTGGGTTGGTAAGTACAATTACTTTCCGTAAATAAAGATAGTGCGTATCTGTGTACATGTTGGCTAACACAAAGAAATATTAGTCACTAGCTGATCTACCCGTTCTTCGCCCAGGGGTTATCTTTACCCGTTCTATAGTCAATGCAATTTGCATTTTAGTTAGCTTGAAACAGCTGTTCTTGCTTCTGCTCTTTAAGCTGTCAAATGAAATATCCACAGCTGTTCGCATTACAGTTTCTGAATGTTTACTTTTTTCTGAAATGTAAACATTGAAACTTAGGACGTACTTGGGGTGTAGTCCGAGGGGATTTTAATGAAGTGAATAGGCCTATGTGTTGCATGGGTTCAAGATCTACCTTTGTGTAAAGTTTCAGCCCAGTTGGTTCAGTAGTTTTCACGTTAACCCGAAACATCAGACAGACAGTTGGACAGACAGACAGACAGACAGACAGGCAGGCAGAAACCATCTCTTCTTTATAATATTATAGATAGATTTTTAAAAACAAGGAACTTTTGAAATTATAAACTAGTTTTTCATATTGCTCAAATACCTGAATGTTTGCATGTAGAAACTTAGTTGCACTATTTTATATATTTTATATTTATACTAGGCCACTTTGACATTTTTTAGCCATGGTGTTATTTACCCAAAAATGTTGTTACCATACTGCATGTTATCTAAAAGATGCACTAATGTAATTGATGTTAACTGCACAAGTCCACTATACTTGCTTTTGTTGAAATAAAGTTCTCAGTTCTGAGTTATAATAAAATAACAGTTATTTTATCCATTGTCGCAATTTATTTTTGAACCTCTTTGGATTTCCTCTCTTAATTTACGGCCAAACACTGCAACATGTTGAACCAACGTACGGTGGCTTAGGTCTCATCCGGTGTGCTAGAGAGTGGAATTTATGAGCTTGCCTGGTGTTACGGGTTTATATTTCATAATTTGTGTTCCATATGCAGTGCAGACAAACTATAAGCAGCTAATAACGTTATGATATTTTAATTATACCACCACTAAACCATCTGTATTTCGTCATTCCCCAAGACTCCAACCTATTAATTTGAAATGGTTTCTTCGTAGTGTTAGTTATAACAAAAATAAGACTTTGCTAACATATCTATTAAAATAATTTCTTGGATTTTCTTAGGCGTTTTTCGAGCTAACTTCGACATCGAAAAAAGAGTTTGAGTTGCCATTCAAGTAGATTTGATATATCCAAAGTGAACATATGTTTATGCCTTTCATGTATGTTTAGATATAATCCTTATAACAGCTGTTTGGTGTAACTAACAAACTAACTTACATATACTAGCCCGACTTTGTTTTATGTATTTAGATTTGGTATCAATCGAAAGCTCTTACTCTCTAGATGAACCTCTAGATGTCTCTTAAATAAAGTTATATTTTATTTAGTCAAACAGTTCAAAACATCTGACTCTGGATCTGCGAGATTCCCACACGGAGAATGGGACACCTGCTAGTTTTACTATAACAAAATTAACTTGTTGTAATCCGGTAAAATGTAATAATTAAAGATGAATCATGACTTAAAAGCCAGTTTTAGCGAATTTCCCCTATAGGGAAGAAGCTATTACTGTAGTCGGCATGGTAAGACCTTGGCCCGGGACCATGATAACTTTTCGTTTTGAGGTCCCCAGACCCCAAAAACACCATTCGTTTGAAACTGTATATATATACAAAACACATTATACCCATATAAATATAACGTGTTTGGACAGTTTTATATATATATATATATATATATATATATATATGTGTTCTGTGTGTGTGTGTGTGTGTGTGTGTGTGTGTGGGTGCGATAACTCTCGTAAAAAAGGTCCGATTTTGATGAAATTTGGTACAAACGTGTAAAGCAGCATTTATGACTTTAAGTTCGAAAACCAGACAGATCGGCCTATCCGAAGGGGTATTTTAGGGGGCTTTTGTACCCCAAAAATGGGTTTTTGAGTTTTTTACATATCATTTTTGAAAAAGTAAAATTTTATTTTTCTCCATTGGGATCAACTTAAAAATACGCAATTTGGTGTTTCAATCATTGTTCTACTCAATTGGTTACTGAGATATTGAAAGTGCTAAACACAGTACGTTATCCAATGTTATTCTTATGGAGGATAAGAAAAATTGTATATCTCGCTTATTTATCAACTTATCCTGACGAAACTTGGTATATTGCTTCATTTCATTTGTGGTCTATTGATATTTGCACAAAACCCCATTTTTTGGCCGATAGTTCCCGTAGCAGCAAACTTGCATACTCAGCCCCATGTTATTCTTATGGAGAATAAGTAACGTGTTATCTCCTTTAATTAAGAACATAAATTAATAGAACTTGGTATGTGGTTTTACCTAGTTGAGTTATATTGATATTAGTATAAAAAGCCATTTTTAGTGTTTTTATTTCAGTAAACCTGCATACACAGCCGCAATGTTAATCTTATCGAGTATAATTAAAATGTCATAAATAGTTTATTTATGAATGCATATTGAGGAAAATTGGTATGTGGCTTTTATGTGGTATTAAAATAAATGTATATGCATTGGAATTTCGCTGAGTATGCAGGTTTGCTGCTACGGGGGTATTTATCAGTTATATTTAATAATAACATATTCAAATATATAACTTATTACTATAACTTGCTTGACTGAGTTAATACTACATGATTCGCTGTTTAAAATTAAGAGTACGTTATTCATCCTTTAACACAGATACATCTACGGCCAACTGAATTGTTGTTGTTATTAATTACAAAACTATGTCATAAAGAAGTAAACTGAGTTTAAATCGACCACTCTGTTGAAGTATTACTAACTTATTAAAGTATAATATTTATAAACTGTCGAGAATTTCAAACAGTGATTAAAAAATTGGAATGAAAATCTACTTAATTGAGGGTTTTGTCATGCTCTTGGGGAAGAGGTATATCTCTGGTTAGCATCAATATCGCTTTTAACAGTCGGAGAGATGCTACATCTTGCTCCCCGTATATTCAGGGAAGAGGTATATCTCTGGTTAGCATCAATATCGCTTTTAACAGTCGGAGAGATGCTACATCTTGCTCCCCGTATATTCAGGGAAGAGGTATATCTCTGGTTAGCATCAATATCGCTTTTAACAGTTGGAGAGATGCTACATCTTGCTCCCCGTATATTCAGGGAAGAGGTATATCTCTGGTTAGCATCAATATCGCTTTTAACAGTCGGAGAGATGCTACATCTTGCTCCCCGTATATTCAGGGAAGAGGTATATCTCTGGTTAGCATCAATATCGCTTTTAACAGTCGGAGAGATGCTACAACTTGCTCCCCGTATATTCAGGGAAGAGGTATATCTCTGGTTAGCATCAATATCGCTTTTAACAGTCGGAGAGATGCTACATCTTGCTCCCCGTATATTCAGGGAAGAGGTATATCTCTGGTTAGCATCAATATCGCTTTTAACAGTCGGAGAGATGCTACAACTTGCTCCCCGTATATTCAGTTTATGGCCAAGTTTTAAATTAATTAATAGGTAAGCTGGAACCCGCCAAAAATAACCGGAAAGTATGCAAGTACAACGTTTTTCTAGAAACTAAAACAACGCTTCACTAAATTGGACCCTGAGACGTGAGGAACTGCACCATAAATCGCCAAGCTGTAAACTTAACTACTCGCTGATCGGAATAGTATAAGAGGGTAATGAAATAGCTTTTAACTTCATTGATTGAATCAATCCGGATAGTTATTTTATTCATCAGTGATTTATCCAACCATAAATAGTTATTAATCCTATACTCTAACATGAGTAAGGTTTGCTTGCCTGCTTGCTTGCGACACTGATCTCAAAAACGGCTCCAACGATTTCCTTCAAATGTTCGAAATAACTAATTTCTGGGATAAAAATAAGTTCTAGACAGACCTTATCCCCAGGAAGAATCAAATTATGTAAAACAACTAAAATGAAAGGTTAAAAAAATTAACATTGGGCTTATGGAGTTTCAAATCAAAACAAAAGAATTGTAACAGCTGTTCAAAATCAACCAGGGAACTGTCAAAGTAATACTCATGTTGTTTATGATTATTAACATGTGGTTTCCTGAGAGCAGAGATTAAAAGATTTGTGTGAAGATTACATTATAGAGTATTAAATTAAATCAAAGGGGCATTGAGCTATAAATAACAACTGGAGTGACCTTACAAATGTAGAAAAGAGGCAAATGAGTTGTACAAATCTGATTATCACGGGGGGGGAAGTGGTGAGAAATTACTCCAAGTCATCTAAACAAACTGACTGGCCTTCCCCCGAGCAAAGCTCGGCCCCTAGGTACTTTAGTATAATTTGTTAAGTCAGGGTCTCAGCCTTAACATACAATCTAAAACATATTTGGATTGTTTAAGAGAGTTATGCGCAAGGGTAGAAAGTAAAAAAGTTTCGCCACTTTGGTGAAGATTCCACAGCAAGTCACGCCCTAGGGTACACATTCCATTTGCTTCAGTCTCTCTCATAAATGTACGTCTCTGTTTTAAAAATTCTCATAAAAATAATTTAGTTTAGTTTGAATACTCTTAAACAATACGCGAGATTACGGATTAATCAAAGCGTTTAAAACTGCTTTTGACGTTAAACTTACAAAATAATAAAAAAACCTGGTTGTTCCACCAATTTTACTTATAGAGCACAGTATTTTCCGTGAAGATTACGATGACAAATTAATTATTTTCAATAATGATAAATAAGTGATATATAAAACGTAAGAACTGTAATCAATTGATATTGAGATCAGTCTGAACAATTATACCCGAATTGAATAGTTTGGATTGTCATCTAAAAGATATCACTTTACAAAATCTTTAAGCTTTTGTTGTATCATATTAGGTAAATTTATTCTTTACATTACGAAATAACCAACCTTTTTCGTGGTTTCAAATGAGAGCTATTAAACGAATTAACTTATGTGTTATATGTTAATGGCTTATGTGTTTATTGGTAGTGTATGGACTGAGAAATAGTTATAGCCGATTGTCGTATAGAAATCATGTTCAATCGGAGTCAAAATTGGCAGCCGATCAAACCTATCTTAGTGAAATATAAAAACTTAAAAATGCGACTATATCTGCTACAATCATCTTTCGAGGTCCATTTTTGGCATTCTATGTAGCATAATTTTGTGTAAGACCTTTAACACTACACAACATTCGTATGTCCAATGTTTACCTAAATACATACGAGACACCCTCAGAGGAGGTGTTGTATTTCTTAAGGTAGGCATAGGATATGTCATCTGTCACTTTTTAAAGGTCTTACATAGCTTAACCAGATGCCACAAACTGGTCCTAGAAAAGAATATTACTAGTGATGGAAAATGTCTGCAATAATCTCTTAAACAACATGAAATCACCATCACCAACAATGAATTTTAAACAAAGAACCTGTATTGTTTTACCCAGTAGTCCGTTTGAGGTCGCGTTTGCAACATTACTTCTTCAATTTAGGACCTTTATGTTAACCCAGTTTTTAAGACTTATGTTTTTATTAAGAATTTAATTCTTACTCACTGAATAAAGAAATTAGCTGATTACCTGTGCTTCTCACAAAGAATACATCTACATTTACATCTGTTCCTGATCCATCAAACCTATGGATCACTGTAACTTTAAGGGTGACTGGGGCAGAGCAATAAGGGATTGCTAAGATGGGAATAGGCCTATATATTATGTAGCCCAGATAAATTATCTACTTACATGCAAATTTTCAGCTAGATTGGTTCAGTAGTTTTTACGTTAACAGAAGTCGACAGACATACACTAAATAAATGTATACACTATTTTATAAATGTATAGGATATCGAAAAATAAATTGAAAACCTATTTTGTTGTAAAGCTTACCATGGTATTAAAATCAGCCAAGTTTAATCCATTCACAAAACAATTTACAAAATTAGAAAAAAGGACCTACACTAAACGGCTAGTGTAGGTCCATAACAACACAAACACGTTTATTCAAAATGTTTGCGGTTAAGGAGGCGTTAAGTGTAAGATGGAACTATAAATGTATGTTTGTAATTCAATAAAAGTTCCCAAGCAGCTGCGCCAACTTTACATATGGAAGGAGAGTCGGTGATCCAATTTATGTCGTAACACGATTGAGTTGCAACACCTGAAATGGAACAAGGAACCCGTAACTTAATTATTCCCTCTAGGAGCTTTGATAGAAACGACGTTCTGTTTCCTATACTAATTAAAGAAGTGAGAGCATTTCCTACTAGCTGTATTAGGGAAATCGGTATTTTTCTTAAAAAAGTTAGCTCCACAAAAACGTAGAGTGAATTTATAAAACAAAGATTATAATAAGTACGAATCTACCATTTACTCTCCTTGAAGTAAACAGGACGCTAGACATTTTTGAATAATTATTTATACACTAGTCTAGGTAGTATCCTGATATCCATATACGTAAGTGGTCGAGGGTTTTGTTTGTTGTGTGGGTTAGAAACAAGATTACGGTTATCAGTTAATAATATACCTGGGGGTCGAGCTTTGCTCTGGGAAGGTCAGTCAGTTTGTTTGGATGACTCGGTGTAATTTTTCACCAAGTCCCCATACTTACAAGCAGATTTGCTTAACTCATTTTCCTCTTTTCTAAATGTTTAAGGTAACTCCAGTTGTTACTATAGCTTAATGTCCCTTTCGATGTTACATGACCATTGAAATTTGATCTTAATTCAATGGTTTTAGTCACTGCTCTCAGGAAACCACATGTTAACACTTAAACTACACGTGACTATGGTATTACTTAAACGGTTCATTGATTGATTATAAACAGCTGTTATTATTTTTTTGTTTTGATTTTAAACTCCTTGAGTCCAATGTTACTTTTTAACTTTTAACATTTTTTTTACAAAATTAGATTTTTTCTGGGGTAAGACCTGTCTATAACTTATTTTAACCCAGAAATTAGGTAATAACAATTTTTTAAGGAAATCGTTGGAGCCATTTTTGGGATGCAATCAAGCAAGCATACAAATCTTACTCATATCAGAGTAAAGGGAAAAAATCCGAAAAAGTACGCCTATTTACTTTTAAGGGCACAAACCAATTTTAATTTCATTTAATAATAATGCCAATATATTTTCATATATCGTGCGGGATTTTTTAAATGATGTTCGTGTTCGTGTTTGTGCCTGGTCATGTTGGAATTTACAATTAAAATATGTGCGATAGCATATTATCTTATTTAATATTACAAAAATACAAAACAGGTACAGTAGCCCTCGGATTAGTATCAATCCGGGTAGAAAAAAGTCTGGATAGTCTGAAGCTAATATAACATCGCATAAATAACTATCAGGACATAGTGTCTGCAATATTGATGCTGCAAATTGCGTGGAAAGTCTGTAAAACAGAATAGACATGCGAATTTCAGTCAACATCATACAAAATGAACAGTCAACAGTAACAAAAGGCGCGAAAATGCGTAGCCTATGTTAACGTACTGAGGCTTAAAAGATCGTGTTTTGACTTTAATTTAAATTATTTTATGCTCCGGACATTCTCGTCCGGTTAATCCGAGGTTTACTGTATATTAAATAGTTCATCTGTAGCCTACTTATTATACCTCAATGGCCGAACTCTCTCAAGTTGCCAATTTTCTTAGTTAAGGTAACTCATAGTAAGAATGAAGTAAGTACTATAAAAGGGAAAAAAGAAACAGGTGCCATGTCAATAAATTACCAAAGATAGAGTTATTAATGTAACGAGTAAATTAATTCAGTGTTCTGGTTGTAGCTTTACACTTTCGGAAACTAATTACTTAAAGCAATGAAACTTGATACGTAATTGTTGTACCAGCTCTGAGTCAAAAGAGAATTCTCAGTAGGAGCAAGGGTCGAATGTTTGTCAAATTAAAGGACTTTGGTTGTAGAACACAAAGCCACAGGCCTAACTATGAACGGTCGATTAAATCGTAAACGGTGGCAGCTCAAATTCTCCTTTAAAATTCCAATTGCTTAATTCTAGACTATTAACATTCACTATTGCTACTGGAAACCCTTAAAATTAAGTGTTTGTCTAGCTTACCATCTTACATGGAGGACCCTTACAGTTTACTCCTAAAAGTACTAAGGTAGTTAGTCATAGGACACGTTTCAAAGTCTTGTGTCTAGCATAGTGTGTGTTGGTATTACTTATACGGTGTAATAAAAGGCGTCTTAAGACACTTTCAAATATATTTACACTTATGCTGTATTTATATAACAGACGGTAAACATATATAACAGATGGTTCAAGACTATCGATTTCGAGCAGTTCCGTTATTCGGCCCATTGAGGGAATGTAATTATCTCATACAATAAATACAAAGTGTCAATGAATTTTTAAGTATTGCAAGAAGACTTTTATTGCATCCCGTACATTGTATAATTTCCACCATTATTGCCCAAAATGCATTTTTCCACCATTATGTCGCTCCTAATGACAGCAGAAAATGCTAGAAAATAAACCAATTTTATTTCCTATGTTTATTCCCAGTTGTATCAGTACAACGCGCAACACTACATCGTCATTGTACTAGCAGCAACTCGTTTTATATTTATGCCTTTCATATAACAATGCTCGTGTTCGCTGTTTCGTTTAATTTGTTAATGTTGAAATACATTATTTTAGAATAAAGCTTACATAAAAGAAATTAGATACAGCAATTGGTTTAAAAGAATGGAAAGTTAACGTTAAACAATTAACTTTTATACATGTTTGTTTGTGGATGTGGATTTACATAATTATCCAGAATTATTAATAATTTCATGCCGAAATTACAGAACGCTTAAAAATACATAATTTATAAACGTACTATTTTTTGATACTATTAACATAAACTATCAAAACGGTTAATACTATACGTAGTCTCCCGTACGATTGTATAAATTAAAGTTTACGTAAATTATTATCGTATGGCTTTAGTAAAGGGTAATGTCTAATACAGTAATATTTCTCCTCATTTATGAGACCTCTCTTTTGTTTGTTGGATAGGTGGGCTCCGAACCACCGGCACTATCACGTAGCTAACAGCCATTGGCGATTGGTAGGGATCGATCCCTGGACCTCATGGACCAAAATAACACGCTCTAACCACTACCTACAGGGTTTAAACATAAGGAGACGCTTAAACATGTTTTGCTAAATAATTTGTTTACTTTTGTTTCGGCAACAGAAACTAATTTAAACAAAAGAAAATGAATAACTTTCTTAACAGAAAATGTTTAATGCTGCAAATGTCGGTTGTTTGATGTGAAGTCCGGGCTGCCTCGAGGCTCAAACTTGAGGCCTTCAATTTGTAATATAGTAATTGATGACGTTGTAAAAGTTGTAACTTTCTACATCCTTCTGTGAAAACGCGACCAGCATCCACTCAGTACACCCAGGATAAAGATCTCTATAAAACATACACCTACATGAACCTACAATAAGGTAAACATCTTTTGAAGAACATAAATTTGAACATGCTTTACTTTCCAACTGATAAGTGTCAAGATAGAAGACAACTAAAGTTTACTAATTATTGAGAGATGTAAAACAAAACCATTTCAGAAGTCGGAAGGACCGCGGAAGGTAACTTAATTTGTGAACTTGTCCTGAGGGAGAAGGGCTCTCAGTTTCTCTGATACCACTCGGTTTTGGTTTCAACTTTTTGTCCCTTTCTCAAATACTTTTAAAGCTAAAAAAAATAAAATAAAATAAATACAAATGAAGTAATATTTTTAAAACATTAATTCAAATTAAATTGACATTAATTTTACCATGACCAATTTAAACTATTGTTTATTTGAAGTTTATTAGTTATAATTAATTACAGAGATTTAATAATACTAAAGTGTTCTTCACTTATTCAATGGAAAGTTGTTAATGGAGTTTTTTCGTTATGTGATAAATATAAAACAAAGACAACTAAAGTTAAAGACAACTAAAGTTTTGTCATATAAGATAACATACGAATGCTAAATTGCTAAATAGGTTTACTTGCATTAAAAAAAGTAAAATTATAAAAACAACTCTCTTTGAATTTTACAATACAAATAGAGGACAAAAATACCTGCTCTTTGAATAAATGTGATTACGGTCCATTTATGGTTTTACTGCATTGAGTATAGATTAGTGTCTAATTGCTAATGAAATCTCGAAATGTGTTTTGTATTTTGTCGTTGCTCTTCAATTTATTTTCTAAAAGCATTTACACATTGAAGGAGACCCATATTTGATTCCATTTAATATTGTGTCGCAAATGCAGGAATACATAAGTTATAACAATACATACATTTATGACAAATTTAAAACGCTGCAAAACTAACAAAACAAAGGTTTAATATTTTCTTTGAATGGACATGACAAGTCCAATTGATAAATCCCGGGCACCACTAGGCATATTTTGCTAAGAAGTTGTAAATTATTGTCATCAGTTTACCTACTTGTTTTTAAGGAACAAAACATAAACCAAACCAAGCAGACCATACCGTTAGTTATAACATTGACTATATATACTGAATAGATTAGAATTAAATTTCTCTTTGCCATTGTAAAAGTTGTCCCTACTTTTGTGTGAACCAGGATTCAAAGAGGACGTAATTACACTAATCACCAACAGAGTATACTGCTGTCAACTATTACTTATCCTCTCAAGGAGGGGATAATACAACAGTTGGTGTGTCAGGAAGCAAACATAAGTTGATTATCGCTTGCTTTCTGGGGTGGAGATCTTTTACAAGTTAATGTAAATAACTAAAACAAATAGTTGACAGCAGTACACACTGCCGGTGACTTCATCAAACAATGTATACTTCAAATTCTGGCTAACACTAAAAGAAGGACATCTGGGTCTTATAGATAGGATGTCTCCTTCAGTATCTATAGTCAATAGTTATAGTTACAAACAGAATGTCAATAAACAGGTTAACACATAAAATGTAATTAACGTGATATTTTGTATAAATATTAGTTTACACTCGCTCTAGTACTTTACATTAATTAACCCATGTGTCATTTTCGGATTTATTTTACGCTGTGAAACTTAAAAAGGGCCAAAAACGGAACGGAAAGATTTAATGGGGGTATTATACTGAGGAGCGTATCATTAAATAAATGACTCATAAACGCATATGGCAAACTGCGGCATAGGATGGACTCTGTTGTAGGAGGCGATTGGATCATTGTGTGCAATAAACTGATATGGCAGACTACGGCGTAGGATGGACTCTGTTGTCGGAGGCGATTGGGTCTTATGTGCAATAAACTGATATGGCAGACTGCGGCGTAGGATGGACTCTATTGTAGGAGGCGATTGGATCATTATGTGCAATAAACTGATATGGCAGACTGTGGCGTAGGATGGACTCTGTTGTAGGAGGCGATTGGATCATATGTGCAATAAACTGATATGGCAGATTGCGGCGTAGGATGGACTCTGTTGTAGGAGGCGATTGGATCATATGTGCAATAAACTGATATGGCAGACTGCGGCGTAGGATGGACTCTATTGTAGGAGGCGATTAGATGATTATGTGTAATAAACTGATCCTTAGACAAGTCATTATGCAGATAATAATAAGTAGTATTCATTTACTGATTTATGATATTGTTTATTTTACTCCAACATTTGAACGCTTTTTTCTAATGTGCATAACTAAAGTAAATATTTTGCAGCACTTTCACTTCGGTAATTTGTCTAAAAACAATTTCATCTTAATTACAATTTTTACATGTTATTATCTCAATATGTCATAAGATATGGTAATGCAAAATACTTCATCTTCACTCATTAACTAGCTGATTATTTTAGTACTAAACATCGCATCTTTTAGCTGTATGTAGTTGATGAATTTAAAGTAGCAAATAGAAAAAAGTACTATCACGTTTATCATACAATTAACATTCATTTTAAGTTATTTTCTACATTTTAATTCAAGTTTAATCGTAGAATAAATTATGATCATGTGACGTTGGCACAGCAAAGTTTTATTCTAAAAGTTGGATGTATTGTGCGTTATTCTACATAAAATAAAACTCAATGTAAGTGTGTTTATTGCTCCATCAGTCACAAAATAATGAACTGATTAAGCTGATATTTTTTGTGGATATAGCTAAAATACTAAAAACACCCCATCACCCTATCCTTTATTTTTATTTTCTATATTTCATTTGTTTACGAAGATAATAAACAAGACTTATATAAGTTAAAAGGTAGTAAAAACTGGTCTCTTAATTCAACAGCGAGGATTTTCAAATGAGAGTGTAGTATCTTTTTCATTACTCTGTATTTGAAAATAGCCGATTATCATGAAGCTGAGATTTACGAAAGTAATTTGATTTCATTGTAACAAACAAATAATGATCATCTGACTTTGCCTGTTCCAGTCCTAAACAATTGACGTTCCCGTTTTGTTCAACAGGAACGCCAGCGTGAATTCGTTATTTGTTTTGACAATTATATGTTCAAACCACTGACTTTAATACTTAAATAAATTGTAAAGCCATGTTGTGTTTACTTACGGATATGGACAATTACTAGACTATGAAATATCAGAACATTAAAAAAAGTTTAGTGTGGTTATTTGCATCGTGATGAAAAGTATCGTTCACTACTCGTCACAAAAGTCCTAATTCAGGGCTGGATAGCATTTTCGCCTTGCGTGTAAAATGCTATCTTGCCCCAAAATTGGTAACTTTCGGGACTAGAAGTGAAACATACTATTAGGTTAAAGTTACATTCAGAAAATGTATTTAGATTTAAAACCAACCGCATTATTTTAATGTCAATCAAATGCTTAAACTGATAAACAGGTAAAAATTTATATTAATTTCCTCACTTTTTCCTTATTGTCATTGTCATTTTTGTTTATATCATATTTATTAAATCATTGCTGTCTTGTACATACACTCAATAAATTATGAAACAGATACTGTAAGCATGGGAATTGCCACTGTTTACGAGGTGACGCTGGGCCGCCAAGGATCCCAAATGGGGGAGAGGGTGTCATTTGGGTGAAGGGGGACATTTGGGGGGGTGGTGGCGTGGAGCCCACTTCTCAGTTTTAGTGTTGCTCGCGCTCAGTGCTGGTGTCAAGTCTACCCTTATTACTTTCGCTTAGGTTCGTCAAACTCTAGTTATCTAACATATGTTATAGCTATCTTATTTTTGGTGATTCGTCAAAACAACTAAAAAATATTGTTCAGCTGCTACTTTAAAATGTACCATTTATGACGCTCTTTGAAAAAGTTGGAGGCTACAGTCTTGTCATAGTTTTTCTCTTGTGGCAAAGATTAGTGCGGTTGCAAACGTATTCACTTTGTAATAACTTGTCATATGTTTGAGGCAGCTGTTGATGTACTGACAACTCTAACAACTTACGTTAATGCATAACCTACCAAATGCACTTGTATAATACGTTTCAAATATGTTCTAACAGATATTACCATAGAATATGAAAATTATAGGCAGTTCTCATGTACATGATTCAACATCTATTATATAGATAGCATAATTGGCCAATGATTAATTTTAATTTAACTTTGATCAAAGTACTTTGAGGTGTACACCACTAAGACACTATTTTAAATTGTGATATAACAATATTACTGAAACCTATTAGTAACTAATATTGTTTCTAAACTTATTTAATAATATTGTTAACTATTATTAGCAAATTAGTTTTAATTGATGGGGTTTATACATTTTCAAAAGTCGGTTGTTAGCGAATTTCCTCTTTAGGAAAGAACCTATTACTGTGGGTTGCTTAATGGAAGGGTAAAACAAGAGTATAGGGTACCGTTGGCATATATTTTTTTGATTGTAAATGATATATTTTTATCTGTCGATTCCATATATAAAACGATTTTTTGTAGGAAACTCATATTTAACTGCACTAAACACTATTTCTTCCAATTTTTGACATGTATTTATTTGGGAAACCGAATTTGTAGCTTTTTTGATGACTGTTAACACGATAACAACCATAAAATATGTCCAATTTTAATGCAATTTGGCACATACATGTAATGTAGCATTTGTTTGAACGAGTTTGGGGGGGGGTGTTGTACCCAGTATATACCTATATATGTGTCTGTAAACGCGATAACTTTTGAAAAAAAGTCCGATTTCAATTAAATGTGGCACAAATATGTAAAAAGGCAATCATAACCATAAGTTTAAATTGTTGTTCTAAACACATTACGTTGTCCAATGTTATTCTTATCGGGGATAAATCAAGTTTGATATCTTCATTATTTATGAATGTATGTATTATTACCCCTGGTATATGGCTTCACCTGGTGGTGGTCTGTTGATATTTCTACAAAACAATTGTGTCGTTTATTGTACCCGTAGCAACAATACCTGCATACTCAGCCTTAACGTCATTCTTACAGTAAATAAGTAAAGTTTGATATCTCCCTTAATTATGAACCTAAATTAATCAAACTTGGAATTTAGCTTCACCTGGTTGAGTTATATTTATAATTACATAGAAAAGGTGTCTTATCCTCCTTGTTGTAGCAAATCTGCAGCACTCAGCCCTGATGAATGAATTTTTATGAAACTGGGCAAGTTTCTTTCTGTGGTTTATATGCGCTGGAAATTCGCTGAGTACGCAGATTTGCTGCGACGGGGTTATTTTTAAGTTGTAATAACCATCTGAAAACGGCATGTAGAAAATATTTTTGTTATATGGAAGTAATAAAATTCCATTTAATTGGAAGATAAATGCAGTACCTTTACATCTATTACAAATGTAACTAACCTCACTCGATTTTGCAAGCTACGTTTTAATAAACTGCTTAAATAACAGCCTAATATAATCTTAAGGCTCTGTTTCTGGGATGAATTTTAACTGTGTACCTTACTTCGCATGAAACGAAGATGTGTGATTTTATACAGTAACGTTAGACATTAAGAAATTACACAGTTTGCCCTGTCCCTATATTTCGTTACCATCCTGAAGTAAATCTTTTCAATAGCGATCTTCATTGGCTTGAACACGTAATATTCAATGCATCATGATTTCATAAGATTTTGTAAGAGCTGATTTAATTATGAATGCGTAAATAAACATAAAATGAATTCATAATACTATTTTTAATCATCGTTTGAGCTAGGTAGAAGAAACACAATGAAACTAGATGAATAGTTGTGTAACTATTTCATTATGTTAGGACTAGGTTAGGCGTTATCTTCTATACTTCTCCTTTATACAACATAATGCATACAACAAGACGAGAACCTCATCGTAACCTCATTACAACCTCATTGAGGGCTGACGGAACCTTATTGTAAGTTAAAGACTCCCGCTGGACTCCCTGATTGGCAGCGGACTGGATCTTCATCAGCTTTGTCAAAAGTAGGTCAATTGAAATAAATTGCAGATTGTAAAACAAGGGGTGTACTTGATGTGAAGGAATTTTAATATAGGTTGTATATGTAATGCCAAACTGTATCAGAAACTTTTGAGAAAACCATAATCTCAACACTTCAGTGAGAAAATTATTAGTTTTTAGACACACCTCTCATAAAGTTATAAATTAAATGAAAGTATCAAGTTAAAACACATGTTTATATAATGGAGTTAGAGATCAGTTGTGTGATATTGTATTTGACTATTGATCAGCTGTGTGATTGTATTTGACTATAGATCAGCTGTGTGATTGTATTTGACTATTGATCAGCTGTGTGATTGTATTTGACTATTGATCAGCTGTGTGAGTGTATTTGACTATAGATCAGCTGTGTGATTGTATTTGACTATTGATCAGCTGTGTGAGTGTATTTGACTATTGATCAGCTGTGTGATTGTATTTGACTATAGATCAGCTGTGTGATTGTATTTGACTATTGATCAGCTGTGTGATTGTATTTGACTATAGATCAGCTGTGTGATTGTATTTGACTATTGATCAGCTGTGTGATTGTATTTGACTATAGATCAGCTGTGTGATTGTATTTGACTATTGATCAGCTGTGTGATTGTATTTGACTATTGATCAGCTGTGTGAGTGTATTTGACTATAGATCAGCTGTGTGATTGTATTTGACTATAGATCAGCTGTGTGATTGTATTTGACTGTTGATCAGCTGTGTGATTGTATTTGACTATTGATCAGCTGTGTGATATTGTATTTGACTATTGATCAGCTGTGTGATTGTATTTGACTATAGATCAGCTGTGTGATTGTATTTGACTATTGATCAGCTGTGTGATTGTATTTGACTATTGATCAGCTGTGTGAGTGTATTTGACTATAGATCAGCTGTGTGAGTGTATTTGACTATTGATCAGCTGTGTGATTGTATTTGACTGTAAAACTTAAACCAGGAGAACAAGCAAAACAGTTGGAAAAGACTAGTAACCTTAAAACTACAACAACATGTTTAGTCCTACATTCAATAGGCTTTACTAACAGACATTTTGCTGCGAGCCACACATTTTAACACAGGATCCTTTGGTGCCACTAAAGCTCAAAGATCGTTTGTAAATGATCTTAAAAATGTGAATGATGGATTGAACAATATATGTTTAAAAACGAATTTACTTCTTTTTAAAACTAAAAACTCAAACTATGTGAACATACGAAATAACATTTCTAAAATGGGCTTTACTTTATTTGTATTCATAAAATAAATTTGTTTTAAAACTTTATTTACGTCCACCCAAAATAAATACAAAATGTTTACAGCATCGTTATTTTTTTCAGAAGCTTTTGAACATCGTCTTAACATCTTATGTAATCTCAAAGTACAAAAAAATAAACTCATAAATCTCTGTACGAAAAATATTCCTCAGTAAAACCATAAACAAGTTTTAGTCTTTTTTATGTTTAAAAATATTCGCCTTTATCAAATGTAGCTAGCTGGTACAGATGCCGTTAACAGAAACTGCAAATAAATTGTTCTAGGTTAAAAATTCAAAAATGTATTAACAATTTCATAATGTTTGTAAATAGATTAACCAATACAACAACTAACGCAATAATAACTACTTCCCAAAAGCTTCAACACATAGTTTAGAAAAGTGTTATACTTGCAAGTTTTAAATATAAACAAAATTAAGTCTCGATTTATATTTTTTAGTGTAATTCAGACTCCATTCATTATTTGTCAAGTTTTATATAGTTTGGACAGTTTTAAGCAGTAAATTCAGTAACATATTTTAACTTAATAATGGAATGAGCTGCAATATCATCAAAATAAATAGGTTTGTTAAAATTTGCCAAACACTAAATTGTCCTCATTGGGCGACTTTTAATTAGACAGTTTAATTATAAATGCATCTTCTCTAATTGGCTCTGTACTATCGTAATTGGATCCAGGAAAGCCGATGGTGACTAATTGAAATCGTTTCAAAGAAAGTATTTAATTGAAATAAAATAACACTTTCGAAATAACATCAATATTTATAGTTTAATTTATTCCTAAATGTTAAAAGAACAAAACAAGTGGGGACTACTACTTTCTATGTCTAAATTAAAACAGTAAAATTTGTGTTTTTGAATGGTTTTATTCCATCTTTATTATCATAATTGTGGCTTTATAGTTTAGTGAAGGTTTGTTGTTACCCAGTGTTTGGAAGTACCAAACTAGGTTTTCTGTCCAATCACATATTCATTTTCTATAAATAACTAGCTATAATATTTGTATGTCATATATTGTTTTTATTATGTGGGGGAAAAAATTTTGTAAATAATGTTATTTTTACTTAGAATATTAAAATAAATCCATGGGAATGTAATATAATGTACATACATTAACTAGTTATAACACTAAAATGGTACATACTACATAACTACATATATTAAGGTACAATAAATTATAATAGTAAAACATTAACTTTCAAAGTATTAACCTCTTTTCAAAATAAACAATTATATCTATACATAATAAGGCAAGGCAGTCAATTATTCAAATGCTGTGAAATGGGAATCGGTAAACAATTCAGTGATTCAAAATTTTTTAAACCGATATTACTTAGGCTCAATGAAACTCTTATAACAGCTACCAATCATGTTTTTTTTACTGCTTTTTCCAACAATAGCATAAACAATAAACATATAAATGTTTATATTTTCCTCGTTTGACTGCGGCGAACAATCAACGCCATCAATTCCATTTCTTGAATAAATAAACAATTTTTAACAATCGTTAAACTAAAGACCTGCAATTCACTATAAATATTGTGTATCGTAATTTATTTTTCAGTTTGTTGTAAATAAGTCATGTAGAATTAACATGTATTTCATATGGGGAGGCGATGATTTTGGTTGATTGGTAAAAAACAAAAAGAGATACAAGATTAATGTAAATTAGAAAGTTGTTAGAATTTCTAAGACATTCAAAATGATTTACTTTTTGATATACGTTACTATTTGACTTTTTTGAATTTCCGGCATGTAGAAATAAAAAAGTATTTTTTATATGTTTTAAATAATAACTGTAGCATATCCGGATAAATCTGAATTTAAGGCGAGTAAGAAATCTAAATCAGAATAAAAATATAACGTGTGGTTTGGCATATTCAGGGTATTCCGTGAATGTTAATATTTTTCACAAAAATAGTTACAATTTTGGAACGGAAAGAGATAAGTGAGTTATGTTTTCACCAACATGATTGTCTGCCAAAGAGCTGTAAAATTATGTATAACATGACCTATGTTTACATTTGAAATTTCAGAGATTCAAACTAGTGACCCTCAGTTTTTGGAACATCCTGTATTTTAAACAAGTTAAAACTATTTTTACGTTACTCTTTAAGGTTGATTTAGTAGGAAATAGTTTTATTTCATCCTTCTAGGTCAAGGTTCGTCGTCTATCGGTTAGAGATACCTTACGTGAGTCATCCTGTATATTAACTCTTAATTCATTATGAGGTTTAAAAAGAAGATAAAGATCAATTTAACAGAAAACTATTTATTTACTGTTGAAGAATTTTCTGGACTAAAATTATACCAGTAATTATTCCAGTTTTAGTTAGGGAACATCCAGAACTTTGTCTCTTTACTGTTAAAATCGACTTAGATGCATCCCAAGTTAATAGCTCAACGATAAATTGAGTTCAATATCGAACTTCAGACCATTTATGATTTTGCTCAGGATTGGTCTGGCGACTCTCAGCTTTATGAGTCGAGCGCTCTATCTAAAGTATTACATCACCTTCACAAAATAAAGATATTATAATCCAATAAATGATTGTTACAAATATTGAATTTCATTGGGATGAGGAAAGGAACCCCTATAATCTGTCATAAGCAATTCGTATCAACCCGTTCACATCTCCTAATGCGTCACTATTGAATATCCCTTTATTGCATTTTTTTATAGGATCTGCGCTTTAAAAGTGAAAGATATGTTGTCTGGATCACTGCCGGGTTTTACGAAAACAAACTGCAACCGAAATAAAATTACTAATTTAAATATTTTGAAAGCTTTACCTGGTAATACAATGTTTACTATACTACTATTTGTGTACTCTGAAGGCTTGCTCATTTTGCCAATAAAGAAATACTTTGCATTTCGGGGTTATGGATCGTAGAAAACTAAAATAATATTCCACTTGCAGACGAAGGTAATTAAAATACTTTTTTGGATGCAAAAGCTTAGTTCATGTAGAGATGTATTTTTAGTAAACAAACTTCTGACGTTTTCCAGCATTTAAATACTTGAATGTCTTTCACTCCTCCTGAAAAAATATTCATTAATATAAATTATAATACTTACAATCTCTAAAATAAACTGTCCCTATTCATTCCACAGCATAAAACCTCTTTCTTTGGACGTCAGACATACTATCCTGCAATAGTCCTGTTTAATTATATTCCTCCCTTTCTTAAAAAAAACATTTAAGTAAGTATTTTCAAGAATAAATTAAAATTTTTCTGATAGAAAATGGGTTCCACAGTGACAAAGATTTGTATGTTTAAAAAAGTTATGTTTTATTATTATTTCAATTTAGCAAGACTTTTCTTTGGTTAAGATCAAGCAACATGTGGCGTTTGTCAATGCTATCTTGTATAGCTGTTATGACAGTAAATAAATTTGAATTGAATTGAATTGTGACTGTCCCCAGGAATGCCAAGTGACTAACCAAGATGCCGGTAGGAGGTCGAGGGGGGAAGGTGGGAGGGGTCCAGAGCTACGGGGTCAGGAATGGTGAGTTGGTGGACATGGTAGAACAAATAGTACATTCTAGTCCAAGTACAAAGGAAATCCAAAACAGTAGATAACCAGCGACATTGAGAGATAAAAACAGCACACTGAGAGGTAAATAATGTCGCTCACCGGCCTGCAGCGGTTAATTGACTTTTGCCGCACCCTGTTTATATATATATATATATATATATGTGTGTGTGTGTGTGTGTGTCCGTTAACACGTAAAAGACATCTGATTTCGATAAAATTTGAACAAATGTGTAAAGCAACATTCATGACTAAGTTCGAAATCCAGAAAAATCTGACCATGAGAAGGGGTTTTTATGGTGGTTTACAATTTTCCAAAAATAAGTTTTTTTCCATTTTTCACCCTTAAATTTTTAAAACCCTTAATTTTTGTTTTGGCCATTTTATAGAGCTTGAAAAAATAAATAATTTACTCTTTTGAATCATAAACTTAAGTGGTTGCGGAGAAAATCCAAAAACGTGCTCATAAAATCGCCCATGTTAATCTCTTGGGAAAAAGGTTTTTAGCTTTTCCTCAGTTGATTTGAATGTAAACTTCACATTTGCTTTTACCAATCAGTTCACCTCTACAAAATCATTTTGGTGTTTAAATTGTGATTCTACGTCCAACCGTTGCGGATATATTCAAACTGCTAAACACAGTACGTTGTCCAATGCTATCCTTATGGAAGATAATTAAAATTTGATATCTCGATTATTTATGAATGTATATTGATGAAACTTGGCATGTGGCTTCACCTAGTACTAGTGATACTTACAAAACAAAATAATTTTTGGTAGTTTTTGCCGTAGCAGCAAACCTGCATACGGCACAAAATGTTAGCCCTAATGTCCCTGTCAAAAGCCCATGTCAAAATGTTAGCCCTGTCAGCCCTAATGTTATTGTTATGGAGAGTACACAGAAAGTGGTTTGTTTACTTTTCCTTGACGTAGTTTTTCTATTGTGTATAATTTGTCATTATTACTTAATCGCAGTCTATATTACATATATCAACATGTTTTGACTATAATTATTTGAAATTTTAACCAATGAACTTTGTTAATGTTAAATACTCTAATATGAGTAAGGTTTGCTTGCTTGCGACACTGATCTCAAAAACGGCTCCAACGATTTCCTTCAAATGTTCGAAATAAGGGATAAAAATAAGTTCTAGACAGGCCTCATCCCCAGAAAAAATCAAATAATGTAAAAAAACTTAAATGTAAAGTTAACAAAATTAACATTGGGCTTAAGGAGTTTCAACTCAAAACAAAAGAATCGTAACAGCTGTTCATAATTAATCAACCAGGGAACTGTCAAAGTAATACTCATGTTGTTTATGATTATTAACATGTGGTTTCCTGAGAGCAGAGATTAAAAGATTTGAGTGAAGATTACATATATAGAGTGGTAAAATAAATCAAAGGGACATTGAGCTATAAATAACAACTGGAGGGACCTTAAAAATGTAGAAAAGAGGCAAATGAGTTATACAAATCTGATTTTCAGTAGGGGGAAGTGGTGAAATATGCTCCAAGTCATCTAAACAAACTGACTAGCCTTCCCCCGAGCAAAGCTCGGCCTCCCAGGCACGATAAATAATCATACTAATATATAAAAATGGGATGGTATGTGTCTGCCTGTCTGCTTTTTGTTCCTCAATCACTCAAAAAATACTGAACCGATTGGCATAAAAATTTACAGGAATTTTCCTTATAAACCAAATAAACACACAGGCCTTAATACATAATTACAATTTCATTATACTGCACCGAAAATAGCTATTTTTGACGTTAACGTCGAATTCCGGAAACACCTGTTTCTAGGTGATTTTTGCACCGACAATTTCCCGTGAGGTTATCAACCCAACCCAATTTATGAAATAAATTAAAATGCTAAATAAACTTTTGAAAAAGCTTAGAAGAAGTGGGGTTGAACACGAAACGTTTATAGTTATTTTTATTTCAGCAATGAGAAGACCTACGTTACACCGTGTACTTAAATAAATGTTTATCGATAGAAGACTTCTTGGACTATACGTTAAAACTACCTCTTTCTTTTTCTAGGACAAAGTCTCACTGGGATCAACGAGGAGATCGTGTGGATGTCCATCGGCCTGGCTATCACGATTGCTGTGCTCATCACCATAGCACTGTGCTACCTGCTGCACGAGCACTGCAAGAAGCGGCACGAACACATGGCGCACGCGTGACACCGGCCCATCCCCCTGGCCCGCGGCCCGAGGGAGTACTACATCAACGTCTAGCATTCGGCGTGTCCTAAAGATAGGCTCCACAACCCCGGAGTCTGGACCACGCAGAGTCTTTAGTCTGACACATTAGATCGTCGATGGGCTGAGAATGTCATAAAGGATTGGAGGACCACTTGGACCTGGACTCTAAAAAACCATGAACACCACCTGGCTTCAGGAAATTCAATTAATGTCTTGTTACTACATAGCTCAAAAACGAAAGTCGGTGATGTATTAGGATCATATTCTTGAGGTCTGGAGTACACAGACATAGTGACACCCCATAGCATTGGTGACTGCATAGAAGAGAAACTCCTTTAGTCGAAGGACTAGACTGCCTAGTCACGGAGTGTGGCCTGTTACGATTCTAGTGGTGATCTTGTGCAAGAAGAATTCTATCAACTTCCAGTGAGAGCAAAGTGCTAGGAATTTGGACTGTCGAGGAACGGAATCGACTATCTGCTCTAACAAATTCGCTAAGAAATCGGAGGAAATACTTCTTTGGAAGTATACAATGACCTCATCAATGTTCTGGAAAACTAAATCAGACTACACAATAAAATTACAAGGTATGCACTAATAAAGTTTGAAATGACCCTCACCTGACTTTGGGGAGACAATAGCCGCATATATAGCTAAAAAGAACCACAAAATTCTGAAAAAATAGATCGTTATTAGTCTAGCCAGCGATTTCAGAAGTCGGACTGCTCTGGGAATATCTTGCGACTCCGGAAGAATACCGCTGTGGTTCAACGTTAGATTGTCAAGAAGCTTCTACACTCAACAATCTTGTCTGGGATGTCCATTGCCTGAATGGGTGGCACCTCATTTGGAGACTTTCATCAACTTAAAGATATCAAATAATACTAGGTAACAAGTTTGCTCACCTTTTTAATCCACTGGAGTAATCAGAATAGTAGTCAAATTCTTCTAACCAATTAATTAGATTTTAAGTTTGTGATCTCGAATATATTCATGTTAAAATATATTTTAGGCACTAGACTTTATTTTACTGGAGTCTAAGTATTCATTGAGTAATATTTGTCTAACCCTAAAAGTAGGTAATGTTATGGAAAGTCCAGTGACTATAAAAAATGAACATAATCGACTGTCCACGTACTGTATACTACATACAATCCGTAAAATCATGAATATTTATAATATCCTGTTTCATTTTATGAACGCGGTATAGTTGATCAACACCTTGTGAGCACACGGTATTGAGAAACTAGATGTCTAGAGACTAACATTACAGTGCCGGTACCTGGAATATACAAAAGCCTCTAGAGATATCCTAACAATACTACCCAGGACCTTAGTTTGTCAAACTCAACGTTATTGTTGTAAACTTATGGGTCACCATCACCTCCATCAACACCACCCACTTCTGGTGACCACTCAGCTTTGGCAAGATGAACCAAACTGGCTCTGCGAGCCTTCTTTGGATTTTGAGAAAATAGTCTCAAAAACACTTCACGGTTTAGAGAAATCCGTTAGTTCGTATTACTATGAATAACTCTATAAAGCTTGCATTTTGGGGACCATATACCGTAACTAGATTATCTCGTAGACGTTAAGAGATTCTGATATGTAAAAACATGCATTTATATAGAATAACTGGTTGAACACCATTTTGATCAAGTAGTAATAATGACCACAGAGTACTAAAAAGATTATGGCAAAACATAAATTTGTATACAAAATGAGGTAAAGTGAGTCCAGCCTGTGTTTTAGTCTTGAAATGGTGCGAACCGAACCCAGAGTAGATCGCCTGGGTTTTTAATAGCATTAAGCTTGTTATCCATGAGATTACAGTCAATTCAGTTAGCGAAATTCATGTCATGGTGGATGGATCGATACATAATTTGTTAGACATAAATGTAAGAAATTTCCTTTTCTAGTTTCGCCTTTCTATAAACTGTTGATATATCAACTTTTTTAACTAATTTTTTCACTCAGGCCTTTTAGTAACGTTATTGGCCCATGCAAGATGTAGAAGACGCGTATTTGTTTATAGGCTCGTATCCGTAGCATATCTTAGGATTATTCTTAACGTGAATATCTTTTCGTAAAACATCGATATCGTGATCGAAATGATTTGCAAGTCGATGAAATGCTAATATTCTGTTTTAAAGGGAAAATGTTTACCATAGTGATTGAACAAAACTAAATATGTATACTTGAATTTTTTAAATAATTTTATTGTATCTTTCCATGTGTCTGAGTGTCTATCTTATTTATTGATACATCGAACAGCTTAAGCATATTGAAACTAATTATACTGATGCAAAGTTATAAACAAATTGACTCTAAAATTGCTATACTTATACTGACTGAGTAATATAACTACCGATAAAAAAATACTTCAATCGAGGTTATTTGAACATGTTATAATTGTAAATATGTGTATAGTGTTAGAATAAATAACTATGGAAAGGTTAAAAGTTTGTTATTTTTAAGACTTATTCGTAATGAATTTACAGTAATATAAAAACAGTTTTTAATCTATTTATATTTTACATATATTATACAAATATATATTATAGAACTTTGTAATATATGTGTATGGCAATTTAGAAAAAAAGGGAATTATACTATTTTCAAATTTAAATAAAGAATATCTATCGGATCGTAATTATTTATACCCATGTCAACATAGAAAACCTGAAAAAAGCATTGGTCTATAATTCATTTATGGAAATATAATCCACTAAATTGTTGATGTTGGAAAATGCTCTGCAGTTATATTCACTTAATGATCAGATAAGTTATTGGACAGGTGAAAACTGATCCTTTAAAGAACTACACGTTAAGTCATACGTTCTTACAGAATGCTAAATAATAAATGTTTTCTATCAATAGATTGATTGGCAAAATAATTAAATATATGAGAGTTTATCATATATATGTATAGTCAAAGTAACAAATTTCTTAAGTTGTCTTATAATACTCTTTTTCAACTTTCTTACAACTAGCAAATTAGAGAAATAACTAGAACTCGGCAAGAGCGGTCAAATTCAGGTATTTCATAAAAAATTATTATAATTCTTTCTTAAATATATTTCATGTGCAATAATTAATGTAAAAGTAACTGTTAGTATAAACTCAATAATATTTGATACTAAAATTAAACTAAAAATAATACTTGATATATTACTTTGTATTTTTTTATTATTAAAATGCTTATTAAATATATTGTCTAAATTGTTTCTTAATGGTTGCGCATACCAAATATGTGGAATACAAAGCAAATAGACTAATGTCACACAAGTTTATGAAATATAACGGGTTTACTTGTCAACACTCCTTGATCGAATTTACAGTATCGCATTCATTCTTTCATCTAGCTTGCATATTCGTAAATAGTGCAATTCGTCAGACAGTACAATATAACATTAACAGTTTATTTAAAGCCCACTGAATTATTCCCTAACACGTTTTGTATTTATTTCCTCAGACCAATTCATCGAGGCAATCTGAAAGTGCCAAGCCATAATCAGGTCGTAATCAAGGAGCAGGACATCCACATCCTCTGCCTGGCCGAGTCTCCAGCATCAATTTATATTATTATTAACTCTTTGTTCTTTATACTCTACTACGACATGTGCTGATTACTACGGTTGAAGCTGACCCTCACACATTTACCACATTTACACATTTGCAGGCTCGGAAATTACACTACACCCAAATTGCATTTTCAAAGCTGATTCAATCTTAAAGCAGTATTTTAGAGCCTAAATTGATTTGTTATTCAAATTATTGTTATTACTGTATTGTTGTTTGTTATTATTTGTTATTGTTATTATTATTTGTTATTTGTTGTCTGTTATATGTTTTAGGCGTTTCAAGAAGAAGAGATTTAATACTAAGATTTTAATTAAATTGTCATATACAGAGATAAAAAGATTTTAATTAATTTAAATTACAATTATATTGTTTAGTGCACTCATGAGGCCACTGAAAGCAGATTAATCCAAATTTAAAGGTTATTTATATAAAAATAAAGATAATTGTAATACAAAAAGGTGGTATAGCTAATGACAAAGGTCTATTCCAATGGCTTATGTGTGACTATTCCAATTGCAACTTTTGTTGTTATTCATCGGGAATATCCACGTTTTATTTCACAAAGTAATAATTTTACAGCAGATGGCCTAGCTCACGAAATAAATGATGATAGAACACTTTTGGGCAAGCTAGTAGATTAAATAAGTATTTGTGTACTCATGTATGGATTTTTTCCGCTTTACGTGGGGAATAAATTCATTGTATAGACTAAATTAACTATATTGCACAGACACCAATACCATATCACACATCTAAGAAAATTTAAAAAGAAAAAACTTGTAAAAATTAATTTTCAACAGAGTAAATTAATTATTGTAATTGCTTCCGATGAAGGTTCAGTCCCAATGCCCTGAGGATAAATGTAATTAGTTCTAAAGGCAGTTATTAGTCTAACCAAACATTGTAATCGAATTATTGTAACTTCAGTGCTTAAGTAGATTCTGTTGTGACAAAATTATAGTGAAAAGGGAAACTATTCCTTTTTTAACAGAAAATCGTCACACCAAAATAATTTACTAAGATGCCTATACTGAGTTCTCCAGGGTTCTTTACATGCGTAAACTATTATTTAAATTAATTTTTTAACATAATATTTTAATCGTTTCCGTAGTACGGGTTTGAGGGGGTGGATTTAGAAATTATTTCTGTCTGTATGTGTTTTTTAGATAATTTAACATTACAGTACTTTTCAACCACTTACGGTATCAACTTCAAACTTGGTACATGTATGATGGATGACTAATAAGACCTAAGTGTACGAAGTATCAAGTTTCTACTGTTTACCAATTAAAAATGGTGGGCATTTTTATTTTTCAAATCTTAATAGCTAAACAATTTTAATATTTAATAAAAAACTGTAAGAATAGAAAAGATTGAGTAATTTTTCCTAAAAATAATGAAATGAAGATTTTAGGTATAGGATTTTAAACAACTGAGTGATTTCTATAAGTTAAAAAATGATATTTTAGTCCAAAATGGCAAAAAAAGTTTAAACTTATAAATTGTTCGTGACATACAGTTTTCTTACTAACTCAACATATATTGTTTATTTTTAGCGAATTTCCCCTATAGGGAAGAAGCTATTACCGTAGGTCTCATGCTAAGACTTAAGCCCGAGACCATGATAAATTTTCATTTTGAGGTCCCCAGATGCCAAAAAATTAGTTCAAATTTTTATATATGTGTTTTATGTTGTTAATATATTTTTATATAATTTATATATATATATATATGTATGTGTGTGTGTGTGTGTGTGTGTGTGTGTGTCTGTAAGCACGATAACTCTCGTAAAAAAGGTCCGATCTTAATGAAATTTGGTACAAATGTGTAAAGTACCATTTATTTGAACGAGTTTGAAAACCAGATGAATCGCACCATCCGAAGGGGGGTTTTTGGGGGGTTTTGTACCCCAAAAATGTGTTTTTGGGGTTTTCACACGTAATTTTAATTTAAATCAAATTTTAATTTATACCATTGAATTCAGCTTAAAAAAATTTGGTATTTTGATCATTGCTCTACGTCAATTGGTTACCGAGATATTGGAAGTGCTAAACACAGTACGATGTCTAATGTTATTCTTATGGAGAAAAAGAAAAATTGTATATCTCGCTTATTTATGAATATAAACTGACCAAATTTGGTATATAGCTTCATCTGGTTGTAGTTTATTGTTTTTTGCACAACAAAAATTTTTCGCCCATGGTTCCTGTAGCAGCAAACCTAGGTACTTGGTCCCCATGTTATTCTTATGGAAAATACTTAAAATGTTATATATCGCTTATTTATGAATATATATGGATGAAACTTGGTATGTGACTTCACTAAGATGAGTTCTATTGATATTTGCATAAAAACCCATTATTTTGTGTGCCTTGTTGCAGCAAACCTGCGTACCCATCCCCAATGTTATTCTTATGGAGAATAATTAATATTTTAAATATCCTTGTTTATGAATATATTTCTTATGAATCCTGTTAAGTGTTTTAATGTGTTATGTTATATATTCATTGGAAATTCGCTGAGTATGCAGGTTTGCCGTGATGGGGGTATTTCAACCTTAATTTGTTATTTTCGCAACATTGACCCTTACCTTATCAACCCTAGATGAACACTCCTGCTTGGTATTCTCTTACTTTCCCACCGGCATTAGTTATAGGGTTCGTGGCCTAATGAAAAGTGTCATTTTCCACATTTGTTCTCCATGTTTGTACCTATTCTTACTAAGAAAGATTTACAAAAGAAAGAGTATATAACTAAAACGTAATTTTTAAAACGCATTCAACACAGTTGTAGTAACTTTACATAAATTATTTTTACACTAGGGAGAAATATACCGTACAAATCCTCTCACATCTATTTTCAACTGACAGACCATCTAAACGATTTTGATATATACAACATATAGGTGTTGTTAGGAATATACTGTACGTATTAGTTAGTACAGGATCAAGAGGATTTGTAAGATGTTGAAAGATTAATAATAAAGGTGCCCACCTTCATTTGCATATAATTAGAAAGCTAGGTAAAATTGCATAACTTACTCCTCAAGTTAATAAACTTAAAATTTCCTAAATTAAACGAGATCGCATGCAGCACGCTGACGTGAGGGAAGTGAATTTCCGCATTAAACTTAAAAAAAAATCTAATAAAGGGCTTAAAACAACACTAGTAACATTTTTTTGGAAAATTGAAAAATTTTATTTTTTGGCTGTTCTGATGCTCCTGGTTACAATCAAATTGACTATTAGGATGGCAATGTTGTACATTAAGGTAAGGATGAGGTATAGTCAGGATAAAAAGTTGGTATAGGGGTATTGGGGGGTTGATAAAACTACATTAAGATATGAAAAGCAACCTTTTCCAGTGTAAAATCCCCACAAGACAACGTACTGCATTTTGACAATTAACATTTTCTTTAATAACTCGGTAAGTACTTGTGCTAGAATGATGAAGGAGAACTTAAAATCTTTGAATTTTTACGTACAATAATTTAATGTGCAATAAGTGTACATTCTGGGCTTTTCTGACCCTTTTTGGGCTCAAAAACTCAAAATTTGAAAACTTAAAATCCCCAAAAAAGGGGTTAGAGTTTCCGATTAATGTTAATAGTTCTTTTTACCAAAGGAAATTCCCTAAAATTCGGCACAATGGTTTCTTAACATCAGTAAATGTTACTGCTACATACTCCATTGCTTAATAGAGGATTATGATGTGGGCTTGGAACTCTAAACCCGATATTACCTAATATATATGTTCCTATTCAACAGTCCAAGGGATAACTACACTTGTATTAGTAGGGTTGCGAATCCTTCTATAAACTTGCAAGTTATACTAAGCTATCACTTACCTTACCACATGTATAGATGCAATAAGTTGCAAAGGCTTGCATGAAATGTTCGTAATATTTGGGAAATTTTATTTCGTAAAATTACTTACTATTCAGCTTTCAGGTTAGAAATGCCTTTAAAGTTTTTAATATGAACAAATGAGTGTTGTATATGCGGTTATATGACAAATAACTATTATTACATTACTTACTTTCTAACAAAAAACTTCATACATAAAAATATGTCTTTCCATAAACTTGCAAAGTTCAAGAAAAAGTGTTTACTTTTTAGCGAATTTCCTCTATAGGGAAGAAGCTATTACCGTAGTCGACATGGTAAGACCTAGGCCCGGGACCATGATAACTTTTCGTTTTGAGGTCCCCAGACCCCAAAAACACCATTCGTTTGAAACTGTATATATATATATAGTTATGTATATAGTTATAGTATATGTATATATATATATATGTGTGTGTGTCCGTGAGCACGATAACTCTCGTAAAAATGATCCGATTTTGATGAAATTTGGTATAAACGTGTAAAGCAACATTTATGACTTTAAGTTCGAAAACCAGACAGATCGCTCTATCCAAATATTTACACAATATTAAATTAATTAATAATTAATAGTTTAATTAATTAATTATTATTAATTGTTAGGGGTATTTTGGGGGGGTTTTGTATCCCAAAAATGGGTTTTTTGAATTTTGTATGTATAATTTTTGAAATTTTAAAATTTTAGTTTTAACCATTGGATTCAGCTTAAAAAAACACACAATTTGGTATTTTGATCATTCTTCTACACCAATTGGTTCCCGAGATATTGAAAGTGCTAAACACAGTACGTTGTCTAATGTTATTCTTATGGAGGAAAAGACAAATTTTATATCTCGCCTATTTATAAACGTATACTGACGAAACTTGGT
The DNA here is from genome assembly GCA_963675035.1 of Allygus modestus. Lineage (NCBI taxonomy): Eukaryota > Metazoa > Arthropoda > Insecta > Hemiptera > Cicadellidae > Allygus > Allygus modestus. The sequence continues at coordinate 71,169,550 of OY776114.1, read as the reverse complement.
ATACGGCTTCATCTGGTTGTGGTCTTTTGATATTTGCTCAAAATAATATTTTTTTGCCAAAGGCTCCCATAGCAGCAAACCTGCATACTCAGCCCCATGTTATTCTTATGGATAATGACTAAATGCTTTTTCCCTTAATTATTAACATAAATGACTTAAATCTGGTATATGACTTCACCTAGTTAAGTTATATTGATATTAGTATAAAAACCCATTTTTGTGTTCCTTGATGCAGCAAACCTGCGTACTCAGCTCCAATGTTATTCTTATAGAGAATAATTAAAATTGTATACATTGCTTATTTGCGAATATATTTTTATGAAACTTGGTAAGTGGCTTTATGAAGTATTTAGACATTTATATCTCCATTGGAAATTCGCTGAGTATGCAGGTTTGCTGCGACAGGGGTATTTTAAGAAACATGATTGTGCGAGAGTTACTCATTGCAGAAAACAAACTATACCTAAAATGTGAAAAGCATAAACAGGCGTCAAAATTACGGAATTTACTAATCTGAAAACTTAAGTTACTGGGAGCAGGAAAATAGTTTTTGGGCAAGGGCTCATGGGTTTTTTGAGTTATTGTTGGTGCAGGCCTACTATTTAGTAATTTAAGATTATACAGATCTGATTTTAAACTATTGCTAATGAAATGAAATGTGTAAGCGATTTGAAAAACCCGTTAAAAATTAATTTGCTTCCGCACAATTTGAGAAGTCATATGCCTCCTCTAGAGTTTTCGTGTCAACAGGCGGGAGATTGGTGTGGGATTTGATTTCACGGCTCAACTCTCCAAGCTAAACATTGACCCTGGGTCGGTCTCTATCCACACTGTTTCCATTGTTCAATGGTTAAAGGCGATTGTTTGCGTACTCCGACCAGCCAAATCTTAACTTATTCGTAAATCTTGCAACATAATAAAAGTTGTACTCGTATTTGCTTTAGAGTAAAAAAACGCAATACAGTTTTATACGGGTTTCTACCACATATTTCAAACAGAGTACAATAGTAAACTATTATTTTAGCCCAACAATGGAAATGTATGTACTATATAGTGTCTCAAACACAGTACTTCCCCCATAACTACAAAAAAACTTCACTCTGTTTTTAGTACATCTAGACACAAAATGTTACAATGTTCACTAAACAAATAATAGTTCTATGAAGTGAAATAATTTCAAAAATAGTTAATTTTGGGGAATTATAAATTTTTGATCACTTTAGCGGCCAAGATGATTACAAATAAATAATTCTATTTACTACTTTAAATAGTTTTATACTATATATTTTAGTACCCTACAGCTATAACTATAGTAATATGCTATAACTATTTATGCTATGGTTTAAACTAGCTGCCATCGTACCCGGTTTCATCCGGGAATAAAACCTAAACCTGTGGTGTGAGCTGAATTCTGTGGTTAACCCGTGGAGCTACTACGAATCATGATCAGCTCATACCAAATTGAATGTCCATAAGAATAACATTGTCATGGAACTTTGACTTCTATGGGGCCTCCGCCCTATGGAATTACTTAAAATCTTTTTTTAGTGGTTACCTGCATCATATAGAAGGAGTGTACGTGTCATGTGTCATGGTTGTAGGTGTACCGGTTTGGCCTGGAGGATGATCGGTTTTTTAATGTCCATAAAAATAACACAGTACTGTAACTTTGAATGGCCGTGGGGTGGAGCAATATGGGAATTTCTTAAAATCCTGTCTTAGCGGTTACCGAGTTATGGAATGAGTATACGTGCCAAATTTCGTGGTTATAAAAGGTTAGGCCTGGGGGATGATCAGTTTTTCGCATTTATAGATATAGATATATGGGTAGAAGATAGATAGCTATATAATATATATATATATATATATATATATATATATATATATATATATGTAAATTGAAGTAACATAAAATATTTGTATACAGTCCCCACTTTTAATAACACATTAATTTAAACAGTAACATTATGTATATTCAGTTTACGTTTGTTTACAATTTGTTTCATTACCAGTGAAATTGAAGCTATAAATTAGTTTTGCACTCTATAGAGATGTATACGTTAACGTAAAGAACGGTTAACAATCTATTTCCTTCGATATTATTTTTTTACCTTAAACAAGATTTCAATTAGAGGGATTTAAAAGCCATTCCCCCCTGGGGGAAACTTTTTTGATGAAATACCCTAATATACAGAAGGTATAAATCTAATTTAGAAAGAGTCCTGTTTACGATATTCACCAAACATTATTGTGATGTTTAAATAATAACATTGAAAATTATGGTCTTAACTTTAAATTGTTTTTTCACAAGTATGTGTTTTTTTTAAACGAATAAAATTTGAAATAATTATTTGTATTTCTCAAACTAACATTTTATTCCTGTCGAGTTTGGGTTTTCTTTTTTAACAATACAATGGTCCACAATTTAGAAAGTTTTTTGGTTATAGCTTTAAAAATGTTGAAGAGGAAGAATCAAACGAATAATTTGTTTTAGATCAAAACTTTTTTTCATAATGAAGTCAGATTAAAAAAGATATATCAATAAGTAAAACAGGTGTCTTGTTCTCTGAGCGGGGATCTTTCTTGCATAGTACAAAGCCAGACAAATTTACATTATATTCAGCTAACAGTTTAAATAAAATAAATCTATAAGATTAAAACTATAACTTTTAAGACCTATGGGGTGGAGCCTTGAAAGTGGATGTTTTTAAAAATTCAAAAAGTATCATCTGGATGGTCAGAGTTTTTGAAGTCAGAAATAAACATCAAATAATAGTTTTAGAGTATGAAAATCACCCCAAAAATCGATAAATTGTTAAGAAAAAAATTTGCTTTAGTACCAAGAACATTTTTTTATTAATGTTGTTAGAGAAGAATGGTCCAAGAAAGGTGTAAAGACAACTTTACATGGACAAGAGCCTCCACCGTATACCGAATAGGCAGCACAGGAGCGGTTGCGCCTCTTCGAATGATGCAATCCCAGACCTTCCAGGGTGAATTTTAATGGAGTATATATTATTATAGACATATTAAAATTTACTCAATAACCAAACAAACTTATTTAGAAGCCTTGATACTAACATGTTTTATATTCCCAGCTTATATTAGGTCTACGAATAAAAGTTAAATATTTTTCTAAACAGTCATTGTAAGGAAAAGTAAAAATATATAAAAAAAATGCTTACTCAGGAAAATATATTTTATGAAATTTTTTGGCATACTTAAATTCAAAAATATTTACGAGTGAGCGGATTTATTATTTTTATTATTTCTTAACACATTTTAGGAATGCAAAATGTTTAAAAAATTGCATAATTAATTGAAACATAACATATTATTAAAATACCCCCGTCGCAGCAAAACTGCGTACTCAGCGAATTTCCAATGCATATATGGGTATCACTACTACCTAGAGCCACTAACCAAGTTTCATAAAAATACATTAATTAATAAGTGATATATAGCATGTTATTTATTATCTATAAGAATAACATTATAATTGAGTACGCAGGTTTGCTGCAACAAGGAAGATAAGAAATGTGTTTTTTTTGCAATTATCAATATAACTCAACCAGGTGAAGCTACATACCAAGTTTTATTAATTTAGGTTCACAACTAAGGGAGATATAAAACTTTACTTATTCTCCATATGAATAACATGGGGGCCGAGTATGCAGGTTTGCTGCTAGCGGGAAAAATAATACCCCCGTCGCAGCAAACCTGCGTACTCAGCGAATTTCCAATGCATATATATGTGACTCACTACTACATAGAGCTACTTACCAAGTTTCACAAAAATACATCCATAAATAAGTGATACATAGCATTTCATTTATTCTCCATAAGAATAACATTAGGGTTGAGGACGCAGGTTTGCTGCAACGAGGAAGATAAGTAATTTTTTTTGCAGTTATCAATATAACTGAACCAGGTGAAGCTATATACCAAGTTTTATTAATTTAGGTTCATAATTAAGGGAGATATGCAACTTTACTTATTCTCCATATGAATAACATGGGGCCGAGTATGCAGGTTTGCTGCTACGGGGACTATCAACAAAAAACTTGTTTTTTGTGCTAATATCAATACACCACAACTAGTTGAAGCCACATACCAAGTTTAAATAATATACATTCAAAAATAATCGAGATATAGAATTTTATTTATTCTCCATAAGGATAACATTGGACAACGTACTGTGTTTAGCACTTTGAATATCTCTGCAACGGTTGGACGTAGAACAACGATTAAAACACCAAAATGTTTGTTTCGTTGAGCTAAACACATTAATAAACAGAAATGTGAAGTTTTTAGTAAAACTATCTGAGAAAAATCTAAAAACCTTTTTCCCATAAGATTAACATGGGACACGTTTTGGATTTTCTCCGCAACCACTTAACCTAGGTTAATGATTCAAAATACTAAATTATTTGTTTTTTTAACCTCTATAAAATGGATATAACCAAAATCTAGTGTTTTTAAAAATTTAGGGTAAAAAGTTAAAAAAACTGATTTTTGGAAAATTGTAAACCCCCATAAAACCCCCTTCCCATAGACCGATCGATCTGGTTTTCGAACTTAAAGTCATAAATGCTACTCTCCACATTTGTGCCAAATTTCATCAAAATCGGGCGCTTCTTTCAAAAGTTATCGCGGTAACGGACACATATATATATATATATATATATATATATATATACATATATATAAATTTGAACGAATAGTGTTTTTGGCATCTGGGGACCTCAAAACGAAAAGTTATCATGGTCTCGTGCTTAAGTCTTACCATGCCACCTACGGTAATAGCTTCTTCCCTATAGGGGAAATTCGCTAAAAAAAACTTTTTTTGTGCTAATATCAATATACCACAACTAGATGAAGCCACATACCAAGTCTCATCTATATACATACATAAATAATCGAAATATAACATTTTATTTATTCTCCATAAGGATAACATTGGACAACGTACTGTGTTTAGTACTTTGAATATCACTGCAACGGTTGGACGTAAAACAACAATTAAAATGCCAAAATGATTATTTTGTAGAGCTAAACTGATTGGTAGAAATAAATGTGGAGTTTTTAGTGAAATTATCTGAGGAAAATCTAAAAACCGTATTCCCATAAGATTAACATGGGAAATTTTATGGACATATTTTTTTACTTTTCTCCACAACCACTAAACCTAGATTAATGATTCAAATTACTAAATTGTTTGTTTTTTTAAGCTTTATAAAATGGCTATAACCAAAATCTAGTGTTTTTAAAATTTTAGGGTAAAAAGTTCAAAAAACAGATTTTTGGAACATTTTAAACCCCCATAAAACCCCCTTCCCATAGACCGATCAATCTAGTTTTCGAACTTAAAGTCATAAATGTTACTCTCCACATTTGTGCCAAATTTCATCAAAATTGGGTGCTTCTTTCAAAAGTTATCGCGGTAACGGACACACATATATATATATATATATATATATATATATATATAAATTTGAACGAATATTTTTTTTGGCATCTAGGGACCTCAAAACAAAAAGTTATCATGGTCTCGGGCTTAAGTCTTACCATGCCACCTACGGTAATAGCTTCTTCCCTATAGGGGAAATTCGCTAAAAAGTGAAACACGGTTGGCTGCTTCACCAATTATTTTGCAATAACACTCCTAAGCCAATAATTATTTTGTAATCATAACATAATTAAGAAATTAAACTCAATTTAAAATTTTATTTTAAATAATGATTTAAAAACAAATTTAGTACCTAAAATTAAATAATGAGTACCCAACTGTAAAATTAATAATTAATGCAAATAATAATTATAAAGTAATACTTCGAAATAATAATTTTGTATAATTTTGTTAACCTGGAAGTTTATTTTGAGTTTTTATATTTGTTTGTTTTGAAGGAGTTTTGACGGTTTTTCTAACCTTGTAAATTATAGTGTTGAAATCTTGTCTTATAAAAATATGATGACAAAGCGAAATACCCACAACAATGGGAACGGTTTTCAATTTTTTATAAAAGCCGAACTGTGTCCGTTATCCGGCACAATGTGACGAGATTGTAAGGGTTTGTTTGTCTGGGGAAGGAGTTCTAAGGAGAGTTCCCAATAAATAAACCATCCAATTTTATTTTTCAGAATTCATAGACAGTTTACAGATTTTATTTAGGGGGTTTGTTTATCCTGCAAGTACAGTTAACATACATTTTAACTGAAAAGTAATAAACGTTATTATTGTAGCCAGTTATTTACCATCGAATGAGATATAGTGAGATTCTTCATAATATGTTATGGGATCACCAAACCCCCACACAAATATTGTAAGCTTTTAAAACATAAATTGAATATTTGTGATTTGAACAAACATCATTGGTTAGCAAAATACACTTCCAAATTTACTTTACTTAACTAATAACGTAGTTACTACTTTCTTTAGTAAATTAGTGCTAAAAAATGTCCTGTAAAACGCTGATTCATTTTGCAGGAACTACTAATAAACACAATTTTTATAATATTGTGGCATCTTCATGTCATTATTTTATCATGTTTCATAATATTTAAACAACGGGAAAAAGCGAGATATTAAAACTGTTTAATGTACCTCATTGTATTTAAAGATATATAATAAATCTTTAAAACAAAAATTACCAATACAAATATTCATGACAAAGAGTATTTACATTTTTAAAGCAAATTAAAACTTTTGAACCTAAACTGTTCGGTTTAAAATAGAAGTTACTTAAATTTAATCCGTGGCTTTAAGATTCCAAAATATAAATGTAAATCGTTGAAAACATAAGTAAAAAAAGTGTTAGGAACTCAAAGTTTTAATTGTGTTGCAACTTTCATATTCCTAATAAAATATTTTAATATAAATATTTTCGACAACGCTGTCAACTATTTTAGAAATAAATTAATTTAATTCTGTGATTAGGACATTATACTCAAGTAGTTGTCCATTTCAGAAAATGATACGTATCAATATGTTGTATATTTAATTTTTACTTAATATAATTGATTAACTGTTTAAAGGATTTTATTCGTAAAAATATTATGTAAAGTTATGCTTCACTCATGCCTAACGGGCACACGAGTTTCTGGATGAAAGTCAGGGACGTTTGTTCCTTAACGTGCTTGGCGTTACTGAAATACCAAGTGATCTTTTAAAAGTTAGAGAACAACAGTTAACACCAACAGTGCTCGTGACTATTAGTTTAAGACAGTTATAAAAAGTTTGTCAAATATTAAAAATGAAATAAAATATACACCATCTTATACTTTGCATACACTATTTTGTACATCGATTTCAAATTATGGATATTCGTTTTTCTTACAATATAAAATGGTTCTTATGATTAATGTTTGGTTTTACATAACCAAATACAAAACATTGTCTGTAAAGTCTATGGCTTAGGGGTGTGGTTTTTATCGCAGATATATCATAAACTAAAGATAATTTGGTAAACTTTAAGTGGTACAACTTGTTAGTAAAGAACTAGATGTGGTGAACGGTGTACACAGTTTGATTGGGTTTACAAATCATTTAGTTGTTTTACTTAATTTGGAAACGAACAAAGTTTTAAATAATACACAAATGTATAATTTGAAATTATATATGGTTTAGGACATAATTTTCAGTTATCGATTTGGGTTCTTTCATGTAAAATAGCAGAAACCATCTTCAGTTTTGAAAAGTGGTGCAAGGTTCATGGTAACTGTACAACGGCTTTTCTGATCCTTTTCGGGCCCAAAAATTCAAAATTGTAATGATTAATCCCCAAAAAAGGGGTTTATAGTTTTCAGATTGTTTTGCCCAACAAACTTGTCCAACTGATTACAGAAAGGAACGTCCCTACCAAATTTGAAGTAAATCGGACACAAAATGTGACCGCTAGAGTGCAAACACACATATATATATATATATATATATATATATACAATTTTGAACGACCCCCCAAACGTGTTCAGGGGGTCACGTTAGGAACTTCTATGGAACTTCTTATAAGTTTCACCGTGCCGGTCACGCTAATAGTTTACTTTCCATAGGAAATTCACTAATAACACTTCCATCTTGAGGTGCTATCACTTTACTTTGTGATAAAATCAAATAAAAAAAATTAATTAAAACACTTGGCATTTCTCCTATACCATATAGCAAGATAACATATGGCAAACAGAATTGTAATTTAATATGTACAGTAAAAAATCAGAATGGCCTTTAATACTTATAAAATCTTGAGGTTACTTGGAGAAACTTGGAATTACTTGAAAGTGGCAAAATTAAGTTATTATGTAAGTTATATTTAAAATGTATCAATATTTAAGTTGATATGTTTAAGAATGATAGAACTGGTTTAACTATGCACTGGGTAAAAGCGTATGAAGGAGCGTATTTAAAAAATTGGTATAAAACCACGTGAAAATGAGTATCCGCGAGACACGGGAGTTACTGTCAGTAAGTCAGATGCGGAACTGAATTTTGTTAGTTTAAAGGTCATAGCGTGCCTTCCCCCGCTCTTGAATATGTAAATCCAACCGATCAGAGATTGGTGTAGATACTTGCTTATGGCCTGATAATTGTATTAGTACCTGCGGGGCCGAGTTTTCCTCGGGGGAGACCAGCTAGTTTGTTTAGATGACTTGGAGTAATAATTCACCACTTCCCCCTACTGATAATTAGATTTGTATAACTCATTTGCCTCTTTTCTACAGTTGTAAGGTCACTCCAGTTGTTATTTATAGCTCAATGTCCCTTTGGTTTATTTTACTACTCTATATATGTGATATTCACTCAAATCTTTTAATCTCTGCTCTCAGGAAATCACATGTTAATTAATAATCATAAACAACATGAGTATTACTTTGACAGTTCTCTGGTTGATTATGAACAGCTGTTACAATTCTTTTATTTTGATTTAAAACTCCATAAGCCCAATGTTAATTTTTTTTAACTTTTCATTTTAGTTTTTTTACATTAATTGAATTTTCCTGGGGATGAGGCCTGTCTAAAACTTATTTTTATCCCAGAAATTAATTATTTCGAACATTTGAAAGAAATCGTTGGAGCCATTTTTGAGATCAGTGTCGCAAGCAAGCAAGCAAGCATATTAGAGTGTAGGATATACATTTATTTTAATAATCTTTCTGTAACTGAACAATTTGGTAGCCATTTATAATGTTTTATTTAGCATTTTGTGACAGAATCCTCAATAATGGCTCTATGTAGGAGGCTCCTAATTCACTCATTACAGAGTGTTTAATATAATTGTTATGTGTGGGAGTAAGCATGCATTGACAAGGTTAACAGGGAAACATATGTAAATATATGTATACATGTTGTATTTGTTATGTCTCTCACATGGTGATTTGTAAATTGAAGTTTTGCGATGAGTAAAGAATTATTTTAATACTTTAAATTAATTCTAACTTAGACAGGGTATAACTGGATCAAACATGTTTGAGACAGAACATGCTGGCCTCTGAAAAATGAAAACTTCATACGGTCAGTCATCGACATACACTATGAACTCTATAGTGGTTCCTAATGGCAGTCCGAGTGATTTATGGGAGTAGTATTTGGGAAGCAGCAGTCTGATTCGGTTTATGGCGTCCTTTATCACTGTATTTGTGACAGCTAGTATAGGACCTTATGGCTGATTTGATTTATTATTGATGAATTATTGAATAACATCACTATGCTACTTCTATGATAATTAATTCTAAAATTTATAACCATAAAGGGAGCTCATCTAACTTTCCCAAATGTAATATTAGTTCTTAAAAACTTTTAAGATATTTTATGATGAAGCATTAAATCTATAAAATTCAAATAGTAAAAGAAACCCATATTGAAATCAATACAGTTGTATATTGATTTCAGGTTATATTTCCAACTGACCAACTGGCAGTTGGATTTATTTTTAAACATAACGTATACGTGGTTTTATTTGAAATCATCTTCGTATTGGTGTCCAACGATTTTGACTTGTTAACTTTTTTCTTCAGCGATGTAATTACTGGAATAAAAAAGTTTACCTAAATGTGGTAATGAAATGTGCAATTTTATAACGTTGTAAAGATTTAAGACCATTCGTTTCGCTATAGCTCAAAGAATAGTTTAACAAATTACGTGGTTCCTAAACGTGAAAACATTTTAAAACTTTGTTAGGGATACAAAGGGAAATTCACTAATCTGTTCAGGTGGCCGGTTTTTGGTATGGAATCTCTGGTGTATAGACCCCCCCCCCCATACCTTATGTAATATTTGTCTCAAACCTCTAAATTACATCTGGTCTAACTAAAATAATTTTACTCCCTCATGTTCTGCACATTTCCTGGCCTAAATAAAATAATGGGTCAACCCTGTGATTCGGGTTTGTGAACTTTATGCAAAGAAAAAAACTGCAGTAGGATGTTTAAACTAAATCATTAATATTTAAATATATGTACATTAATCTACATCTAAGTATTCCTTTTTCTATTTCTTATGTATGCCCGTCATGTGATACAAGTCGAGAATACCATTTTACACAAGTATTAAAAATGATCTACGAACATGTAATGGTTCAACTCAGGAATCCTGACGTGTTTTAATGATCTATGAACACGTAATGGTTCAAATCAGGAATCCCTACATGTTTTAATGATCTATGAACACGTAATGGTTCAACTCAGGAATCCCTACGTGTTTTAATGATCTATGAACACGTAATGGTTCAACTCAGGAATCCCTACGTGTTTTAATGATCTATGAACACGTAATGGTTCAACTTAGGAATCCTGACGTGTTTTAATGATCTATGAACACGTAATGGTACAACTCAGGAATCCCTACGTGTTTTAATGATCTATGAACACGTAATGGTTCAACTCAGGAATCCCAACGTGTTTTAATGATCTATGAACATGTAATGGTTCAACTCAGGAATCCCTATGTGTTTTAAAGATCTATGAACACGTAATGGTTCAACTCAGGAATCCCCACGTGTTTTAACGATCTATGAACACGTATTGGTTCAACTCAGGATTCCCGACGTGTTTTAATGATCTATGAACACGTAATGGTTTAACTCAAGAATCCCTACGTGTTTTAATGATCTATGAACACACAATGGTTCAAATCAGGAATCCCGACGTGTTTTAATGATCTATGAACACGTAATGGTTCAAATCAGGATTCCCGACATGTTTTAATGATCTATGAACACGTAATGGTTAAACTCAGGATTCCCGACGTGTTTTAATGATCTATTAACACGTAATGGTTCAACTCAGGAATCCCTACGTGTTTTAATGATCTATGAACACGTAATGGATCAACTCAGGAATCCCTACGTGTTTTAATGATCTATGAACACGGAATGGTTCAACTCAGGAATAACTCAGGAATCCCGACGTGTTTTAATGATCTATGAACACACAATGGTTCAAATCAGGAATCCCGACGTGTTTTAATGATCTATGAACACGTAATGGTTCAACTCAGGATTCCCGACATGTTTTAATGATCTATGAACACGTAATGGTTCAACTCAGGATTCCCGACGTGTTTTAACGATCTATGAACACGTAATGGTTCAACTCAGGATTCCCGACGTGTTTTAATGATCTATGAACACGTCATGGTTTAACTCAAGTATCCCTAGTGTTTTAATGATCTATGAACACACAATGGTTCAAATCAGGAATCCCGACGTGTTTTAATTATCTATGAACACGTAATGGTTCAACTCAGGATTCCCGACGTGTTTTAATGATCTATGAACACGTAATGGTTTAACTCAAGAATCCCTACGTGTTTTAATGATCTATGAACACACAATGGTTCAAATCAGGAATCCCGACGTGTTTTAATTATTTATGAACACGTAATGGTTCAACTCAGGATTCCCGACATGTTTTAATGATCTATGAACACGTAATGGTTCAACTCAGGATTCCCGACGTGTTTTAATGATCTATGGACACGTAATGGTTCAACTCAGGATTCCCGACGTGTTTTAATGATCTATGAACACGTAATGGTTCAACTCAGGAATCCCGAGGTGTTTTAATGATCTTTGAACACGTATTGGTTTAATTCTGGAATCCCTACTTGTTTTAATGATCTATGAACACGTAATGGTTCAACTCAGGAATCCCTACGTGTTTTAATGATCTATGAACACGTAATGGTTCAACTCAGGAATCCCGACGTGTTTTAATGATCTATGAACATGTAATGGTTCAACTCAGGAATCCCTACGTGTTTTAATGATCTATGAACACGTAATGGTTCAACTCAGGAATCCCAACGTGTTTTAATGATCTATGAACATGTAATGGTTCAACTCAGGAATCCCTATGTGTTTTAAAGATCTATGAACACGTAATGGTTAAACTCAGGAATCCCCACGTGTTTTAACGATCTATGAACACGTAATGGTTCAACTCAGGATTCCCAACGTGTTTTAATGATCTATGAACACGTAATGGTTTAACTCAAGAATCCCTACGTGTTTTAATGATCTATGAACACACAATGGTTCAAATCAGGAATCCCGACGTGTTTTAATGATCTATGAACACGTAATGGTTCAACTCAGGATTCCCGACATGTTTTAATGATCTATGAACACGTAATGGTTCAACTCAGGATTCCCGACGTGTTTTAATGATCTATGAACACGTAATGGTTCAACTCAGGAATCCCGATGTGTTTTAATGATCTTTGAACACGTAATGGTTTAATTCTGGAATCCCTAGTGTTTTAATGATCTATGAACACGTAATGGTTCAACTCAGGAATCCCGACGTGTTTTAATGATCTTTGAACACGTAATGGTTCAACTCAGGAATCCCGACGTGTTTTAATAATCTATGAACATGTAATGGTTCAACTCAGGAATCCCTACGTGTTTTAATGATCTATGAACACGTAATGGTTCAACTCAGGAATCCCTACGTGTTTTAATGATCTATGAACACGTAATGGTTCAACTCAGGAATAACTCAGGAATCCCGACGTGTTTTAATGATCTATGGACACGTAATGGTTCAACTCAGGATTCCCGACGTGTTTTAATGATCTATGAACACGTAATGGTTCAACTCAGGAATCCCGAGGTGTTTTAATGATCTTTGAACACGTATTGGTTTAATTCTGGAATCCCTACTTGTTTTAATGATCTATGAACACGTAATGGTTCAACTCAGGAATCCCTACGTGTTTTAATGATCTATGAACACGTAATGGTTCAACTCAGGAATCCCGACGTGTTTTAATGATCTATGAACATGTAATGGTTCAACTCAGGAATCCCTACGTGTTTTAATGATCTATGAACACGTAAAGGTTCAACTCAGGAATCCCAACGTGTTTTAATGATCTATAAACATGTAATGGTTCAACTCAGGAATCCCTATGTGTTTTAAAGATCTATGAACACGTAATGGTTAAACTCAGGAATCCCCACGTGTTTTAACGATCTATGAACACGTAATGGTTCAACTCAGGATTCCCAACGTGTTTTAATGATCTATGAACACGTAATGGTTTAACTCAAGAATCCCTACGTGTTTTAATGATCTATGAACACACAATGGTTCAAATCAGGAATCCCGACGTGTTTTAATGATCTATGAACACGTAATGGTTCAACTCAGGATTCCCGACATGTTTTAATGATCTGTGAACACGTAATGGTTCAACTGAGGAATCCTGACGTGTTTTAATGATCTATGAACACATAATGGTTCAACTCAGGAATCCCGACGTGTTTTAATGATCTATAAACACGTAATGGTTAAACTCAGGATTCCCGACGTGTTTTAATGATCTATTAACACGTAATGGTTCAACTCAGGAATCCCGAGGTGTTTTAATGATCTTTGAACACGTAATGGTTCAACTCAGGAATCCCAACGTGTTTTAATGATCTATGAACATGTAATGGTTCAACTCAGGAATCCCTATGTGTTTTAAAGATCTATGAACACGTAATGGTTCAACTCAGGAATCCCCACGTGTTTTAACGATCTATGAACACGTATTGGTTCAACTCAGGATTCCCGACGTGTTTTAATGATCTATGAACACGTAATGGTTTAACTCAAGAATCCCTACGTGTTTTAATGATCTATGAACACACAATGGTTCAAATCAGGAATCCCGACGTGTTTTAATGATCTATGAACACGTAATGGTTCAACTCAGGATTCCCGACATGTTTTAATGATCTATGAACACGTAATGGTTAAACTCAGGATTCCCGACGTGTTTTAATGATCTATTAACACGTAATGGTTCAACTCAGGAATCCCTACGTGTTTTAATGATCTATGAACACGTAATGGATCAACTCAGGAATCCCTACGTGTTTTAATGATCTATGAACACGGAATGGTTCAACTCAGGAATAACTCAGGAATCCCGACGTGTTTTAATGATCTATGGACACGTAATGGTTCAACTCAGGATTCCCGACGTGTTTTAACGATCTATGAACACGTAATGGTTCAACTCAGGATTCCCGACGTGTTTTAATGATCTATGAACACGTCATGGTTTAACTCAAGAATCCCTAGTGTTTTAATGATCTATGAACACACAATGGTTCAAATCAGGAATCCCGACGTGTTTTAATTATCTATGAACACGTAATGGTTCAACTCAGGATTCCCGACGTGTTTTAATGATCTATGAACACGTAATGGTTTAACTCAAGAATCCCTACGTGTTTTAATGATCTATGAACACACAATGGTTCAAATCAGGAATCCCGACGTGTTTTAATTATCTATGAACACGTAATGGTTCAACTCAGGATTCCCGACATGTTTTAATGATCTATGAACACGTAATGGTTCAACTCAGGATTCCCGACGTGTTTTAATGATCTATGAACACGTAATGGTTCAACTCAGGAATCCCGAGGTGTTTTAATGATCTTTGAACACGTAATGGTTTAATTCTGGAATCCCTAGTGTTTTAATGAACTATGAACACGTAATGGTTCAACTCAGGAATCCCGACGTGTTTTAATGATCTTTGAACACGTAATGGTTCAACTCAGGAATCCCGACGTGTTTTAATAATCTATGAACATGTAATGGTTCAACTCAGGAATCCCTACGTGTTTTAATGATCTATGAACACGTAATGGATCAACTCAGGAATCCCTACGCGTTTTAATGATCTATGAACTCGTAATGGTTCAACTCAGGAATAACTCAGGAATCCCGACGTGTTTTAATGATCTATGGACACGTAATGGTTCAACTCAGGATTCCCGACGTGTTTTAATGATCTATGAACACGTAATGGTTCAACTCAGGAATCCCGAGGTGTTTTAATGATCTTTGAACACGTATTGGTTTAATTCTGGAATCCCTACTTGTTTTAATGATCTATGAACACGTAATGGTTCAACTCAGGAATCCCTACGTGTTTTAATGATCTATGAACACGTAATGGTTCAACTCAGGAATCCCGACGTGTTTTAATGATCTATGAACATGTAATGGTTCAACTCAGGAATCCCTACGTGTTTTAATGATCTATGAACACGTAATGGTTCAACTCAGGAATCCCAACGTGTTTTAATGATCTATGAACATGTAATGGTTCAACTCAGGAATCCCTATGTGTTTTAAAGATCTATGAACACGTAATGGTTAAACTCAGGAATCCCCACGTGTTTTAACGATCTATGAACACGTAATGGTTCAACTCAGGATTCCCAACGTGTTTTAATGATCTATGAACACGTAATGGTTTAACTCAAGAATCCCTACGTGTTTTAATGATCTATGAACACACAATGGTTCAAATCAGGAATCCCGACGTGTTTTAATGATCTATGAACACGTAATGGTTCAACTCAGGATTCCCGACATGTTTTAATGATCTATGAACACGTAATGGTTCAACTCAGGATTCCCGACGTGTTTTAATGATCTATGAACACGTAATGGTTCAACTCAGGAATCCCGAGGTGTTTTAATGATCTTTGAACACGTAATGGTTTAATTCTGGAATCCCTAGTGTTTCAATGATCTATGAACACGTAATGGTTCAACTCAGGAATCCCGACGTGTTTTAATGATCTTTGAACACGTAATGGTTCAACTCAGGAATCCCGACGTGTTTTAATAATCTATGAACATGTAATGGTTCAACTCAGGAATCCCTACGTGTTTTAATGATCTATGAACACGTAATGGTTCAACTCAGGAATCCCTACGTGTTTTAATGATCTATGAACACGTAATGGTTCAACTCAGGAATAACTCAGGAATCCCGACGTGTTTTAATGATCTATGGACACGTAATGGTTCAACTCAGGATTCCCGACGTGTTTTAATGATCTATGAACACGTAATGGTTCAACTCAGGAATCCCGAGGTGTTTTAATGATCTTTGAACACGTATTGGTTTAATTCTGGAATCCCTACTTGTTTTAATGATCTATGAACACGTAATGGTTCAACTCAGGAATCCCTACGTGTTTTAATGATCTATGAACACGTAATGGTTCAACTCAGGAATCCCGACGTGTTTTAATGATCTATGAACATGTAATGGTTCAACTCAGGAATCCCTACGTGTTTTAATGATCTATGAACACGTAATTGTTCAACTCAGGAATCCCAACGTGTTTTAATGATCTATGAACATGTAATGGTTCAACTCAGGAATCCCTATGTGTTTTAAAGATCTATGAACACGTAATGGTTAAACTCAGGAATCCCCACGTGTTTTAACGATCTATGAACACGTAATGGTTCAACTCAGGATTCCCAACGTGTTTTAATGATCTATGAACACGTAATGGTTTAACTCAAGAATCCCTACGTGTTTTAATGATATATGAACACACAATGGTTCAAATCAGGAATCCCGACGTGTTTTAATGATCTATGAACACGTAATGGTTCAACTCAGGATTCCCGACATGTTTTAATGATCTGTGAACACGTAATGGTTCAACTGAGGAATCCTGACGTGTTTTAATGATCTATGAACACATAATGGTTCAACTCAGGAATCCCGACGTGTTTTAATGATCTATAAACACGTAATGGTTAAACTCAGGATTCCCGACGTGTTTTAATGATCTATGAACACGTAATGGTTCAACTCAGGAATCCCGAGGTGTTTTAATGATCTTTGAACACGTAATGGTTCAACTCAGGAATCCCAACGTGTTTTAATGATCTATGAACATGTAATGGTTCAACTCAGGAATCCCTATGTGTTTTAAAGATCTATGAACACGTAATGGTTCAACTCAGGAATCCCCACGTGTTTTAACGATCTATGAACACGTATTGGTTCAACTCAGGATTCCCGACGTGTTTTAATGATCTATGAACACGTAATGGTTTAACTCAAGAATCCCTACGTGTTTTAATGATCTATGAACACACAATGGTTCAAATCAGGAATCCCGACGTGTTTTAATGATCTATGAACACGTAATGGTTCAACTCAGGAATCCCTACGTGTTTTAATGATCTATGAACACGTAATGGATCAACTCAGGAATCCCTACGTGTTTTAATGATCTATGAACACGGAATGGTTCAACTCAGGAATAACTCAGGAATCCCGACGTGTTTTAATGATCTATGGACACGTAATGGTTCAACTCAGGATTCCCGACGTGTTTTAACGATCTATGAACACGTAATGGTTCAACTCAGGATTCCCGACGTGTTTTAATGATCTATGAACACGTCATGGTTTAACTAAAGAATCCCTAGTGTTTTAATGATCTATGAACACACAATGGTTCAAATCAGGAATCCCGACGTGTTTTAATTATCTATGAACACGTAATGGTTCAACTCAGGATTCCCGACGTGTTTTAATGATCTATGAACACGTAATGGTTTAACTCAAGAATCCCTACGTGTTTTAATGATCTATGAACACACAATGGTTCAAATCAGGAATCCCGACGTGTTTTAATTATCTATGAACACGTAATGGTTCAACTCAGGATTCCCGACATGTTTTAATGATCTATGAACACGTAATGGTTCAACTCAGGATTCCCGACGTGTTTTAATGATCTATGAACACGTAATGGTTCAACTCAGGAATCCCGAGGTGTTTTAATGATCTTTGAACACGTAATGGTTTAATTCTGGAATCCCTAGTGTTTTAATGAACTATGAACACGTAATGGTTCAACTCAGGAATCCCGACGTGTTTTAATGATCTTTGAACACGTAATGGTTCAACTCAGGAATCCCGACGTGTTTTAATAATCTATGAACATGTAATGGTTCAACTCAGGAATCCCTACGTGTTTTAATGATCTATGAACACGTAATGGATCAACTCAGGAATCCCTACGTGTTTTAATGATCTATGAACTCGTAATGGTTCAACTCAGGAATAACTCAGGAATCCCGACGTGTTTTAATGATCTATGGACACGTAATGGTTCAACTCAGGATTCCCGACGTGTTTTAATGATCTATGAACACGTAATGGTTCAACTCAGGAATCCCGAGGTGTTTTAATGATCTTTGAACACGTATTGGTTTAATTCTGGAATCCCTACTTGTTTTAATGATCTATGAACACGTAATGGTTCAACTCAGGAATCCCTACGTGTTTTAATGATCTATGAACACGTAATGGTTCAACTCAGGAATCCCGACGTGTTTTAATGATCTATGAACATGTAATGGTTCAACTCAGGAATCCCTACGTGTTTTAATGATCTATGAACACGTAATGGTTCAACTCAGGAATCCCAACGTGTTTTAATGATCTATGAACATGTAATGGTTCAACTCAGGAATCCCTATGTGTTTTAAAGATCTATGAACACGTAATGGTTCAACTCAGGAATCCCGAGGTGTTTTAATGATCTATGAACATGTAATGGTTCAACTCAGGAATCCCTACGTGTTTTAATGATCTATGAACACGTAATGGTTCAACTCAGGAATCCCTACGTGTTTTAATGATCTATGAACTCGTAATGGTTCAACTCAGGAATAACTCAGGAATCCCGACGTGTTTTAATGATCTATGGACACGTAATGGTTCAACTCAGGATTCCCGACGTGTTTTAATGATCTATGAACACGTAATGGTTCAACTCAGGAATCCCGAGGTGTTTTAATGATCTTTGAACACGTATTGGTTTAATTCTGGAATCCCTACTTGTTTTAATGATCTATGAACACGTAATGGTTCAACTCAGGAATCCCTACGTGTTTTAATGATCTATGAACACGTAATGGTTCAACTCAGGAATCCCGACGTGTTTTAACGATCTATGAACACGTAATGGTTCAACTCAGGATTCCCAACGTGTTTTAATGATCTATGAACACGTAATGGTTTAACTCAAGAATCCCTACGTGTTTTAATGATCTATGAACACACAATGGTTCAAATCAGGAATCCCGACGTGTTTTAATGATCTATGAACACGTAATGGTTCAACTCAGGATTCCCGACATGTTTTAATGATCTATGAACACGTAATGGTTCAACTCAGGATTCCCGACGTGTTTTAATGATCTATGAACACGTAATGGTTCAACTCAGGAATCCCGAGGTGTTTTAATGATCTTTGAACACGTAATGGTTTAATTCTGGAATCCCTAGTGTTTCAATGATCTATGAACACGTAATGGTTCAACTCAGGAATCCCGACGTGTTTTAATGATCTTTGAGCACGTAATGGTTCAACTCAGGAATCCCGACGTGTTTTAATAATCTATGAACATGTAATGGTTCAACTCAGGAATCCCTACGTGTTTTAATGATCTATGAACACGTAATGGTTCAACTCAGGAATCCCTACGTGTTTTAATGATCTATGAACACGTAATGGTTCAACTCAGGAATAACTCAGGAATCCCGACGTGTTTTAATGATCTATGGACACGTAATGGTTCAACTCAGGATTCCCGACGTGTTTTAATGATCTATGAACACGTAATGGTTCAACTCAGGAATCCCGAGGTGTTTTAATGATCTTTGAACACGAATTGGTTTAATTCTGGAATCCCTACTTGTTTTAATGATCTATGAACACGTAATGGTTCAACTCAGGAATCCCTACGTGTTTTAATGATCTATGAACACGTAATGGTTCAACTCAGGAATCCCGACGTGTTTTAATGATCTATGAACATGTAATGGTTCAACTCAGGAATCCCTACGTGTTTTAATGATCTATGAACACGTAATGGTTCAACTCAGGAATCCCAACGTGTTTTAATGATCTATGAACATGTAATGGTTCAACTCAGGAATCCCTATGTGTTTTAAAGATCTATGAACACGTAATGGTTAAACTCAGGAATCCCCACGTGTTTTAACGATCTATGAACACGTAATGGTTCAACTCAGGATTCCCAACGTGTTTTAATGATCTATGAACACGTAATGGTTTAACTCAAGAATCCCTACGTGTTTTAATGATCTATGAACACACAATGGTTCAAATCAGGAATCCCGACGTGTTTTAATGATCTATGAACACGTAATGGTTCAACTCAGGATTCCCGACATGTTTTAATGATCTGTGAACACGTAATGGTTCAACTGAGGAATCCTGACGTGTTTTAATGATCTATGAACACATAATGGTTCAACTCAGGAATCCCGACGTGTTTTAATGATCTATGAACACGTAATGGTTAAACTCAGGATTCCCGACGTGTTTTAATGATCTATTAACACGTAATGGTTCAACTCAGGAATCCCGAGGTGTTTTAATGATCTTTGAACACGTAATGGTTTAATTCAGGAATCCCTACGTGTTTTAATGATCTATGAACACGTAATGGATCAACTCAGGAATCCCTACGTGTTTTAATGATCTATGAACACGTAATGGTTCAACTCAGGAATCCCTACATGTTTTAAAGTGACATTAAACTGGCGTGCAACTTCGTAAAGCTAGTATTAACTGATGACGTGTGAATGCTCCTGTTTTCATATTTACTGTTTCTCCTTTGTTATGAATTCGGGATTTGGCAACTCAACGGGAAATCGAGGAACAAATAGTTAAGTATCTGTCACCCTTCTGTCGAAAGTTTCTTGTCCCTTTTTCCCCCATTCTTGTTCGTAACGATTGAAAATCAAGTATTCACACAAAGCTCTTATTCACAAATGTCTTATTTAAGGGTAGAATTGAACTATCTCCGGAAACGCCGTAAAATTGTATCAAGGTTATAAATAAGTGGAAAAATCAAAAGTAAAATAGCCCCGTCGCAGCAAACCTGCGTACTCAGCGAATTTCCAATGCATATATGTCTTAATAACGCATAAGGCCACTTACCAAGTTTCTTTACATTCATAAATAAGTGATATATAACACTTTAATTATTCTCCATAAGAATAACATATGGGATGAAGATGCAGGTTTGATGTAACAAGGAACAAAAAATAAGTTTTTTATGCAACTATCAATATAACTCAACTAGGTGAGGCCACATACTAAGTTTCATCAATATAAATTCATGAATAAGCGATGTATGCTATTCAGAATATTCTCCGTCATGTCAAAATGTAAGCTGAGTATGGAGGTTTGCTGTACCAAGGAACAGAAAAAATGGGTTTTTATGTAAATATGAATAGAACTCAACTAAGTGAAGCCATATACCAAATTTATTAAGTCATGTTTATTTAATGGAGACATGATATTTTGCTTTTTGTTTTTAAGAATAACATGGGGACTGAGTATGCACGTTTGCTGCTACGGGAATCATCGGTAATTTTTTTTATGGTGATAATGACAATAGACCACAACCAGATGAAGCCATATGCTAGCCATATGCCAGATGAAGCATATGATGAGTTTGGGTTTTCTTTTTTAACAATACAATGGTCCACAATTTAGAAAGTTTTTTGGTTATAGCTTTAAAAATGTTGAAGAGGAAGAATCAAACGAATAATTTGTTTTAGATCAAAACTTTTTTTCATAATGAAGTCAGATTAAAAAAGATATATCAATAAGTAAAACAGGTGTCTTGTTCTCTGAGCGGGGATCTTTCTTGCATAGTACAAAGCCAGACAAATTTACATTATATTCAGCTAACAGTTTAAATAAAATAAATCTATAAGATTAAAACTATAACTTTTAAGACTTATGGGGTGGAGCCTTGAAAGTGGATGTTTTTAAAAATTCAAAAAGTATCATCTGGATGGTCAGAGTTTTTGAAGTCAGAAATAAACATCAAATAATAGTTTTAGAGTATGAAAATCACCCCAAAAATCGATAAATTGTTAAGAAAAAAATTTGCTTTAGTACCAAGAACATTTTTTTATTAATGTTGTTAGAGAAGAATGGTCCAAGAAAGGTGTAAAGACAACTTTACATGGACAAGAGCCTCCACCGTATACCGAATAGGCAGCACAGGAGCGGTTGCGCCTCTTCGAATGATGCAATCCCAGACCTTCCAGGGTGAATTTTAATGGAGTATATATTATTATAGACATATTAAAATTTACTCAATAACCAAACAAACTTATTTAGAAGCCTTGATACTAACATGTTTTATATTCCCAGCTTATATTAGGTCTACGAATAAAAGTTAAATATTTTTCTAAACAGTCATTGTAAGGAAAAGTAAAAATATAAAAAAAAATGCTTACTCAGGAAAATATATTTTATGAAATTTTTTGGCATACTTAAATTCAAAAATATTTACGAGTGAGCGGATTTATTATTTTTATTATTTCTTAACACATTTTAGGAATGCAAAATGTTTAAAAAATTGCATAATTAATTGAAACATAACATATTATTAAAATACCCCCGTCGCAGCAAAACTGCGTACTCAGCGAATTTCCAATGCATATATGGGTATCACTACTACCTAGAGCCACTTACCAAGTTTCATAAAAATACATTAATTAATAAGTGATATATAGCATGTTATTTATTATCTATAAGAATAACATTATAATTGAGTACGCAGGTTTGCTGCAACAAGGAAGATAAGAAATGTGTTTTTTTTGCAATTATCAATATAACTCAACCAGGTGAAGCTACATACCAAGTTTTATTAATTTAGGTTCACAACTAAGGGAGATATAAAACTTTACTTATTCTCCATATGAATAACATGGGGGCCGAGTATGCAGGTTTGCTGCTAGCGGGAAAAATAATACCCCCGTCGCAGCAAACCTGCGTACTCAGCGAATTTCCAATGCATATATATGTGACTCACTACTACATAGAGCTACTTACCAAGTTTCACAAAAATACATCCATAAATAAGTGATACATAGCATTTCATTTATTCTCCATAAGAATAACATTAGGGTTGAGGACGCAGGTTTGCTGCAACGAGGAAGATAAGTAATTTTTTTTGCAGTTATCAATATAACTGAACCAGGTGAAGCTATATACCAAGTTTTATTAATTTAGGTTCATAATTAAGGGAGATATGCAACTTTACTTATTCTCCATATGAATAACATGGGGCCGAGTATGCAGGTTTGCTGCTACGGGGACTATCAACAAAAAACTTGTTTTTTGTGCTAATATCAATACACCACAACTAGTTGAAGCCACATACCAAGTTTAAATAATATACATTCAAAAATAATCGAGATATAGAATTTTATTTATTCTCCATAAGGATAACATTGGACAACGTACTGTGTTTAGCACTTTGAATATCTCTGCAACGGTTGGACGTAGAACAACGATTAAAACACCAAAATGTTTGTTTCGTTGAGCTAAACACATTAATAAACAGAAATGTGAAGTTTTTAGTAAAACTATCTGAGAAAAATCTAAAAACCTTTTTCCCATAAGATTAACATGGGACACGTTTTGGATTTTCTCCGCAACCACTTAACCTAGGTTAATGATTCAAAATACTAAATTATTTGTTTTTTTAACCTCTATAAAATGGATATAACCAAAATCTAGTGTTTTTAAAAATGTAGGGTAAAAAGTTAAAAAAACTGATTTTTGGAAAATTGTAAACCCCCATAAAACCCCCTTCCCATAGACCGATCGATCTGGTTTTCGAACTTAAAGTCATAAATGCTACTCTCCACATTTGTGCCAAATTTCATCAAAATCGGGCGCTTCTTTCAAAAGTTATCGCGGTAACGGACACATATATATATATATATATATATATATATATATACATATATATAAATTTGAACGAATAGTGTTTTTGGCATCTGGGGACCTCAAAACGAAAAGTTATCATGGTCTCGGGCTTAAGTCTTACCATGCCACCTACGGTAATAGCTTCTTCCCTATAGGGGAAATTCGCTAAAAAAAACTTTTTTTGTGCTAATATCAATATACCACAACTAGATGAAGCCACATACCAAGTCTCATCTATATACATACATAAATAATCGAAATATAACATTTTATTTATTCTCCATAAGGATAACATTGGACAACGTACTGTGTTTAGTACTTTGAATATCACTGCAACGGTTGGACGTAAAACAACAATTAAAATGCCAAAATGATTATTTTGTAGAGCTAAACTGATTGGTAGAAATAAATGTGGAGTTTTTAGTGAAATTATCTGAGGAAAATCTAAAAACCGTATTCCCATAAGATTAACATGGGAAATTTTATGGACATATTTTTTTACTTTTCTCCATAACCACTAAACCTAGATTAATGATTCAAATTACTAAATTGTTTGTTTTTTTAAGCTTTATAAAATGGCTATAACCAAAATCTAGTGTTTTTAAAATTTTAGGGTAAAAAGTTCAAAAAACAGATTTTTGGAACATTTTAAACCCCCATAAAACCCCCTTCCCATAGACCGATCAATCTAGTTTTCGAACTTAAAGTCATAAATGTTACTCTCCACATTTGTGCCAAATTTCATCAAAATTGGGTGCTTCTTTCAAAAGTTATCGCGGTAACGGACACACATATATATATATATATATATATATATAAATTTGAACGAATATTTTTTTTGGCATCTAGGGACCTCAAAACAAAAAGTTATCATGGTCTCGGGCTTAAGTCTTACCATGCCACCTACGGTAATAGCTTCTTCCCTATAGGGGAAATTCGCTAAAAAGTGAAACACGGTTGGCTGCTTCACCAATTATTTTGCAATAACACTCCTAAGCCAATAATTATTTTGTAATCATAACATAATTAAGAAATTAAACTCAATTTAAAATTTTATTTTAAATAATGATTTAAAAACAAATTTAGTACCTAAAATTAAATAATGAGTACCCAACTGTAAAATTAATAATTAATGCAAATAATAATTATAAAGTAATACTTCGAAATAATAATTTTGTATAATTTTGTTAACCTGGAAGTTTATTTTGAGTTTTTATATTTGTTTGTTTTGAAGGAGTTTTGACGGTTTTTCTAACCTTGTAAATTATAGTGTTGAAATCTTGTCTTATAAAAATATGATGACAAAGCGAAATACCCACAACAATGGGAACGGTTTTCAATTTTTTATAAAAGCCGAACTGTGTCCGTTATCCGGCACAATGTGACGAGATTGTAAGGGTTTGTTTGTCTGGGGAAGGAGTTCTAAGGAGAGTTCCCAATAAATAAACCATCCAATTTTATTTTTCAGAATTCATAGACAGTTTACAGATTTTATTTAGGGGGTTTGTTTATCCTGCAAGTACAGTTAACATACATTTTAACTGAAAAGTAATAAACGTTATTATTGTAGCCAGTTATTTACCATCGAATGAGATATAGTGAGATTCTTCATAATATGTTATGGGATCACCAAACCCCCACACAAATATTGTAAGCTTTTAAAACATAAATTGAATATTTGTGATTTGAACAAACATCATTGGTTAGCAAAATACACTTCCAAATTTACTTTACTTAACTAATAACGTAGTTACTACTTTCTTTAGTAAATTAGTGCTAAAAAATGTCCTGTAAAACGCTGATTCATTTTGCAGGAACTACTAATAAACACAATTTTTATAATATTGTGGCATCTTCATGTCATTATTTTATCATGTTTCATAATATTTAAACAACGAGAAAAAGCGAGATATTAAAACTGTTTAATGTACCTCATTGTATTTAAAGATATATAATAAATCTTTAAAACAAAAATTACCAATACAAATATTCATGACAAAGAGTATTTACATTTTTAAAGCAAATTAAAACTTTTGAACCTAAACTGTTCGGTTTAAAATAGAAGTTACTTAAATTTAATCCGTGGCTTTAAGATTCCAAAATATAAATGTAAATCGTTGAAAACATAAGTAAAAAAAGTGTTAGGAACTCAAAGTTTTAATTGTGTTGCAACTTTCATATTCCTAATAAAATATTTTAATATAAATATTTTCGACAACGCTGTCAACTATTTTAGAAATAAATTAATTTAATTCTGTGATTAGGACATTATACTCAAGTAGTTGTCCATTTCAGAAAATGATACGTATCAATATGTTGTATATTTAATTTTTACTTAATATAATTGATTAACTGTTTAAAGGATTTTATTCGTAAAAATATTATGTAAAGTTATGCTTCACTCATGCCTAACGGGCACACGAGTTTCTGGATGAAAGTCAGGGACGTTTGTTCCTTAACGTGCTTGGCGTTACTGAAATACCAAGTGATCTTTTAAAAGTTAGAGAACAACAGTTAACACCAACAGTGCTCGTGACTATTAGTTTAAGACAGTTATAAAAAGTTTGTCAAATATTAAAAATGAAATAAAATATACACCATCTTATACTTTGCATACACTATTTTGTACATCGATTTCAAATTATGGATATTCGTTTTTCTTACAATATAAAATGGTTCTTATGATTAATGTTTGGTTTTACATAACCAAATACAAAACATTGTCTGTAAAGTCTATGGCTTAGGGGTGTGGTTTTTATCGCAGATATATCATAAACTAAAGATAATTTGGTAAACTTTAAGTGGTACAACTTGTTAGTAAAGAACTAGATGTGGTGAACGGTGTACACAGTTTGATTGGGTTTACAAATCATTTAGTTGTTTTACTTAATTTGGAAACGAACAAAGTTTTAAATAATACACAAATGTATAATTTGAAATTATATATGGTTTAGGACATAATTTTCAGTTATCGATTTGGGTTCTTTCATGTAAAATAGCAGAAACCATCTTCAGTTTTGAAAAGTGGTGCAAGGTTCATGGTAACTGTACAACGGCTTTTCTGATCCTTTTCGGGCCCAAAAATTCAAAATTGTAATGATTAATCCCCAAAAAAGGGGTTTATAGTTTTCAGATTGTTTTGCCCAACAAACTTGTCCAACTGATTACAGAAAGGAACGTCCCTACCAAATTTGAAGTAAATCGGACACAAAATGTGACCGCTAGAGTGCAAACACACATATATATATATATATACAATTTTGAACGACCCCCCAAACGTGTTCAGGGGGTCACGTTAGGAACTTCTATGGAACTTCTTATAAGTTTCACCGTGCCGGTCATGCTAATAGTTTACTTTCCATAGGAAATTCACTAATAACACTTCCATCTTGAGGTGCTATCACTTTACTTTGTGATAAAATCAAATAAAAAAAAATAATTAAAACACTTGGCATTTCTCCTATACCATATAGCAAGATAACATATGGCAAACAGAATTGTAATTTAATATGTACAGTAAAAAATCAGAATGGCCTTTAATACTTATAAAATCTTGAGGTTACTTGGAGAAACTTGGAATTACTTGAAAGTGGCAAAATTAAGTTATTATGTAAGTTATATTTAAAATGTATCAATATTTAAGTTGATATGTTTAAGAATGATAGAACTGGTTTAACTATGCACTGGGTAAAAGCGTATGAAGGAGCGTATTTAAAAAATTGGTATAAAACCACGTGAAAATGAGTATCCGCGAGACACGGGAGTTACTGTCAGTAAGTCAGATGCGGAACTGAATTTTGTTAGTTTAAAGGTCATAGCGTGCCTTCCCCCGCTCTTGAATATGTAAATCCAACCGATCAGAGATTGGTGTAGATACTTGCTTATGGCCTGATAATTGTATTAGTACCTGCGGGGCCGAGTTTTCCTCGGGGGAGACCAGCTAGTTTGTTTAGATGACTTGGAGTAATAATTCACCACTTCCCCCTACTGATAATTAGATTTGTATAACTAATTTGCCTCTTTTCTACAGTTTTAAGGTCACTCCAGTTGTTATTTATAGCTCAATGTCCCTTTGGTTTATTTTACTACTCTATATATGTGATATTCACTCAAATCTTTTAATCTCTGCTCTCAGGAAATCACATGTTAATTAATAATCATAAACAACATGAGTATTACTTTGACAGTTCTCTGGTTGATTATGAACAGCTGTTACAATTCTTTTATTTTGATTTAAAACTCCATAAGCCCAATGTTAATTTTTTTTAACTTTTCATTTTAGTTTTTTTACATTAATTGAATTTTCCTGGGGATGAGGCCTGTCTAGAACTTATTTTTATCCCAGAAATTAATTATTTCGAACATTTGAAAGAAATCGTTGGAGCCATTTTTGAGATCAGTGTCGCAAGCAAGCAAGCAAGCATATTAGAGTGTAGGATATACATTTATTTTAATAATCTTTCTGTAACTGAACAATTTGGTAGCCATTTATAATGTTTTATTTAGCATTTTGTGACAGAATCCTCAATAATGGCTCTATGTAGGAGGCTCCTAATTCACTCGTTACAGAGTGTTTAATATAATTGTTATGTGTGGGAGTAAGCATGCATTGACAAGGTTAACAGGGAAACATATGTAAATATATGTATACATGTTGTATTTGTTATGTCTCTCACATGGTGATTTGTAAATTGAAGTTTTGCGATGAGTAAAGAATTATTTTAATACTTTAAATTAATTCTAACTTAGACAGGGTATAACTGGATCAAACATGTTTGAGACAGAACATGCTGGCCTCTGAAAAATGAAAACTTCATACGGTCAGTCATCGACATACACTATGAACTCTATAGTGGTTCCTAATGGCAGTCCGAGTGATTTATGGGAGTAGTATTTGGGAAGCAGCAGTCTGATTCGGTTTATGGCGTCCTTTATCACTGTATTTGTGACAGCTAGTATAGGACCTTATGGCTGATTTGATTTATTATTGATGAATTATTGAATAACATCACTATGCTACTTCTATGATAATTAATTCTAAAATTTATAACCATAAATGGAGTTCATCTAACTTTCCCAAATGTAATATTAGTTCTTAAAAACTTTTAAGATATTTTATGATGAAGCATTAAATCTATAAAATTCAAATAGTAAAAGAAACCCATATTGAAATCAATACAGTTGTATATTGATTTCAGGTTATATTTCCAACTGACCAACTGGCAGTTGGATTTATTTTTAAACATAACGTATACGTGGTTTTATTTGAAATCATCTTCGTATTGGTGTCCAACGATTTTGACTTGTTAACTTTTTTCTTCAGCGATGTAATTACTGGAATAAAAAAGTTTACCTAAATGTGGTAATGAAATGTGCAATTTTATAATGTTGTAAAGATTTAAGACCATTCGTTTCGCTATAGCTCAAAGAATAGTTTAACAAATTACGTGGTTCCTAAACGTGAAAACATTTTAAAACTTTGTTAGGGATACAAAGGGAAATTCACTAATCTGTTCAGGTGGCCGGTTTTTGGTATGGAATCTCTGGTGTATAGACCCCCCCCCCATACCTTATGTAATATTTGTCTCAAACCTCTAAATTACATCTGGTCTAACTAAAATAATTTTACTCCCTCATGTTCTGCACATTTCCTGGCCTAAATAAAATAATGGGTCAACCCTGTGATTCGGGTTTGTGAACTTTATGCAAAGAAAAAAACTGCAGTAGGATGTTTAAACTAAATCATTAATATTTAAATATATGTACATTAATCTACATCTAAGTATTCCTTTTTCTATTTCTTATGTATGCCCGTCATGTGATACAAGTCGAGAATACCATTTTACACAAGTATTAAAAATGATCTACGAACATGTAATGGTTCAACTCAGGAATCCTGACGTGTTTTAATGATCTATGAACACGTAATGGTTCAAATCAGGAATCCCTACGTGTTTTAATGATCTATGAACACGTAATGGTTCAACTCAGGAATCCCTACGTGTTTTAATGATCTATGAACACGTAATGGTTCAACTCAGGAATCCCTACGTGTTTTAATGATCTATGAACACGTAATGGTTCAACTTAGGAATCCTGACGTGTTTTAATGATCTATGAACACGTAATGGTACAACTCAGGAATCCCTACGTGTTTTAATGATCTATGAACACGTAATGGTTCAACTCAGGAATCCCAACGTGTTTTAATGATCTATGAACATGTAATGGTTCAACTCAGGAATCCCTATGTGTTTTAAAGATCTATGAACACGTAATGGTTCAACTCAGGAATCCCCACGTGTTTTAACGATCTATGAACACGTATTGGTTCAACTCAGGATTCCCGACGTGTTTTAATGATCTATGAACACGTAATGGTTTAACTCAAGAATCCCTACGTGTTTTAATGATCTATGAACACACAATGGTTCAAATCAGGAATCCCGACGTGTTTTAATGATCTATGAACACGTAATGGTTCAACTCAGGATTCCCGACATGTTTTAATGATCTATGAACACGTAATGGTTAAACTCAGGATTCCCGACGTGTTTTAATGATCTATTAACACGTAATGGTTCAACTCAGGAATCCCTACGTGTTTTAATGATCTATGAACACGTAATGGATCAACTCAGGAATCCCTACGTGTTTTAATGATCTATGAACACGTAATGGTTCAACTCAGGAATAACTCAGGAATCCCGACGTGTTTTAATGATCTATGGACACGTAATGGTTCAACTCAGGATTCCCGACGTGTTTTAACGATCTATGAACACGTAATGGTTCAACTCAGGATTCCCGACGTGTTTTAATGATCTATGAACACGTCATGGTTTAACTCAAGAATCCCTAGTGTTTTAATGATCTATGAACACACAATGGTTCAAATCAGGAATCCCGACGTGTTTTAATTATCTATGAACACGTAATGGTTCAACTCAGGATTCCCGACATGTTTTAATGATCTATGAACACGTAATGGTTCAACTCGGGATTCCCGACGTGTTTTAATGATCTATGAACACGTAATGGTTCAACTCAGGAATCCCGAGGTGTTTTAATGATCTTTGAACACGTAATGGTTTAATTCTGGAATCCCTAGTGTTTTAATGAACTATGAACACGTAATGGTTCAACTCAGGAATAACTCAGGAATCCCGACGTGTTTTAATGATCTATGGACACGTAATGGTTCAACTCAGGATTCCCGACGTGTTTTAACGATCTATGAACACGTAATGGTTCAACTCAGGATTCCCGACGTGTTTTAATGATCTATGAACACGTCATGGTTTAACTCAAGAATCCCTAGTGTTTTAATGATCTATGAACACACAATGGTTCAAATCAGGAATCCCGACGTGTTTTAATTATCTATGAACACGTAATGGTTCAACTCAGGATTCCCGACGTGTTTTAATGATCTATGAACACGTAATGGTTTAACTCAAGAATCCCTACGTGTTTTAATGATCTATGAACACACAATGGTTCAAATCAGGAATCCCGACGTGTTTTAATTATCTATGAACACGTAATGGTTCAACTCAGGATTCCCGACATGTTTTAATGATCTATGAACACGTAATGGTTCAACTCAGGATTCCCGACGTGTTTTAATGATCTATGAACACGTAATGGTTCAACTCAGGAATCCCGAGGTGTTTTAATGATCTTTGAACACGTAATGGTTTAATTCTGGAATCCCTAGTGTTTTAATGAACTATGAACACGTAATGGTTCAACTCAGGAATCCCGACGTGTTTTAATGATCTTTGAACACGTAATGGTTCAACTCAGGAATCCCGACGTGTTTTAATAATCTATGAACACGTAATGGTTCAACTCAGGAATCCCGAGGTGTTTTAATGATCTTTGAACACGTATTGGTTTAATTCTGGAATCCCTACTTGTTTTAATGATCTATGAACACGTAATGGTTCAACTCAGGAATCCCTACGTGTTTTAATGATCTATGAACACGTAATGGTTCAACTCAGGAATCCCGACGTGTTTTAATGATCTATGAACATGTAATGGTTCAACTCAGGAATCCCTACGTGTTTTAATGATCTATGAACACGTAATGGTTCAACTCAGGAATCCCAACGTGTTTTAATGATCTATGAACATGTAATGGTTCAACTCAGGAATCCCTATGTGTTTTAAAGATCTATGAACACGTAATGGTTCAACTCAGGAATATCCACGTGTTTTAACGATCTATGAACACGTAATGGTTCAACTCAGGATTCCCAACGTGTTTTAATGATCTATGAACACGTAATGGTTTAACTCAAGAATCCCTACGTGTTTTAATGATCTATGAACACACAATGGTTCAAATCAGGAATCCCGACGTGTTTTAATGATCTATGAACACGTAATGGTTCAACTCAGGATTCCCGACATGTTTTAATGATCTATGAACACGTAATGGTTCAACTCAGGATTCCCGACGTGTTTTAATGATCTATGAACACGTAATGGTTCAACTCAGGAATCCCGAGGTGTTTTAATGATCTTTGAACACGTAATGGTTTAATTCTGGAATCCCTAGTGTTTTAATGATCTATGAACACGTAATGGTTCAACTCAGGAATCCCGACGTGTTTTAATGATCTTTGAACACGTAATGGTTCAACTCAGGAATCCCGACGTGTTTTAATAATCTATGAACATGTAATGGTTCAACTCAGGAATCCCTACGTGTTTTAATGATCTATGAACACGTAATGGTTCAACTCAGGAATCCCTACGTGTTTTAATGATCTATGAACACGTAATGGTTCAACTCAGGAATAACTCAGGAATCCCGACGTGTTTTAATGATCTATGGACACGTAATGGTTCAACTCAGGATTCCCGACGTGTTTTAATGATCTATGAACACGTAATGGTTCAACTCAGGAATCCCGAGGTGTTTTAATGATCTTTGAACACGTATTGGTTTAATTCTGGAATCCCTACTTGTTTTAATGATCTATGAACACGTAATGGTTCAACTCAGGAATCCCTACGTGTTTTAATGATCTATGAACACGTAATGGTTCAACTCAGGAATCCCGACGTGTTTTAATGATCTATGAACATGTAATGGTTCAACTCAGGAATCCCTACGTGTTTTAATGATCTATGAACACGTAATGGTTCAACTCAGGAATCCCAACGTGTTTTAATGATCTATGAACATGTAATGGTTCAACTCAGGAATCCCTATGTGTTTTAAAGATCTATGAACACGTAATGGTTAAACTCAGGAATCCCCACGTGTTTTAACGATCTATGAACACGTAATGGTTCAACTCAGGATTCCCAACGTGTTTTAATGATCTATGAACACGTAATGGTTTAACTCAAGAATCCCTACGTGTTTTAATGATCTATGAACACACAATGGTTCAAATCAGGAATCCCGACGTGTTTTAATGATCTATGAACACGTAATGGTTCAACTCAGGATTTCCGACATGTTTTAATGATCTATGAACACGTAATGGTTCAACTGAGGAATCCTGACGTGTTTTAATGATCTATGAACACATAATGGTTCAACTCAGGAATCCCGACGTGTTTTAATGATCTATGAACACGTAATGGTTAAACTCAGGATTCCCGACGTGTTTTAATGATCTATTAACACGTAATGGTTCAACTCAGGAATCCCGAGGTGTTTTAATGATCTTTGAACACGTAATGGTTTAATTCAGGAATCCCTACGTGTTTTAATGATCTATGAACACGTAATGGATCAACTCAGGAATCCCTACGTGTTTTAATGATCTATGAACACGTAATGGTTCAACTCAGGAATCCCTACATGTTTTAAAGTGACATTAAACTGGCGTGCAACTTCGTAAAGCTAGTAGTAACTGATGACGTGTGAATGCTCCTGTTTTCATATTTACTGTTTCTCCTTTGTTATGAATTCGGGATTTGGCAACTCAACGGGAAATCGAGGAACAAATAGTTAAGTATCTGTCACCCTTCTGTCGAAAGTTTCTTGTCCCTTTTTCCCCCATTCTTGTTCGTAACGATTGAAAATCAAGTATTCACACAAAGCTCTTATTTACAAATGTCTTATTTAAGGGTAGAATTGAACTATCTCCGGAAACGCCGTAAAATTGTATCAAGGTTATAAATAAGTGGAAAAATCAAAAGTAAAATAGCCCCGTCGCAGCAAACCTGCGTACTCAGCGAATTTCCAATGCATATATGTCTTAATAACGCATAAGGCCACTTACCAAGTTTCTTTACATTCATAAATAAGTGATATATAACACTTTAATTATTCTCCATAAGAATAACATATGGGATGAAGATGCAGGTTTGATGTAACAAGGAACAAAAAATAAGTTTTTTATGCAACTATCAATATAACTCAACTAGGTGAGGCCACATACTAAGTTTCATCAATATAAATTCATGAATAAGCGATGTATGCTATTCAGAATATTCTCCGTCATGTCAAAATGTAAGCTGAGTATGGAGGTTTGCTGTACCAAGGAACAGAAAAAATGGGTTTTTATGTAAATATGAATAGAACTCAACTAAGTGAAGCCATATACCAAATTTATTAAGTCATGTTTATTTAATGGAGACATGATATTTTGCTTTTTGTTTTTAAGAATAACATGGGGACTGAGTATGCACGTTTGCTGCTACGGGAATCATCGGTAATTTTTTTTATGGTGATAATGACAATAGACCACAACCAGATGAAG
Source organism: Allygus modestus (assembly GCA_963675035.1). Taxonomy (NCBI): domain Eukaryota; kingdom Metazoa; phylum Arthropoda; class Insecta; order Hemiptera; family Cicadellidae; genus Allygus; species Allygus modestus. Next base: position 71,134,719 of record OY776114.1, on the reverse strand, counting down.
CCATATGCTAAGTTTCGTCGGTATACATTCATAAATAAGAGAGATACAAACTTGTTCTTGTTCTCCAGAAGAATAGCAATGGACAATTTACTGTGTTTAGCACTTTCAATCCAATCTCTGGAACCAATTAACGTAGAGCAATGATTAAAACACCAAATTGTGTTTTTTTTTAGCGGTCTCCAATGGTGAAAACTTGATTTTTATAAATGTTATATGTAACAAATTCAAAATACCTATTTTTGGGGTACAAAACCCCCCTAAATTAGCCCCTCGAATATATAGAGGGTCCATCTGTCTGGTTTTCAAACTAAAAGCCATAAATGTTGCTTTCCACATATGTACCAAATTTCATCAAAATCGGACCATTTTTATGAGAGTTATCGTGCTCACGGACATATGAGCACGATATATTTATACAGTTTTGAGAGAATGGTGTTTTTGGCATCTGGGGACCTCTAAACAAAAAGTTATCATGGTCCTAAGCCTAGGTCTTACCATGCCAACTACGGTAATTTAACTTCTTTCCTAAAGCTGAAATTCGTTAAAACAAAGTCACATGACCTTTTTAACGTCGTGTGATTAAAGTTAACATAACGTGTTGTTAGGGGTTTCTTTTCATAAAGTGGGAGTTTTCCATTCATTTACAAATTTTATAACCTACCTTTATCCTAGTGCCTAATATTTTCTTTATGTATTTTGGGTAGCAAAACGTGTTGCTTCAGCTCCTATTTAATATAAACAGTTGATGTGTAAAACTTGTGTATTTACCACATACTTTTAGATATTTGAGACTTTCAGATTTTTTTCTATTTGGGATAACTCTTGAAGCCCCAAAACATAAGTCATACGATTAACAACATTATTTCCCTAAGATGTCCATCGTACAACACAGGGATGACCGTAGTGGACTAATTTCTTTCTTGGCTATTAATCCTTTAAAATTCTTGAGTTACTATTTTTAAATTATTTGAGATTTTTTTTAAGTTTAGAGTTTATTTTGATAGTAACTTGAAATATAATTTGTTCTCAATATTAGTTAAACTTGTGTATAATATGGTGGTGCAAAAAATGTGAAGCTACTTTTAAGTATTAAAACACTTAAGTAAATATTTAAAAGTAATATAGGCACAATATTAGGCTTATCTACTGTATCTACTGTATTAGGCTTATTATTTTAAATACTGTAGAAGTGATATCTAACTGACTCAGTAAAATGAATACTGGGGATTCAATAAGGCTGAGTGGAAAGAACGAGACTTAATATCTCTGCGATAAAACGATGACAATCATGGTTTATGTTAACTTTTATGGAACGTGTCTTCATGTAGGATTGTTCAGCTTCTTTTGTTTCCCATTTGAAACAAAATACTGTAGAAAGTAACGGTATTAGTTGAAATTGTCTATACAATGTTAAAACAAATATAAATGGAGACAAAATGTAATAAATAAAGCCCGCATCGTTTATTTGACATGAGAAAGGCTCGGTAAAAAACACAGATGTGGGCGTTGGGCCTTGATTGTTTTGCACTGTGAGGTTGGTACCACTGTGTAATTAATAAAAAAAGAAAAATCAATAAAGAAGTCATACTGTATGGATGTTCAGTGTAAAATAAGTACGTTGTACATTTTTCTGCCTCTACGTTTTAATGAGTTGTTGTTTAATAGTTGTCCTATATGCATGAGTAAAATATAAAATCATATCGTATATGTTTTGACTATGTTTTTATAATAAATAAATAAGCTTAAAAATGCATTATTAGTAGAGTTGAACGCCTACTAAAGTGAAATCAAGTGCTATTGTGTACAATTTAGGCCTAACATTCTTTTTGGAGTACTCTCAAGAGGTTTAGAAGAGGATGTAAGAGTACCAAATGACAGTTGTACTGTTTTATAGCTGAGAATAACATATAGTTTGTATTATTGAAACCCTTAGATGACAACACATTTAGACAATCTGTTGTCACGTCTCTCCTGAAGAGCTCTTATGATAATTTTAATTGAATAAAAATAAATGAAAAAAATATAAAGTGCAAAAATACTAAAAATGCTAACGTTGAACTAAAAGTGATAGCAATAATTGCAACTCATTCTCAAGTACTTGCATCCTGAATGGCAAAAATAGGACCTAATACAACCTGATATTCCTATGACTAGACACTTCATTAAGGAGCAGGTCGTTAAGTAAATGACATGCAAATGGGCAATGCCTAACCGTAGTTGGACAATCTGCATAATGACGTTTTATAGCGTCAAACCCCCTTTAATAAAATTAAACTTTGTTAGGATTCTAATTGTTTCAAGCGTGAATAATCAATTTTGTTTTAAACAAGTTATAAAAACAAAACAAATCCAAATATACCGGTACCTTATGTGTTATTTTCATCACGTAGATAGGATATAACGTTATCCAGTTAATTCGTAACTCGGTGAGCTATTTTTAAAATGTTACTACTAATTGTACAATAAAATGAATGAATTAATATCTTTATATTACATTTTTAAATGTATGAGCATAAAAATGCTGCAATGTACAAATAGTATATAAATAGTTGAGATTTCTATATTTAGTCAAAGTTATGAATGTATTTTAGAGTAGTCTCTACTGCTTACCTCAGTTCAATAATTCAGTAGTTTTTTTAGTGGTTATTCATGTTATTCATGGATAATGTAAAGAATACAAAGATATATAAATTCGAGTATTTTAAAAGAATAGCACGTAGTTCATATTACAATAGAAAGATACGTATGACAAACCTTTTCTAGGAATGGAATTAATACAAATATACATAATAGTATTTTTTTATTTGTGGCTATTACGAAGCAACCGAAAATAATTGCTTCAATTTCCTAAACCAGAAATCGAGTCATAAAAAATAACTTTACCATAACTCAATGTGAATAAACAGAACCATTTATGAAAAAAGACGTGGAATAAGCAACAGTGTTTGGTCATTACGAATCTAATGTGTTAAGTATGTGATATTTCAGAAATAAAAACTGCACAGTTACAATAAAAATTACTGTTACAAATATTAATAGAACAGTAGTACTTTTACTAATAATAATTTACTGTTAGAGATTTGTTTTACTTTAATTAGAGATTGAACATTAATGTAAAAATAGGTATTTGTAAAAACTCATGTGTTTTATACGTGTTTACTTAATGCTTACAACTGATAATAATTTATATTTCTGTGTAATTTGTAATTAGTAAATACCCCCGTCGCAGCAAACCTGCGTAATCAGCGAATTTTCAATGCAAATATATGGGTATCACTACTAACTAGAGCCAATTACCAAGTTTCATAAAAATACCTTTATTAATAAGTGATATATAGCATTTTATTTATTATCCATAAGAATAACATTATAAATGAATACACAGGTTTGCTGCAAAAAGGAAGATAAGAAATGTGTTTTTTTTATATTATCAATATAACTTAACCAGGTGAAGCTACATACCAAGTTTTATTAATTTAGGTTCACAACTAAGGGAGATATAAAACTTTACTTATTCTCCATATGAATAACATGGGGGCCGAGTATGCAGGTTTGCTGCTACCGGGAAAAATAAAAAAAACTTTTTTGTGCTAATATCAATATACCACAACTATATGAAGCCACATACCAAGTTTCAATTATATACATACATAAATAATCAAAATAAAACATTTGATTTATTCTCCATAAGCATAACATTAGACAACGTACTGTGTTTAGCACTTTGAATAACACTGCAACGGTTGGACGTAAAACAACAATTAGAACGCCAAAATGATTGTTTTGTAGAGCTAAACTGATTGGTAGAAAGAAATGTGGAGTTTTAAGTCAAATTATCTGAGGAAAATCAAAAAACCGTATTCCCATAAGATTAACATTGGAAATTTTATAGACACATTTTTTTACTTTTCTCCACAACCACTAAACCTAGCTTAATGATTCAAAATACTAAATTGTTTGTTGTTTAAGCTCTATAAAATGGCTATAAACAAAATCTAGTGTTTTAGCGAATTTCCCCTATAGGGAAGAAGCTATTACCGTAGTCGGCTTGGTAAGACCTAGGCCCGGGACCATGATAACTTTTCGTTTTGAGGTCCCCAGACCCCAAAAACACCGTTCGTTCGAAACTGTATATATATATATATATATATATATATATATATATATCTGTCCGTGAGCACGATAACTCTCGTAAAAATTATCCGATTTTGATGAAATTTGGGATAAACATGTAAAGCAACATTTAAGACTAAGTTTGAAAACCAGCCAGATCGCTCTATCCGAAGGGGTATTTTGGGGGGGTTTTGTACCCCAAAAATGGGTTTTTCGAATTTTTTACATATAATTTTGGAAATAGTAAAATTTTAGTTTTTCCCATTGAATTCAGCTTAAAAAAACACACAATTTGGTATTTTGATCATTTCTCTACGTCAATTGGTTACCGAGATATTGAAAGTGCTAAACACAGTACGTTGTCTAATGTTATTCTTATGGAGGAAAATAAAAATTTTATATCTGGCTTATTTATGAACGTATACTAACGAAACTTGGTATACGGCTTCATCTGGTTGTGGACCATTGATATTTGCTCCAAAAAAATTTTTTACCAAAGGCTCCCGTAGCAGCAAACCTGCGTACTTAGCCCCATGTTATTCTTATGGAGAATAAGTAACGTGTTATCTCCCTTCATTATGAAAATAAATTAATGAAATTTGCTATGTGGCTTTAACTACATGAGTTATATTGATATTTGTATAAAACCCCATTTTTTGTGTTCCTTGTATCAGCAAACCTGCATACTCAGCCGCCATGTTATTCTTATTGAGAATAATTAAAATGTCATAAATCGTTTATTTATGAATGTATATTGATGAAACTTGATATGTGGCTTTATGTGGTATTAAGATACATATATATCCATTGGAAATTCGCTGAGTACGCAGGTTTGCTGCTACGGGGTATTTAAAATTTTAGGGTAAAAAGTTCAAAAAACAGATTTTTGGAAAATTTTAAACCCCCATAAAACCCCCTTTCCATATACCGATCGATCTGTTTTTCGAACTTAAAGTCATAAATGTTACACTCCACATTTGTGCCAAATTTCATCAAAATCGGGCGCTTCTTTCAAAAGTTATCGCGGTAACGGACATATATATATACATATATATATATATATATATACATATATATAAATTTGAACGAATAGTGTTTTTGGCATCTAGGGATCTCAAAACAAAAAGTTATCATGGTCTCGGGCTTAAGTCTTACCACGCCACCTACGGTAATAGCTTCTTCCCTATAGGGGAAATTCGCTAAAAGAGCAATGAAAGTTTGATTAATTTAGTGTACTTATTCTCTTAATGTTAGTCTGCCAGTTGTTATTTATTTGTTACATATATATATACATACATATATATATATATATTTATTTATTTATTTATTGTGCTTCAAACCGGGCTTTCTAGCCTGTGAGGACATATTTGTTTCTACAATTTCTTGTAATGTTTGAAAGGCATGGTTTTTATAACTTTGTGTGAAGCAATGTATTTATTTATTTATGCTTTTGTGTATAAAATTGTGAAACAAATCAAGTTCATTTTTCATTCATTCATTAAAATATAAATGAACAAATATTTATAACAATGTTAATAACTTAATCACTGCTAAAGTTACCAGGTTAGTCAATATGAATTCTCGCTGGCCTTGATGGGTTTTCCAAGTTAAGCTATATTTTTTGTTTTATTACATTTTAAATGGTTTTAATTTGAGAGGAGACTAGACATTACTGACTGCCTATATATTACTGTTTACTACATCCTGTTATATGCCACTATGCAGCTAGATGCTTTACTATTATTCAGCAGTTCTTAGGTTCTAGAACAACATAGAACTAAAACAACTATATGTAACTACATCAAAAACAAGTTAAAAATTGACTAATAAGTTTAATGTAATAAGTAACTTGGACGGAGAGAATTATAACTGATATTTCACTTAGTAATAATAGTAATCACAGAGAATATTATTTTATATTTACTATGACCCAGAATATGTTTCTTAAATGTAATTTAATAGCGTGGTCAATTTAGATAATAGAAATGCCTTAGGTTAAATAGATAGATTTGTTAATTTGGGCTTTAATAAACGATTTTCACAGCGTCCCAAAAAGATTCATTCAATTTATTTTTTCCTGTATTATTTATTTGTAACCTCTGAATTAATCAACTAATGTTGAACTGAATTAATAGCTTATGTTGAACTGCCTGATTTGAAACACTGCCACCTATAATCTAAATATTTTGCTAAACAAAATCTTATAAAAGGAGAAGTTTTCTTTTAGACGCCGTTAAGTCAAGAAGTTTAATTTATTTGTGCTCTAGAATCATATAGTTAAATATTGCAAATATACAATTAATTAATTTTATGTAAATAAAGTTACTGTGACAATAATTCATAATTTGTAACTTAAATGTAACAGTTAGGGATCTATAAATAAAATATATCAACATATTAAGAATATACTATTGAATTCACAGTAAACTGATATATATATATATATATATATATATATATATATATATATGTGTGTGTGTGTGTATTGGGTTTTAAATAGTTCAAAAGGTATTGGTAGCCTAACATTAAATATTGCATTAGCTAACATAATTTAGCAAAAGAAAGATTATAAATAAGAATAGATCATAATTATTATCGTCACAACAAAGATTTTGCTACCAAGCAACAACAAAATGTTTGAGAAAGAGCTGCTCTTCCTGTTTTGACATTTAAATAACCACAACATTGACGTCTCCGAATTTCTGGGAACTGCTTCTTACTCTAATAATATTTAGCGAAACTTTTACTAGCCTAAAATAGGACAATAAATAAAATATAAAAAACAACACATTTTTAGTTAGAAGTGGAATTGCTGAAGGGGTCAGCAGAGAACTGCGAAGTTGTAATATGATCTCTCTCTCTCACTATGACGTCACAGCCCCAGTCTAATATTGCCTTTGCCTTCACCTGTTGAGCTCTTCCTTTGTCTCAGGGCTTGGGGGTGATTTTCATTCCATAGTCTTCAATATAAGATGAAACGAGAAAACTTGATTATCTACCAAATGTTATTGTTTCATTTAACACAATGTTCGTAATATACATTTTAAATAGCTTTGCAAATAATGTAGATGTACTGCAGATGCTCTTGCATTACAGAAAGAAAGAAAACAATTGTCCGATTTTAAAGGACTTTTGGTTTGGCCAGTGAACACCGAGAACTATATAACATTTAGGTTTTATGTGGGATTAGATCCTTTGCTACTTGCTTTGACTACCGGTATCCTTTATCTTACTTGCACTTACTATCCTTTTTACTTCCTTGCAAAAAGACAGAAAATTGCGTAATTTTTTCATTACTTTCATAATTATTCTGTATCTAGTATCAGATTTATCGTTATCTTGGAAACATATATATTAATGTATTTCAAACACGATACTATATTTTATACAACGTTTAATAATCTATTTATCCAAAAGGTTCCTAAATCAAATAAGCAAATCAGATGTACACAGTTCTCTCTTACCATTAGAAAATCATGGTCGTAGATGCAACATGATGTATACAACGAGGTATATATCTGTAGAAGTCTCGTCTGGGGTAAAAACCAGTGCCTACATGCTGATCACCAGTTTGACCCTCTATACCCTCCGGTCTCCATAGCAACAATATGTTAGCCATTCAAATGCTCTCTTTACAAGTTATATTAGTGTTTATTAGTCTTTGCCAGATGTGTTTTTTTACAAAAATATCCTCCATTGAGGATTCACTTTTTTGACACGAGACGAGAGCTCTATATTTATTTATATCTCGTTAGATGTATACACATGTCGATACTTTGGTCAGCTTAAAAAGTTTAATCAAGCAACAACAACTTAATAAAAGTAAAAAGAAACAACAATTTAATAAAAGCAAATATGTATGCCAACATGTGACTTAAGCCATTCTGAATTATGAAGGTTTTTTAAAACATCAGCTAAATACAGATAAACAGAACCTATCAAGATAGATCTATTTATTATCTGATTTGCTGTGACATCATAATTGTTGCGGATTAGGCAACAATCCCAGCGTAGCTGTTAGGCACATCTTCCACAAGCGGGAATATTGTGCAGGTTACTGGAAGGATAGGATATAGCAGGAAAGGAAAGGGTGGGATAGGACGGCAGCCAAATCGACCCTTCAGAGAGGCAACTCCCGTGCCCCTGTGCCAGCTGGGACGAGGCTCTCAAACAGGGGACCCGCATTCTACCCTCCAACTGGCCAACTAAACTGAGGGTATCCATGTACAACAGCCAGGGACCATCCATTCTCAGATTGGCAGGTTGGGGACAAAACCGGGAGATTCTGTCCCTAACCGCTGAAAATGGAGGGACCAAAGGTGAAAGGGAAGTTTGTCATAATGGACAGCCAAAAGACTTGCCATATGTAATGACAACTTCATTTGCTGTACCCAATGTCAGCCTGAAAACTGGTATAGAGCAGTTTTAAGGTCTGGGACAAACTATTTGCTGTGATTTTACTAATGGAATAATCTGGTAAAGTTCGGGTCAGTATTTTCCAAACACCTGGCATGTCTACAGTGTAAAACACATTTACTGGTCGGTAATTTGAATTTACGTTTAATCACTAAATCCAGTAAGCTCCTCGATGAAAGCTCTATTTACGTGAACAATTTAAGGTTTAAAATACCGGTACCATATAAGGAGTAGAGCATTACAAGTAGGAAAAACTAAAAAATTATAAGTTACAAGCAAGTAGTTTAAGCTTACTAGATAATTCAATTATCATAATTGAAATAGGTAGAAGCTATAACATGATAAAATAACACGTGAACAAATGTGACAATATTGAGATTATGACTGCGGCAGATGCTTTGCCAAGTCCATTAAAGTATTTCTGCTGTCTGTTATGGCATTACGTTTTTAACATTAAAAGTACTGTTTAAAAGATACTATTTTTGTAATTGCACTACTAGTGAGAACATTTATATTCAAATAAATCAAATAAAATCAAAGTATTCGTTACTAAATCTTAGGCTTTATAACTTTAAATATAACCAGAAACCAGAAGTTTTTATAGATGAGGACCAGCTTGAGGGAGCTGACAGGGTTTAGCTGGGAGTCAAACTGGACGGAAACCTAAATTGGGGGGAAAAAGTCAAAGCATTGGAAAAAAATTATGTGATGTCCTTGGGATGTCCTGGGGACAACCCTGTGCTGTGTGGGAATATCATTAAATTTGTCATCAAATGCATTCCCTAACCCCACAGATATTACTGCCTACCCCATGATAATTCTGCAGTCATCCTTAGAAGGCCCTTTGGCTTCAGGATAAGCATTACCTAGTAATAGAAGGCATTTCCCCAGTAAATTCTGTGGGACATCTTGGGGATGTCCTAGGGCTTCAGAATACAATATTACTTTGTGGTCCGAGGCAAGTCCACAGATAATCCTGTGGGACATCCTGGGGATGTCATATGGCTTTCATTATCATGTCCTGATTAGGTCCAAGGGACATCCCGTCTCCCCAGGATGTCGAGGGGAAAGGACATTTTTATGTCGTGGGGATATCCTGGAGGTATCCAGGCAATATCATGGGATGAAATAAGGATGATCCTGGGATATCCTGCATATTCCACTGTGATGTCCTTGGGATGTCCTGGGGATAATCCTGTGCTGTGTGGGAATGTCATTGAAATTTGTTTTATATCAAATATTCGTTCATTTTCAAGATGAGCTCATTCGCTTCGATCACTCGCCTCCCGGATTAGCTCGTTTGCTATGCTCACTCGCCTATCAAAAAAAAGCATGCCGTCAAAAACTGTAACGAATTATGGTTTTATTTATAAGAAACTTGGTTGTTTCAAAACCACGGTATTGTGGTTTAGTTGCTATATTATTACATGCAATGAATAAAATGTTTTCCATGCTCGGGAATATTTGTTATACTTTAAAATTAAATAAAGATTAGTATTAATACACATTCGTATATGTTAAAGGAATCATCACAGCTTAGCTTTTCCTATAAACTCTCTACACATTCTATTGAAACAAGTATTATTTCCTGGGAAAATATATTTACATAGATACACCCGTCGCAGCAAACCTGCATACTCAGCGAATTTCCAATGAATATATAACATAACACTTAACAGGATTTATAAGAAATGTATTCACAAACAAGTGATATTTAAAATATTAATTATTCTCCATAAGAATAACATTGGGGATGAGTACGCAGGTTTGCTGCAACAAGGCACGCAAAATAATGGGTTTTTATGCAAATATCAATAGAACTCATCTTAGTGAAGTCACATACCAAGTTTCATCCATATACATTCATAAATAAGCGATATATAACATTTTAAGTATTTTCTATAAGAATAACATGGGGACCAAGTACCTAGGTTTGCTGCTACAGGAACCATAGGAGAAAAATTGTCTTTTTGTGCAAACAACAATAAACCATAACCAGATCAAGCCATATACCAAATTTTGCCAGTTTATGTTCATAAATAAGCGAGATATACAATTTTTCTTTTTCTCCATAAGAATAACATTAGACAACGTACTGTGTTTAGCACTTTCAATATCTCGGTAACCAATTGACGTAGAGCAATGATCAAAATACCAAATTGTTTGTTTTTTTAAGCTGAATTTAATGGTATAAATTAAAATTTGATTTAAATTAAAATTACATGTGAAAACCCCAAAAAACACATTTTTGGGGTACAAAACCCCCCAAAAACCCTCCTTCGGATGGTGCGATTCATCTGGTCTTCGAACTTGTTCAAATAAATGGTACTTTACACATTTTTACCAAATTTCATTAAGATCGGACCTTTTTTACGAGAGTTATCGTGCTTACGGACACATATATATATATATATAAATATATTAATAATCAAATGAAACATTTTTCAACTGAGTACCCTTAAGGAATGTCTTTATTTTTATTTTTAAGACTACATGTTTCGGGACATAAGCCCATCATCATGGTAAACAAATACCTAACCTAGTTTTATATATATATATATATATATATATACATATATAAAAATTTGAACGAATGGTGTTTTTGGCATCTGGGGACCTCAAAATGAAAAGTTATCATGGTCTCGGGCTTAAGTCTTACCATGAGACCTACGGTAATAGCTTCTTCCCTATAGGGGAAATTCGCTAATAATTGAAAAAAAAAAACACCGACGACGTAGCAATTAGAGACGCTGAATCAGCAGATATATGAAAACATAAAGCTTTATAGCAAGAGAGTGCAATGCTTTAGTCCTATTTATTGTTTAATGTTTGTCAGCTCGTTTTTCATTGGCAATGAAAATTAATGTGAAACCCATTCCGTATTTGCGACAGAAGCCTGTAAATATATCCCATAATACAGCTATAAAGAAAAATATATTTTCATACGTTTATTTTTGTTTAAATTTAAATACCCCTCGAAAGTGTACATTACTTTCAACCAACGGGTTTGACTTAAATCAAAACTACAAAAAAACATTAGCTCTCATTATGTACTGTAATATTTTTATAAGGATAGTCTAGGAAAATCGTTTCTGATAATTGGTATGAATTTAACACCATGAGAAAAAAATTGAAAACATAATAAAAAATTGATATGAAATTGATATTGATTAAAAAATGATACGTATGAGTTATCTAAAAATATATTTTTTTATAATATAGCTATAAAATGAAGTATTAAGTAACAAAGATGAAAATTTAAATAAATAAACTTCAACACATCTGTTCGACAGAAAATACAACACTAACTATAGTATAATTATTGCTAGGTTGGTATCTTTAAAATTCTTACCTACACGCAACCTCTGGAGAACAGTTCATTGAATAGACAGGCTTGAGTTATGACAAACAGATTATTTACCTAAACAAAATGTCAACGCAGTAATTGACAGCAGTCCTATAAACACCTAACTGGGCACAGCTACCATAAACGAATTACGCTTAAATCATGAAAACCCGCTCTCGAATTCAGAAGGATCCCCAAAGATACGATAAACTGAAATCTTTATCCGTACAGCCCACAACAATAACTAAAATTTAGATTCCCTTTAAGGCAAACACCCCGTGATAATGATCCAAAATGGAATCAGGTCACTTACCCCTAAATTCCGGTCAGAGCGTGACAATCCCAGGTCCTCCTCCCTGGGCCCCTCACTCTGACTGACCCCCAAACCTACCTAGATGACCTACTTTAGTCAGAGCCTTCAGCAGGTCAGCAAAACAATTTATTTTTTAATAACAATTCCAGCCTACTCACACAAAATACTTCCCCCTTACAACATCTTGCGTTCGCTCTTGCAAATTTAACTAGAGAAATGTTATAATAAACCAACCACAATTGTTTTTTTTCCGTATTACAGTTAAGTAAATAAATAAATAATATAATAATTACCTAATTTAGTAAACCGTTGAAGGAAAATAAATAAATAAAAACATGTTTTATGAGGCGAAAGTCGTGAAGGCTGCACTGATATTAAACCAAGTAAATTCAGCCATCATAAAAAGAAAGCGAATAACTTTAAAAAAAATTTTGTGAAAATTTCCAAAAATAAAGCATTTATGATCACGATAGTACTGGAATACTACAGTCATTGTAGGCTCTGCCGTTTGAGTAAACCTAAATAATTAACTTCAGTTCAACAACTAAATTTATTTTCCTGTAAAGTAAATTCAGGCAGGACACAGTAAAGTATTTTATAAATCCTATAAACATTTTCAATAAGTCGTGCCTCTCTGTTATATTAATAGTCTAATTATTTGTGTGTGCGGAAAGTCCATTTTGAATGATATAAGACATTACGGATTTCTTTGTTTAACATTTATTGTTGGTGATGGAAAATGTCAGCAATAATTTCTTTAACAACATTACAAATATCCCCTCCTATAATCTGTTGACTTATTGATCAAATATGACAGTTGATTAAAATATTTAAAACTTAGACTGTTTTGTACAAAAACGAAAAATCGATAAAGCTCGAACATCCTGTAATAACCAACAAAGTGTTAATAAAAGACCAGGCCAACCTCATAAACACTGGTCAGTTATATTGGTCAATGAGATTTCTGTGGTTATATTCCCTCCAATATACGTTTATTGTGCCTTTCATAAGCACCATTATATTGTATTTGTTGCTATTATGTACTTTATATAAATTGATTAGAAGTATTTTATTAGATAAATGTACACGTATTACTTTAGCTAATAATGTAATAACCAAATAATATAGTTCTGACATTTATTTTGATTTATTTAATCTTTGGCCTTTAATCAAATTGTTATGTAATTATAACTATTTTTACAGTTAATGTCCTAGATGCCCTAGTTAATGGAGTTGCTGGATTTTATAATTAATTCAACTACGAATACAACCATTTATTCTTGTAATAAACGTACTACTAAACGTTTTACCAATCTAAACAAACAATAAAACCTATTAATCATGGACAAAATTACATGTTTAATTTTTAAACAGGTAATTTTTACAAACTTTTTATGTTTTAAAATTGTAATCTTCATAAACCTCAAATACATTATTACAGAAACATCAGTTTCAAGACCATTTCCCACCAATATAACATAAAGTAGGTTTTCATCAATGTTAGTTACCTTTTTGGAGATTTCTTATGGATTCAAAAGATATAATTTTTTAAGATTATTCATAACAGCTAAACAATCTCAAATCATGATTTATTACTAGGCCTAGTCAGATATCTGTAATATAACTTTCTTAATCGAATGTTACATAAATTTGATTGAAAAATATGTGTTAAAAAAGTATAAATTCAGATGTTTCGTTGTACAGAGAAACGAAAACATGTTTGATGTTTAGTAAACTTGCTATAACGATTTACTAGGTTTGATCATCAGTGATTTCTATGAAAAAACCTAATACTACGTTTTTTGAAACCATTCGTGTAAATAGAATGTAAAGTGTAAAGCAAAGTTTAACAAATTCAATTATAGGGTTTGATTTAATAGTGTTTTCAGATCCTTTGATACAAATGTTAAACACCCCCACCGCAGCAAACCTGCATACTCAGCGAATTTCCAAGGAATATATTCACATTAAGCCACTTACCAGGATTCATAAGAAATATATTAAAAATAAGCCATACCAGTACTTAAAATAAATACTTAATACTAATAAAAATAAAATTAAATAAAAATTAATGAAGTAAATTAATTAAGTAAATAAAATTAATACTTTGGGATGAGTACGCAGGTTTGCTGCAACAAGGAACACAAAATATGGGTTTTTATGCAAATATCAATAGAACTCATCTAAGTGAAGTCACATACCAAGTTTCATCCATTCATAAATAAGCGATATATAACATATTTATTATTCTCTATAAGAATGCTGCTACGGGAACCATATGCGAAAAATTTGTTTTTTGTGCAAACAACAATAAACCACAACCAGATGAAGCCAAGATACCGAGATACTGAGATACGAATATTCGTCAGTTTATGTTCTTAAATAAGCAAGATATTAAATTTTCATTTTTCACCTTAAGAATAACATTGTACAACAAACTGTGTTTAGCACTTTCAATATCTCAGTAACCAATTGATCATAGAGCAATGATCAAAATACCAAATTGTTTGTTTTTTAAGTCGAATTCAATGGTAAATATTAAAATTTTATTTAAATAAAAATTACATGTGAAAAACCCCAAAAAACCCATTTTTGGGGTACAAAACCCCCCTTCGAATGGTGCGATTCGTCTGGTTTTTGAACTCGTTCAAACAAATAGTACTTTACACATTTGTACCAAATTTCACTACGGCCAGACATTTTTTAAGAGAGTTATCGTGCTTACGGGTACACATATATAAGTATTTATATAATTATATATGTATATAATATATATATATATATATATATACATACATAACAATTTGAACGAATGGTGTTTTTGGCATCTGGGGACCTCAAAATGAAAAGTTATCATGGTCTTGGGGTTAAATCTTACCATGCCACCTACGGTAATAGTTCCTTCCCTAGGGGAAATTCGCTAAAACAAACCCAAATATGAAAACCTTAATACTGATATTAATAATTTCTATTAATTATCTTTCTAGTATTTATCTTGATATATTACACAGCTATTATTAAGAACACATTGTTTTTCAACGTTAACAAAGCTACTGACAAGCGGCCATGTTGGAATTATTCTCCAATACCAACAATGATCAATTAAGGCTGGATAATCCATCGTAAAACGTAATACAATTATTCATAATACTTTTTATAATTTCCTTAAGCTTGATACATTCTATTTCATATTAGAAAATAATGTTAGAGCATTCAAACTTAAATTACTTACCATACCTCGTTAATACTCGTATTAACGAAGAATGTAATAGTTGATTAATTAAGCTAAGCTATATAATTATTCCATTTAATTTTAACTAGGAATTATTAGAAGTCTACAAGCTTTGGAGAAGGACGTTTGAGAATGTAAGACATGAACGTTAGCTGAAACAATCCTGGCGTAACTGAGATACCAAGCTCACTCCTCACTACAGTGCCGTCACAAACGCCTCCAAACAAACAATGAGCTTTGCACACAAGCTGGATGAACAAGCTTTGTAAATACTACAGGTTTTAGGCTTTAAAGTAAAATATATAATGGAGAGATGATTTACAAACACTTATAAGAAGTTAAATATAGCTTCTTTTCAGATGCCTGTTTTACAATCGATATCTCATCTTAGGACAAAAACGGTAGTGTATATTTTTCCGAGGGTATTAAATCTTGAAAGATGGTTTTTGAAATGCATAATTAATTCAAATTGTTGCAGTCTAACAACCGGTAGTTAGGTTTGGTATAAATAATTGTATTAAATTGTTAACCTAAATTATTAAGTTATATTAATGTTTTTAGGTAATATACATTTAATGAAGATTTACATTATATGCCGAGTCGTTGGCGTGGTGATCTAGGCGAAGGACTCCGTAACCAAGGCAACAGACCTGACGTGGGGTTCAATCCCAGGCCTGACATGTAAATAGTATCAGTACTGTCTAACTCGTAATGTAACGGCTCACTTTGCTGGACACGTTCCAAGAACAGATCTATAGTCGATGTAGATGGGCAAAGTAAGGGAAAAAGAGGCTGCCTACCTCTTAAAAAATGTAATATTTTAAACATAATACCTAACTGTTTGTACTCTCTTTGTCAATTCACAAACTGCTAGCCAAAGCCATGACTGTACAAGATTATATTCATCATGCATTTTGATGTAAGACAATCAAAACCTGCACAAAACTTCAATATTAATTTTCTTGAATTATTTATAAGATGTTACACATAGCTGGTTTTCAGATGTCTGTTTTACAACCGATATATGACTTTTTGGACAAAAATGGTAGTGTATTCCCAGTGTTTTCCCAGTGTACGAAAGTTTGAAATGCATAAGACAATTTAATATTCAACAAAGAAGTAAAATTTAATACCATGCTTACGTATAAAGCTCCTGAACCTACATCTTTAAGCAAATGGTGGTTTTGAAAGAAAATTCCTAATCCTATCTCTTCAGTAAAGCTCCCTCCCCCCCACCCCTTCCATCAGTGACGTCAGAAAGTAGATGAACATTAATGTCTTCCATCGTCCGACGCTACCTTACTTGAGACTAATTTAAATTGATGTGCCACTTTTCAAGCCGTCTGAAAAATCACCTTCATTTGCTGAGTACTTACTATACGTATAAGGACATTTTTTCTTAAATTTATGAACAATTATGGTTCTTTAATTTTTCGCCTTTATAATTTTATTTAGTGAGTGTAAAGCTTTTACTGACTTATCTTGCTAATGAAATTATTAACTTCGTATGGGGGCGGAAAATTATATGAAAATGCTAAAACAACATTTTTCTGCCAGTGCTAATACCACATAACATACCGTCCATCGGTCTATTAAATAATACGGGATTAAAGTGAAAAGAGCTAAGCGAATAGCAACAAAATATATTGTATATTTATACTTTGTAGGTCGATTGCTTTTTTTATAAAATAGGTTATCATCAATCCAAAAAATACCAAATATCAGTATAAAGATAAATCAGTATAGAAATTTATAAAATCACTGTTTGCGTAAGCCTTTCTAATGAGGTGAAACGTTTCATAAACATAAA
This sequence comes from Allygus modestus, assembly GCA_963675035.1. Classification (NCBI taxonomy): domain Eukaryota; kingdom Metazoa; phylum Arthropoda; class Insecta; order Hemiptera; family Cicadellidae; genus Allygus; species Allygus modestus. The sequence continues at coordinate 71,117,489 of OY776114.1, read as the reverse complement.
ACGTTTAAAATAAATTCATCTAAAAAATATCAAATACCATAATGAACAAAAATAAGTATTCGTAAATATTAAATACGTAATAGTAAGTGATTTTATATATAATATTAATTAATACTGGAAGTAACCCCTTATTTTAGATCAAATTAAATATTCATACAATATGTAATATTTGTCAGAATTTGTATTATTATCGGTGTTATTTTGTAACGATATTAATGTTGCAATGGTTATAGACATTTTATTGGCTATACAAATTACATATATATGACACGTTATGCGGAGTATTATAGCAGATTCAAAGTTAGAAATTAAATTTGGTAAAGGGTGAAAGCAATAAGAGCTTATGACAATGGTTAATAAAGCTTTTATTACAGTTGGTAAAATATAACTATTCATATCTGAAAACCTTTATTGCTGAATTTAAGGTTCTAAAGGTTTTATAATGAAATAAAAATGTAATGGACGGAACCGAATGATTTATTTCCATCAAAAAATTATAACATGTTACACTATACCCAGAACATAAAGGAATACTATATATATACAGTAATTTTTTACTTTATAAACCCGAATTAATTAATACAAATTTTATAAATCCAATAAATAAGTTTTCATATTTTTTTTAAATTGTTAACACATAATATGGTGTAAACTAATTAATTGCTCGAGTCTCGGATTGTCTAATTCAGTGCCTTTAAAATGTATTTATATGGGTACAACAATATGTTTTTATAAGTTATATTTAGCGTTATATTAAATATCAATGGATGTAATTATGATCAATAATGAGTAATATTGCAAATGAAAACAATTAAATCGCGGAATTTAAAAAAATTCTAGTAACTTGAAGGGGGCAAAGCCCCTATAACCTTGCTCCAATACTCTGCCTCACCTGAATTTTGTTACTCTTTATATACTGGAAAAATCCATATAAATAGGGACATGTCATTTCGTAAACGAAGCATACTCTTAATCACATGTTTTATTGTAAACAAAGGAGACGTTTTTAAATCCCCATGCTTTTCTGATGGGGGTTGGTTTACGTTATTTCTCGTTTGATGGTAATTTTCTGAAAATACTGCTATTTTTCCCGAGTGCCTGGGATTGAGACCTTTAATTTGAGACGTCTCCATCATCCTGCGATTTGCCCACATATTGACTTTAAAATGTCGCTTATGGCATTATATATAATGATTCTTAATTATCAACATGTTCCCTTTGGGTTTTTAAAGGTTTACACAGGTTATTATTTAATAATACATTTTTGAATTTTTGTATAAATTCAGCAAAAGTATTAGACAACGTCACAAGCAATGTTTGTCTCCAGTGAGAAGGTGTGAAATTCCTCTCTCAGACTCGTATTTCAGTACACTTGGAATTTGAGTTACGAAAATCTTGTTAAAGTATCTTTATGGGTGTAACTTTTGTAACTTTAGATCTTTAAGACAACAAGTGCTGAACATTCATTTTGGTTTTCGTTGTATCGATCCGTCAATTATAAGCATACAAATTCATTGAAAATAATTTCTAATAAACCTGGAAAAATATATGTTATTTGTGTTTCCGTTCAGTTGGTCTCAAAGTGTATTGGTCACTGACCATATAGCATGCAATTGGATTTTTAATGATTGAAAAATGTTTTGCAACTCAAGATTTTTCCGTCGAAATTGGCAACAAACTCGGAAGATAACAAACACTTTCAAATTGTACTGTACAACATCAACCATTACACTTACAATGATTAAACAGGTCAAAACTTAGCTTGGTATTATAATATGCTCTTTTTTATAAATAAAAATAATTCAAAAATATTAAACTACGTGAGAAAATTAAGTGAAGTACCCACCTTTGGCTGTTGCAAGCATAAAATAGTGTTAGTTAAACAAATTATATAAAAAATTGTATAAATTAAAAAGAAAATTAAGTTTCAACACACAAATCTTAGTTTGGAAACAAATTTACAAAACTGTATGCTTGCAACAAACAAAGATCTGAGCTTCACATTATATATTATGTATTTTCAATTAATATGGAATTAGTTACCATTGGAGAGCACCAAAAATTATGATACATTGAAATAATCCTTAACAAAACATATTTCACCAAAGAATACGGTTTAATTACATATTACATTGTGTGGTATCTATATTTGTTAGTGTTGGAGTTATTGCTTTCACAAACTATGGGTTGTAAAGATTATTTACAATAATTCTCTATTAAAAGTCTATTTGTACCCACTTTTTCATGATGAGTTTATAACATGCTATGCCATTGTCACTGTCATAGTTTAGAGTTTGGTTGCTGTACTTTGTTATTTATTGTTTAACGATGATTGTGCATCACAATTATCTCAGTCCACTAATGCAAGGCACACAAACAAATTCACAGCATACATAATTTTTTAGTAAAAATGTAAAAGGTATTGAAGTTTGGTTGTGTATTGAATCTAATAAAGTTGTGTTACTTTGTTTGCCTATTAATGCTCCTTTTTTATTTATTTTTATTTCAACGCCAATAGCATTTTTGTTATGAGATCAAACAAACGTTTTTAGGGAAAGCGGTCAAAACCCCTCAAATTAAAAAACAGCCCAAGCCCCTGGATAAAAAACAATCGGTTTAAGTAATTAAAACGTTATTCTATGTATCTTATTCATTATAAACCCATAACTAATTAACTTTCCCCTTAATGCGTGTCAGTGCCTTTAGAACTTAGGTTAGTAAGGTTTTAGGCTTTTAAGTCCCGCCCTAAGTCGGATCCCTATGTATGTAAGCCAATAAATAGGCTGATTTTGTTTCATAAAGCCAGTTGGACTTGCCTATTAAGGGCTCAATCTTTTAGGATTAGTATTTTAGTTGATTATCATGAAATTCATGAGCTTGTAAAATTTGTTAAAGAATAAATGCTTCCTAGCAAAATCCCTAATGAAAATATTTATTGGTATAGTTTAAATTTATTTCTAAAATTGTTATGTTGGGGATGTTACGAATGTACAATCCCTTTCTTCCTGGTCCAAGAACATTATGGCTAATTTTATGTATTATCATAGCACCATTTTATGTATGTGTAATATATACAGCAATATTAATTTCACGACTGTGACATTAAAAGCTTTAATTTAAACGATTTAAATTTTATTTTATGCCACTATCATATAAGCTTCATTGACAGTAACAGATATAACATTATTGAATATCATTGCCTTAAAATATTTAGATTATATTCGTATGTATGTTAATGTTATGTACGTTGTATAATCCTCTTTAAAAAGCAGTTTTGAACCAGCTTAAACACTTCCTTCATTTATGATAATAATATACATACCTGATGGTTAGTAAGTTTTTATAGTAAGCATATCATTATGAAATATGGCCAGATAACTTACAATTTATTAATTATGAACTCCGTGATTGTAGCAAAATGTGAGCACATGATTTATCCAGCTCGCCAAGTTGCTAATCATACAATAAAAACAAGGTGGTAAAATTTTATATCAGAAAAAGGGTACCGGCAATAAACCTTGAGTTGACATTGAGGTATGAATGCACCTGCAAAACTACAGATGTTTTAATAAGATCCGTGCACATTTGTATAACAATACTAAAAGACATGAAAGAAAACCACATTATAGTCAGTAAACTGCAAAGAGTGTTAATTCTTTGTTTTATTCAGTTACGTTAAACAATTCTGTATATGACATATAACGGTTTTACAAATAATTGGGTCAATTATGAAATAACTAACAAAATATGAATTCAAATCATTAGTAAACCGTGTAAAGAAAGGGTAACCACTAAAACTTCGTCTCAAGTAAGGGAGCCCCTGACAAATGAAGACGTTAATGTTAATCTAGTTTCTGACGTCACCGATGCTAGGGGTGGGAGGGAGAGAGCTTTATCGGACAGATCACATCAGGGTTCCCCCTCCCAACCACCCTCGAGTTCTCATCTATCCAGAGATGCTAAAGCATGTAAGTACAGTGGCATATTGATTACATATAGTTTCAAGAGTTATTAAAGGCTGACTATGCAATATTTGGTTAGATTATGAAAATATAAGTGGAGAATTTGTAAGCATATTTATTAATATGGACCATTATTAAAACTTACAAAGTTAATAAATTATATATTTATTAATAATAATATATTTTGTTTTAAATTCAACCTCTCACGATCATAGTCCATTAGGCTTTTGCAGCGACCTAAAGACGATTGAGGTACCGTGACGTCATCCATCAACAGTAAGTCACGTGGGCAAGATGGTAGGACCGCTCATAACGCCTACCACAGTCTCCAGCCGGTATTGAACCCACAGCCAACCACGCTAAACCATTGAAAAACAAAAGTTAAACATTATACACTTAAAACGTAAATTTTCTCGTGATATACATACTCATCCAATCCAGTAATCGCTTAATTTACACAAGAGTAAAATACTGCATCCCAAGATGGAAGACTGTAATAAATTTGACAAGGCATTCATATAAATTCAGTTATATTTATGTTATGATTTTCATATTAGTCAAACAACAAGTTTTTGAACAGATTTTATGAAGTACATCCCTTGATTATGTACTTTACCTGTAGTAAATTTATATTTGTTAATTTATAGTGTCAGCTCGTTGGTTTGTTTTATAAGTAAACTTACAGAATCCTCGTTATTTTATATAAATAAAATAAACAATTGTTTATATTATTATTACAATGTTAATATTTAATAAACAATTGTTGTTTGTTAAATATGTATGTTGTTAATAGTTGTTGCTAGCAATCTTTATTTACATTCGATAAAACTCAATTTACCATATTACTATAGTTGCTAGACTTATTTATTAGCATACTTTCAAGACCCTTTACATTGATTCAGATTATTCGTAATGGTATATTATTATATTTATATTATTGTCAATTATTTTTCTCGTTATTGATGTAAACTCTTTGTATAAAAGGCTTCCTGGCGTTGTAAATATATGAAATAAATAAATCCACAGTTGCAAATCTCCATCTCCAATATAAAGTGATAAATATCTACAAAGAGTGTAATATTGCAGAGTGTGACAGATGCATGTAAAATACCTTAGTTACTGAGTTTAAAACTAAAAGGTAATCTTCAGCAGATTTGAAATACACAGTAAAATATGAAACTAAACAATGTGATGTCCATTTTAGTAATTTGCCACAACTGATGTCGACACTCTGGACTCTGGACCTAGAGCATTGTTTACAGCCAAACAGTAAACCAGACCACACTGCGGACAGGAGGTGAAATTTAACCAATGACAGTTCAGCGGTAGATCATTAATCTTACCTTCAGTATCACATCGCAGATATAGAGAGGTATTAGCTTTCGTCGTACTGTTTTACCTCTGTTACAGTTACAACTTCACTTCATCATCAGATAAATCAGTTAATAGTTTCACTACCTTAAAAATATCAATAATAATTTTGAATCAAATACAAATAAAAAGTAGATTTTTACCCGCTTTGTACATGAGTTGTCTATTACTAACCCCTGAAAATATTGAATTTAGTATATGCTTTTTCTAAACACAAGAAAATAAATATGCAGTAATGCAGACAAAAAAAACATTTAATTTAAGTTATGCTTTAAAGCGTTGTGAATTATGCAACGAAATTAGTTTTATTAATACTTGCATTTACTCTCACTATTTAGGCCTACTGTTTGTAAAGGATAAAAACAGGTGAAGGCCTAGGCTATTGATCAAATACTTTATTTTTTATAACTATTATTTTTTCGTTAATAATCTGTTGACGACTTGGCAACTAATAAGATTTACACAATGTCTTTTTTAATGTTTGATCTCCTCTATGGCCTTTTAGCAGTTGTAAAACTATTCCCGATTATATCAACTCTACTTTTACAACATCAGACTTATCAAAGTCGGAAGAACGGTCGGTCGTTGAAGCGGAATGGAACTTAAAGATTGATGTGATCTAAAATAATTCAGTTGGTCAGTGATTCGTTCAGATAGATCAAGCAGTTTTATGTAGGTGGGGTTTTATTAAAGCAGTAAAGGGTAACGATTTATTATTACTGCACGATTTTGCACTATCCCCTGCTGTCTCTACTGATTGTATTTGTACTTTGTTTTATTTTAATCTTCATCAGAAAAAAACTGAGTTTAAAAGCTATAATTTAGCAATATTTATGTTGATATTGGCAGAGAAGGTAGAATCTGTATTGATAATTTCAATTGTAATTGTTTAATTTAGTTAAACCGTTATGAAAGAACAGTTTTGCGTAGCACTGATCTATCAAAAACCAATAGCGTAGAACAGTTCTGCAAAGTTGTATTAAATGTGGTAAAGGTTAGGTGCGGTTTTTTTAATTTTTAATGAGTAAATTTTGTTGTCAGGACATAGTTCAATGGATCCACAAAAATGACCTTGTGATTACTCAAGAACAACCCTTGACATGATTTGTAACACAAAGGAATATTTGACATTACGTCCAAAGAAAATCTCTCTCTGATACTTATTAGGATTATTTACCTAATATTTACCTATTGTTAGGAAGTTATTAGGATTATTTACCTAATGTTTACCTAATATTAGGATTATTTACCTAATATTTACCTAATATTAGGATTATTTACCTCATTTATTCCATTATTTTTTAGTACGCTCTTTCCTTGATAAGATCTGTTTAACGTTATATCGGTACAGTATTATCTGTGAAGTTTAAAATTTAATCGCAGAGTCAATTCGGTTCTTTGAAATTTGTAACAGTCCTAAATCTCCGATCGGCTACACTACTAATATAATGCTGTAATGTTGCTGTAGACTGGTAATAAACCATTTATTTGGCGAAGTCAAATTGTAGGGAAGAGCGCATGTTCTTTTAATTTTGACTTGCAAACCGAAACAGAGTGAGAAACCTATTGCAGAGTGACACATTTGGAACAAATTTTCTTAATTTCATTTCTGATTTAGTTTTGTTTATATCATATTTTTAAATTGAATGTGATTAAAACTTAACTTAATTAGCATAAATAAAAATCTAGCTCAAGGCATAACTGTATAATTAGCCGTATTTTAATTTTCCGACGTACAATATGATTATACAAGAGTTCGCTCGCACAAGAAAACAAGTTAAATAATGTACATATAGAGCCCTTTGAAGACCCTGGCATCTGCTCTAACCAGTTCCAATATTCTCAAAACAAGAAACCTTACTGAGCAAACCGTAGTAGTCCAAGTGTAAGCCCCGCAATAACACAAAGTTTTCGCTTGCTGCATTGTCCATTTGCATATTACATGGAAACCCGCTACAGGAAGCTATTCCAGTTATGCCAGTTTTGTGTTTATTTGTTTCAATTGAATTTAATATTTCGTTAACAGTAAATAATATCCTTCACACCGCTATGGTGTTTAATATATCTCAAAAAATTATCAATGCCAATAAAGACATAATTTCAGTAGTCAAAAGTACTGCAACCACTTAACCCCATACCTGTGTTCTGTGTTGCAATTTTTGTGTTGTTGTAACAAGCTCTGTGTTGGTTAATAATTCATAAAACTAAATTGTTTGTTTTTAAGCTCTTTAAAATGGTCAAAAGAATAAAACGGAAAAATCTGGTAGACAAGGTTGGTAACAGTTAGGCCGAACGGTAATATTGGACTGGTAATCCTGGATGTCAACATGAAGTTTTTTCACCTAATTAGATAAGTAAGAGAATAGTAAATATTTTTTAAATTTAGTTCTTTGCAATGAACACTCTAAAACCAGTAAAGTAAAAATCTGTAACAGTAGTTGTAACAACATAATGCAAATGCAACTAAATTTAATAATGTTGGCCTTCATTCTGATCATTACGCCAGTAATTACCAAGAGCGGGAATAATTTAATCCAATGATTAATGAATCCCATTAATCCTTCCAATCCGAATGAAAATGCACTGGCATTAGAAATATAATTCAGAAAATAATAAACAAGTTTATTGTTTGGAAGTGAATGAATCGTATAGCCGTGCGAAAAAAATATATAAAAGGCAATTAAATATAATTTGAATTTAAATTAAATGAGTAATTGACCATATATTTATAATTTTTTCACGAATTTAGCAAATGAATCCTGTTAACTAATAACTTACTTACCCCATACATATACATACATATACTGTTCATACATATACTGTTTTTAATATGTTATAACATGATTTGCGTTCAATGACACATGTACAATGTTAATGAAACCCTTTTAGTTTTCTATTTTTGCCTTTAGGCCTGGTTTTAGGCAATGATGTTATATAACAATTTCGATGAAAAATAGGTTCATAGATCAAGAAAGAATTTTGCATCTTTTAGTATCAAGGGCCGGGTTATATAATTGAAAAATAAAAGCGCAAACAATTTAGTGTCCAAATACTTCCATCGAAAATTCTGGAGTTGATTTGTGGGGCGGGCAGAAGTACTTCAATCGCAAAAGTAATGGTAATCTTGCAACAACAACTATACAATAACCTAGGTATTTCTGAACATCCTCCAAAAATATCAGAAACTTTTGCCTGGGGCCACGAAAAAAAGGGTGTCAATGATTTCTGCTATGAGACTGTGATATCTCAAAATATCACATTAAATACCAAATCAGCATAGACGCACGTGCCATGTTTCAAGTCAGTACCTCACGTAGGTCCTAAAACATGATTTATGGATAAACACACACTGACACATGTACGAGAAACGGAGCAAGACAGATCGTATTTTACTATAACATTATTGACGCATAAACTTCCTCAAGGTACCGAAGAGAGTTTTTAAACACCCAGTAATTTTAGAATGCATTGTTTAAAATATAATACAATTTATTAATTGTTGAAATTATCAATTACTATTATTTATTACTATATACATTTTAACAAAAATCATAAGTATTTTATATTAGACCTATGTATATAAACAAATCTGGTAAAATACCGGCAACAAAGATAAATGCCATGATAGTTGCACGGGTTATCCTGTATGTCACACGTCACGCCCCGTCTCGTTGTCGTATCGTTCCATTTACTGTTTTGAATTGTGTGAGAGCCCTAAAGTCCAGTTAAATTTGTAACATTGTAGTTTGTTCCCTTACAAAAATATATTATGATGTCAAGTTAGCAAGTTTAAGATGCACATGTGCGTAAATCTCAGAAAATCACGTATAATTAATTGTAATACATATAATTATAAAATATGTAGGATAAATATAATTGTAGTGTCACAATAACCTATAGAAACTCCACAATAACACTCTAACTACAGTAATTTTAAAAATCCTCCCCCCCCCATTCTCCCCCGTTTCTATTTTTAATTCGTAAGGGGCAAATTTAATCTTCAACAGTTGTAAGTACACACTATTAAATATACAAGAACATGAACATATTTTAAAAGTTCCAATTAAAATTGTATTGTAGTTTTGAATTGTGCCTTTCAAAATGTTTATAAAATATAAAGAACATCAATTTATCACGGTCCTTTGAAAACGACTTTAGTATAGAATGATAAGAGATTTGTAGCATGATTATTAGTTTTTCTATATTTGTCATATATATATATATATATATATATATATATATATATATATATATATGTGTCAAATTAATTAACTTATAAAACCACAATTTTATTTGAAATATGCTCCCTCATTTCCTGGACGGATCAGTGGTAATTCCTTTCAGAGCATAAATGATTCAAATAGATAACTAATTGCTCAATTCTCCCTTTTTAAACTGACTGACAGAGGGCTTGGACTGTAAAGTTTATTTTAGTGAAGCCGTAAAGAAAAGCTTGTAATAATTTTCATAATTATTGCTATGTGTAATTATTGCATATTTATAGCGATAAATTATGAAGTACCAAATCATAACTAAGAGAGAGCCTATGTCGTGGTTCATCGTCAGTCGTCATCACTTTAAACGGTTTTTGTTTTAAGATAATATTTCATGGTGTAGGTAATAATATATACATATAACGCACGTGTTTAGCAAAAGCTGAATATAAATAACGTTACAGTATGACAAGTACTGGAGAGTATAAATGTTATTTCGTTTCTGACAACCGAGATATAACTTCTTACACAAATTGTGTTATCAGTGTCGCTCAGAATGATTGATGGTATTCCTTCTAAACCTTTGGCGGCCTAAAGTTGTTGTGTTGTTACATCAATCACGAGATGTCGATATTTCTTAAAATTAAAAAAGTCTCAGTATAAAACTGTATAAATTAAAAATCTTATTTACTCCAATAGGACATCCTCGGATGTTTCTGTTTGACACATTTAGAATAACTTTTCTAAAATAGTGAACTTAAAAGTTTATAGATGTTTCGATAAAACAAATAGGATAATATTACATATTTCTAAAACAGCGTAAATATTTGTGTAGCGTTTCATGTAACAACTTGTACGTATTGTCAAATATAAGTGTTTTATTTCATTCTTTGTACGTTTTTTGGCAGTTATATCATTTGGGCCACAAAAAAACATTCAAAGACGTTATAAACATTAACGAATCATACGCAATATTTTAACGACTTTAAACGGTTACCATTTAGAAACAGGTTCATAAAATCTAGTAAATATTTTACTAATATTAAGTCTTGATTAAATAAAGATTCGTAATAAATTTGAAGTTAATTGGACAAACCGGTCTAGACATATGATTTATTTATTGTAAAAATAAAATTGAGGCTAAATAATATCAGTTCACTTTTTCTTTCAGTTTTTAGCAATTATAAAAAAAACATAATTTTTCAATATAAAATGCATTATAGTGGTTTAGAAGGTACAGAGCTCCATAAAATGTCAATATTTCATCCGGAAATGGCCGCCATTATGTAACAGATAATGATAAGTGAATTCTGTTTTCTCAAAAATGTTTAATTTAACGACACCTTTAAAATGATTATAATTTTATTTATGTTTACATAAGAAAATTCTGAGGTTCAAACCCTTGACCTTTAATTTTGAATTACCCTGTACATGGATCATGATGAAAATATTGTTAATATATATAGTAGATATTGTTCTTCTCATTTAGTTTTAGTTGGGAGAATTTTGTTTGATGACTTTAAATCATTCTCCCATTATACATGCTGGACGAGTGGTCAGACTCAACCTGAATATTTGAAAGTTTTAGTTTGCTAATATTCTTTGTATTCGTAACCAGAAAAAAAAACTATATAACCGTGCGAAAATATTTAGGATTTACAAAGGTATATTTATTTACAATTGGTGGGCAATTTTAGCAAGGAATCATTTAAAGAAGGCAATGATTAATAAGCCGACATATTTACATTTGTCGTAAAAATATTTAACATCTTATTCCAAAACACTTTCACTTGCAATAACATAGATGTCTTTGAAAAAAAAATCATAGATAAATAAGTGGCCCGTAACTCTCTTAATTTGTTCAAGCTTTTAAGATATCAGCATATTTCGTTATTTAACAGAACGAATATCGGCCTTAATATCGGACACTTCTGTGTAAACTGGTACCGTCCAAGTCCATCATGTGGATGCATTTATATTAATAGATTTTAGAATTTTATCTTAGATTTGCATGTAAATATCTATGGTATAAAGCAGTAAATTGCCAACACAAACACGTGTGATAAAGTTCCTCTGATCCCTTCCTGAGCTCAGTGGCAGGTCCTCCATCACTTTGTCAACGCGTTCTCAGCCACTGAGTATGCTTACATCACCAAATTACCATATCCATTGACTTCACATGAAAACGTGAATGTGAAAAAGCGAGTTTCGATACGTATAAACATTACTAAAGTTCATGACACTGTTAAATAAAAGCGAGTGAGGTAGCACAGTGGTAACGTAAGCGTCTCACATTCGGGAGGTCCCGAGTTCAAATCCCGGACCGGCCAACCTGAGTTGAGTTTGTAAGGTTTCTCATCTCGTTTCTCACCGTCAAACGCCGGAATGGATCTACAAAGGACTCCAGGTTAGGTTAGGTTAAATGATAAAGAGTCTTCACCAAGTGAAGTTAGGAAAAGCCCATAACAAAAATAACTAAGCAGCGATGGAAGTAAAGAAGACATCAAACATATGATTCCGTTTATTATATTCAAAAGCTTGCCATTATAAACTAGCGACACCCGCTGGGAAATCAATGGCAATTATTATGGTTATTTACCGTTAACAATAAATCAACAACGATTAAAACATTTAGGTCTGAAAAAATAGTCACAGGTTTCTCAATAATTTCAAGTCATTCCTGAAGTAGGATTTTTAGGACGTGGTCCAGTCTTTTTTATACTAAAATGTGTTGTTATATTCCAATCTGTAAAAGGAGTTCCTAGGTTGTTAATGGCATTTTTAAGGTATCTCGTCGTGGTCTATTAGAAGTTTTATTCGGAATTATTATTTGTTATTTTTATGAACTGTGCAATGTGTATTACAGCAGCTAGGTGCTTCATCTGAAAGGGAAGTATTTAAAAAAAAACATAACACTATGTAAGACGTAATCTGGTTGCATTGATTATTCTTTACTCTATTAGAATTTGCAATTTTAAAACACAATATTCAGTTTTGAATTACACCAGTTTTGACTAAGTCATGTGTTTATGAGTAACACGTCAACCTATTTTAGCCGTGTTGTAAGTAAAGTAGCATCAGACAAGTTGAAGCGTTAATGCGTGTTACCTTCTGATGTCACTGAGGGGAAGAAAGGTTTATCGGGAAATCCTATCAGGGCACTCCCTATCTACTCTCAGATGCTCAGGCTTCTCTGGCAATGAAGAATACTTCAATGACTGCCCGACTCCATCTGATATGTTCCAACGGTATACTTTCAAGATAAAACAGTGTATACAAACAAGTCATTACACATTGATTACAATATCGGGTATATGCCGGTATTCTTTGCTATCTTGAAAAAAACTACGGAAACTATGTGAAAAATACGATATTTGACAAATGATATTTTATGTCTCCATTTCTAACGGTTTAATACTCAAAAAATCTAAGCTGTAGTGTACGATTAACATGGATTAAATCTAAGTGAAATAGACCGCAATGACTAATGAAGTGTTATTATTCATCAGGCCCAGTTTTTTAGGTATGACCAAACATCATAACATTTTGGAAATGACAGTATGTCAATGTGCATATTAATGATCCATTTTTACTAACCTACGAGAAAAGTGAACCTGGTATCCCAGTGCTCCGTAAATGTACACTCTATTAGCCTCTGCACAGCCGTAAAGTGAAATATATATTTAGCAATTACAAAACATTCCTTTACAAAAGTTTGATTTAATTAAAATGACGACTCATGTATTATTTTTGCTTCGAGTTACGTTTAAGAGCGTTATTATTAAACATGAGGTGGGATGGTCATAATAAGTTTCTGTGTGAGCGGGATGGACGCTTCTACAAACAATTTTTAAAACATATTTTCCTAATGAATAAAGTATTGTAGCTAGATTTTAATAGATATTATTTTTCAGGCATCATATTGATTACGGTTTGTTTAAATTTATCTGACGAATTCTTGTGATGAATCAAAATAGTGTCAAATAAGTGTCTTTAAGAAAGAGCCCAATCTCCCCCTTCCGACCAACTTACTGCTAGTTTGCCGATATGAACAGAATCGTTGGGCTACCGTATGTCCCATTTATAGACAAACCAATCAAATATGAGGTTTAGTGGCTTAATTTTCAACGGCAATGTACACACGGTACTATAATTATTAATAAAATACAATAGAATCCTATTCAAGATGTTTAGTTAAGAACTTGGCCTTGGAATAATACCATTATTAACTATACATATATATACTCTATAAACCAACTTACATACTATTTTATTGAACATTCCGGGTTAGATAATGCTATTGGAACCATAAAAATAAAGTAACTTACTTGAAAATGCAATACTTATAAACATAAACGAGAAAGTTTCAATTGAATACATTATTTACAAGCGTTTGCTCTGAACCCACTGCCAAGATTATAAATCGCTTTTTGCCTGGCTTGGTTTTATTCAAGTCTCCTCCTGAAAACGTTGTTCTTCTACTTACTATTTCTATTTCCAGGGATCCCCTAATAGTCCAGTCGGCTTATTTAAAAAAAACGGACCTACTCTACAAAAATTCGCAACTTAATGAAACTTTCAGGTATTGTTTATGGGTACCTAGTGTACCTACACTGTAGGTACACTATACACTGTATTTCAAGCTATTATCGTAGGTGGCATGGTAAGACTTAAGCCCAAGACCATGATAACTTTTTGTTTTTAGGTCCCCAGATGCCAAAAACACTATTCGTTCAAATTTATATATATGTGTGTCCGTTACAGCGATAACTTTTGAAAGAAACGCCCGATTTTGATAAAATTTGGCACAAATGTGTAGAGTAACATTGATGACTTTAAGGTCGAAAACCAGATCAATCGGACTATGGGAAGGGGGTTTTAAATTTTCTAAAAATCAGTTTTTTGAATTTTTCTTCCTAAAATTTTAAAAACACTTAATTTTGGTTATAGCCATTTTATAGAGCTTAAAAAAAAAATAATTTGGTATTTTGAATCATTAACCTAGGTTAAGTGGTTGTAGAGAAAAGTCAAAAAACGTGTCTAAAATTTCGCATGTTAATCTTATAGGACAAAGGTTTTTGAATCTTCCTCAGATAATTTTACCAAAAACTTCACATTTCTTTTTACCAATCAGTTTAGCTCTACAAAACAATCATTTTGGTGTTTTAATTGTTGTTCTACGTCCAACCGTTGCAGAGATATTCAAAGTGTTAAACACAGTACGTTGTCCAATGTTATCCTTATGGAGGATAAATAAAATTTGATATCTCGATTATTTATGAATGTATATTGATGAAACTTTGTATGGCTTCAACTAGTTGTGGTATATTGATATTTGTACAAAAAGGGTTTTTTGCTGATTTTACCCGTAGCAGCAAACCTGCATACTCGGCCCCCACGTTATTCATATGGAGAGAATAAGTAAAGTTGTATATCTCTCTTAGTTATGAACCTAAATTAAGAGAACTTGGTATGTAGCTTCATCTGGTTGAGTTATATTGATAATTGTAAAAATACACATTTTTATCTTCCTCGTTGCAGCAAACCTGCGTACTCAGCCCTAATGTTATTCTTATGGGGAATAAATAAAATGCTGTATATCACTTATTTATGAATGTATTTTTGTGAAACTTGGTATGTGGCTCTATGTAATAGTGAGACACATATATATTCATTGGAAATTTGCTGATTACGCAGGTTTGCTGCGACGGGGGTATTTTAATTATGTGAATATCTCCAAAAATAAAGATAATCTAAAATTACTTGCAACATTTTATTTATTTATTACATTAAACACAAAGTAATGTAAAAGTGTTGCAAAAGGTATAATCTACGAGCACATAAAGTCTTGAAAACAATATATACTTGCATTTAAAATATGTATAGGCCTATATGCAAAAAACATGACATCCCCTAGCGTTTCCAAATTTCTGCTTTCATAGAAAACCGCGTACAACTTTGTACAGGTTAACATTTTTGACGATTCTTAGATGTAAAAATACTGGTTTAGTAGTAGATAGTTTTAAGATATACTAAAGCAAAACGTTGTCTGTTGCTTTCAGGCAAATGCTAAGTTAAACTCTAGTGTTAAATTTTATTGGTATAAAATTGTTTGAAGTAGTGTTAGATAGTCTATAGTTAAACTAAATCAAATTTGTATTCATAAATATAGTCAATTTATCACAGTATATACGTATTTAATTATATATACATATCATATTTAAATACTATCTATTTTACTAATATTAACAACAACAAAAGTATTAAATTCCAACCTTTTTTTACAAAAATATGTAAGAGAGCAAAGCTGCAAAAGCGAGATAATCAGGTTATTGTGTAATTTCTATTGATTCAATTTCTTTTTTATACTGTACTGTTGTTTGTTTCCCATTTAAAAAAATAAAACTAGCTAACATTGATGTATTTGTAATATACATAAACAAGTTAAAATTGTTGGTCAGGTCGTAATACATTATACCTATATCGTGTTTGGACTCATTTCCCCCGTCTTTCTGTCAAGATTATAAAAATAACTGGTCAACCTTCAGTAGTAAATGTTAAGTCACCAGTCAGTGGAATGTTCACATGCGCGTGAGAGAGTGTGTGTAGTGGTGAGGTCGCTTAATCCCCCAGAGTCCATAGGCCGTCTGCCAGAGTATATGTGGTATCAATTATATTCATCTTTATTAATCCATATTTCTGATAAAACAATAAGAAGAGGACGATTTTCTAAATTACATAAATCACTAAATCCCACATTAAACTACATTAATATTTCTTCTTCCACTACGAATATTTTGATTAATAATAAAAAACGAACTGTTAGATATATGTTATAGTTAGGATAACAATCGTTTCCTGAATTAAGTACATAATGATAGACAAGTAAATACAATCCTGCATTATAATAATCCTGCAATGTTATGTTATATTTTATACTCTACTATACTTTGACCTTAATTAATTTATCGGCTTCGGCGCTTTATACATATTTTATACGCCAAGACGTTTTCATATTGACAAATAAAGACAAATGTCAAAATGAAATTATCTATAGGGATAAGTTTTAAAAGAAATAGTGAAGCTATAGATGTTGTACTATAATCAATATCAGAAAAACAATAATACTCGCACAGTACGTTGCCCGGGAGAAAATTTTAAAATAACACTATAAACCAATGTTAACGTTAACACTAGTCTTATGGACGGCCTGGTTTTTCACTCGTGCAACGCACTATATATTATATGCCGGGTCCCAATATTAGGTGTGTCACATTTGTATATTGTCCTAAACGGCACAAAAAAAGGAAAAATGAAAAGTTGGCTGGTTACATTTTATTATTAACTTAGAGGTATTATTGGAAATTCATTAATGTGTTCTTTAGTTAGTTTGTTCTTGACTAGCTATAGTATCTACATGTTAGGTGTCTATAACATGATGATACTTAAATAAGTATTCTGTTATTATGTGTATACAAAAATACCTGGCAAAAATAGATTGTTGTAAAATAATAAGTGCTTTCCTTTATAAAACCACCGACAACATTTCTCTGTGATAAAACGTAAGGGATATAACCTCACAAACAACTTTGCCCAATATTGCCCTGTGTTTATGAGCTGGCTTGATCTTATATTAGCACACAGCCAGGGCCTAAGGGAACAACTAACTGCACGTATTGTTTTCTTCTTCACTGTGTACATTTTCTTGTTCAATCGATTTACACTTTTGCCTTTAAAAATATTTCACAAAGTAATCAAAAAGCGATTTTGTATTCAAACAAAGTATATTTCATCCATTATTTTTCTTAGGTGATGTATTGAGTTGTGAGTTATTGAATTATTAGTGAGTCGTAAATAAACTACAACTATTAAAAAGCTACCTTCACCGTGTAAATCGCCGACACTTCTATATAAGTTTATTAATTCAATAATTTATTTGTATTCAGTATATAACAAGTTTATGTGTTTTGTTTATTTCTTTCTTTGTTTTATGTTATAAGTTAAGTTAAAAATATACACAAATCTACCACTCAGCTACTCCACAGGAACAGGGACATCAGTGTAAAAACTGAAAGTACTTTATTTTCATGTTTAAATTAGGTTAACAATAATTAAAAATAGTGTCTCAAGCATACATAGTGCCTTTCTCAGAAATACATGGAGTTTTCAGAGAACCAGAAGTAAAATAAGTTTTAGATAGACTTTATTAAAAGTTTGCAAAGCCAGTCGAACAGCAAAATTAAATACCCCCGTAGCAGCAAACCTGCGTGCTCAACGAATTTCTAATGCATAGTAAGTAATATAGGGAGAGCACTTTCAATATCTCTGTAACCATTTGCCTTAGAACAATGATCAAAACACCAAATTGTGCGTCTTTTTAAGCTGATTCCAATAGAAAAAAACTAAAATTTGACTTTTTCAAAAATTATGCGTAAAAACTCAAACAAAATTTTTGGGGTACAAAACCCTCCCAAAATACCCCTTCGGATAGGTCGATCTGTCTGGTTTTCGAACTTAAAGTCATAAACGTTGCTTTACACTCTTTTACCAAATTTGGTCAAAATCGGACTATTTTTACGAGAGTTGTCATATATATACATGTTAGTATATATATACAGTTTTGAACAAATGGTGTTTTTGGGGTTTGGGGGCCTCAAAACGAAAAGTTATCATGGTCCCGGGCCTAGGTCTTACCATGCCACCTACGGTAATAGCTTCTTCCCTATAAGGGAAATTCGCTAAAAACAGCATGATGATTTTTCAATTTATTTATGTACACAGACCAAGCAAAAAATATGTGTAGATTCCAATTAAAATTTTTTATTAGATAATATGACTATAGTAATAAAGTTTGGATCATAAATTGGTCGTAACACTACAAGACCAATAACGGTAAGCAATATTGCCTAGCATAGGGTATAGTAAATCGTAAAAGTTATTTAGCAATCCAAGGGCACACATTAAAGAACCTTACCTCAGTTGTAATTACTTTCAGTAGTTAGTGAGTGGGAATTTATTATCCTGTGACTCGTTGCTTTACAATAAGTTTTTAAGCTAATATAAAATAGGCTTGTCGGAATATAAATTTCTTTAATATGTACGATTCACTGTTTATGGCTCCTATATATGTAAACAGGATAAAATAAAAATTAGTACCCTTTGTTGTAAGATATTTATTCTGAGACAAAAATATTTCAGCTCTTAAGGCCATTTTAAAGGTTGATATTTCACATAGTTAAGAAACAAATTTAAACAGAATAAAATAAAAACTTAACCCAACTATGTAAAATATCAACCTTTAAAATAGCCTTGGAGCCGAAACATGTTGGGTTAACAATAAATCTTACAACTAAGGGTACTCAGTTTTTATTTTATTCTCTTTAAATGACTTTAATATTGTATTTAATGCTTTTCTAATATTGGCTTCTATCTACTAAACGACTAATGCCAGTTTTAAAACGATATTACTTCTATTCTGTTATTACTAGTATACAGCGTTGCGGGTGTGTTTCCGTCACGCTGGAAGACAGCTAGACTGGCGCTCATCAGCAAAGGCAAAGGTGACCCGGAGTCCCCGTCGGCATACAGACCACTCTGTATGTTGTACACGGCGGGTAAACTCTTTGAGAGGTTGCTGAAACCCAGGTTGAGGTCGGCTGTCGAAGCCACTGGGGACTTGTCCCCCCGGCAGCACGGCTTTCGGAAGGGCCACTCAACCTTGAATGCCGTGGCTGAAGTCCTGGGCGCCGTCCAGCGGGCTGACACGGCCTGCCATCAGGCTAGGCCGATCGTGCTGCTGGTCACCCTGGACGTTAAAAACGCTTTTAACTCGGCCCGTTGGGTGGCATGCTCCAGGCGTTGCAGCGGGACTTCAGGGTACCCGACTATCTCTTGGTCGTGGTACAGGACTACCTGAAGGAGCGCAGGCTGCTATATAGCACAGAAGTAGGGGTCCGTTCCAAAGTGGTCACCGCCGGCGCGGCGCAAGGGTCGATCCTTGGCCCTGACCTTTGGAACGTGGCATATGACGGAGTGCTTCGCCTCGAGATGCCACCACAAGTCTATCTCGTGGGCTACGCAGACGATGTAGCCGCAGTCATCACGGCTCGGAATCCGGAGGTGGCCCAGCTTCGCCTCAACCAGGTGATGTTTCGGGTCAACAGATGGATGAGCGGTCATGGACTTGAGCTGGCGGTCTCCAAGACCGAGATCGTCATGCTCACGCGACGGAGGATCCAAACAGTAATCCCTATGACTGTTGGTGACGTGGAGGTCCAGACGAAGACTGCGGCGAAGTATCTGGGAGTGGTGCTCGACCGCCGCCTTACATGGTGGGAGCACATCCAGGCGGTTTGCAACAAGGCGACGAGGGTTGTTCTGTCGCTCAGCAGATTGATGGGGAACGTCGGAGGCCCGAGGTCCAGCAAGAGGCGACTTCTCATGTCCACCGTCAACGCCACTCTCCTGTACGGCGCAGAAGTGTGGGCGGGTGCCATGAGAGTCAAAAAACACAGCAAGAGAATTCTCTCCGTTCAGCGCAGGGCGGCTCTTAGGGTTGCCTGTGCGTATCGCACTGTGTCTGGAATGGCTGTAATGGTTGTGGCTGGAGTGTTTCCCCTTGATCTGCTCGCCGCTGAGAGGCAGAACATCTTTCGCCGTGCCCCTGATCTCGGAAGAGACCAAGCTGCTGTGGAAGCCAGACTCGAAACTCTGCGAGTTTGGCAAGAGCGGTGGAACGGTGGACTGGAAGGGCGATGGACGTTTCGTCTCATCAGAGACATAAGCCCGTGGTTGAGCCGTGCATTTGGGGAAATTTAATTTTTCTTGTGTCAATTCCTGACGGGCCACGGGTACTTCAGGGAATACCTTTTCCGCATGGGGAAGGTGAGTTCACCTCAGTGTAGTTACTGCCCGGAGGAGGTGGATGATGCTCATCATACTTTCTTCCGTTGCAGTCGTTTCGCTGAAGACAGGAGGAGGCTCGTCTCTGCTGTCGGCGATCTGTCCCCAGACGTCGTGGTGGGGGCGATGCTTCGAAATGAAGACTCCTGGAGAGCGGTTGTGCTCTTCGTGCAATCCGTTCTTCGGGGAAAGCGAGACGAGGGATGCTTAGGTGACCTCTAAGTTTCCCGAAACGGTGACATGACCCGTCTGGGCGCAAGACAAGCTGGCCAGTGCCGAAGTTGTCCGATAAGGGTTCCGGCCTGGTTTTTCCCCGCGGCTCCGTAGGAGGTTTAGTGGGTATACCTCGTAAGAGGGAGTCCCACACTGTTCCTTTGGGTCCGCGCATTAAGCGTTCCTCCTACATAAAAAAAAAAAAAAAGTATACAGCGTTGCAGCTAATTGTGTGAGAAAAATTGCCAATAATATAATACAACTGTCTTACTTATTTTTAAGGACAATACACACGTGTCATGTGCTGCAGGTCTTTTCTTTTTCAATGAACACAGAGAAGGTTTAGACCAGCATAACAGCATGCAGGAACGCATAATGAAGGGGCATTAGAACGGGACTCGGTGTAAGTATTCTTTGAAAGCCGTACCGCAGCTGAGTGAAGGGAGTGTTTGTCAGTGTTGTTGGTTAATCCTTCTTCATATCGGTTTCCCCTCGCACTCCTCCCGGCCGACGGTGTGTTAGGGATTTTTATTATTAGGCCCACAAATGATTTTTTAATAAGTATATTTTATTCAGGACTGTTATGATTTTGACATGTGCATATTAATTGGTCGGGTAGCACAGTGGTTAGCGTGCTCGCTTCATAACCTGAAGTTCGCTGGTTCGATCCTGAGCGAAATCCTGAGAAAATTTTGCAAAGGTTCGATAGTGGATCCAGCTGCCAATGGTCATTGGGCTATTAGCATTGGGCAGTTAATGGTCCTGGCTAAAGAATCAGTTGGTCTTAGTCAGTAACAAGGTTACACAAGGCATCTCACCCATTCTACAATCATCATTCATTCATATTCGCCTTAAAATATGCCCAGGTTGCGTCGATGTGTTAAAGAGATATTATGATATTAAGGTATATTACTTTTTCTGTCAATTCTAAAACTATTTAAAAACCTTGCGAATTAATTAATGACAAACAAATTATAGGGTATTTCTCATAGTGTTGTAACAGATCTATTATTTTACGTAGATTATTTTACTGTGCATAATGTAAACACAGAATTATTTACAATATAATTTTTAATTCACCAGCACATTAGCACGATTATTATTACAAATCCATTTAATAGAAGAATCTATTTTTTTTCCTGTGACACAGTCAACGCAGAATACTTCATTGTGGCGCTGCCGAGTTTTGTTTACGTTTCCCGCGCAGGTGGTTCGACGCGCGGCAGGATAACAATAGCGGGGACGGCACGCATTGCGCGCCGCGACGACCGAGTTTTCCTGCTGATAACAGACAAACAGGATCGGAGTCGTTGGTTGATAGTGACTGTGTGCAGATCGTCTTCCATTTATTAAGGTAGGAATCGAATATTCCTTGCTTATTTGTTAAAGTGATTACGTGAAATCAAAGATATTTTATTAATTTTCTGCTCACGGAGCCTATTTTTTTTACAATCATTTTCTTAAATTTAATTGGAATAAGAACAAGTAAATCATATTTATTGTTTTGCTGGATTAGTGCAGCGTTTAGTTGCCCGAGGCAAGGGGTTTTTATTAACTGAGTTTATTTTGAGATTTACTTTCAAAGACTATTTTTCTTTACTATGAAAAGTAAAACGTTAATTGCAGTCTGGTAATTGCTTGATACAGTAGCCCATTTATCTCACTTGACCTGTCGTTTTATTAACTGTTTTGATATAGCCACGGGCAAACGCTTATTACTTTGTAACCTAAAAAGTAATTGGAAATATAATTAAACGACAATCAATTAGAATTTATAGTGATATAGTGTGAACAATTTCTCTTAATGGTTTTTAAGTATTATTTTATTGAATAGTGTGTTTAACATGTCTGTGCACGCTTGCTTTGGAGTAGCTGGTTTATAAAACTGAATCAGTTAGTAAGAAGTATCTGCTTGGACCCACAGCTTGAATCAATATTTTCGTAACATTAATAACAGATGATGATAACCGATTTTCTTTTGTGAGTAGTGTAAAATGAGCATTCTAGACCACTGAACTTATTTACTTGTATTGTATGAACTGCTCTTACCCTAACCTGCTTGCCTGCTCACTGTGCTAGTTTATATTATAATACTAATAATCCTATCCACAAATTCACACCTGTCGGAGTGACATCACCTACCGGTCACTTACCGAATACCCCGAATCCTTTGGAAGTGGTCTCCATTTAATCTGCCACTTTCAATTATATCCTTTCTGTGACTTAGGGCATACATCTCATACCACGGCAGCACAGAATATTCACTCTATAATAACGTAAAATCTTATTTGTACTAACGTATCACATATCTTGGCTACTGTATCATGACTGGTATTTCCTTACCGATCTTTGCCTTCCTTACGGAGTGACGATTCCTATACCCGTCACGACCGGCTACCTGCCTCCTTTGGAGTGGCAAACCTCTCTATATCCGCCACTGACCAAACATAATCCTAAAATACATCACTCTGACGCACCGACCGATTTACAAAATAACATATCCTTGCTCAAATAATCCTTACGGAGTGACAAACCTTACCTGTCACGACCGACGAACCGATTCCAGTGGGGTGGCAAACCTTTCTCTGTTCCGCCACCAACCAATTGAAATCCTGTCTTACGTCACGATCACGTTCGCAAAACCTACCCGACGACATATCCTTCCCAGATATGTTCCTTACGGAGTGACTGTCCAGTTTTCCGTCACGACGGCTACCTCATATCCTTTTGGAGTGGTTATCCCGTCTAACCGCCACTAACCATTACTAATCCTGTCCCGAACCAACTCTCACCGACTGTATTCAGAGTAAACAGGATTTTGGTATTTATTTTCAAGATCGGCCGAAAGTTCAAAATTCAAAATTCATTCCAGTTATCTTTGGTGTTAGCGATGATGAGCCCCTCAAATTGACTGTAGCTATGTATTCAGTGCCTGAGTTAACACCAATTAAAAATTGAGGGGATTGTCTCACTAAAGGTCGTTTGCCAAATTGGATGATAATCTACCCGACCTCTGGAACTATCCCAGCTAAGAGCTATCAGGCAAACGAAAATATTGTGAGAGTCACGCGGTGACGTCACAGTGTTGATTAAGCAAAAGCCCATTTAAATATCCAAATTATAAACTTAAAGTCGTTATCCCAATTTCTGCCCAATATTAAAACTTGGTCCGGTATTATATTGATGCGTTCACAGTCTTGCGGATGTTTTCATAAACATAAATGGGACTTTATATTTAGAACTACTAAACATTTTATAAGGTCAAATGGAATTTAAAATAAACTAAAGTGAAAATCTAGTTGAACTTTTTAATCTAGTGAAATTTTATCAATCTTTTTATGTTGTAAATGAAAATATAAAATATTTAATAACTAACGGAAGGGTTTTATGTTTTCAAAATTAATTCAAAATCTGTTAGTCTATTTATTACGATTTAACTTTTAAGATAGTTAGCAAAGAGCAAAAATCTCCAAACGCAAAATTTCAAAGTCTCTAAACTGATATGGAATGACTCAAATATTTTGAATTTGAAAAACATACTTCACAAAGATTACAACTCTTTATAGAAATAGTCAGATACAATTATTATCCAGAAAACCTACATAGAAATTGTGTTGTGTGTAGAATGTATTTAAGTTTGTTGGAGTTTATTATTAGAAAGTTGATCATAAAACATTTTGGGCGCAAGCATATTAATTTTAGCTTAGAAAATTGCTTTATGTTATTTTTAGTTTATGAATACATTAATTACTTTAAAGAAAACTTTAAACTTTGAAGATCTCTTTTTGATCTTAAACTCACTAAATTTAAGATAGAAAAGTGCCCATATATGTTTAGTCTTTAAGACGTGTTCTTTGTTCTTTTAAACGTCATATAAATAATGAACAACTTCCCCTCTTGTTTTACATACTGTACCCTCCCCCCTCCTCCTCCCCACACCCTTCACGACCCCTTTCCAAAGAGTGGTCTGGCTTCTGCTCTTGGCTCCGCTTTATCTTTACCAGTTGATGTCCCAAACACTTTTTGCTTATTTACTTTCAGTGGTTTTGGTTTAAAAGAATAATAAACTATATCAAAATCTTCTAATATCTAGACATTTGAATTTTGTTTTGATACCAGTTAATTAATCAATGTTCCTATTAATATATAATTAAGACATATTTGAACTAATCATTGTCACATTAAACTCGTATTTACATAATTTTCAGAATGAATCTTATTATAAAAAAATAAGAATAATTGTTCTGTTTATCAAAATAGTAGTTTTCATTACTAGAAAAAAATAATTGTTATTGATACTAAATCGCGTTTTAAGAGGTTGGGAAGGATTAAAGGGAATGCGATTAAGCAGTGAAAAACACTTTTGCTACGGGTAAAGAACAATGTATTTTACCATACTGAAAAGGCCTTTTATGTTTTGAAATACAAATATTATTGTCAACCATTATTATTAAAAGCAAAAAAGTGGATGTTGGCACAATGAAAATAATTAAACTGCGCGTCATCTGACATTTCGATGCGCAATCAAAAGGGATTTGGAAAAACATCTTACGGACTTACTAGATGTATCAGAAACAAGTGTTTTTGTGCAGTATGATCAATAACTGACAGGTACTGTGCCAGCTTATTTATAGTCAATGCTGACCTCTGCACTGGCACAGATCAGACCCGTCAAGGGAATAGACTAATTGTGTTATGTGTTTCTAGAAGGGTCAGGTTGTTTTAGAGTTTTACGTGAATTAGGTTATCCATATTCTCCAATCGTACAATTCTTGTCAAATATTACTATTTTCCGTATATTGGATATAAGTTATCGTGGTGTTGGCCATAGTTGAAATGTATAATAAACCTAAATAAATAAAGTCAAAACGTCCCAGGAAATTTAAAGAAATCTGCAAGTCATATAAAGGAAAGGTCGCGGTAAGAAAATTGGAGGAAAAATATTAGTTTTTTTATAACCTCACCCAAGGCCATAACTTAAGTAAAAGTGCCTAGTTAAAACACATATAAAAATCATGGGATTGCTTTATGTTTAATTTTGTTTTGCTATTTCCTGTATATACTATTTCTGTATGTAAAATTCATTCACTGTCTGATTACATTGTGTACGAGAGTTATAGATTATGATAGGATATTCAATACGATATTTTTTAAAGATACTTGATTTGTTACACCATCAAAGACTAAACTTGTTGAAAAAATACAAAATATATGTATTAGAATTTAGTAATTACACATTGTAAGCTCTTGCGTTTAAATATGAAACGAGTTTGCACGCAGCACGCTGATGTGAGGGAAGTGAATTTCCACATACAAAATTTTTAAAACTCAAAACCAGTGTAAAAACATACATTTATTCCAATTTTACTGAAATCTGAAAACATTGATTTTTGGCTGTTCTGATGCTCCTGGTTTCATTTACCTGCAATACTAGGAATACAATTTTGCGCATTACAGGTTAGGAGAAGGTCCAGTCAGGCTTGAAAGTAGGCGCGAGGTTGCTGGGGATGATACAAATACACCAACAAATGAATAACATGCTTTTCTAATGTAAAAAACCCTATAAGACAACGTATACTGTGTTTAGCCGATATACATTTTCTTTAATAACTCGGTAAATATTTATGCTAGAATGACGAGAGAGGGCTTAAAACTTTCGCTTCACTAATTCCCATCTTAATATAAACATTAATTTTACGTCCGGGGCTTTTCTGACACTTTTTGGGCCCAACAACTCGAAATTTGAGAGAATAATCCCCAAAAAAGGGAGTTAGAGTTTTCTGATTGTTTTGCCCAACGAACTTGTCCAACGGATTATAGAAAGGAACATCCCTATCAAATTTTAAGTAAATCGGACAAAAATGTGACTGCCAGAGTGCATACACACACACACACACACACACACACACACACACACACACACACACACACACACACACACACACACACACACACACACACACACACACAAATATATATATATATATAATATATATATATATAATATATATATATAATTTTGAACGACCCCCCAAAACGTGTTCAGGGGGTCACGTTAGGAACTTCTATGGTGGTCCCGGGCTTAAGTTTCACCGTGCGGGTCATGCTAATAGTTCACTTTACCATAGGAAATTCACTAATAAATATATAAACTATAATTATACAGTAAATGTTATAACACGACCATCAGAGCTCGCAGTAAAAATAACGTAGAAAAATACAGTAATAGAGAAAATCCATTAATTAATTTGTCTGCAGATGACAAGTGTTTTGAATGAGAAAACAATAACGATTTGGGAACAATACGAACTCAGTCAGGCATGACTACGGGTTGGAAATAAAAACAATGTTCATATTATTACTGTTTATTGACACATGTTTAAAGTGTTATGTTTATATCTATTAAAGTCTGTAGTTAACGCCTTTCCAGCCTCATGGTTCAAAACAAATAAAATAAAATAAAACTTTAGTAAACAAATGTACATGGTATAAGAATAGCGTCATCAATAGCTTAGTTAAATACCAACATTCAGCTTTATTATCATTATACTGTACACAAATGCTAGTTGTATTACACAAACATTTTAAAATATTATAAAGATATAAAAAAAAAACTATAAAAAAACTCTGAGGTTATAACTATATGGGATTTTTTTTACAAGTTGGATCAGTTGTTATGGTTAAAGTGAAAAAAACTCATGAAAGGAGTAAAAATAAATATTTAGTAAAAATAAGATCTAAATTTTTGTTGAATGTTTTTATATTTGTTTCTTCTAAACAATTTAGAGGTAAATGATAAAGGAATTTAGAGCCAATATAAGTAGTTTGTTTCTTGAAAAGTTATAAATTGTGGCGATCAACTTGCCTTACGATTTGGCCGAGTGTTATATGTGTGGAGACTATATGGTTAGCGTCACGTGTTTGATTCTCGGGGCGCTCCTATGATTTTGGAAAGTTAGGACCATTTTTATAAAACAAAATTGCACTGGCGCAAACAAACAAAAAATAAGATGTTAGTTAGATGTTTGTAAAAATAATATGTCGTAGAATAATTAATATAAAACTAGCTGCTGGTCTCGAACTCGCCCGCATTACTGCATTACTGTACGGAAGTGACTGGATGGCTAGGTAGTAAACAAAGGGTTGAAGTGATATTCACCCCCCCTCCCCTCCTACTCATCATTCAATGTTTTAGCGAATTTCCCCTATAGGGAAGAAGCTATTACCGGCATGGTAGTCGGCATGGTAAGACCTAGGCCCGGGACCATGATAAATTTTCGTTTTGAGGTCCTCTGACCCCAAAAAACCATTCGTTCGAAACTGTATATATATATATGTGTATGTGTGTGTGTGTGTGTGTGTGTGTGTGTGTGTGTGTGTGTCCGTGAGCACGATAACTCTCATAAAAATGATTCGATTTTGATGAAATTTGGTATAAACGTGTAAAGCAACATTTATGACTTTAAGTTCGAAAACCAGCTAGATCGCTCTACCTGAAGGGGTATTTTGGGGGAGGTTTTGTACCCTAAAAATGGGTTTTTTGAATTTTTCACATATAATTTTTGAAATATTCAAATTTTAGTTTTGACCATTGGATTCAGCTTAAAAAAACACACAATTTGGTATTTTGATCATTTCTCTACGTCAATTGGTTACCGAGATATTGAAAGTGCTAAACACAGTACGTTGTCTAATGTTATTCTTATGGAGGAAAAGACAAATTTTATATCTCGCTTATTTATGAACGTATACTGACGAAACTTGGTATATGGCTTCATCTGGTTGTGGTCTATTGATATTTGCTCAAAAAAATAATTTTTTGCCAAAGGATCCCGCAGCAGTAAACCTGCGTACTCATCCCCATGTTATTCTTATGGATAATAATTAAATGCCATGTCTCCCTTAGTTATGAACATAAATTAATAAAATCTGGTATATGACTACACCTACTTCAGTTATATTGATATTAGCATAAAAACCCATTTTTTGTGTTCCTTGTTGCAGCAAACCTGCGTACTCAGCCCCAATGTTATTCTTATGGAGAATAATTAAAATTGTATATATCGCTTATTTTTGAATATATTTTTATGAAACTTGGTAAGTGGCTTGATGTAGTATTAAGACATCTAATATCTCAATTGGAAATTCGCTGAGTATGCAGGTTTGCTGCGACGGGGGTATTATATTATTGAAACGTAATGGTGTTTAGCGATCAGCCTTGAAACAATCTTGCGTTAAAAACAATAACTCTGTTCAATAAAAAGGAAAGATTGTGGTGGGGTAACTTCCTCCCTACACACTTGTTTGTAAGCTGGCATAAAGTCTATTTCATACAACACAATTAAAGGATCAAATGTAAACCAATAACATCGTATATTTGTACTGTATTCGAATGGTTATGTAAAATAGTCATATACCTATAAAGGATCTCTTTACAACCAGGAATAAGTAGATTAATAAATATGATGAGATAAACTAAAATGTTATGTTCAAAATAGTTAGTAAATAACAATGTTATACATACTAGTGTAATTTGACCTTATTTTAATTTTAAAACCATTATTTTTATAAAACAATGTAAACATTTCCTGCATAGAGACTAAATTGAGGGTTTCCGTTTCGCTTGGAGAGTCGAACTGTGAAATCAAATTCTAAACTGTTGACATGGAATGATATTAAGCTCGAGCTCATATTAGCATAAAATACGAATTGCTTACATAGATTTAATTGGTTGAAGCTAGTAAATAAGGGTCTGAGGAGAAAGTTACAACCATCCAAATATTTCCTGTCAATGAACAGAATTATTTTGTATTGCAAGATTTTTCAAAGCTGATCACTAAACACCATTATGTTTCATTGATAGAAAACATTCAATGGACATTGGGGGGAGGACTCAAGATGAGTAGAGGGAGGGACTTGGGAGGGACTATCCCCTCAACCCTTTGTCCTCAACCTGGTCATCAAGTCATTACAGTGTACATATTGCAGGAAATCCTTTAATATGGTAATTTTCTTGTAAATAAAATATCTGATTTGGATCCCCTCGACGACACCGTTAATCTAATCGTTAGGCACCCCTGGGAACGCCATTTCACTTAGCTCCAAACATTATTCTTAAGATGTAAATGTTAAGACCTTTGTGGCTAAACATAATTCGTTACTATTTGGATTTTCGTTCCTCAATTTGTAGTGGTATGAGGGCAATGAACCTCCATAGACACAATATGCATAAATAGGTTTTTGATGGTAATGTTATGAACAAGTAAGTAGTTGCGAAGCATAAGCAATTATATTTATGCGGGAGAACACAGAAGCTTCCCAAAATGTTTCCCTGGTGATGTAGGAATTATTACAAACTGATATTACAAACTGTAATTACAAACTACTATTACAAACTGATATTCAAACTGATATTACAAACTGTTATTATAAACTGATATTACAAACTGTTATTACAAACTGATATTACAAACTAATATAACAAACTGATATTACAAACTGTTATTACAAACTACTATTACAAACTGATATTCAAACTGATATTACAAACTGTTATTATAAACTGATATAACAAACTGTTATTACAAACTGATATTACAAACTAATATTTAAAACTGATATTACAAACTGTTATTACAAACGTATCCTTACTTCTTACTTGCTGGAAGAACTCTGATAAAAGTTAGTGACCGTCTAAATATGTCAAATACTTCTTAAACTTAGGTTTAAACAGTCTCTTTGAAATGAACAGTTTGAGATTTATGAAGTCAAACGTATTTTTTATAGTTTAATAAAACAGAATACAAAGTAAACAAGACTTGTAACCTACAAATTCACGATCAAATATTTTCGTTAAAGCTATCTGGAGCTTTGATTAGACCCTATGCCCGCAAATTAATCTTCGTTTTTATTGAAATAAACGTTTGTCAGTAAACTCCAAATTATTTTTAAATCAGCTTGTTTTTTAAATAAACGACTGATTTTATTCCAAGTAATTCTCATCCAACCCAATATCGCTTACTGACCATTCATAACACTACGTTCGGTTAAGCATTCTAAATAATGTCTGACCGTTATTGCAAGCTGTAGTTTTACAGAACGTATGAAGGGTAATATACCAATATAACAGCACTGTGTAATTAACATCAACTGATTTTATAGAATAAAATGTGGCAACCCGAGGATATAAGTTTTAATGATAGGTACAGAATGAAGGTTTTGATTTCTTTTATAATCATTTAACAAAATCACACAGTATATTTGAACGTGAATTTCTGTTAATGCAAAAGCTATGAACAAATGACGTCAAAACTAACTACATAGATTTAGGACTACAAAAACCATAGATTTAATTGGTTAAAGCTAGTAAATAAGGGTCTCAACAATAACAACAACAACAACATCTAAGACAATGCTTTATTGCAAGAACTATAAACAATGACAAGGCATTTTTAAGTTTTTGAAGGCAGATATACCACTAATGATTACATATTATCCGTCGTGAATATATAATAGTTGAATTTTAATTATATATTTTGATACAATTCAATATCAAGTTACTTTTACACAACTGATTGTAAATATTTTATATAGAAAGTATTTAAAAACGCGACGATTTTTTTAGCGATCGTTACTTTTTTATATACGTTTGTTTAACTTATAGCAACCACTATACAGTACATTACCAAGATATGTTTTAAGGTTTGTTTTTTACTAACAAAGTCAATTGCAATAAGGCTTCTTGAAACATTTTCCCGATAACTTGAAATATTTCTCAAGAGAGTACATCTCATTCCTGTTTTAGGTTTTTAAGTTAAGTCTCATTCGTTTACTGTGTGTTTTAAATGAATAGGTCTATTCTAAAGTGAAGTATTGTGAAGTATAACAGAAATTATCTTATTGTTACAGTACTAAACCATAATCTTATACAACTATTACATAAAGTTTTGAGGAATTAACTTTTTAAATTTCCTTTAAATTTTTCAATGCGGCTAAATTTATGAAATGAAATATAATTTCTTTTATGATAAACTACACACTTAAAACGGTTGAAGGGAAAGTCTACAAAACTATTCTGCCTTTTCCTAAAAACGACAGTGTCACTGAATTACCTCAATGTGTTAGGTTGTATGCAACAAATAAAAATATCGTGTGAAATGAAACCAGACACGGTAGTTCAGAGATAGAGTGCTGGCCTTGCAAGTCAGAAGAGGTCGAGCCTAGGTTCAATCCCTGCAGAGTGCTGGCCTTGCAAGTCAGAAGGGGTCGAGCGTAGGTTCAATCCCGGCAGAGTGCTAGCCTTGCAAGTCAGAAGGGGTCGGGCGTAGGTTCGATCCCGGCAGAGTGCTGGCCTTGCAAGTCAGAAGGGGTCGGGCGTAGGTTCGATCCCGACAGAGTGCTGGTCTTGCAAGTCAGAAGGGGTCGAGTGTAGGTTCGGTCCCGGCAGAGTACTGGCCTTGCAAGTCAGAAGGGGTCGGGCGTAGGTTCGATCCCGGCAGAGTGCTGGCCTTGCAAGTCAGAAGGGGACGAGCGTAGGTTCGATCCCGGCAGATTGCTGGCCTTGCAAGTCAGAAGGGGACGAGCGTAGGTTCGATCCCGGCAGAGTGCTGGCCTTGCAAGTCAGAAGGGGTCGAGCGTAGGTTCGATCCCGGCAGAGTGCTGGCCTTGTAAGTCAGAAGGGGTCGAGCGTAGGTTCAATCCCGGCAGAGTGCTAAGATACTTTTTCACGAGCGGTCACCACTGCTAACTTACCCATGCAAGTTCAACGATTTCTCGTCGTGTTAGATCGCCACAAATGCCTATATTTCTATCATTTTTATGTTTTGAAAAGTTACATCATTGTAATCAAATGGGCAATTAGATAAATGTGAACATAATCCAATGACAAACCGTTTTCTAGTATCCACTTTTGTATCATTAAAGATGAATACGCTCAGTTTTATATTTTATTTCCCACGAGTTTTAATCAAATCAACAACCACCTCATCTTGTTGTACTGATCTTATATTTACAGTTTATTCACGCCATTAAATGTTTTATTATAAGACAAATACTCTATTAATAATTTGTTTACATTCGCAGAAGATAATCCTGATTTATATTACATATTAAGTTAATATGATACATGTAACTGGGTGTTAATTCTGGTTGGAGACGAAATGTGATATTGTTTTACTTAAATCTGTTTTGTCTTTTTACCCAAATACAGTATGTATTTTAACTAGACCAACTTTGGAAAAACGAGAATTAAATTTGTTGTTTATCATTAGTAATATAGTATATTTCATCACTAGGTCCAACAGTGACGCTTTTCAATACAAACTGTAGTTTAAAATGAGCGAGGATCTAAAAGCCAAATTTGGCCCATATGACGAACTATATTTTTCGTCATACTGCACATTATATTAAGCGAACTACTTCACAAAACTAAAATTTTACAACTTGTTTACCTTTGAAAGTTTGCTCCTAAAATAGCTTCCATCTTGTTCTTGTTATTTAAAATAAACAGCTGTTGTAGAAGTATTCAACCAATTGTCTGTTACGTTAGTGATTGGACTAACAATAACGATTGATATATCGAACGCTACGGACTATCATTAAACCGACAACAATGCGACAATGAATTACAATCGATAAACTAATCGATTACTACTCTCGATACAATCGATCACTTACAATCGACACACACAAGTTTGCAGTACTACTACAAACACATATATATAAACACATTGATATAAACGACAAAAACGAACAGCTGACGACCTCGACACCAGCTAATTATTTTCCCCTCAGGCTAAAAAGAACTACTTTAGCCCGGCAACACATATATTGAAAACAGCCGTTTTTAAGCAGTATGGCAAAAAAGTTATTATTATTTTACTGACAAATTTAATGAATACCTTTTTTTATTTTTTTATAAATAATATAGAGGACGATACTCACAATAATCAATGTATTATAAAGTAATAATTTAGTAATATAAAATTATAAAGCAATTCTAAAGTATAAAGTACAGTAGTTACAAATACATTTTTTAATCTGAATCATATTAACATTTTATCAGTTTATATAATGTATGACGTTGAAATAAGCCCAATCAAGATGCAGTAACTGAGACAAACAGTTTCCTTCAGGCATGACGACCAGACTGACCTCTTCCAACTCAAGATAACTTATCAGATTAAATTACTTCAGGGAGCTTCTAGTTTCTTGAGTGTTTTATCATAATTTCTAAATAAAATCGTACTGAAGTGGCTTTCTTTGTTAATTATTGTTCTTGCAGTAAAACACTTCCTATTTAAAAGTAACGTTAAGTTGTGGTAGCCTTTATTTTTTATAAAGCAGTATTTTTATATCTACAAAATTAATTACTTATATGTTTCAAATTCCATTTAGGATAAATATAAAAAACACGACAGCAGCACATAATATCAAATAACATAGAGTTGTGTGATAAGGTGTTAAGGTTCTGTTTCCTATTAAATGAAACATACATGTTAAAATTTCCTGCTCCCCTTTTATACTTTTGCTTTTTTTGTTACCTTTAAACAAAAATGTAATATCTAGTAAACATTTTCTATTTTACACCTGCATTTTAATGTTGTATGACAAAGTTTGTTATTTATTTGATTTATAAATGTTAGTCACTGGCTGAAAATAATTTTTTTAAATGTTTACTGATTGAAATGTTAACTGATTTCAATAATGATTGGTTTTAATTTGCTTTTCTATGTGGCTTACTCAAAAGGACCAAGGTGGTTTTAATTTGCTTTTCTATGTGGCTTACTCAAAAGGACCAAGGTAGTTATGAATGGCTGCATATTTTTCCAAACAGAACGTAAAACATAAAAAAATTATTCTTCTAAGACAAACAAATACGAACACTCTTGTTATTTTTATTGATGGTATAATAGAAAATCAAATGTACTTAACATCTATCAAGATACGAACGTGTTTCCGATGTAATCGTTTAAATGTTTGATCCAAGCGCAATCCGATACATTCGAATACTTGAATCAAACCCTATTTAGTGGCATAAAGTAGACATATACCTACGATTGTATATGCTTTTAAACCGTTTATTTAACCGTTCATTTAATTTAAATTAGTAGAATTTTATCGAACGTTCTGTAGTCGCGTTATCTGCAGTATAGGGCCACGATGCGTGTTGTTAGTAGTGCTATTGGAGTACCGTTTTAGATTATTTTGGTTCCCCTAAAGTAATTGACTCTTTCAAATATATATATTTGCAGAATGACCGGCGACATGACCGGGCAAACCGGTGAGTTAAAGATTGGATTGACGGTAAAGATAGGGAAAAACTGTTCCCGCGGGATTGAAAAATTAAAAGAAGGTGGAAATAAAACAGTAATTTGGCCGTTAATGGATTGGAGGAAAGTAGGTAAATCACAGAAAACAAACTTTTGGTTATAGTTAGGAGATAAAGGATATATATATATATGTCGTGTTAGACAATTCTATGCAGTTACTAATCAGCGAGGGAGATAGTTAGGAATATTAGCAATTAAAAAATAAAATAGAAATGAGGGTAAATGGTAGTATTGTCCATAAAATATTTATTTATGGCATATGTAGTTGGCAAAAGTTCGGTGGATGTCTGGCTTAAGTTAACATCTAACAGAAATAGGGTTTATTCTACGAATTGGGGTGGTAGTGCCTCTTTCTTTGTAGAGGCATAATAATATTAATAGGCAATGTAAGGATTTGCAGTGGATAAAGAGGGCATCATATAATGGGTAAAATAGATTATTTCTCTCTGGTTAAACGATTCGTTTTATTCAGTCAATTCTGATATCGGCACCTGGGGAGACCCAACTCCGGAGGCAAGCCTCCGGGGAGGGCCATGAGCCGCCTGGTGGCACAAGTGCGGTGCGCGGTTTGAAAGAGTAAACCTTAGAATGTTATAATACATGTATAATTTATATGAATCTACAAATACAGTTTTATTTATTTTCCGTAATTAGTTTTTATGCATTGAGTCCATGCTTAATTTCAGTGTTTATGTGAGAAAATAAGGCACGTAAAATATTTAATTTTGTATTTATTTTTTATTTGTTATACACATAGGTTGTCTGAGACAATTGTGTTTATTATATTTCGATCATTTCTGTTCGCTTACTTTACTTTATGTTATTTTAATTTAAGTGATAGAACCTCATAACAGGCATTGCCTTAAGAGGCCCTATTGTTTTCTCGTTATTTTATTTTTATTTTTATGTCAGCCTGACAAGTAAAATGGAATTATTTATTTAAGTTCCAAACAAGCTGCGTAATTTAAAATAAAGTAACAACTATGTATTTTCGTTATGTATCATGAGAAAAAAAAAATTCTATTCTATATAGGTTAATTAACCTTTTTTAAGGCAGTCAGACTATTTAGGTGGTATTGTATTCATATAAATGTCATATACAATTATAAAACTATCATAACGTTGTAATATTCTGAATTTGATCATTGAATCTGAGGTTTCGCTTATAAGTTAAGTGAATGTATGAACCTTAACATAATTGAAATTATTTCCGAAAGATTCAAAAGGCAAATCAAGCTTTTTCTCTTTACAATTATCATTCCATTGTAAAAACAAATTTTTTAACAATCCCCATACTTTTATATTAAAATAATAAATATAATATATTAATTATTCTTCATCATAACCAACTAATTATTAGAAACGAGTGGTTGATTGGGTTTAAATTATTGTTCCATTAAAATTGTTCTATTTTAGTTCAGTGCTCTTATAGCGAATTTCCCCTGTAGGAAAGAAGCTATTGCCGTAGGTCTCATGGTAAGACTTAAGCCCGAAACCATGATAACTTTTTGTTTTGAGGTCCTCAGATGCCATTCGCTCAAGTGTGTAAAGTGACATTCATGACTTTGTTCTAAAACCAGAAAAATCGTACCATGGGAAGGGGGGTTTATGGGGATTTTAAATTTTCCAATAATCAGTTTTTTGCATTTTTTACTATAAAATTTGTAAAACACTAAAAGTTTTGACCATGTTATAGAGCTTCAAAGAACAAATAATATAATATTTTGAATAATTAACCTAGGTTAAGTGGCTGCGGAGAAAATCCAAAAACCCTTCCAAAAAAATCGCCCATGTTAATCTTATGGGAAAGAGGTTTTTGGTTTTTCCTCAGTTCATTTTAATTTAAAATTCACATTTGCGTTTACCAATCAGTTCAGCTCCACAAAACAATCATTTTGGTGTTTAAATTGTGATTTTACGTCCAACCGTTTCAGAGATATTCAAAGCGCCAAACACAGTACGTTGTCCAATGATATCCTTATGGTGAACAAATACAATTTGATATCTCGATTATTTATGGATGTATATTGATGAAACTTGGTATGTGGCTTCACATAGTACTGGTATATTGATATTTGTACAAAAAATTGTATTTTTGTTGATTATCCCCTTAGCAGCAAACCTGCAAACTCAACCGTAATGTTATTCTTATGGAGAATAAGTAAAGTTTTATATCTCCCTTAATTATGAATATAAATTAAAAAACCTTGGTATGTAGCTTCACCTGGTTCAGTTATATTGATAATTACATACAAACTTATTTGTTTTATTGCTCATTGCAGCAAACCTGCGTACTCAGCACTGATGTTATTCTTATAGGGAATAAATAAAATGTTATAAATCAATTATTTAAGAATGTATTTTTTTAAACTTGGTAAGTGGCTTTATGTGGTTGTGAGAAACATATGCATGCCTTGGAAATTCGCTGAGTACGCAGGTTTGTTGCGACGGGGGTATTTTAGTTTATGCTGTTTCGGCTGACGATTGATTCAAATCAACATACGGGTTGAAAATTTACGTATATCTCGAATTTTAATGTTAATGTACGACTCTACTTGTACAAATTTTAAAATGTAAGATATTGTCATAAAAGAATTTTCTAATGATTACTCCGCTACCAAGACAAAGTTCTACTGTCTGCTGGAGGACACAGGGGTGTTTGATAGGAGGACAACCAATGACCCATCAATCGTATTTCAACCCGACGACACGTTTTTGCTACTCACTATCTAGCCGAGTCCTGTTTCAATTCTAACTACAATATGCTAATGAATATGTTTTTGCCCATATTTTCCCAAGCGTAATTATTTTGGACTATACCCCGCTTATGATAATTTGAAACAAGTAGACTGAAAAAATGTAAGATCTACTTTTTACTAAACAATAAACCATTATATTGATGATTTGGAGGAAAGTAACAATTAACTCATTTACATAAACAATAATAACAACAGAGGAGAAGCATTGTGGTAGCCACAATCATGTGATTGTACTTCACATACAAAACAAAGGGTTTCTGTCTTTGTTCTATTCAGGCTCCTCTTCGTCTAGATGGATGACTATTGACTTTCTCTTTGCCCAGTACTGTATGCCATAAATGTGTTGAAATCCCATCTAATGAGTCTAAAACTCAAAGATGGGTGTAGTTAAACGTTCTTGAAACTTTGGACAAAAATACATTATATAAATAACAATTATGCAATTTTTAAAATTGTGTTTAGGAAAAGGGAGGAAAAAGCAAGAAAGAACCATGAGTTTTTATGTGGTTGAAAGGTATAATTTGTAATTCTTATCGTCTCTAAGATATTTTAAATACCCCCGTCGCAGCAAACCTGCAAACTCAGCGAATTTCCAATGAATATATAACATAACACATTAAAACACTTAACAGGATTCATAAGAAATATTTTCACAAACAAGTGATATTTAAAATATTAATTATTCTCCATAAGAATAATATTGGGGATGAGTACGCAGGTTTGCTGCAACAAGGAACACAAAATAATGGGTTTTTATGCAAATATCAATAGAACTCATTTTAGTGAAGTCACATACCAAGTTTCATCCATATACA
The DNA here is from genome assembly GCA_963675035.1 of Allygus modestus. NCBI lineage: Eukaryota > Metazoa > Arthropoda > Insecta > Hemiptera > Cicadellidae > Allygus > Allygus modestus. Next base: position 71,078,923 of record OY776114.1, on the reverse strand, counting down.
TTCATAAATAGCGATATATAACATTTTAATTATTTTCCATAAGAATAACATGGGGACCAAGTACCTAGGTTTGCTGCTACGGGAACCATAGGCGAAAAAGTAGTTTTTTGTTTAAACAACAACAAACCACAACCAGATTAAGCCATACCAAATTGTGTCAGTTTATATTCATAAATAAGCGAGATATACAATTTTTCTCTTTCTCCATAAGAATAACATTAGACAACGTACTGTGTTTAGCACTTTCAATATCTCAGTAACCAATTGACGCAGAGCAATGATCAAAATACCAAATTGTTTGTTTTTTATGCTGAATTCAATGGTAAAAATTAAAATTTGATTTAAATAAAAATTACATGTGGGATCCCCAAAAAACCCACATACATAATTAAAAATTTATAAAGATTGGAATGAATGATGTTTTTGGCATATGGGGACCTCAAAATGAAAAGTTATCATGGTCTTGGGCTTAATTCTTACCACGAGACCTACGGTAATAGCTTCTTCTCTATAGGGGAAATTCGCTAAAAGTAAACAAACAGACTATTTAATTTCACCACAGTACTGAAAACCTCCCCATATCTACGGTGGCAAAGTTACACAAACAAGGAATACCATTAAGGTCAAAATCGTAAGTTCTATCAACTCGCCATCTTATAAGCTATCCAAGTTTATTTTACCTATATAAAACCTCTAATTGGCTCAGAAAAATCATTTGTTAATAACTATCTAGATTTCATAGAGAAGATAACAGAAATAAGCATAAGCTTAAATGACAAGATGGTCAGTTACAATGTATCTAGCTTATTTACAAACACACCAGTTGATGAACTGCTCAGTGCTGTTCGGACAAAGCTAGAAAATTACCTTAATTTACGAAAAAGAACTAATTTGACTGTGTCCGTGATTATGGGACCGTTAGGAGTATGTGTCAATAACAATTACTTCCAGTACAATTGTCAGTTTTATTTACAAGTCAGGTGGAATGCTCAGTCAAATTCTGAGCAATATCTACATGGATTTCTTTGAATGTCATGCTCTCAGAACATGGGGAAATGAACCTAAAATGGCTGAGATATCTATACAACATATTTTGTGTGAGGAAAGCCGATTTTACAGATCACACCAGCTTCTTAAATCACATTAATACTTTACGTCCAACCATAAGGTTTACTGTAGAAGAACAAAACAATAAACTAGCGATTTTAGATGTTTTAGTGAAAAAGGAAGCAGATAGCATTAGTACTTCCGCCTACAGAAAAGCTAAAAACACGGGGCAGTACATAAAGGTAATAGGGTTAGCACAAGGATTGTTTTACAGAGCCTAGGGTTAGCACAAGGATTGTTTTACAGAGCCTTTAAAGTTTCATCGACCGAGGAATTGAGAAATCGAGAAATCAAAGCAATATATGATGAACTAAAATTTAATAACTGCTCGTTGACAACAATACAGAAGGCATTTAACAAAACAAATAATAACCTTAGAAAGATAGGAGAAATCAGTGAAAGAGAAGAAAAACCAGTTTGCACCAAATATGAAAGGTAAATCGGAAAAACTGAGAAGAATTAATAAGACGTTTAATATTAGAACAGTATTTTCCTCAGGTTTGACACTTACAAGCCTCCTCACAAGAGTGAAGCCCAAAAATAAGGAACAAGAAACAAGAAACAAAAAATGTGGCATACAACATCCCTTGTGAATGTAACAAAAGTTATCACGGACAGACTTCGAGACTGGTAAAAAAGAGAATTGCGGAACATAAAAGTAGCATTAACAGGAAATTATAAAATTATTCAAAAGTAAGTGAACATGTTTTACGCAGGAGCACAGTGGGCTGGAGCAAACATAATTTGCCAATAAACAAACAGGAAAAAAACGGAACATCAAAGACTATAGATAGAAGAAGCATTTCCCAGCCCAGTGCTACAATAAGTCCTATGTTCATTCCGTTAATCCAAGAAGAAGTTCAAGAACAAATCAATAACGCAAAAACTTTTCCAAATTAAATATTTTAAATCCATAGGTTCAAAAAAAATTTTCTTATCAACTTAGTATAAGTAATATAATTTTAAACATATGAATTATTTGTAAACATGTAAAATGTATAGTCTGTTTACTTTTTCAAATATGTTGAACTAGGCAGAAGATGAGTTCAGATTTGAACTTGAAATATACCTTTTGGAATATAATTGGTATTTTATTTACACTAGTGATGACAAACGAATTAAGTTATGATAATATGAATACAATCACGAAAACACATATCGGAATCAATTAGCAACAGTTTATTAAAAGGATAGTTACACATATAGTTTCGGTCAAAATAAATTGTTTGAGAATAGTTCCCTAACTTAGTTTATGTTTGTCTAGTCATTACGTAATGGTAAAGTCTGATTGGTCATTGTGTATGCACTGCAAGGTCATGTGACAGATAAGGAGAACGTGAGCAGCACTCCTAACTACTCCATACTAAATCATAACTACTGTTGTCATAACTACTAGTCACGCTAAATATGTGCAGTCCGTTGTTTTGCAGTACGTGATAACAAAAGTACAAAATGACTTGTACAAAATACACACTCGTTGTATTGATTTTATATTTTGAACTTTGATGTTTATGATTACTCTTGTTATACTTGAGTGCAAAATAAAATTAAACGCTTGAAGTTAAATTAAACGTACCAAGAAACCAAACTGTTTAATAATAAAATTTTAACGTGTAACATAAATGTTGGTTTACTAATATTTGATTTTTATTATTTCAAACACGTGCTTTAGCTTTATAAATAACTAGGCTTATCGCCGTTGAAGGATTCACCCCCAAACCCCCTTTTGGAGTTTGCTTCGCTCACTTGCACTCCTCATTAACACAAGTTTAAATCAAACTCTTTTTAGTCCGTTAACCAAAGAAAAACTACACAACAATGAATAAATGAATTTGTATAAAAAATAAAGTCAAATTAAACAGAAATTGCATACCTCAAAAAGTAAACAGTACAAGTAGGATTCAAACCCGTGACCACATGATCTTGAATCATCTGACAACATATCCCAGTGGATATTGGCCTAAATTCATTCGATAGAACAAACAATCGGTTGATTAAATTTTCCAATATCTTAACAAACGATATTCGCGACATTGAACCTCCTGTGAAGGCGATAATGTGCTCACTATGTTTTGTAACAGCTGATTTATATAAACCCCATATGAGCAAATTAGTATTGCCTACACAAGCGGTTTATTTAAATCAGCTGATACAAACATGTGGTATTAGATAAAGATAGTGTGTTTTCATAAACAGCTTTCCAAAACTTTACACATTTAAATGGGCCAAAATACTCAAGATTACTCCTTCTCCGATTAACAGCGGCTAAACGGATAATCAGATCTTAAATCTGACAAAAAATTGATAGTTGGAAATTAAATTTCCTACAACTTTTGTATGTAACACTTTTTGCCATCTCTTACCGTTTCTGTGCAAAACGCGCTCAAAGCGGAAAAATTGAAAAAGTGGAATTTTCCCGCCCCAAAAATGCCTCAAAAACTCAAAAATGGTTTCTCGTCAAGAGCTTTAATTCAAGTATGGGGTTGAGGGGAGTTTGATTACGGGAAGTGCCTCATAGTTTATGTCAGTGAATGAGTGAGTGAGTGAACCCGTCTAGCTTTATATAATAAACAAATAATTATTAATATAAACAAATATTTGATCACTTTATATTACCTTTTAAGCCTCTAGGAGATCAACCAACAGAACACGATCGGTGTATTTACATAAATAATAGATATTTGGAATGCTAATAAGAATATTTAATGATCTCTTAACTGCATCATTTAAAATATTGTAAAATGGTATCTTTAAAACCCTAAATTATTTATAAAACCTTTAGAAGCAATATTAAAACATTCGAAACTGATATTCCTAATTTTTGTATCTTAATTCTGCTTTAGCAGTATTTTAGAACGATTATTGTATTAATGTATGACATTAATATACCATAAGATAATTTGCACGGAATAACAAATTCTCTCAAGAAAGTTAACTGTGAGCGTCTAAAGGTTAGCTTTACCTGAAACAGAAAAGGTAGATACATTTAAAACCTTTCTCCAGTATATACAATGAGGAATAAATGTTCATTTTGTTACTGAGTAAGATTTGAATACAAATCACTGGTACACCTACTTTAAGTATTTTCCTTTAAGTATGTCCAATTCCATTTACAGATCGTAAGACTGAGTGAAAGACAAGCTGGGATTATCACTAGACTCTGATGCACTAAGCTTTGTGTGTCTCTAGGGTAGCGGCGCCTCTGTTAAAGTTTGTCTGATCATCATCGTCTGATCAAAGTTTGTTTAAAGTATATTATTTTATTTTCTCACATTTGGTATTACATTTCTTAGAAATTATTTTCCCTTAGTTTTACGAGAGGATATAATCAAACCAAAACTCGTCCAACTTGCGAACATTTTACTTGGATAGACCTTAAAAACAACAGCAATTAACGCACAAAAAATAAATCAAAATTAGTTTTTAATTTTATTTTGAAATTATTTAATAATATGAAGGTAGAATATTAAACTATTATTGTATTAAATAATTTGTTTACTACGTCTACTAAGTACTACACCATACAACGTGTATAACAAATTTGGGACATTGGGCGTATCAGACAAATGTGAGATAACCACCCGCAATACACTTGTACATAAGAAACCCTTTGCGGAAAAATATCGGTTTTCAAGTGTTTTTATAGTCAAAACGTTATTGGAAAACTAAATAAAACCAAAATTATTTATTTATTTATATATAAATTAATATTTTTAATTAAATGAAGAAGTATTGGAATAGTATATTTCGCACCAAGGGCCGAAAGTGGGGTTTTGCTGGCCCTAGATCGTGTTTTATGACCGAGACGAAGTCGAGGTCATAAATCGTTCGAGGGGCTATGCAAAACCCTTTCGGCAGAGGTGTGAACGTTATTTTTCACCATACTACAATTATTAACGGGTTAAATGTGATCGGTCATAAAACACGAGCGGCCTCAAGCAATCTCGGACTAAAATCAGTTAACCAATTAAAAAATCATCGATAGTACAATGTTTTGAAATATATTGTTATTTATTCCAGTGTTTCAAACAAAGAACACAAAATAGTATGCACGTATTAACCAGGTAACGTCGTGTACGCTTGAAAACAAGTTGGCAGCCCTGGCTAAATAGATCAGTTGACTTTCGGCCCTAGGGTTAAAAATTTTCGGTCCTTGGGCGGAAAAACTCTACTATCAGTAATCAAATGACGTTCCGAAAACAGGTGATTACAGCGTAGTGAGGTGAAAAAAATATTTTATAAAATATACATGAAGGCTATAGTTTTTATAAAATTTGCTGAAGGTTGATTGAAAAATTAATAAATTCTAGTAGGAAAACCTCATGATGAGCTTAAATGATGTCGCCGTGTGATAAATGAATTGGTTGCACCTTTGACAGTTTATTTTTCCCAGTCACCAACCATGTTAGAAAACCCGAGGCTAGTAGCTCGTACAATGTCTCACACTAGCACAGAGCTCGGATTTTCTGGCGATATTATTCTTGTATATTTTACTGTAAACTGTATTGTAGTCTTGTTAAAAAAAACTACAAAAACTTACTTAAAAACTGAATAATGTTTTTTAAGCCATTGAAAATAATGTATTGAATTTAAATCGTAAATAATATTTTAGTATTTAGTTTTTTGCTAAACAAAATTTAAACTAATATAAGTTTAAAACTAATATGCATTCTTTAAATTTTTGTCTAATGAAGTTAAACCAAGAATAGTGAGCGGTGAAAAAAGACAACTGATGTTTAATATTTTACTAGATTAAAATTTGGATTAATGTTGATAAACATATTCGCCGGTTGTATTTGAGGGTTGAAAAGATGGGAAGGGAGAAATGGTCAGAAAGTATTCAAACATATTATAAAAAAATTCTGTAAGCAAATATTATACTGTGACAATACAATAAAACTCCCGCTGCAGCAAAACCTGCATACTCAGTGAATTTCCATTGCTTTTATATGCGTCCAACTATCACATAACGCCACTTACCAATTTAAATGCATTCTTAAATAAGCGATATAAAACATTATATTTGATTTATTTTAATTTGATCATTTAGGTCTTACCAAGCCAAATACTGTGGTAGCTGGTTCACTGTAGGGGACGTTCGCTAAACACCCAAAATTTGTCCATTTTACCACATTTTATATGACACAATCTGATTTTAAAACCTAATATATGCTTAATGTAAGTTGTAATTCTGTATATCTCCATATAATGGCAGGGCTGGAGCCAACACTTCCAAGGGCGTATGCAGTTATGTGTAGTATAACAAAGGGAGTAAAGCAAACTCAAAACAAGTTAGTATTAAAATTTACTGTGGTGTGTTTTTTCAAGAAATCTTGGTATCAGTTAAAATGGGATCATGGTATCACTAAAATTAAGGGCATAGACAATTTTCATCTCCATATATAAAACTGAAGGTTTCTTTGTTCTCCTTATTCGTTCCTGTATAGTTAATTCGATTGCCATGAAACATTGGATGGTAATTCATTATAACCCTAGGACGGTTTCAGACCATTAAGCAGCCTCCTAAACCTTAGGGGTCAGCCCTACTGGACTTTGTAATTATCAGTGTTAACCATTTTTTGACTTTTTGACCTTCCTTGGTAGCAATATTTTTACTGAATGAAAAATAAACTATAATCCAGAAAGACCACACAAACGAAGTCGCGGGTACCGGCTAGTAGTTTGTGTTTTGAAGTGTGTGAACGTGATGAAAGTGAAGTACCGGTAACTAAAGTCAAATTAGCTTTAATTTGTTACCCTACCATAGAACCTTTCGTTATATCGGAATCAGAATCAACCATCTTTATCATGTCAATTCGTACACTGTCAACACTGTGTATTCTAGTGACGATGGTTTCAATTTAAAGAATTTTAAAAACACAGTCACACAGTCACAGAGTCACAGACACATCAGAGTCACACATTGTAATGGGGGTTAAAAAACTAATCGATTTATTCTTCAAAATTATTTGAGATTGCAAATTTGGTAAAATTAATTTGAAAGAAATGGGTCCGAAGACAAACTGCTAACATTTTAATAACCATTAGGATCGTGATGTGGAGAGGGTATGATAAATTAACTTGCCTTTGTGACAACCTATTATTTACCCAACATCAACCACGAGAATAGAATTTCTTTGTTTAGTGGGGCGTAAAATGCCCATTGCTCAACCACTAAGCCTGAAAAGTCTTTCCTCTGAAATTTGAAATGCTACTTAAAAAAATTAAAAGTAAAACAATATTTTTATTGAATCTAGTATTTGTAAATAGTAAATGAAATTATCATAATTTACAATATTTATAACCAATTAATATATTATTTATCGGGTCAATTTGATGTTTGACGAGTAATTGTGTTTCAAATGCCACAGCTAAATGCAGTGTTAGGGCAATAAGCACAAGTTATTTATATGTTACTTTTTATAAAATTTAAAATAGATTGTATTACGTTAAATTTTAAAAAAATATCCCAATGGTAAGCTATTTATAAGACAGTAATTTGTACTACCATAATGTAACATTACAATTGCATTGGGATAAGTAACTTAAATAACACAAACAATAGATTAAGTGTCAAATTACACAAAACAAAACTTCTGACAGTTAGGTATATTTAATCCCTAGGGTTTATACTATTTGTAACTGGTCGTCAGCATATACCATATTTTTTTTAAACCTTGAAATAGGAAAATGTATGTGAAACCCGAAAGAGCTTTTTTTCTGTAAAGCTTAATTTAGAGTTCTAGAAATTGAACACATATAACTTTGTAGGGATTAGTTATCATGCCCTATATAAAGTAATTTTCCATGAAATGGATAATCACCTGAACATATTTACATTATAAATAAAATAACTTATATACTAGATTTGATTTACTGGTACATTTTATCCTTTGGCGCAAACTATACATAAAATAAAAAAGCCGAACTTATCAAATTTTGATAACGTAATATCCGGAAACGTTACCTAAGCTTACAAATGGCTCTTTGTCAATGTACATAGAAACTAATAGCAATAGCAGTAAGCAATATGCGCACTGATCACAAGATAAATGCAGCACCGTTTTTGGAGTTCTATGCTAATGTAGCAACATCAGTGTCAATTGCAATGATCGGTACGTTGTCGTTATTACATTGAACAGCCTACATACTGTGCTGTTACGTTAATAGTTTTAATACTGAAAATAGTCTTAAAATGTATTTTTGCTTTTATTTACTTTAAATTTGTCAGGGGATTATGAAATGTTTTTACCCGTTACAAGTTTGGTTTTAGTTTTGTTTTTTGTTATTAGTAACGGAATAAGTATATTGACTGATTGATGTAAAGTTTTCCAAGGACATTCCGTTATAAATTATAATATGAGGTTCTTTTTAATTTTTTTGGTATTGCTGAGTGTATGTTATTGAAACAATTATTGTATATATTTACCACCACCAATGAGATGAAAATAATAATTTTAGTCAATTGTTTTTCTCTAATTAGTGGTGGCCAATTTCCGCAATAATTTCTTAGTTAACATAATATTGAAGATTACTATCAAGGGGAACGATAAGACAGAATTTCTAGGGTCCATAACATCAGTTGTACGAAGAATATAACATTAATACTTAAGGTAGAACAGTGTAGATGGTTTGCCTTGCACATAGCTAGTTTTCAACATTACACCGTTCCGTATTGCACCCTGAAATGCATAACACTGATAATCAGTGTTATTCTGAGGCTTCTATTTTGCGTCTTATAACTGTTACTTAGAAGCGATTTTACAAAGTCTGGCCTTCGAGGGAATTAATAACTCAAAAAATTACTGTTCTCTGTAAAAACAATGTAATGGCAATTAATACAGTTGTGGGAATATAGTAAAGAACACAACGACACACAATGGACATTAGTAAAAAATTATAATCATACCAGTGTCTAATAACTATAAGGTTACTGGTTGTGTTGTAACTTCACTATAAGGTTACCGATAGTGTTGTAACTTCACTATAAGGTTACCGATAGTGTTGTAACTTCGCTATAAGGTTACCGGTTGTGTTGTAACTTCGCTATAAATGAAGCTTCCTGGAAACTATTCATTTAGAAATTGTTTTAACTGTATTATAATTGTCAATACTGTATTGTAAGTAAATAATAGTTTAAATTGTAACTGACACCAATAACCTGTTTTTAAACAAAGGCAGTGGCAAAATTTATTTCCAGAGAAAATAGATGATTTGAAATTTGTTTTTTTTTTATTTCTTAGGCTAAATTAGTAAGTAATTATTTAAAAGTTTAAAAACTAATTTTCACAAAAGTTTAAACTGTTGAACTCTTTACCCTTTGCAAATGATGTCTAAAGAAAGATAATAAACATGTAGCTTAGTCTACACAGAGTATTCTTTGTTTTCGTCAACGGAGCGTAAATAATGAATGACTTCCTTTCTCATTTTCTCTCTTTCACCTCGTTTTACATCTTTTGGGAAAAGCTTGTTGTAGTCTTTGCTATGTCAGAGAAGACATACATGCGCCATGACATAAACAATACAATTTCCATCGTAGCAAAAAAATTACAAGTTATGTTTCGCAAACTAAATAATTTACACGTCATCTTAAAATTAATTCCTCATTTTTTTTAATGCAATATTTAGGAAAGGCAAATAAGAAACGTAAATAAATAATTTAATCAACCCAACTATTTCCATAAACTAGTTTACAGTTTGAGGTAAAGGAACTTGGAAAATATTTAAAGATAATTTGGCAATTAATTTAACTTGTCTAGATTTCACCAAAATTGTGAGCATTTAAAATTTTCAAAGCTAAATTTACTTAAAACAGTCCTAATATTGATATTTTTAATTAATCAAGATGCCATTTTATGAGTAATACGATATTTTAAGTCCGGTGATTTAGTAGAAAGGTGTAATTTTTACTTATTAATAACTATTTATTTGTTTTAAAACAATAGAAATATTTGAAAGTGTTGACATAGTTATATTAATGGTTTTGCGTCACCGGTGGCCATGATGGTAGTGCAAATACCTAGTAAACGATTATGTAGTTTAAATCACAAAAATAAATTACAACAATTGTTTTTACACAGTCTTTAGTCTAATGAAACACGTGTACGTTATTATATGGGAAGTTTACAGTGCGCCACCAGTGAGTGGTACGACAGGAATATGGAAAGTATGGAATTATGGCACTAACAAACCTTTTGATAGTTACATGTTAAAACGCCACAGAACATATACACAGTAAAGGTGTAAATAAATTGATAAAAGCACAACGGACTTGAAGCCTATATTTGGGTAATGAACATCAGTATTCAAAAAAAGGTGCTAACTGCAAAATGTTTAATTGAAAGAAATTTTAAAGGCTGGAAATGTAATTATGCAGATCCCCTCTTACAGTCAGGCTATGCCCATTTAGCAGCCATTTATTTAATGACCCACTTCTTCGTTCAATAACCACCCAAAACGTTCTCTGTATTGTCCCTGGTCTCTCTGGCTCCAGCTCCCCTTACCGCAAAACTGACAGGAGTCAACTATATTTGTTAATAAATGGAAATGGAGAGTAAGTGGAGAATTTACATTATTAATTTATTATTTATCTTCGGATTGTAGTTTATTGTGACATTTTAACTGATGAATGTTGTGTGGTATTCATCTACCATAGTTACGGACAGTTTCAATATCCAATTAATTTATTTATTTAATATTTTTTCCAGGCATGGTCTAAGATCATTCTTACTTAAAGATCTATTTAATTTAGTATTGAATATTAGACGATAGAGAATGGAATAAGATTGCATGTATTTAGACTACAATATCCTTAGTTGTATCCTTAGTCCGCAGGTTGATGTTATCGTTGTACTTCCATCGTTCCAGTGTTCTTTGTACGATATTATAAAACATGTATTTTCCAGCAAATTAAGCAAACTCAATTTCCTGAAAAATCCATTGAAAGTCAATTAGGGCAAATTTATCTATTGGAAATATAAAATTCAGACATAAATTTTTGTATATGATTTGACTTAAAGAAAAAGGGGTGACAAATCGTCTGCTACTGCATCCAGAAAGGACTGTGGGGACTGAACCTGTGAGGAAAATGCTGCCACATTTACTAGGCAAATCCTTCTTTTACTCTCAAAATCATAAATGATGCAAAGCCAATAAGCTTTAGGTGTGTGATGTCTTCTCACACAGGATTTCTGTCCTATAAAAGAGGACTAAACTTATTGAGGCTCCTAAACTGATTGTTCTTGAGATAGTTTCCTAAATTTCCTCCAATAATCTTTTTAATCAAGTCATGAATCGTAAAGTCTAATTTGTTAAAAACTATTACATATAAAATTGCAAACAACGAAACTTAGAAAAGGTATTTATAGTGAAAAGCTTTTTTATCATTAATTTTAATAATTAGCTAATTTTCTTTCCTTGAACTAAATAAATATAACTATAAAATCGCCCATGCATAGTAGTTTACACTTTGAAACAAGTTTTGAGTTGTACAACTTGTTGCTGTAATATGGTGCTACCAGTACGTTAACAAATAAATAAGCATTAAATTAATTTTTAAGGTTTTGAAATTTTTGTTTATTATCCGCATTTAATGGGAAGGTATTCTCAAAAATGATGGCTCAATTATTGGTTTGTATGAAGTGTTAAGGGATTTATGTCCTATCGATAGGAAAATCCTTGAGAAATAATATATAAGGATAAGTAGGGTAATAATAGTTTAAGGCTACGTTGTTTGGTATATAAGTTAATAATAAATATAATCATACAAATCTGTAAAATCAATCTGAATCGTTCAAAGTTTCGTAAAATTATTGTAAAGTAGGAAATCCAATAATAATCGGATGATGTGTTTTATCTGGTATCTTTCCTTATATCTAGCAATCCTCCTATACATATATATACGTAATTTCAAGAAAAAAAAGGTGTTTTCACAAAGTCTAACATTTAAACAATCAGTTTTTTGTTATATATAAGGAGGTCCTAAACATAGATTTTTACAAGTTAAGCGTTACAATAACATCGCTTCGCCAAAAAAGTATAAATAAGTTAACTATGATAGTATAAGATAATATACTTAAAAACGTGACTTCTGGGTTTCTGTATGAACAAGGAAGCTCATGCTGGACTGAAATGCCAATATTCCGGAGTGAACAGACAAAAATAAATATCCCCTGCCGACACTGTACTGGCGCGCTGACCGTAAGCCCTGCCAACTCGGTCGCTGAATTTGTGACATTTCCTGCCTTAGTCTAGTACTAGTCTTTAGTATTTACAGCTATATTTATTTTGATTCACATACTTTACAATTTCACTTGGCTTTCTATGACTTATACTAACAAAACCTATGTATGTTGTATAGTACAATCAAAAACAAATTGTTTTCATCGTTGATTGTTTCCTTCCTACTGTCTTCTTTTTGATGTGATGCTTACTAGAATAAACATGTACAAATATGTCCCTCTCCCCTGAGAGGAAAGATTACAGTAATGGGATGAACAATTCAAGTGAGTTCATACCTAAAAACATGATACTTTTCATATAATTGAAACGATCAAGGTTTTATAAATTAAAGTTAAAAAGTGTCTGTTGTTATTTAATAGCTTAGCCTTCATCATCATCATTGTTGCGGATTATGAAACCCCAGCATAGCTGCTAGGCACATCTTCCACAAGCGGGAATATTGCGCAGGATACCGGAAGGATATAGAAGGAAAGGAAAGGGTGGGATGGGATGGCAGCCAAATCGACCCTTCAGAGGGCCAAGTCCCGTGCCCCTGTGACAGCTGGGATGAGGCTCTCAAACAGGGGACCCGCATTCTACCCTCCAACTGGTCAACTCAACTGACAGGGTATCCATGTACAACAGCCAGGGACCATACATTCTCAGGTTGGCAGGTTGGGGACCAAACTCAGAGATTCTGTCCCTAACCGCTGAAAATTGAAGGACCAAAGGTGAAAGGGAAGTTTGTCATAATGGACAGCCAAAAGACTTAACATATGTAATGACAACTTCATTTGCTGTACCCAATGTGAGCCTCAAAACTGGTATAGACCAGTTTTAAGGTAGTCCTGGGAGCTTAGCCTTTTAACTTTGAGGTTCTGAAATATAAGTTTTGCACAAGAATTTTAATTAAAAATACGTCTTCTTTAAAAGTTGAAGTAGTACAACTTGTAGCCCTTGTTTTGACTGAATACTTTGAGACTTCCTTAGAATAAGTCCATATAAGGACAACTTAAAGAACTTGAGACACTTTGAAAATCTGTCACCGACATCCAATAGTAGGCTTTAATTCCTGCAAATCCGAAAGAATGTTTGGGTCAGAAATTATAAAATCATCTGATTGTCTTTTCCGCCAAGAACTTATTTCATATATAGTTACCTTACTTATCTCGTCTTCTACTTATGGTGGTTTTCTATTGCGTTTCTTTAAAAATAGTATGGTGTATGACTAAATATAATCAAAATGAATATCCCAAGATGAAAACCATAATGAAACGTGTGAAGAAATAAGCGAGATATTTCCTTGGGAAGTGGATCATTTGTCCATACTTGGTCGGTTCCAGATCGTAAACTTAACGGCGAGTATTTATCCTTCTTAGACAACAAAGACGACCGCTCAGTAATAAACTTACATTGGAGATTATATTTTGTAATGTTATTTATATCTAAAATTAGGATTAAAACGTACTGCTTGATAATGACTATATCGTTGGTAATAGTAGTTGCCTACATCATTTGTGAAATCATGCATATACAAAATGTACTGTTTGGATTTTAGTATCATTAGATAATGTAATCCTTACATCAGTATCATAGTTAACACGCTAAGCCCTATGTTAGACTATAAAATAACCAAAAATACCCCCGTCGCAGCAAACCTGCAGACTCAGCGAATTTCCAATGCATAATATTTGTCTGAATTCCACATAAAGCCGCAAACCAAGTTTCATAAAAATATATTCACATATAAGCGATTTTAATTATTCTCCACAAGAATAACATTGGTAATGAGTATGTAAGTTTGCTGAAACAAGGAACAGAAACAATTGGTTTTTATGCAAATATAAATAGAATTTAACTAAGCGAAGCCACATACTAAGTTTCATCGATATTCAATCATAAATAAGCGATATATGACATTCTAGTTATTCTCCATAAGAATAACATGGGGGCTGAGAAAGCAGGTTTGCTGCAACAAGGAACAGAAAAATGGGTTTTTATATAATTATCAATATAACTCAACCAAGTGAAGCTACATACCAAGTTTTATTAATTTATGTTCATAATTAAGGGAGTCAGTACATTTTACTTATTCTCCATAAGAATAACATGGGGGCTGAGTACGGAGGTTTGCTGCTACGGGAATAATCAACAAAAAATCAATTTTTTTTGCAAATATCAATATACTAGTACTACTTGAAGCCACATACCAAGTTTCATCAACATACATTAATAAATAATCGAGATATCAAATTTTATTTATTCTCCATAAGGATAACATTGGACAACGTACTGTGTTTAGTACTTCGAATATCTCTGCAACGGTTGGGCGTAGAATCACAATTTAAACACCAAAATGATTGTTTTGTGGAACTGAACAGATTGGTAAAAGCAAATGTGAAGTTTACATTAAAATAAACTGAGGAAAAGCCAAAAACCTTTTTCCCATAAGATTAACATGGGAGATTTTATGGGCAGGTTTTTTTGGATTTTCTCCGCAACCACTTAACTTAGGTTAATAATTAAAAATACTAAATTATTTGTTTTTTTTAAGCTCTATAACATGGTCAAAACCAAAATTAAGTTTTATAAAAATTTTAGGGTGAAAAATGCAAAAACTGATTTTTGGACAATTTAAAACCCCCATAAATCCCCCTTCCCATGGTCCGATTTTTCTGGTTTTCGAACTTAAAGTCATGAATGTCATTTTACACATTTGAGCCAAATTTCATCAAAATCGGACGTTTTTTACTCAAGTTATCGTGTTAACGGACACATATATATACATATATATAAATTTGAACGAATAGTGTTTTTGGCATCTGGGGACCTCAAAACAAAAAGTTATCATGGTCTCGGGCTTAAGTCTTACCATGAGACCTACGGTAATAGCTTCTTCCCTATAGGGGAAATTCGCTAATAAAATGAATAAAAGGGTATTTGCCATCACTGATTGATAAAAACAACTTTTAATACGTTTCGGGATCTGGAGTTTGGTCCCAGGTGGGAAAAATACCTAGAACAACACAAATTAGTGACAGAATACGGGAAAACTAAAAAAACTATTACAGAGAAAGGCAAAAGCAACATTCCTTGGATCGTCCCACTACTAGGTATTATTCTGTAAGGATGGGATCGGATTCCAGATCCCAAAACGTGTCGTGAAACTTGTTTTTCTCTATTACTGATGCCAAATAAATGTTTTGAAATGGTTTAACCGCTCTGTGAATCATTAAAATGACACATTATACATACAATATATTTTACACGAACAATTCAGTATCAATATTTTGTATATTCTAAAATATTATATTGCTTTTAAAATAAGAAAAAACAGCGGAAATATGATGTTTTCATTGTTCCAGTAAGTGGAATGACAATGCCAAATAGGATGGACGTGGACAATGCAGCAGTCACGAAATGGCAGTATGATGACAGCGTTTGAACTGTAGTTGCCAAGGCAACAGAAATTTATGACCCACAATATGATGATCCTCTTTGTTCTGATTTTTAGCGAATTTCCCCTATAGGGAAGAAGCTATTACCGTAGTCGGCATGGTAAGACCTAGGCCCGGGACCATGATAACTTTTCGTTTTGAGGTCCCCAGACCCCAAAAACACCATTCGTTCGATACTGTATATATATATATATATATATCTATATATATATATATATATATATATATATATATATATGTGTCCGTGAGCACGATAACTCTCGTAAAAATGATCCGATTTTAACGAAATTTGGTATAAGTATGTAAAGCAGCATTTATGACTTTAAGTTCGAAAACCAGACAGATCGACCTATCCGAAGGGGTATTTTGGGGGGGTTTTGTACCCCAAAAATGGGTTTTTTGAATTTTTTACATATAATTTTCGAAAAAGTCAAATTTTAGTTTTGACCATTCGATTCAGCTTAAAAAAACACACAATTTGGTATTTCGATCATTGCTCTACGTCAATTGGTTACCGAGATATTGAAAGTGCTAAACACAGTACGTTGTCTAATGTTATTCTTATGGAGGAAAAGAAAATTTTTTTATCTCGCTTATTTATGAACGTATATTGACGAAACTTGGTATACAGCTTCATCTCGTTGAGGTCTATTGATATTTGCTCCAAAAAATTGTTTTTGCATGATTCTCCTGTAGCAGCAAACCTGCGTACTCAGCCCCCATGTTATTCTTATGGATAATAATTAAATGCTCTGTCTCCCTTAATTATGAACTTAAATGAATAAAAACTGGTATACGACTTCACCTAGTTGAGTTACATTGACATTAGCATAAAAACCCATTTTTTGTGTTCCTTGTTGCAGCAAACCTGCGTACTCAGCCCCAATGTTATTCTTATGGAGAATAATTAAAATTGTATATATCGCTTATTTGTGAATATATTTTTATGAAACTTGGTAAGTGGCTTTATGTAGTATTAAGACATTTATATCTCCATTGGAAATTCGCTGAGTATGCAGGTTTGCTGCGACGGGGGTATTTTGGTTAATATTACAGTCGTGTAGAATTTAAAACGTTACAGCTTACTTTTGTTCCGCGACAATTGGTGTACTGATTTTAGAATAGAAATTTAATTATTTTAGAAGAAACATATTTTAATTAAGAGCGCTTCAAATCAAATTCAAATGTATATAAAGTTCATATAATTGCTTCATGTTAATTAATTAATTATAAGTATTTCCTTTTACCTGTTTGCAGAAGTGATGAACCAGCTGTTGTCAATCTAATTTAGTTCAATTAGACTTAATTAGCTCATTAGATGGGTGATTCCCTACAAGAAAACATTCTCATTGATGTAGTAAGTTTTAAAATCTGTTTTATTATATTTAAATTTTAAATTAATTTGTATGTAAATAATTTTATTGCCAGATATATTATTGTTGTTTTGTATAATCAATTTTTGCTAATTTAAAATTAATAATGATGTAAATATGTAATAACCAATTATCAATTTTCATGATAGTTTCATGTATAATTTTGCACAGAAAGCACATTTTCACAGAGATTTAATAACCTCCAGTTTCCATGTACAAATGATTTTAAATGTGACTAAAGATATTTTATCTGTAAAATAATTAGATGTCCAAATGTTATTTAGTTTGGATTTGTTCCAGACGAGTTCTTGTAAACAGTAAACCAGTATAAAGCTATCCCACAAATTCCCACTGATTCTATTTTATTCAACAAAATATCATGATTAACTAAATCGAATGGGTTCTTATTGAATAGTTAAATTTAACTATGTTGTTATGAGTTGTGTTGAATAATTGTTTAGAATTAAAAACAACACATTTAACAATAGTTCAAACAATATTTATTTAAAACCATATACAGGGTGTTTAAAAAGTGTCATTACAAATTTTGGGGCTGGTAGTACTTATCAATTTGATACAAATATAGGTCGAAAAAATCTTCATTTAGCTGCTAGCCTCCATTTTGTATTTGGAACAAAAACATTAATATCCGGAGAACTATTTAAGCAACAGAAACCAAACTTTGCATGTACGTTAAATAACCAAAGGAGCAAATAATGAAAAATTATTATTAAGTTGCTTGAATATTTTCTAAATGGCGCCCGTTTTAATGTTAAAAAAAATAGTAAACAAACCATTAATTTTATAAACGTTTTACAAGATACAAAAAAGATTACATATTCTTATCACAAATCTATTGACACTTTATTCAACGCAATCTGTCAACGCATAAGCAAGAAAATTCACTTTTAAGGTTTGCTTGCACGAAAATGGGACAAGAAGCAGTGCATTTGGTCGCTGATTGTTGTCCCCGACTTGTGCACGCAAACATTAAAAATGTATTTTCTCGCTTATGGGTTGACAGATTGCGTTGAATAAAGTGTCATTAGGTCTGTGATAAGAATGTTTATCTTTTTTGTATCTTGTATTTTTTTTTTATTTATGGTGGGTTTCCTATTTGACTTTTAAATATTAAAACGGGCCCCATTTCGAAAATATTTAAGCCAACTTAATAATAATTTTTATTATTTGCTTCTTTGATTATTTAACGTATGTGCAAGTTTAGTTTCTGTTGCTTAGATAGTTCTCGAGATATTAATTTGTTTGTTAAAAACACAAAATGGCGGCTAGCGGCTTGACGAAAAATATTTCTTATATCACGTTTTTGGTTCAAACTGACAAATACTACCAGTCACAAAAGTTTGTATTGACCATTTCTGAACACCCTGTATAAAATATATGATTTATATGGATGTTAAATTGGAGAGCTGTCCAGATAAACCATTGCCTAATAAATTATATCGTTTTGTTCATAAATACGTGTTAGGTTAATTTGACTAACGTCCCGATATTAGTTTCAATAATATTATTTATTTCCAACGTTAAATTTATGTTATGTGAAACACATTAATTTATATTTATATAAAGTGAAGAATGGTTAAACTTGATTTTAGTTAATGTTTTTGTAATCACATAATCATCACTCTCTATTATTTATGGAAAAGTTCAATCAGGCGAATCAGGCTTTTAATTCATGAACTATTACATACTGCTTAAAAATTAAAATTTTTTCGAACTGTAAAAAGCTTAAAATAAATGTAAATTAAAATAAAACTGGTTTAAAATTAAACACTAATAAACCCCTTGTGCTATAAAACTATTATTGTGACTTGTTTAACCGTCATATCTCTTGAATTAGTAAAAAATTAACTGGAAGTAAAAACGTAATTACTATAGGACATATGTCAGTTGTGTTTACTTTTATCTGTGTTAAAACACACACTGTCTTCCTCTGCACATTTAAATAACATTAAAATAATAAATTTAATTCATTTTCAACTTTATTATGCATTAATTATACTTTCCAAACTTTCATTATGAGGCTTTAAATACTCCTCATTATTAGAAACCTTTATTTGTTGCGTTATTGGCCTATCGGGTAGCGCATATTACATAAGATTACCCAATGAAGGTATAATATTAAAAACTAATTTCCGTAGTTTTTATTTTTGCAATTTGTTTCGGGTGCAAAAAAACACCTATATATTCACCTATATAGGTTTCGGGACATCCTATATATTAAGAAAAATATCCACATGTTTTTTTTATGTTTTTATCCCAAGATTTCAGTTAGTGTGCCTGAAAAGTAAATGTAATGTGTCTTAGTGAAAACCGATGCATTGTAAACGAACACTGTTATTTGATAATTGATTTGAATTTATATCAATTTTATCCAACACAATTTTTTTAAACAAAGGGAAAGATTAAAAAATGTGAATATTTTTGGTGAGTTGTAAATCAAACTCAGGGCTGTGTGTCAGGGTTGAGGCGGAGTCCACAATAAATTCACCAACCACTGGGACAACCACTGTCAGCCACTTGCTCTCAATTCATGAATTTCCTCACGTGGTTATTTTTGAATTTTAAAATAATTTATATTAACGGCAGCAACCTTACTAATTTTAATGCCAGACAATAAAGTGGTATATACATTTTCCATCATTGAAAATAAGATGTTTCGCATCATTTTAGGGTTAACTATTTGCCCCGTCTTTAGGTGCTTGTGGTGTTTAAAAGAAAATGTGCAAAATTCTGGTATTCGCGACTTTTAGTAGAGCAAGCTCTTGCTAGTTCATAAGCGGAGAGAAATTATGGACAAGAGTAGTTTCTTGGATCACCGCCATTTTACGCTGCCCAGTTGTTAATTGCTTTTTGTCTAAAACTCTTCAAGAATGCATGGTATGCTGAGATAGCTCAATGGATTGTATAATGAGGTAGCTCATGTGGTCCCGGGTTCAGATCTGATTTTTATTCACTTCCTTTTTTACCTTTGAAAATAATGTTTAAACTTTTCTTTAATTTTCATTTACATAAAATAATTTATAATACCCTATATGTTGGTTTCGTTATTTTACAGTTTTAAAAACCATTTACAGGCAGGGTTTATTGGTGGGTATTGACATGGGTGCTTATTATGTACTTTGGGTTAAGTAAGTTTTAAAAGACAGTAAGATCTTGGTTTTTGTTTGTTTGGCCATCCCAGAGACGATTTGCCGAAGGCCTTACCTAACTCAACGCTACTTAACATTATATATGTACATGTAAAAACCACCAACCAACCACCAGAATTTATTCCATTTTGTCTTTTACCTATTAATTATTTATTTATTTCCTCAACGGATACACCATATTTACAATATAATACTAAAGACTAACAAATACTCCAAGATTGAATTAAATTACCACGATGAAAGTCCCTGTGACAACAATAATAGAGCAAATAATAACATTTATCAAACAACAAAACGGAAACAATTATAGTCAAAAATAACAGTCAACAGAAACAATAACATTGTCAGTAGAATGTCAATTAAACTACATTAAAATACAAATACACTTTTTTATATAAGTTTGGATTAATCTAGCATAGTAATAAACAATAAAATACAATTAACTAACAGGATAAAACAAACAAACTAACAATAAATTTGAAATAAATTTAAAAAATAAGAAATTTAATAGGTAACAATAAAGAAAAATAGCCCAATACATTGTTTTTGGCTTATTAGTTAGGTTTGTTTAGGTTATATATGAGTATTCTGGACAGTCATTTGTCACTTAATTTATAAACAACTTTTTTATTAGCATATTACGTGTTGTTATTACTAACGGGATGTAATAAAAGACGTCTTACAACACTTAAGATATATTTACACTTATACTGATTCATATACAGACGGTAAATATATATAAAAGATGGTATTAGGCTATCGATTTCGACCAGACACACCAGTCATCATCAGGCCAATCAATTTTGAATTTACCGTTTGAAGTCCATAGCTTTCGAGGTTTTTCCCTACTTAGCAAATATTTTTTTAGAATTATATTGTTATGTACTGTAAAATGTATATGAAAATTATCTTACCTGGCTATTTAGTATGTGGAGACACAAAATAGTGCTCTAAACAGAATCCAATAAATTTAGTTTAGCATTGTAGAGATAGGGTTCTTTCTATAAGCATAATTTGTTTATCAGTGACCAAGTGCGTATTTAAGTTGTTTTTTGACGTAGTTTTAGTGGATTAAACCACTTTAAAGTTCGTGACAACTTTAGAGATACTTTATATATGACTGAGAAACTCTTTTAGTATATTTCAATGAAACACATTACGATCTTAGAAATCATGTAATACCTCAGAACTTTACGATATTAGGAATAAATTTATTTATTGGAATGAGATGAAATATTATTGGTGTTATGGGTTGAATAATGGATTCCCATTATTCAAACATCTAAGTCTACGTGAAATTCGTGAGAACGCGCGAATGTCTTCATTTTATTCCTGAAAAATACTTATTTTTGTGTTTTTTTCATCAAATATTCTTTTTCAGAATATTTACATTCTTTTACTCACACAGTTTTATTTTTACACACTCAGTATTAGTTATGTAGCAGTAGTATGTTACTCCTAAGGTACATAAAAAAATGTCACTTAAAATATTATAAATTTGTATTAACCAGATAGACATTGCAGAGCTACGCTCGTTCACTTTATTAGACTTCTGAAAGCAAATCATATCTCACAGCTGATAAACTTTTAATTTTACAAATTTTACTCATGCCTTTAGGAGTATTACCAAACCCAAAATTTGTCTTGAAACTTTCTCACCGAGATATATAATTCAAATGTGTAGTTGATGGGTTTTAGGCTTACCATTTTCTCAAAAGTTGTTGGTTTGTTTTAACATTATTATAGATTCAAGGTCATTTGTAAGTCACAAGTAATGTATTTTGGTATCAAAAACAAGTAGACATCGGTCACGTTTAGTCATAGAAGCCAAGTTATAGAAAGATGTAACAATAAATATTATTGTGATCACTAAAATTATAGTATTTACATAATCGTGATTTACAGATCTACCAATTATCATTTTAAATTGAGGTTCATTTGACACATATTATTGTGAGGCGGGGGGCCTCATCAAACGCCAAGTGCTCACCGATAACAGATATCATAAACTTCAACATTGGTTGCAAAGAATGAGCCCTTGCAGGGTTTTATGGTCTCGACCGCAGATAACTGTATCATATGTTGAAATAAAATATTTTAGCTTTTCTAGCACTTTGCTTTACATTGCTTCTGTAACTGAAAATCTAAGTACTCAGCAAATTGGATGGAACATGCTGGACTCTCTTTTTAAAGATGTTTCATCACTTTGCTCAATTGTTTACTGATTTTCCAACCCGAGGTGGATGAGAAGCATGTTTAAATGTACAAACATATTACAAAATATCAATATAAAAATTATGATACTTTGGTATTATACGGATGCCACTATTTTTGGAGGTTAAATTTTTACCGGATACAAAGGATAAATACATAATTCGAAAAAACGTACTTTTATTGACTTACTATACAAATTTTACATCATTCTGATAAGCGGTCATTGTGTTGTGCCTCCCAAAAGGCAGCGATGTTCCGCTAGGATCGTGTTGAATGCGTCGCCGCCGCTAGCACCCACACCCGATCGCCACATGTACTCCGCCAAATATACAGCGCGCTGCGGCAGTTATGTTAGGATGGGTTATCATAAAAATACGTACGGTTTCCTCTTCATTTCGAGGTAAATCCCACACCAAAAGAACGTCACTCATTATGAAAACAAATGTAACGTAGTACGGCAATAAATCACTCATGACACTGACCCAGATACAGGCGGTGACAGGTGATGCGCGCGCTCCGGTCAACGACTTGACCTTGGCCTATTTGGAGGGGGTTTGGCGGCCTGAAGTATGACTCATCAGGTATCATTCGATTCGTAACGAAACAAGGAAAATCCTACAATCATTTTTATGATAACCCATCCTAACATAACTGCCGCAGCGTGCTGTATAAGGGTGGCATCCGTATAATACCAAAGTACCAAAATGATATTCAAATATTTTCCTTAATACATTAGTTTTTCTTACTATATAACAACCACAGATCAGAACTAGATGCGTACACTTTTCAAGTTTATAGAAATATATCACTATACATATATATATATATATATATATATATATATATATATATACACACACACACACACACACACACACACACACACACACACACACACACACACACACACACACCTACTGTATAAGCGATTTTATCAACATTTGATTACTTTTATTAAATCACGTGCTTTCACCATTTAAATCAAAAGCTCAGTAAAAATTAATCTAATTACTCCTAATTTATTCTAAAACCATTTCTATCACTCATATTTCTCCCATTAATTTGTTGGACGATTAAGAACATTAAATTATTCCAAATTTACTAATGTAAAAAATAAGAATTTATTATTTCACAGCAGGGCAGAATACGCACAGTTTTATGTTGTCTATGTCTGCTGATTCCCATGACCATTTTTTAAATTTATTACGGCGGCAGCTTATTTAAAATTTTATATTTACTTTTTCCACAGTAGTATTAGAATATAAGAAAAATTGTAAAAAGCTGTAATTTTGTTGAAATAAATGTTTTGTTCATTCGTTCTTTGTGCATCGTTCATTCCAATCTAGATTAGAATACCATCGTAAATATTTAGTATTTCCACTTTTAATATTGTTGCAAACGGCTTCTTATAAAATACCCCGTCGCAGCAAACCTGCGTACTCAGCGAATTTCCAATGATTATATTTTCTTAATACCATGAAGCCGCAAACCAAGTTCCTTTAATATACATTCAAAAATAAGCGATATATGCCATTTTAATTATTCTCCATAAGAATAACATGGGAGCTGAGTAAGCAGGTTTGCTATAACAAGGAACACAAAAAATGGGTTTTTATGCAAAAATCAATAGAACTAAACTAGGGAAAGGTACATCCCAAGTTTTATTAATATGTTCATAATTAAGGGAGATATAATATTTTACTTTACGAAATCTTGATTAATTTAATATTTATCACTGCATACTTTGGATTATAGGTAAGAAAGTTCATTATAGCTACTATAACATTAGTCGGGTCTAAATTATGATTGCGCAATCTTGTTTGCCTCTCAAGCGAAATTTGAGTACCTACAAGGTATATTTTGGAAGAAAGTAAAGTATAAATTTAATTTTTACTCCCGCAACAAATCTGATCATAAATTCAATATGTATCCCCGACATAAATTCGTTCAAAAAATGTATCATCTATTTCTGCCACAAATCTGTTCATGCATTTAATATCTTTCCCCGCCATAAAGTCTTTCACTCAAATTATGTGCTTGACGAGACAAACAAGATGGCGCAATCAGAATCCAGATCCGACTAATGTTGTAGCAGCTATAACGAAATCTTCATTTAATATTTATCAATGCTTACTTTGGATTATAAATATGAAGGATCGTTATAGCTGCTATACCATTAGTAATAATTCTGATTGCACCATTTTGTTTGTCTCGCCAAGACGCGTAATTTGAGTACCTACAAGGCATATTTTGGATTATAAATAAGAAAGTAAAGTATAAATTTAATTCATATTTCTTCCACAAATCTGATTACAACTTTTTTTAATCCTGAATCCCAAGATTTTAATTGGGGTTTTTATCTAACTAATTTGAGTATAATAGCTACTGATTCTTAATTGTTATAAACATTTTGTTGTATAGCCAATAAAAGCAAACGGTTAAAAAATCAGTCATCGTTTCATCTTGTAATAGTTAATGCACGAGCAGATTTTGTGTAAGGGCTAAATTTAATTAAAGACCTTTTGAACCCTTTATCGAATATAATGATACAAATATGATTCTTTTAACATGCCACTAAGCTACGTGACTGTAAATACTTGATGAGTGAAAGAATAATATATTTATCACACTAAAATACAAAACACAATCTTTAACTGCATTTTTATCCTCTGAGTTATGCTTATGGCCAATTACCTCCACATCCATATATCAGATCCCAGTTACTCGTGAAAGGTTCATTATATCATTGCATACCACTTTTACAAAAGGTTTTCCGTGTAAAACTTTTTGTAAACCTTGCCATTAAAACCTTAGTGCCTGATCCTTTCCTTAACTTTATCTAAAACCTTTTCGTAAGGTTTTTCGTCGCCAATGTTATGTAAACTTTGAACCTTGTCGTTGACAATGTTTATAACAACTTGAGAAAGGTTAATTGTTTACTGGCAATTAATTGTAACAAGCAGTGTTACCTCCAGTTATACAATAAACCCCCTTGGTCACAAAAAACCTTCCTAACCTCTCTTGTTTACTAAACAATTTTTTGCGTTTCGGTAAAACAGTGTGTCAATCGGTGATGAGAAACTGTAATGTTTTTGTGTTCTGCTGCTCCTGTATACTGGATGTGTTGTGATTGTATTATGGTAGCATGCATACCATCTATCTATTTAATGTCAACAAATAAACCAGTAATGAACTATTTTTTGTGTGGTTTTAGTTTTACTCCTTAGCACAATTTAATTTGAATAACTGAATCTATCATTTTTTTGTATAAAACGAATGTATATTATGTATAATAACATATGAGTCTATTATTAACTGTGAGTCTTTTAAAGGAGGGGGAGCCGGCAAATGGATTTAGCCTACAGGTGGCATGCTCCGAAATCCGGCCCTATTCCTGTATTAACTTGTATATATAATAGTCTGTAAATGGCTTTACCGTTGAAATGTAATTACATTTTTTTTAAATACACAAAATTGTAAAGAGAGCGAGATTTCTTGCTGCCTTGCTAATAATAACTAAAACCATGTTAGTCTCCGCTAAACCGACTGATTCTTCAGCCAGGATCATTAAATTAATAACCCATCCAATTACTAATGACTCTTATTTTTGCGCATTAGAGTAGACAGTCAAATCTTTACAACCGGTACACTTCTATGAACCTAACCAATCGTTTTTGTTATTTGTAATCAATTTTACAATTAGTTAATATGCATCCGTTTTTACACATATCAGTTACATGCTGAACCTTTATACTTTTCCTTTACGATAAAAGTATATAAAAAAATAAGAAATAAAACAAGGCAGAGGCTACGTACACGTCCGACGTGTACCGCTACTGTTCACGTCCGTTCCAAATTATGCACCGTACTTTACTTTTCCTGTGATTTTTAAAACAAATTGAGAGCTAGAAAACCTCATAACCTAATCTAACCGAACCTACCCTAACGTAACGTAACCTAACGTAACCTAACCTAAGCGGTAGCGAAGTGAATTTGTCCTTACATCGGACGTGTACGTAGTCACTTCGATAAAACAACATTAACATTATAAACATAACAACCAGTGTTGCCAGAAACCGGGTAGTTACCCGGTTTTCGGGTATTTTGATGGCCAAGCGGGGATTTTGCGGGGATTGAGAAAAACCCGGTAAAACCGGGAATTTTGGACTCGAGTTGCGGGGATTTACCCGAAATACCGGGTATTTAAGATTTTCGTGTGACAGTGTGACAGTTGCTATAAACCACAGTGGTCGGTGGTCAAGCGATTTCACACAAACTGGATCATAATAAAAATGTAGTCAACAGTATCTTTGACATAAATGTTGTGTTGCATTTGTTGTTGTCAAAGGATATGTAT
This sequence comes from Allygus modestus, assembly GCA_963675035.1. Lineage (NCBI taxonomy): Eukaryota > Metazoa > Arthropoda > Insecta > Hemiptera > Cicadellidae > Allygus > Allygus modestus. Next base: position 71,052,024 of record OY776114.1, on the reverse strand, counting down.
TATTTTAGTACATTACTTGTTCACTGACAAATAAATAATTGTAATGTTATTACGATTACACTGAAGTTAGATTATGATATTCTTTTACAAATCTTGATCTTAGGCGTTCGCCTATGTAGCATATGCTTAAATCCGGCCCTGCATTGAGGTATAGAGTATTGTTTGTGAATAGTCGAGAAAATGGCGGCCCCTTAATGCTTCATTTAGGATTATTATGTCTTAGGAAATTAACATGTGTTGCATACGCTCTATATTACGATCGTTGTTTATAGCGAATTAAAATGCTCTTCTAATGGGAACATTGCAGGAAGAGGGAGAGGTTAGGGAATTTAGTCTATGGTTAGGAGGACAACTCTGGTGACTCCAGGGAGGTTAATGGTTAATACATATAGAAGTCTCGTTTCGTGTAAAATAGTGTAGCCTTCATAACGGCCATTTTGCCCCTCTGTAAATTCTTCATGTAAATCATCTGGCAATTTCCAAGAAATTACCCGGGTACCCGGGGAAATTATTCGGGTATTTGAAGCTCGTGCGGGGATGTTGTGGGGATTACTACAGGATGACCGGGTAAAAGCGGGGATTTTATAGGTAGTTTGCGGGTAAAATAGCAAACGCAGTCTGGCAACACTGATAACAACACAACATAACCTAAAAACTCGAAAACCGGGAGATATGGCTTACATGACACTATGTTGATGTTGTTATGTTGACTGTATCTTTTTATATTTATATTTTAAGTCAATATTAGGAACGTTATTCTGTTTTGTAGTATGTGGTAAATTACTATAATTCAAGCAAGATTTCTTTTTCAACTAAAATGTAGCTATAAGAAGCTCAAGAACTTGATTGGTCATATCAAACTTAAGTTCTGAGGATTTATAAGGATTTAAAGTGTTTTTACCGCTCTCTTTCATTTAGGCAAGTATGTAAGCATTGTAAAATAGTTAGAGTTACTATAAATTACAAAACTCTATAATACATGAAATAAGTTACCGGTGCTGAACGTCATTTTAATAAACTTTAGAATTTGGTAGTTTTGAAAAGTTGGTCGTTAATTTTTTTTAGTATTTTTATGTGTGACTCTTTGGTTCAGTGGTCAAGGCGACCGACTTTGAAACGATAACAGGGGCTCTGTCGTAGTTTTGAATCCCAGTCCCGGCAAGCAAATATTATCAGTAACTTAGGCCTAATGTTAAACTGCAACAGCTTGCCTCTTGCTTTGCTGAGTACGTTTCACACACAGATGTAGATGGGCAAAGTAAGGCAAACAGAGGTCGTCAACCTTTATATAAGTTCAATGTTAAAAACAGTGATTTTACCATCCAATTTCATAATAATGACAAATGTTGTTCCTTATCTCGTCCTGGAACTCGTTATTACAAGGACATGTTTGTCCACTGATGAGCTTTAAGGCAAAATTAATTAAGTAAGGATAGAAATAACGGACTGTCAGATCAGGTGTTTTTTAGCATTGTAAATAAAGTATGATTCCATGAGTCATCTTTTTTTTGCTAGGTACAAAGCATTATCACACAGTCTTTGCAGCGGAACTGTTAAAGTACAGTTTTGTACTGTCAATACCTGTGCCTCAGGTAGCAGTAACTTGTAGACCACAATGGAACCAAGAGGCTTGGAAATAGGCTACTTCAAATCTTTTTATGCCCAAGCTTGGAGTAGTTCAATAAGTGCTGTATTATCAATTTGTTTATATATTTTGACGACCTTAACATTATAAGTTTTTAAAAACATGCTTCTGGTGAACACACACTGTAAGGTTGGGAAAAAGTATTAAACTACCTGATTAGATATGCAACTTAAAAAGACTTCACCTATCCTGTCTGCTGTCCACTGCCCTCCACTTTCAATCTGCCTCAGACAGGTGAAATCTCCATCACTTGCACACTGACTGAGATGGGATTCGAACCCTCAAAACAAGCTCCCCTGGCTAGTAGGAAAGACCACTCAGTCACCGATCAGACTACAGCTGTGTTGGACCGGTGGTATTACAGCCTACATGCTGAGCAAATTACATTGCAGTTCATAACACAGATAGAACTCATGATGGTACGATTGCTTCAAAGCCTATACTGCAATTAACCCTAGAAGCAGCTAATTAAAAAACTGACTTGTCCTTGGGGTTCAAAAGGTTATGGCTATCCAATTCAACATGGCTTTCGGCATAGTAAGATTTTTAGGCTGGTCTATGTACTAAGTAATCACTTGACGGTAAATCTGAGCAATTATTGGGTAATATTTAGAGTTACCAGACCTCCGGGTTGAGAGGCTCCGTCCAGTGTCTGGTCCGTGGTTGCTATTTGTCCGGGATTTTTAGATTGTTTCAAGAAAATCTGTCTCAAAGTTACAAGAGTTTAACAATACTACGTATCCGGAATCTCGTGTTTCATCTCAAATTTTTAGGTTTTCCTGATGAGTAATGAGGTAAATTTGCCATAAAAAGACATAGGTATAGTTGGAAAACCTGCAATTAGCGGAGAGTTTGTCTCTAGTAAACTGTGTGGTACAGTACTAAAATAGTAGTCTGATACCAAAATATAACATCAAATAAGTTAAAAACTTAATTAATTTATTTTAATATTCCTTTTATTATCTATTTTGCTGCACTATTGAGCGGCCGGGGATATATTTTGATCGACTGTACCTCCAACTGTCCTGGGTTGGCCTAAAAAAATCTGGTAAGTTAACCCTAGTAAAATTCCATTTGTTCCATAATTAATATCAAATGAACTAAAAATAATATGTAGCTAGAGGTTGCAAATATGTGTTAACTTGCGCCATTATTTTTAATCATATTTTTTTAGGAAGAAGAATTTTGCAGCATCACTATATAAATGGACTTGGAATTATGGGGGACAAAGAAATCGAAAAGCTTTGCAATGAAATCTGTAGTAACCTTCAAGATGGCACGCACACGGATGAAAAGAAGTCTTTGGTAGGTAACATAGTGGTTTATGTAAACTCAGTGAAGTTGCAGTAAACCCCTGCATAAAACTCATACATTTTGTAGTAAAACCTGTTCAGCTTTGAACTTTTTCAATGGCCTTATAAGATACAGGGTGTTTCAAAAAGAATCATCCGATTTTAAAGGTCTATAATTTCAAAACTAATGATCATATGGACATGAGGTTAATTTCATATTAAAGGACAACTAATAAAGATTTTTTACATACCATTTACAGGTGCTCAATATGGCCCCCTTTAGATGCACAGCATATGTCTATACGATATTCAAATTCGTCCCACACCTTAGCTAGCATATCTTGAGTGATGGATTCGATGGCTGCTCTAATGCGGTTCTTCAGTTCAACCAATGTTGTTGGAAGGGGAGGGATATAAACATTGTCTTTTACAAACCCCCACAAAAAGAAATCACAAACAGTAAGGTCCGGTGACCTTGGAGGCCAGTGACTTAACGCGGAATCATTAGGTCCAGTACGGCCGATCCATCTTTGAGGAAGCCTACCATTTAAAAACTCTCTCACATGAAGATTCCAGTGTGGTGGGGCACCGTCCTGTTGGTATATGAAGTCATCAGAATCTGTTTCCAATTGAGGGAAGAGATAGTTTTCTAACATATCGAGATATGTTATTCCCGTAACAGTGTTCTCAGCAAAGAAAAAGGGACCATACACTTTATTCTGTGAGATTGCACAAAAAACATTAACTTTTGGGGAATCTTGCTCATGCTGTACAATTTGGTGTGGTTGCTCGGTCCCCCATATTCTCACATTGTGGCGGTTAACTTTTCCACTCAAATGGAAAGTTGCCTCGTCACTAAACACTATGCGTGATACCAAATCTCGATCATCATTTTCCTCATCATCTACTGCCATCTGGCTTTGGATAAACTCACAAAACTGAACACGTCGTACTTTGTCACCTTCTTGTAGTAATTGAATCCTGTACGGTTTAAAACGCAAACGGCGGTGCAAAACACGCCATACAGATGTTGAAGGAATGTTAAGTTCCCTACCAGCACGGCGAGTGGATTTTTGCGGGCTACGGGTGAAACTCTGGCGGATGCGCTCCACGTCTTCATTGGACACACGGGGACGACCTGATGATTTGCCTTTACAGAGACAGCCTGTATCACTAAATTGCTTATACCATCTTCTTATGCTCTGGGCTGTAGGAGGATCAACACCATATGTGGTAAGAAATTCACGTTGCACGGAAATCACAGACTCGCATCTAGCAAACCGTATAACACAAAACGCTTTCTGTTGTGCAGACGCCATTTTGACAACTACTGAGCTGGGCGTTGACAGAAGCGCGCTACTGCTACCTGGCGGAAACGACGTTAAACTCCAGAGCTTCCTCTTTCTAACAGTACATTGTTCGAGCACATCGGATTCACAGATGAATAGCTATGATTTTTCTAAATCGGATGATTCTTTTTGAAACACCCTGTATTATAAGCTGGTAAGCAAAGTGTTCAATAATTGTGTTGACTATCAGTTTGTACGTGGTCAAATCTACCACTGTGTAGGTTGTATTTCACTTAAGACACATCAGACAACTTGTAAAAAACCAATTAGATGATTATATTCATAGTTTATGTTTTTTAAATTACATCTTCTTATTGCGCCTTCTGAAAGTGTCTAGGTGAGCAAAGAAAAACGCGAGAGTGTTGATGAGTAGTTAGCTGCCACTCGTGTTATTTCAGCTGATTGCTAACGATGTGAAATGACAAGGCGAGTCGCTCACTCAAAATATTTGGCCTGAGTGTGATGTGCATTATTACTGCACTTGTTACTACTGTTTATTGGCATGAGGAACAAAAAAATTCACTCTTTTTAGCACATTGCAAGTAATATTTTTCTGAAAATGATACCTTCTTAAAAAAAACTTCATGTTTTATCAAAAACTTTGGCAATTTGGGAATTTCCTGGACAGTTAATAATCTGCCAAATACAGACATTTTTTTTCAAGCTTTGTACGGCACGGATACGTACCGGTACCCAAAAATACAAACTGTGTGTACAAAATACATTCGTATGGCAATCCTACCATTACGCCATTGGTGGTGCAGCTCACAGCCTTTACAAATCTTACATGTCGAATAAGCAGGCAGATCGTCTCTGGCAATTCTTAACTGCTGTTTTCAACAATGGAATCCTTCAGGGTTGGCACTTGGGTTTTTTTATTTTTGGGGTTAGTAAATAATTTGTCCAGTTGCATACCTTTTGTTACAAACCTATATACATCATGCCACCATTCACTTCATGATGGGTTCTAATTTTAGCATTTTGAAATATAGTGGTAATCAAGTTACTTAAAAAGCTTCAGATTGGTTTATAATTAACTTCTTTCAAACAAGAGTAAAACAGAAATGTACGTCCTAGCCTTAAATTTTTAAGCTTTGAGTAAATAACTTACTTATGTACAATTTTCAGGATCAGAGTAGAGACCAGCAGTTATGACAGACCCCTCATGTAGATAACCTTTGTAGCAGGCTTTTAACCGGGGCACACTGGTATTTCATGTAACATTTTGTGTTTTCAATAGCTTATGTAGTGTGTACTCTTCTTAGTTTCTACCTTTCGATTATTACAATACCCCCGTAACAGCAAACCTGCATACTCAGCGAATTTCCAATGTCTTAATACCACATAAAGCCGCATACCAAGTTTCATAAAAATATATTCAAAAATAAGCGATAAATACAATTAATTATTCTCTATAAGAATAACATTAGGGATGAGTACGCAGGCTTGCTGCTACAGAACACAAAATAATGGGTTTTTATGCAAATATCAATAGAACTCATCTAAGGAAAGTCACATACCAAGTTTCATTCACATACATTTATAAATAAGTGATACATAACATTTTAATTATTCTCCATGAGAATAACATGGGGACCGAGTACCTAGGTTTGCTGCTACGGGAACCATGAGTGAAAATTGTTATTTTTGTGCTAACAACAAACCACAACCAGATGAAGCCATATACCAAGTTTCGTCAGTTTGTATTTATAAATAAGCAAGATATAAAATTTATTTTTCCCCATAAGAATAGCATCAGACAAAGTACTGTGTTTAGTACTTGCAATATCTCAGTGATCAATTAACGTAGAGCCCTGATCAAAATACCAAATTGTTTGTTTTTTAAGCTGAATTCAATATATAATTCAATGTTTAACTAAATATTTGATTAAAATAAAAATTACATGTGAAAACCCCCAAAAAACCTTCGGATGGTGCGATTCGTCTGGTTTTTGAACTCGTTAAAATAAATGCTACTTTACACGTCTGTACCAAATTTCATCAAGATCAGACCTTTTTTACGAGAGTTATCATACTTACGGACACATAAATAAATAAATAAATATATATATACAAAATTTGAACGAATGGTGTTTTTGGCATATGGGGGCCCAAAATGACAAGTTATCATGGTCTCGGGTTTAAGTGTTACCATACCACCTACGGTAATAGCTTCTTCCCTATAGGGGAAATTCGCTAAAATATAAAGTGTTTATCTTTATTAAATAGTATTATTATGATAATCAAGCCACGATGTTATTCAAGAAAGTGCTTTCTTAATGAAATAATATTTCCTGTTCTATTACTTTTCGTTGTTAATTCTGACCCAAAACGTTAAATTTTATAAATTTATTTTCAGAGATTGCTACGTAACATGTGTGGACTCAGGACATGTGCCTGTTCGATTGTCACTCCTTCACTAAATCTTAGTCGCTTTCTGAAAGTGCATTATGAGAGTGAATCGATACTGAACATCACGACTGGCCAAGCCATTATAAACAATTATGATTCTTTGGGCCAAGAGGAACACTGCAACAAAATACTAGAGAGAATCTTAACATATACATTAAGCATGGGTCCTTCGGAAGAAAAAAATAAGTTTCTTAGAGATCTGTGGGATTATCCAGGTGGGTTGTACCTTAATTAATCTCATTTTAATTTTACGGTCTAGTTGTATTTTCCCCATGATATGTTTTTATTTTGACTAAAGGAATGTGTAAATGTGTAAAAAGGCCTGACTTATTGTCAGGCCAAATTTACATTTATAATTAGACCAGAAGTTTGAAAGTTTAGAATGTACCCTACCTGTTTTTTGGGGGTACAGTACACGCCAGAAGAATTTTTTGCTGTTTTTTTTTTTTTTTTTTTTTTTTTTTAATGGTATGCAAACCCTTGGTTTGTGTGATATTTAATTGCTTATTTATAATAATTTAAATGTTAGATTAGGTCAAAAGCAATTAGTGAACTATGTTGTAGCAGACTTATCATACTCTTTCCTGTCGAGTGGTTAGAGAGATAATTAGGAAGGTTATCCAATTAGGCAATTGGGCCTACCGGTATATCATCATTCGGACCAAAAGTGAAGCTTTTTGATATGAACTCAAGTTTAACAGCCGAGGCAGAAGCGAGTCCAGGAAATGAGCGAAGATCGAAAAGCCACTTTTGGTCCTAGTGTTGAGTTATATTTTTTGTCATACTTCAAAACAATATTAAGATAAAAAGTTTGCAAAAACAAAAATTGTATTATATGTTTACTTTCAAAATGTCGCTCCCGTCTTCATCTTGCTAGTGCAAACAAACAGCTGTTACAGCTGTTTAATTTGTGTTATTGATAACTAACGATTAACAGATCGACTACTTCGAACTATCGCCTAGGAATTCGATCGCCAGTACAATCCAATCATTACAGTACCTTGGAATATAAAAAATAACCAAAATCAATAGTAACAGTTGAGTTTATTGGTTAAGTTTATTGGTTGAGTTTATTGGACGCACGTTCATACTGGCGTATATTTCGTTTTAGAGGTTGGCAGCACATCAGCTGTTTCCGCACAAAGGCTTTTTTTGTTCATGTGTACTGGCTATACGTACAAGATGAAAGTTTACATTGTCAATTGCTGCGACGGAGGTATTTACTGTTATTGATATTAACAACATGTAATGTTAATTAAGAAGCTAATTGTTCTTTCTTGTAGTTACCCTAATATAGCCCTGACATGGGCTATTCAGATAATCCTTCCCTTCCCTTTCCTTTTTGTTAAAGCTATGCTTATATACTTTGTATTAAATCGGGACCCAATTTAATTTGATCGGCTAAAAATAGAAGGTTTTTAATACAAATTTCAAAGTTTTTATGGCAATAATAGATGAGTTCATAACAACAAAATAAACATTTTTTTTTATTTTATGTTAAAACTATTATTTTATATCTAGATGTCTAAGTTTTATGGTTCAAACTAACTTATAATTTTACAGCAAGTGAAAAACTGTATTTGCTTAAAAAATAAGTGCTTAAAAGTAAAAATACAAGTAAGAGTACCATTTTATTGAGACGAATACATATTTTGAACACGGAGTTTTGTTAATAAATAAACTTAGGTAAAATTAGTAATTTCTGTGATTTGTTTTTTTTATTGAAAGATTTTTTACTTTGATTTTGTGTACTTTTTATGGATTAAAATATTCTAAACTAAATATAGTCTCGATCCTTCATCATACATTTGTGTTAGGATTTTCAGCTCCTGAAAGTCTTTGGAAAGATGTGTTCGACTTCAGCCAACACGTGAAATCCAACTTTCTTGAAGAGTTTTAGTGATGGAATGTTTTCTTGACGAACTACAGCAAATGGTATCCTCCCTCGTTGAAGTAATTCCTTGGCCATATTTTGAACAATAATTGCAGCTGACCCTCTCCCTCGGAAGTCCGGATGAGTGAAGAGAACAAATATCCCTCCTGAATGAAAACTTAAAGCAGAAGACACCATCTTATCATCAGTTTTTCTGAAAAGGCCAAGGCCAAAATTGTTCCTTATTTGCTGCTCAAGGTAAAATTCACATCCGGGAAACTTATGTGGCCAGTTTTGGCTGATTTCTTGTACATGAGTGCTGTTCAAATACTTCAGTTCCATATCTTCAGGGATGTCATCTGCAGCAGGGGATCTTTCAGGAGGTAGCCACATCATGATATCCTCCACCCACGTGAGTTCTACTCCTTTTGACCTTGCCACTTCACGAATGACTGGAGCGATTTTTTTGAAAACAACTTGAATCGAGTAGCCACGTTTAAACCAAGGGATGAGGCTGGTTTGGGACAAAACTGATTTCACTTCAGAAAGATCTTCTGCTGCGGTGTAAATGAAGAAATTATTGTATGGAGTACCTTTGTTAGAGAAGATTGATTCCAGAACGTAAACCCCTTCTTCGACATTTCCATAACGAAATAGTGTTTGTCTTGGTTCTTCAATATGGCCGTCTTTGTATTCTTTGTATATAGTTATGTATTGAGTTAAAGGATAATATCTGCTGGGGTTTCTTTTGAATGTTTCCAATAGGAATGGTACTTCATGCAAAGGTATTTCTTTTAGTATTTCTTCATTCATATTTCCAGTTGATGTAACTTAAAATATATTGGGCAAATGTTCTAAAATAAAATGATGAATTATAAAATCACAATATTGAGTTAACCTTAGTTTGATGTCGTGTAAAATTGGCATCCCTTCTTTCTGAAATGTTAGTTTTTTTTCTGAAAAAGTACTTTTTTTAATTCACACATGTTGTAAAACAAAATTATTCTATTATAACTCTACTAACATTTCCTCTCTTACTAGTTATTAATGATATAGAAAGAGTTCCTGTTTCACTTACACAAATAATAAGAACATTCACAAGTTCATTTTCAGAGGTTAAAACAAATGTGTTCTGCTGATTCAAACTTCAATATCACAACTTATTGGTAATAAAGTGATGGACGACTTACTTTATGTTATGTTTTTACTTGTATTAAATGTCGTAGCATTTTGCAGCATTAAAAAAATTTGCACTGAAGTAGGATGAGATAGCATAGGCTCTACACCAAAACAACAAAATGGCTTGTAGAGAGGTTATCCTCCAAGGACACTGACCCCCCTCCCCCCTCCAGCCAGCTGACAGTATCATATCACCTAAAAAGGCAGTATCTGATATTGAAATGTAATCCATACTGTTTTGTTAGGTATATTTAAGTATTCTTATAACATAATAGGATCACATTTGTAACTTGGCCTTCTTGTCGTGTTTTATCATTTACAGTATATGCATGTTTTTCTACAATTCATTGTTGATTCTGTTTAACTCAAAGATGTGATATTTTGACTTATGTGTTTTTCAGTTCTAAGATTGACAATGTCGATTGCTTGTTTATATAACCCTAAAGATAATAAAGTTCTGATTCTGAATGATATTCCTTCCCTTTTTCTCACATGAAACATTTTTTACTTATTTTGGCAGTATTTTGTTAAATGTAGCACTCAGATTGGTTGTTAATTTTTTTAGAAAAAGCTGTTTAGTAGATTTTATTAAATTGTTTGTTTTTATTTAAGAATATGAATGATTTATTTCCTCCAATTTAGCATGATACAAAGTATTTCCAATATGCACACATTTTCCTGTTCATTGATTTTTATTTTTCAAAATAAAATTAAACTACTCCTCTTCCACCTTTTAAAGAACATACAAAAATAAAAGATGCTCTAATCTAATTATCTTCATAAATGTCTCCTTTAGTTCATCTCTATAAATAAACAGGAATTAAAAACTAATACAGCTTCACAATTTCACAAAAAAAATGTACACGTAATTTTAATTCAAAACAACTATATTAATTTTACACTTGATTTATATGCAATTAAAAAAATGTGGAGAAAATGTAGGGCCTCCAAGGCATAGCCTGTTTGGAGGTTCCTTTCCTTAAAAAAAAAATAATAAACAGCAATCAAATAACAATACCCCCGTCGCAGAAAACCTGCGTACTCAGCGAATTTCCAATGCATATATATGGGTATCACTACTACCTAGAGCCACTTACCAAGTTTCACAAAAATACATTCATTAATAAGTGATATATAGCATTTTATTTATTCTCCATAAGAATAACATTATAATTGAGTAAGCAGGTTTGCTGCAACAAGGAAGATAAGAAATGTGTTTTTTTGCAATTATCAATATAACTCAACCAGGTGAAGCTACATACCAAGTTTTATTAATTTAGGTTCATAACTAAGGGAGATATAAAACTTTACTTATTCTCCATATGAATAACATGGGGGCCGAGTATGCAGGTTTGCTGCTACCGGGAAAAATCAACAAAAACCATTTTTTGTGCTAATATCAATATCCCACAACTAGTTGAAGAAACAACAACTCAAACACACTAAAGAGAGAGTGTTTTATATTGTTATTTCTTGTTGTTTGTTATTATACCAAGTTTCATCAATATACATACATAAATAATCAAAATATAACATTTGATTTATTCTCCATAAGGATAACATTGGACAACGTACTGCGTTTAGCACTTTGAATATCACTGCAACGGTTGGACGTAAAACAACAATTAAAACGCCGAAATGATTGTTTTGTAGAGCTAAACTGATTGGTAGAAAGAAATGTGGAGATTTTAGTGAAATTATCTGAGGAAAATCTAAAAACCGTATTCCCATAAGACTAACATGGGAAATTTTAAGGACGCATTTTTTGGCTTTTCTCCACAACCACTAAACCTAGCGTAATGATCAAAATACTAAATTGTTTGTTTTTTTAAGCTCTATAAAATGACTATAAGTAAAATCTAGTGTTTTTAAAATTTTAGGGTAAAAGGTTCAAAAAACTGATTTTTGGACAATTTTAAACCCCCATAAAACCCCCTTCTCATAGACCGATCGATCTGGTTTTCGAACTTAAAGTCATAAATGTTACTCTCCACATTTGTGCCAAATTTCATCAGTTGCACATAAGAACCACCGACTGAGATGAGATTCTAACCCTGGATCCAAGCATCACTCCCTGGCCGGGGAGAAAGCTTGTCAGCTTATCAGCTAGCTGTTGTATCGGACAGCGAGCATTACAAGCTATTCGCTAGTCATGTTACTTCCGTGTCTGTTCACCAGGTTACACCTCATGTTGGACTCAGACTGCACACAGTGATTCTAACATATGTCTGCTTGAACTGTAACTGATCAAGCTTTTAGGTATCAGATTCAATTGCCGATATAAAGGCTCTTGTAGTTCACAGGGTTAAGGTCTTTAAAGTTTCTCAAAGATTGTTGCAAAAATTATGATTTCCTTTACCTATTTTACCTAACAACAAAATATGTTTTCTAGGATTGAAGGACTTCACCATAACAACTGTGGAAGATCTCATTGCCTATCACAGTAATTTTTTAGAAGAAGATATTCTAGTTGTGTTCGAGGAATCGATCAAAACCAACAGTGGGTCTCCCATTTCAAAAGACTCCAAGTATGAAAGAATCGTATCGTGGAGTTCCAATTCAGCAAGGATATTTTGCGCGGTGACAAGTATTTTCAATGTGTTGTTGCAAAGAATTGCCAACTCATTCGGTAGTTACAATATTGGCGTCGCTATTGTGAATCAATTTATTTGTAACGTTAAGTTAAAATGCATAGCGAATGAGAAAGATTTTGTTCTGTTGTACCCATTTGAGTATCACTCTCTTGTATCAGTTTTGGATGTTAATCCGAATTGTTTTCCCGAATCTTGTGCAGTCGAATCATCAGTAAACATTTCAACCGTAGTTCAACTCATTAACCTAAGTTTGACGAGAAAGCCTGTTCAAACGCTGTGCCTTTTAACTCATTTTCCTGCTTGGCTTCCTTATGTAAACAGATAACATTTCTTTTGAAGCCTTACATTTAATTAGCACAACTTTACATTGTATTCTATATTATTTATATTCTAGCTGTGATATATTTATTGATTTATTTCCGTATATACGTATCATGATTTACAGTACAGTTCTTACATTTGGAAACTTTAATATCTAATTGTATTTATTTCATATTGGATTTTCTACAGGGTTTTCTATAGGTTCTTAAGTTAAATTTGATTTAGAATAACTTTTTCCCCTTGTACAATAGTTATGATTCTTTAATACCTACTGTATTTGTTAATTAGACTGCCTCCCAATCTATTCCAATAATAAGTTTTATTTTCTGATATTTTATATGAAAATTTGTACTGAGTTCCAAAATAAATCGCATAGTACACTATGAATAATTAATAGTGTTGATCACTTTTTACTGATTATGTAAGCTATTATTTCGCCAAAATCGTTTGTACAATATGTATAACAATGTTTTTATAGATTTTATGATTTTGAGTCAGTTTTTTGTACAAATTTTATACTAAAATTCAGACCTGAATTTTATTATAGTCCTTATTCAATTTTCTTAATTGTAATTTGATATTATTTATAAATATATTATATATTTTTGATATATGTGTTGTGTATATTTTATCCTTTGTTATCTATAATGGTTGTTTTAATGCCTAGGTTGTAATAAATGGTAAACTATTCCATTAAATTCAAATATCTTTATCATGTAAATAATGATGCAAATACACTTTTAAAGAGTAAATTTGAAAGAGCAAATGCAACAAATACTTTTCTCAACCATTTTGAATACAGTAGAGTAAAGAAGAAAGGGTCTCCATAAGTATAATTAATTTTAATCGATAAGTATCACCCTAAAGTCTGCTACTAACACTAAGTAACTTTATTAGATAGAATAAAACTAAAGAAGACCCCATTGGGATAAAATGTATGTTGACTCTGAATTAATCAACTGTCATGGGCCAAAAGTTATAGATGTTTTAGCACGACATAATCCTGCAATTAAACAGGAAACGGTGTAAGTTCATAAAAAGTCTGGAGTTGATTGAGGATTCTTATTTCCATGTGTATTTTTAATTTATCACGCACACTAACAATAACACATTAGTAATTAGTTACCGAAGAGGAATCTAAAATAAATAATGACATTTAGAAAGATTTGTTTCAATAAACATCTGACTGAATAAAATCCGTTCTTATGATTGAAAGCCTTGAATCCTCTGAAATGGAACACTGTAAGCAATATTAGAAACACATTTACAGAAAAAATGTTACGGTTTATACCAATCAAGTACGGAGTACATGTACTGTTCGGGGTACGGTGCTTGGCGTCTGGGAAAGGCGAGAAACTAATAAAATTTCTCGTGAATAAAAGCAGACAGTAAGGAAAACAAATGTTTTAAGATTAAAAAAATGAATTTTGCTTTCTGTTGACAAAATTATACTGTAATCGGTCTAAGCCAAATAAAACCGAAAAGTCATTCCAGAGCACACACCAACCAGACGCCAAGTTCTGTGCCCTGATCTGTACTCTAATAGAGTCATGTCTGTTTTTTTGTTTGTAAAATTTATCTCGAAATCCAACAGAACAATTTTGTTAAAACTTTGGGATTTGAGGCTTTTGGACCTATAAAGTCAATTCGTAAAAACCTCAACCCCAGGAAGATTCATATTTTCTTTACAATCTCATTTGAAAATTGGAAATTAACATTGGGCTTATGGAGTTTCAAATAAAATAAAAAGAATCATAACTGCCTAGCGATTTACCAGATAACAGTCAAAGTAGCACGTACACAAGGTAAAGTACAACAAATACTTATTAAAAAGAATGACTAGAACCATTGAACAAAGATTGCATATAGAGTTGACATCTTTTTCACTCATGAAACTAATGAGATATCACCGAGTACGGCCCAGTCTCGGCGGTACTAAACGTTTCAACGGATGATTCTGAGATGTTCTATTTTGCTCACTCGATCTCTCTTATTTCCAGTCGTACGATGACATGGAATTTGGGTGCCAGTGCTTTCTCTTGTTGAATCATTGTACTAAATGACTCCAGTCCCAAGCTTTTAAATACCCCCATCGCAGCATACCTGCTTACTCAGCGAATTTCCAGTGCGTAATATATGTTTTAATACCACATAAAGCCGCATACCAAGTTTCATAAAAATATATTCACATATAAGCGATTTTAATTATTCTCCGTAAGAATAACATTGGTAATGAGTACGTAGGTTTGCTGAAACATGGAAAACAAACAATTGTTTTTTATGCAAACATAAATAGAATTTAACTAGGCGAAGTCACATACCGAGTTTCATCAATATTCAATCATAAATAAGCGCTATATAACATTCTAGTTATTCTCTATAAGAATAACATGGCGGCTGAGAAAGCAGGTTTGCTGCAACAAGGAACAAAAAAATGGGTTTTTATATAATTATCAATACAACTCAACCAAGTGAAGCTACATACCAAGTTTTATTAATTTATGTTCATAATTAAGGGAGTCATTACATTTTACTTATCTCCATAAGAATAACATGGGGACTGAATAGGCAGGTTTGCTGCAATGGGAATAATCAACCAAAAATCAATTTTTTGTGCAAATATCAATATACCAGTACTAAGTGAAGCCACATACCAAGTTTCATCAACATACATTCATAAATAATCGAAATATCAAATTTTATTTATTCTCCATAAGAATAACATTGACAACGTACTATGTTTAGCACTTTGAATATCTCTGCAACGGTTGGGCGTAGAATCACAATTTAAACACCAAAATTATTTTTTTGTGGAACTGAACAGATTGGTAAAAGCAAATGTGAAGTTTACATTAAAATAAACTGAGGGAAAGCCAAAAACATTTTTCCCATAAGATTAACATAGGAGATTTTATGAGTAGGTTTTTTGGATTTTCTCCGCAACCACTTAACCTAGGTTAATAATTCAAAATACTATATTATTTGTTTTTTAAGCTCTATAACATGGTCAAAACCAAAATTAAGTTTTTTGAAAATTTTAGGGTGAAAAATGCAAAAAACTGATTTTTGGAAAATTTAAAACCCCCCTTCCCACGGTTCGATTTGTCTGGTTTTTGAACTTAAAGTCATGTATGTCATTTTACACATTTGAGCCAAATTTCATCAAAATTGGACTTTTTTGCTCAAGTTATCGTGTTAACGGACACATATATATAGTAGTGTTTTGTTTTGGTGTTTTTGGGGACCTCAAAACAAAAAGTTATCATGGTCTCGGGCTTAAATCTTACCATGAGACCTACGGTAATAGCTTCTTCCCTATAGGGGAAATTCGCTAAAAGCATATGATGAATTTGTAACATTAAACTTGATTGTCTTAATGATTGAATACTCATTGTCTTGACTCATTAGTTATTAGACTCATTAGTCAAAACTACATGCTAATTGTCCAACTGCACACAATAATCACCCTATGAGTGCAATAATTGGAGTCAAGTGCATCGTACTCATTAATCATATTGTTGTAAATCTCCACCATATGTATACAAACATTTTATATTGATATTTTATTCAATATCTTTTGTAGGTTTTTGTTTTGTTTTACTGAGCAGTTTGTTCCCCTTGTTCTTATTTGCCGAACTTATTGGTCTTATCCCTTTATATGGTCCATTATCAGGTTATTTGACTGATTTTATGTGTTAGTGTCTTGGGGATTAAGTGATTAGCCTTTTAACACAGGAAGTTGAGAATTTAGTTTTACAATTCAAGTTTTACAAGTATTTTATTTTTAAATGTTTATCATCATAATCGTATATAATCCTATCATATACTTGTCTTAGTAGACATGTAGTTTTACAATTCAAGTTTTACAAGTATTTTATTTTAAAATGTTTATTATCATAATCGTATATAATCCTATCATATACTTGTCTTAGTAGACATGCAAAAGACAATCTATTTTGTCTTTAGATGAATAAATCCCCCCTCATGAAACCTAATATTTTAAATAGCTAAGATGTCATAATGAATCATTTCCATTTAGAAATAATATCGCTACTAATTTGTATAGCTATAAAAAGATGGAGTGGTGTGTATTACCACTATTCTTTGTATCTCTGAGAGTACCATTTATCATATTATCACTGTCCTTAATATTTCCTCAGTAACTACAATTTTGTATTAAGACAGTAATGCAGTAGACCCTCAGAAATTCGATCGCACTTATATGGACTCCTGTTATCCGGACCGATGATCTTGATTTTTTCAACTTGATTGTCTCAAAAAAAAAAAACCAAAATCGGAACTTCACGGTTTAGCGCCTTCAGTTTTCTTGCGATCATCTTGAATTACATAAATGCATGTAGTTTCAATTGTCAGGCGCTCCATGTTTCTGTGCTGTTGTTGTTGACATATCCAAACGCTGCTCCGTTCAGGTCTTCTCCTGTAGATGACTCATCACTGACAATGTAATCAGTAGGCTGGTGACAGTTTTTACTACAGTATACTTTATTTATGATTTACAATGTTATATTATATTTTTACAAATTTACATACATTTCAGTAATTTTTGTTTAAACCACAGTTTTATCACGTTTTCTCTGAGAATCCAACATTTTTAGGTTCTGACCATACTCTCAGTCCCGTTGGTGGCGGATTAATGAGGTTCTGCTGTATTGCAGAGTGTTTATAATTTGTTTCTGGAAGCTTACTCTTGTATTAGCACGTAAACATAAACGCACATTGTTATCATTATTCGCTTTAAATGTGGAATTGATGATTCGTGCCCACCTCCTAGAAATCTGGATTTTTCAAAATCCGGACCGGCCGTTCGCCACAATAGTCCGGATTTCTGAGCGTGTACTTTATTTTCTTTGATGCACATAAAAATAGTTTACTTGAAATAAAACTGTTTCATAAATATGTCTAATTTAATGGCTCTTTAATTATATGACTATTGAAAAATATTGTATTTTCATTTCACCATAACTGCCAAAAGCTTGGTAATTGTTGACTTTCCGTTTGACTAATTACATAATTAGAAGCTATTTACAAGTTGAAGGTCGGTTGTTATCTGGACAATCAATTCATATGCTATGATCAGATCTGATAGTGGTGGAGACTTGGGATAGTATGGCTTCAAATTATTTACAGTATATAGGTGGAAACGCTTTGGAGCAATGATGATTGATTAATTGACTGGTAATTCTGAGCATCTAGCTGTAATTTCTTACCAAGAATCATGTCGCGTCTCAATGTTCACAATATCACACAGAGTATATCCAGCTTGACAAGCCGACTGAGCATCCCTGGCATCGATGTTATGCGGAGAAGCATCGAGAGACTCAGTAACATCCTGTTCAAACCTAAAGCACCTCAGCTCAAACGGGAACTGAGTCTAGTCGCGTCTGTGAACCTCATTGTGAACGGAACAATTGGTGAGTGTTTATTTTAAATGGATCAAATTCACAGTTTTTGTGTGACGTGAGAAGTGAAATTCTTGTTATTAAATCACAAGGGTTAGCCACAGTCATAAACAATTTTTTTTTCATGGTTTTCTGTTTAACTCATTAACACGTTTGCTACCAAGCGACGCATATTTGCGTCGGCCCGGTCAGTCCCACAGACCAAAAGAAATAATCTGAACATTGCAAACAGACCGGGAGGTACAGGAGTAACATTGACAACAGACCACGAGAGAAATTAGGTTTAAATGGACTAATTCACATCATAACAACCTAAAATGTATTTGTAAACAATAACAACTGATTTTTATTTTACTTTGAGCAATTTTAAAAATGTTGCATATATGTGTCGGTCAGTCTATACAATGGAAAATAGTAAAAAAGATTGTATTTTTTCAATAGACCGAGCAATGCACATTTGCGTTGTTCTAAATTTGATCATTTGTAGGCCTATTCCGTTTTACAGTTAATCAAACACAGTAATCAAACAAACACCTCTAAAGCAGTCCAAAAACTGTAAGGGTAAGGTTAGCCACGTGGACAGTTGTACAGTGTTGCATCGAAAATGACAATGTAAACAACAGTTCTGCCAATTGCGATAGACGTCACCAATCGTCATACCCACAGACTAACGTGCATGTGCGTCAGATATCCCTATAGACTGATACAAAGAGATCAGGGTTTAAAATAGACTGTTGCTAAGAAATACACGTTTGAATAACAATGGGACACTGACGCAAATGTGCGTCGTCAGCCTATTTCAGTGTGACCAGCCGACGCAAATATGCGTGGGTGGTCTATCGGGAGAAACCACTCGACGCACAGCTGCGTCGCTGGTCTATGTGAATGACAAATTCCATATAACTGCGGTAGTGAATGTGTTAAAAAACCATTTAAGTCGATACAGTATTTTGAAATTGTTACGTTCTCTATGAAAAAAAATTAAACTCCTTTAAGTCCCAGTGTTGTTTAAAATCACTGTATTTTTTAAGAGTAAAAGCTTCAATAGCTCGCCCACTAATTGTATAGTTGTTTCATTTTCTATATTACTGATATTAATTTATTTGGAGCCACTTTTAAGTTTATTAAAACTTTAATGACCTTAATATGACAAACATAAGAGTAAAATTGTGCTCATTACAAAAAAAACATGGAATTTGGTTCAGAGGTACCTGAACAAAACAATGTTTGTATTCTTTAGTTTTACATTTTGGGCCACCATGATCCCATTTCATTTAATTTATTAGTGAATTTCCTTTGGAAAGTGAACTATTAGCATGACCCGCACGGTGAAACTTAAGCCCGGGACCACCATAGAAGTTCCTAACGTGACCCCCTGAACACGTTTTGGAGGGTCGTTCAAAATGTTATATATATATATAAAACACAAGCAAAAAGCACAAGATGGGGAAAATATAGGTACAGTGGAACCTCGATAACTCGAACCTCAGGAGGAAAGGCAAAAATTCGAGTTATCGAATATTTCGAAATATCGAGGTTCGACTTATCAAGGTGATTTTCCACAGACTTCGACTTATTGAGGGTCACGGTAACACAATAGATGGATCATGGAAGGGTATAATCCTTACCAGGGATTCAGCTGGGGAAAAAATTCTTTGAGCAAAAATGCTACAAGCTCTTAGAGACTTGTAGCAAAAATATTTTCCTTTTCGCATTTTTACTCTCGTGACATTATACTATTTTTTGGTCTTAAGTTGTTTTTTGCTTGTATTTGTTTTTAAGGTTTAAAATTTAAATACCGTATTAATATATATATAATTCAGCAGAGTCTACTTTTCTTGGTAACTTATCCATTTTAACCATTAAAGTCTGAAATGGAAATATACTAAACATTCTAATAGAATAGGCCTAATATGGTACCAGAACAACGAAAACTCACACACCCCAAACATTACACTCTGAAACATAACCTCAAAGCATATCGCGATCGCATTTGCGCATTACCGATTTCGAGTTGTCTGTTTTCGCTAGGGTACCTCTACACTTTCGCCCGATCGTTGCGATTTCGAGCGACTCGTGCTCGTGTAACCGTCCACATTCTGCAGCGAGTTGAGACCACGAGCGGCACTAAGTATGGAGGACCTGCCGCTCGTCTCCTTTGACTCGGTCACAACAACCGACAAGAATTGGTACGATTGCGACGCGAGCGCAGCCATCCCTTCGGAGGCGAACTAGCCCTCAACATTCTCGCATTCGCCAATTCGCTCGGCTACTACAGAGTGCGCGCCAAACCGAGTCACAGCGGAGAGCGCATGACGTCTGCTAGAGGGTTAGCTACTGTAATTACAACTGTCATTTTAGTAACTTGCCCGTTCCATTTACACAGTACGCAGTTGAAATCGACAGCAACTGTTCACGTAATGTAGGCTCGTCTCCTCTACCACTCGCTCAGAGGCGATCGGTAAAATGACGTAGTGCAACCAACGCAACGTTAAGCCTCTCCAACACCCCAACTACTCTTCTAATATTTTTGGTTGTGGATCATGATCACGGACTTTTAATACAATTTGTATTGTTAAATCCAGATTTTCTGCAATAGCATTTAAATATTTATTATACTTTTCTTTGTAGCAAAAAAGCGACAGCCTGCCCAAATATTGTCGCATTTTCGTGGTGCATATCGCATTTTGCGACAAATGGACCGCAGCTTAAACCCTGATCCTTACATAAGTTCGAGCTATGTATAAAAAAATAATCAATAATTACAATAATTATTATTAAAACTAAAATAGATTTGAACAATTTTAAATGTCTAAAATAAGCCCGGAAATACATTGTAGCTTCTTTGGTTAACGTAGTAGAGGACGAAATACTTCCTTCAGTGAAAATATTGTAGAGGAGGAAAGTAAACAAATAATGACCCACAGTTTGGTATTTTGGTGATGTTTTGCCCGTTCGACCACTTCCTGTCTATTTTCTAGACTTTTTTGCTAACTTCTTATCACCTGTTCCAAACAAATCCCGCCCCCTTACGGAAGTTACTACTGACCAACTACGCATCAGATTCATTTAGCTGAACATTAATGAACTGTAGGCTATTAAACTAATTTGCAAAACTAAAAGGGAACAAAACATGATGACAATTAAAATTGCAGAGCATTGTTGGAAGTAGGGTGAAGCAGTACGACACTCTTTGTTTTAAAATTGTCGACAGTGTTCACTGGTGTTCCAAACTTCTTCCCGATGTCACTGTTTTTATTTCCTGTGTCAATAGCCTCAAATAGTTTTGAACTTCTCCTCATGGGGTAGAGTTTTGCCAACACATTTTACCAAAATGCAAACATTTCGTAAAAACAACCTAAAAACTACGTTTCACGTACTACATCCAGAACCTCTAAACTCACACTAACTAACGACTAAGAACACAAATCAGTAGTGGTGAAATGGCAAAGAGGGGCCGTAATCGGCGCTTTTTTCCCATGTTATTCTTATGGGGATCAGTTTTTGCGCCGACACCCGATCCCGCCTTACACAAGTTTCCTTGTTGGCCTATATTAATACCCAACCCCTGCCTATATTAAATATATTGTCCCCATCCCCCTCTATACTTTTTAAAATTTTCAAAAACTATCTCTGGTGTTTCTGTCCGATTTAAAATTTGGATGTGTTATTTGTGTTTTAATAAATTCCCCCAAATTAAAAAAAAAATACTACCGCCAACTTCTGTCCGATTTAAAATTTGGATGTGTTATTAGTGTTTTAATAAATTCCCCCAAATTAAAAAAATACTACCACCAACTTCTTGATTTAAAATTTGGATGATTGTCGTAGTGTTTTAATAAATCCCAACTACACTCGAATTAAAACTGCCAATTTTGACCCTATTTTAAAATTCATTTTAATACATCCTTTGCAGAAATCCACGAGTTCTGGCTACTTGGGAACCCGAGCCATTTGACATATAATAAATCACCTTTCCTCCTAATTACCTTCTCTACCAAATACATGTCTTTATATTTAGTCTTTAACAATTCTTCTGTATAAAATCCTCCTTTGATTATATTGCCATTTTCATCTTTCAAAATATAAGTCACAGGCTTTGTTTTCTTAACTTCTGCTATTGTAAAAAGCTCTCCCGTCCAGTTAGGGGTATATCCTTTACTAAATACGTGTTTATATTTAGATATCCTTACACTATCCCCCACCTTATATCTTGGCTTTTTAACTTGTACTTTAGATGCTAACCTTTCATGTACATCTTTAGAGTTCTTAGCACTTACTTGGTTAGGCTTCATCCCTATGGATCTATGTACTTTATTATTATATATCCTTATTAACTTTGGAAGTAAATCCAACCACTTGTAACTCCCTTGTGCACTAAACTCTCTATACAACCAATTCTTTAAAGTTCTCTGGAACCTTTCCACAATAGCCGCCTTAGTTGTAGAGTAAGTGTGGTAGTGATTAATATTTAGAATTTTCATTAGTTTGGTAAAATGTTCATTAAAAAATTCTTTTCCGTTATCAGATTGAATATTTTTAACTCCCTTTGGGAGAATAGTTTTTATAGCTTCTGTGACTACTAATCCAGTTTTATTCTTTAGTGGAGCAGCATAAGCTTTTTTAGAAAATGTGTCTATTAAAGTTAAAATATATTTATTTCCAGAATTCTCTCTAGCATAATTCCGCATATCTATTAAATCTATTTGAACAGTTTCGTTTATACCCAACACCTTAAAAGACCTTCTAACAAAGTTCTTTCTCGCGGGCTTATGCAATTCGTAAGCAATTTTTTCCATTTTTTATTCTTTATTTTTAATGTTAACGTATCTGCCAGTCTCTGTCGTTTCAAAAACACCTCCATTGCTACCAATTAACATACCATCACTCATTCTTTGATATACATAGTTTTTTGGCAAATATGCCTCTCCATCTAAAGTCTTAAATCCGCTTAAAGATGTAGGGTCTGCAACCAACAATTTAGGATTGTACATCATCAAATCGATTTCATTATTGTCTTGCATAAATTTATTAGCTTTATTGTTAAACCTTAATGCGTGTGATTTTAAACAAATATCAAATTTAATATTGTCTTGTCTAAAAGTTTTAATATTATCGTCATACCTCAAAACCTGCGACATTAAACAAATATCACTCCTATCTTTGCCTTCAGGTACATTCTTTATTAATTTGTCCTCTGCATCCCACATATCTCTATCTAATGTTAATACATTATAATATTTATCCCCCTGTTTTATTATGCTTTTCTCACCCTTTGTTAATATTTGCTTAACAACAGCCACATCATTTGGCAATGTTCCAGGTAAAATGTTTGTTAATTGCTTATTTTTACCATCAAATTTAAGACCGTCTAAAGTCACAGTCTGATGTTTTGTAACACAATCGTTCTCATCAACAGCGGGTTTAACACGAACTAGCCTTTTATTATTAAAATCCCAAAAGTTTAGATCCATTTTTGGTACTTGAGAGACGTTTACAACATCATCGCTTTCTTTACCAGCCAACAAATTACTAATCTTTCGCTTTTTGGCATTCCAAATACCATTCTCCAATTCCAAAAATTCATAATTATTTTTGTCTTGTACAAAGACACCATCTTTTCTTATTAAAGTTTGCTCTAATGTGGGTACATCGGTTGAGCTTTCACCTCGTTTAACATTAGTAATTTTGCGTTTATTAGCGTTCCAATTATTACTCTTGGATTCTAAAAACTTATATTTAGTATTACCTTGTACAAAAGCATCACCTTTCCTAGTTAACGTCTGCCCCAAAGTCGATACATCATCAGTAAACTCCCCACCCTTAACATTACTAATTTTATAATTTAAAGCATTCCAACCATCATCTTTTAGATTTAAAGTAGTTTCTTTAAAACTTCTAGCTTCTGGTTTACTATACGGGTTATATACGCGATAAAATTTATCTATCATCTTTTTATTTAATAAACAATTCCACCTTCCCTCAATTCTTCTATGATAGAATCTATCTCATTATCCACTCCAGAATTTCCCGCCAATCGGCTTAACCAAAGCAGTCTTAACCTATCTACAAGCTCATTAGGATCATCCCAATAAACATAGTCTATTTTATTACCAGTTACCTGCCTTAAACCTTCACCAACAGTCTTAAACAGGGGTTTAATTATATTAAGATATTTAGTGTGTTTATTACCTGACATCGCCGCACCTGTTTTATAACCCTTTAAATGTGCATTTGTAGCTTCCAAAATCTCTTTATAATTTTGCAAATCAGCCTGACTATAGTTTACGGGTTCTTTTAAAGTTAACAATTCCCACAATCCCTTTGTCCCTTTATAAATTTTTTCTCCAACCGTAACATCATCATTGGCAATTTGAACTTCCTGATTCCCAACAAAAAATTTATTTCCTTCTCGCCTAATACCATATGTGGTGTCTGTCATACTACTTCTACTAAGGTAATTTCCTAAATAGTCTGATGCTAAAAGACCAAAATCTAATTTGTGCGGTGTTATCTGTGTTATTCTTGGTATTCTAGACGGGGTCTTTTCTAAAATCATTGGGAGAACTGGCCTCTCTGTTTTTGTGGCTAAATTTTTTAATTCTTGCAAAGGCTCTATTAACGGTTGGAATGTTTGGAACCTCTCTTCAGCCTCTAGAAATTTACCACGTTTTAACGCCCTATATTTTTCTCTTATTTGTTTTGCAGACTCTACCAATTCTTGTTGAATATTTGTTTTCATTTTATTTACATTTTATTTATCTCATTTGTCAAAGGATTATACTCAAACACCTTATCGTGTATTATTAGGCAATATGCAGATGTGTTTGAAGGGACATTTTCTGCAGTTTCAATTTCTAATTTAATATCTACAACCCCCTCTTTGACTGATTCATTCTGCCTAGAACAATCTATTACAATTAGAGGATATTTCTTTATAAAGTCAGCTCTGTTAAACATAGGATCGGGGACGGTGTTGTAGTAACTCTCCCTAAACCTCACAAACATCTCATAAGCTTTAGAGGCATCTCCATTTTCAAAGTCGAGATTTAAATCACTATAAGGATAATATTCAGAGTTTAAAAACACTTTGATATTTTTCAATTTACAGTGATCAAATTCATCAGTTCTTTTTCGTGCACTGTTGTCCCTACCAGTTTGGAAACCAAATATAATATACCTGGGCTTCTCCAAACTCGAAGACGTCTTAACTGACCATGTATGTCTCTTGGTTTCGGGGTATGATGGGAGTTCGTGTAGCTCCAAACTTCTAAATGCAATTTGCAAATTTTTATTTTGCAATAACATCTTTTGTAATTGAAGCTTCTCCCCATCAGATGGTACCACGTGCGGCATCACCCACTGAATCGATTTAAGTGTAATTTTAGGAATAGGATCGACACCAGTTGGAGCATTAGATGTTGTTAATATACAATTTAAGTCGTTTTTGGATCTTTTCAACACCAATTCTTGTTTAACATTTACCTTATTAAAATCCTCAAACACACCCATTAACAGCTCTAACGAGACACAAGTACTAAACTTGCCGCTTTTATGGAACTCCTTTAAATTTTCATCAGAATCAAATGCTACATTTGACAATTTAGTTGTTTTATTGTAAGAGCACAATATTTTCATAAGACTGGAAATTCCCGGATTTCTTACAATATCTATTTCTTTACCAGCAACTTCGTATCTAATTTCGTCAAATAAGAATGCAAATGCATTATTTATAAAATGTCCTTTATCATGATTCTCTATTTCTCCTTTAATATACAGATAACTCCTACATGGGAGTGTTAGTAAATCTTGATTATTTATGCATATTCGAATTTCATCGGAATTATTTATTGCTAAAGTGTTGTGTGGAACATAGGAGTGATTTGTAATTTTAACCAAGCTATCGTCGTATTGGAATTTTCCTGTAACGTCTAGAAAATCTTCCATTTTTATTAATAGAAAATTTTAACTTCAACCCAATTGATCGCAGAAACCTGGCATTTTGTACACTCAGTCCGTTCTTGTAAATTCTCATATCTTTTTTATATGACAAGTAATTGTAGTTTCTTCTTTATTAAAGTCAATTGGCTTGTCGTGTTGATCTGCAAATGTAATGCTAACAACATCTAAACTTCTCTTATTTACAGGGAAGTATATAATATTTCTGGGAACCTCAATAATTTTGTAGCCGGGAGGAGCTTCTGGGTAAAAACTGTGTATGGTGTGTGATTTGTCACCATTTAAATAAGACCCATTCGCAATATTACATTTTACTCTAATCACATTTACATTATTTATGTTGATTTTATTTACAGATTTAAACGCAATATCTGGAGTAGAAAATCCTTTAAATCCCAATAATTCAGACCCTAAACACGGTTTTGTAAAATCAAACACATGGCTAGAATGTAATGTGGCTTTCATAGTTTTATTATCGGCTATAAGTACAAAATCTGGGAGTTGCTTTTGAATTTCCTTCGCAAGCTCAAACACTTCGTATGTACCTTCAACAATTTCAATTACATTTGGAGCTTTGTGATCGTAATAATACACATCCTCACCCTCGTCTATATTTAATTTTGTGTCTTTAAGTTTATTTAATTTTGGAACTAGCCCTTTGTAAAATATAAGTTTGACTTTTGTATTAATTAATGCTACTTTATTTTGTATAATAACTTCAACTTTACCAGCTAATGCCCGGTTTAATTCGTCAATTGTGACCTCCCCTTTTGGGGTTGTAATTTTGTGCATTTTGTAATATGTCAAAGTATTTAGAGGTTTTTTAACATTAAATATAGAATTATAACTTTGAAAATCTACCAGCCCAATTACATAATCACCATTTAATTCTATAGGAGGAAAGAACACAGACTTCAACTCTGGCTCTGTACCCGTAAATGTTATAGTAAATGAATCCATTTTTTATAAACTAAAATTTTTCAGAAATGATAAACATAAAATTCCACAAATGGAACTGTTTAAATCTTGTATTTGATCAGTTGTATAGTAAATTTTAGATGGTACAAAATATTCAATTACCTCTTTTGGAGGCTGTATTCCGAAAGGGTCAAAATATATTACAACATCTTTATTTTTACGATATGCTGTCCAATGTGTGCCCCTGTCACTGTCTAAATTAATAATTCCACATTCTCTTACTTTTGGTCTTAGATGTTTTAGCTCGTTTTTTAGGTACACTCCTCGAAAGTGAGGCACGTCTCTTGCTGCCTCTAACAGCTGAAAGTTGTCCATCTTTTTTATTAAATTTTAATCCCATTCCCATTTTTGCCTTAGCCTTCATCAAATTTGTCACTGCATAAGCTGCTGCTTTTTCGGCCAGACTGGCGTCCTTTGCCGAAACCCTAGTCCAAGCCTGGTCCGCTAATCTCATATCTGCCTTGTTCCGGGCGGCTGTATCAGGATTATTCATGTAGAATATGTCGTGCTCTTTACAATAAGAGTCTAGCTTATTTTTTGAAGGTACATTTCTGGCTAAATTTTCTCGCACGTTAGTTCCAGGTCCACACCAACTATAATTTCCAGGTATGTGGAGAGGGAAAGGAAGGTTGTTTATAAGGGTATTTAACAAGCCACGGCCTCTATATGGCTTTAAGAATAATCCCTTACCTTGGACCTTTTTACACTTTCTCTTTGCCATTTTTTATTATATAAAAAATGTCATTTATTCAACAAAAGAACAAATTTAAAATAGCACATAAAGAAAATACACCATTTTTATTATATAAAAAATGTCATTTATTCAACAAAAGAACAAATTTAAAATAGCACATAAAGAAAATACACCAAAGAAGTTGGGTCTATTTCCTAATAATATTCGCTGTCTTATAATAGGGCCCAGTGGTTCGGGGAAGACTGTTGTAATTTATAACTTAATTGTAAAAAAACAAGGATTAAAGTTTACAAATTTATATATAATATCCAAATCTTTAGAACAAGAAAAATATAAAAAAATAATTGAAATATTCCGTCTGTGTGATGAAGTTAAATTACACACATATTCAAACTGTGAAATCACACCAAATGATGTAGAATCACACTCAATAGTTGTATTTGACGACATAAATAGTCCAAATATCACACAATTTTTCTCAATGGGCAGACACAAAAATATTAACAGTTTTTACTTGTGTCAATCTTACAGTAAAGTAAACAAACATTTACGTGACAATGTTAATTTTCTAATATTATTTAAACAAGACGATTTAAATTTAAAACATGTGTATAACAATCATGTGGGAAATGATTTTTCATTTAACCAATTTAGAAATCTCTGCCATCAATGCTGGGATAGGTCTAAATATGGTTTTTTTGTAATAGACAAGGAAAGGCCAAAGAATAATGGGAAATATAGATTTATGTTTGACCAATTTTATAATGACCAAGGGCAAGAGTGTTGATGCCATCCAGAATAAACCTCTTGTCGTCATCAAAAGAGAGTACCTTTTTGTTCATCGTTAATGTTTGAAGATGGTGGTTTGTGGATTTAATTCTTGTAACATTCTCATAGTAATCTTCCCCGGTTGCAAGACAGTGTAAGTAATGTTGGTGTCTTAAGAGATGTTTAACTGTGGCGTTGTCAGCTCCCTTTGCCTTTTTAACCTCTAGCTCATTTTGATTTTCTTTTTCGTATAACCATTGTAAAGGAATGAAAGAGTATAATTTTGGCCTTAAACCACAATATTCATACATAATTTGACCATTTAATTCGTCTTTAAACTTGCCCGTAACTTTTTTATTTTTATCAGAGTATAAGAAATGATCTTTACTATATGCAGAGGTGTCGAAACAGTCCAAGTCACTTTGTATTTCCTTGTAAAAGTCCTCTGTTACTATAGAATAAACAAGGCTGTCTGTGTCTGTCATTAAGAACTTTTTATTCTTAAATTTTGACATATAATTATAGTGGAAATCATACATTATTACTTTACTGATATCCAAAAAGGTCATTCCTAAATATATTGGTTTATCAAACTTTACAATTAATTTATTTAAATGCACAGCATGCAAATTGTTATCGAACATTTTGCTACAGTCAAACCTTGGCTTTGTAACGTATTTTGTTAACTTAGACTCGTCTACAAGATGTATATCACGAAACTTGCGTTGGTTCATAATTGTTCGACCAAAGAGACTGTTATTTAACAGTTTGTAAAAGTCTTTTTCAAAATCGTGTTTAGCTTTTTGTCGCTTTTCAATATTAAAATTAATATAGGGCGCGAGCCATTTTGATTGTCTGAATTTTAAAATTCTGTGGTATTTTGTAACTACCAAACCCAGTTCTTCGTATTTTTTTAGTGCTTTATAATGCAAAATATATTTAGTTTTGTCATTTAAATTTGGTATTAATTTTCCATTCATTTTTTCTGGTGCGAGCGGGTAGTCATTATGCAAATCGTGTAAACTTTTATCGTATTTTAAATCAACTTCCAAAATAAATCCAAAGTTTTCATTTTGATTGTATTTATAATCTTTCTCATTTGTCCATCTAAAACCATCAACGGGCAACGACTCGCACATTGCTGTAGAGTATAGCGAGTTGCAGTCTAAGTATACAAGATAGGTGATTTCTTGATTTGGGTCATAATGTTCGCCCATGTACTTATTATTGGCTTTAGCGTAGCGCGTGGAAATCATGCTTACGCCGCCTCTAATGGCATGTTCTATAAACAAATGCATGTCAACGTCTTGAAATAACTGTAATTTTATGCCGGTCATTCTAAGACATGCCTCCCATGTTAGTCCAGGCAGTGAGTACATGTGGACAGGGTCAAGTTTATAATCCTTTAAACACAAGTCCCTAAATGTCTCAAACACATCAGCCAATAACAACACATCTGTTTTAAGGTATAAATCGTGATATTCTTTTAAATTCTTTATATTAAAATGATTCCATACGTTTTTAGCATGTTCATATTGTGCAGGAGATATACATTCTTTAGTTAGACTGCTGTAAAATGCCTCTATGGGTGGGAGGGGCTCTAAAAACTTTTCTGGTCCTGTCATGTATTCGTACGGAAATTCGCCCTTGTGTTGTAGTAGTGGATTGTCTATAAATCTAAACGTATTTAAATTGGAAGCTAATTTGCTTAAGGGAAGAGACAAAAAGTTGTAGGAATCCAAAAATACCAAATCATCAACAGAGAACGAAATATACTTTTCCATGTCTTTGGCTATGCAATTCAATTTGTGGTTAAATTTTCCCAAGTGTTGCATTATTAAATGACCGTCATAGTTTTTAAGATTGTGGAAGAATACTGGAATTTTCTTGGTTACTTTATAGTTTAAATTGCAAGAGTTATGGGAGGGTCCTCTGAACTCGCCTGTTAGGTGGCAGTGGTCGCGCACTTTATCACACAGTAACAGCTGTTGGCATATGTGGCAGTGTGTAGAGTTTTGGAATAACATCTCTTGCTCTGCAGTCATTACAAGGGGAACATATACTCCCATCTGACTTTTAATAAAGTCATAAGTTTTAAATAACTTTTCGAAAAACACATCCATCACATTTTCACCGCTGTACAACTCTTCGTAAATAATGTTAGAATCTCTCACCACAACATAAGCAAATCCAGAAGGCGTGTGTTTGCCACAGTTTATAAAACATTCGAAATCTGCATAAATCACAAAGGGAGCTTTAAGTTGATATTTGTAATTCGTAAATTGTAGTGTATCTTTTTTAGACATTTGTACTCTTTGGGCATCAAAGGTTTTACAATATGTTGTGTGACGTTCCAATATATCTTTGGTGCAAAAATGTTGCAAACAGAACTTGCAAAAATATTTCTTATGGTCGTGTTTTGTAGACCGCAGCATTAACTTATCAAAATCACGAATTAAACAGTAATGTGATTTCCGACCTTGTTGTAGAAGCAGCAGGTTGACGTGCGTATTACTATTTAGTTTAGTTATTCTCAGTGGATATATTAATTGTTCTTCAATTCCATATACATTAACACTTATGTTGTTTTGTTTTTCAAATTTATCAATGTCGGATATTTTTACGGGATATTTTATATTTGACATATTCAACTGACCTATGTGGGGTTCGTAGTAAAATACTTGATTTGCATGTTCTCCATGATTCCTTGGATTCAAGCTTGCTAAAACACTCCACACGAAACATTTATTATCACTATTTTTAATATTTAAAACAGCGTGTTTTGATTTTATATTTTCTGGTGTGGGTATGTATGAGTTGGGAGTTAGGGGTTTATACTTGTAAACATGCAGCTGCCAGTATTTAGTATGGTCATATATCCATCCGCTGCCTTGGGCTTGATACTTGTGCATGGAGGTATCGATCTTAAAAAGTGCTTCTTTAATTTGAGTTTTTAATTGTGCTTTCTCAATTGATAAAGTAGTTAAACTTCGAAAATCAGCAATACATTCTTTGTCAATGATTAAATCACCATTATTGTCCACCGAGTGTTTGATGAACTTTACCCTCCTAATAAGAATCCATTTGATAGGTAGGGGACAAGATTGAAGAGTGTCTAATACTTCCACAGATTCACCGTTAAAAATATACAACTTGTAAGGTCGTTTGTCACATCGTAGGTGGTGTCGTTTCTTGTCACGAGTGATGACTCTCTTACACACATTACAACTATCATGTTTTTCTAGCATATGCGCTTTAAAATGATTGTTATTATCAAATATTTGATGGCATTTTTTACAAATTTTAGGAATAACTTTGTGAATGTTACGATAGTGTCTGATTAAATTGCTTCTGTTGGAGCAGGGCGTGGAGCAGATTGCACAGGACAACATGTTCGATGTAAATAAATTTTGAGATGACATTACTCTGTTTTTTATAAACAAAAATTACCATTTTTTAAATTAGACAAAGATTATTTAACAACGGTTTTTAAATTATATTTTACAAGTTTACGAGAGTTCATATTCGAAATGCAGTCACATTCGAAATATGATTTACAAATGGATATTTAAATATGGAAACCTTAAAATTTGGAAATGGTGAATTGGAGATTTACAAATATTAGGCTATTTCACAATTTTCGGATGGATTAACAGTTGTGATTGTCCCTGAAGACACCACCTTAGCTACAACTACCGTCGCTAACACTCCCAGCTAACCGGAGTCCTGGGTGTGAGATGTGGAGAGGCCGTGGCGCCGAGACGTCCGGTGGAGAGGCCGTGGCGCCGAGACGTCCGGTGGAGAGGTGAGCCGTGACGTCATCTGGTGCCGGTGGTGAGGTGTCAGTGGTGAGATGTCGTGTCACTGGTCTTGTAGAACAATAGTGCTGTGTCTTGTCGGTGGCTCCTTATATACACGTCGAGAGGCTGGATTTTTCAATTTAACCAGGAAATTACCTCACATTGGCTGGACTTTCAACCAGGAAATTACCTCTATGGTAAGTGGAAATTCTGGTCAATGTGACGTATGCTTGCACATGACCGACTTTAGTGTGTTAGTATGTCAGTGTGTCAGTGAGCGGTGGATTGTTGCGTGTGCCGTGGCGTCATGGTTGGTGGGCAGCGATGGGGATCGTTGGGTGTGCAGGCGGTGGTGCGGATTGTTGCGTGTTTTAATTAATCAGTTGGCAGTTCGACCGTAGTTGGGATTTATTAAAACACTACAACAATAACACATCCAAATTTTAAATCAAGAAGTTGGCGGCAGTATTTTTTTGTGAATTTGGGAGAATTTATTAAAACACTAGGACAATAACACATCCAAGGACACAAAACACACCAGAGATAGTTTTTGAAAATTTTAAAAAGTATAGAGGGGGATGGGGACAATATATTTAATATAGGCAGGGGTTGGGTATTAATATAGGCCAACAAGGAAACTTGTGTAAGGCGGGATCGGGTGTCAGCGCAAAAACTGATCCCCATAAGAATAACATGGGAAAAAAGCGCCGATTACGGCCCCTCTTTGCCATTTCACCACTACTCAAATCTAATCAAATCAAAACCCTTTGATTTAAAAGATATATATAATTTACAACAATATGAGACTGTTCCTTATTTATGAAATGAAATCCTCACATAGTTGAAACCCGTGCGTGAGAATGAGTGTATTTGATATGCGTGTTACTCATCAACATAAATTTGTTGGTTGTTTTACCGACACCAGGACCACCCGGGAAAGAGATTTAGTGGGGAGGGAGGGTTAAAATTTCCGGCTGCAAAGTCACTGGAGGTTTGGTGAATGAACAACTTCGACTTATAGAGGTTCTCTAGTCGGTACTTTGGTATTATACGGATGCCACTATTTTTGAGGTTACATTTTTACCGGATCCAAAGGATAACTACATAATTCGAAAAAACGTACTTTTATTGACTTACTGTACAAATTTTACATCATTCTCATGAGCGGTCTTTGTGTTGTGCCTCCCAAAAGACAGCGATGTCCGCTAGGATCGTGTTGAATGCGTCGCCGCCGCTAGCAGCCAGACCCGATCGCCACAGGTACTCCGCCAAATATACAACGCGCTGCGGCAGTTATGTTAGGATGGGTTATCATAAAAATACGTACGGTTTCCTCTTCATTTCGAGGTAAATCCCACACCAAAAGAACGTCACTCATTATGAAAACAAATGTAACGTAGTGCACGGCAATAAATCACTCATGACACTGACCCAGATACAGGCGGTGACAGGTGATGCGCGCGCTCCGGTCAACGACCTGACCTTGGCCTATTTGGAGGGGGTTTGGCGGCCGGAAGTATGACTCATCAGGTATCATTCGATTCGTAACAAAACAAGGAAAGTCCTACAATCATTTTTATGATAACCCATCTTAACATAACTGCCGCAGCGCGCTGCATAAGGGTGGCATCCGTATAATACCAAAGTACCCTCTAGTCAATACTTCGACTTATAGAGGTACGGCAATTGTACATATTCGAGTTATAGAGGTTCTACAGCTAAAACTTCGACTTATAGAGGTGCGGCGACAGGCTAAGAATCCTGCAAAAATTTGAGTTATCGAGGTGTTTCCTGTAAACCCTTCGACTTACAGAGGTAAAATAACATAGCATTAGGTAAGCGAGTTCAAGGGGAATGACAAAAATTCGAGTTATCAAGGAATTCGACTTATTGAGGTTCGAGTTATCAAGATTCCACTGTAATACAGAGAAAATGCTTATTTGGCTAGTGGCACAACTTTGGCACATAATAAAAAAATGATCCATATACAGAGCAACAAAATAATAATAGGCCTACCTAAAATTAAAAACAATGCAACAATAATATAGGATTCCAAAACTAATCAACATAACAATGATTGAAAACATAACAAATTAATAGCAACAACACGGTGGTTTGAAACCTGATAGCTGTTATAAGGAACAATGCAACAATAAAAATATGTAATTTACGATTAGACAGTGACTGTTAAAACGATAACAAGAAAAAAATTAAACAAGTGACAAAAAATGTGAAGCAAAGACAAAAAAATAGTACTTGTTTGCGAGTCCCATCATTTGATGGGGGGGGGGGTTGAGTATGACTGTACCTTAAAAATATTTGTTTTTATTCCTAATCAATAAACTGTGAAAAAAATCATTTTGTATATTGCTCAAATTAGCTTAAAACACACAAAGTAATCCTTCGAAAATAAACTTTTGGTAGCATACTTGTTGCGTTTGCTAGATTAGATTAGATTTTGGGGGGAGGGGGGGCTGTGACCCAGCTCCCAATAATTGGGTGTCCAGGACTGTGCACGTCAGTCTTTTGGCTTATTGTGCTGCTCCAGTGTCCTAGTTATGCATCCCTAAACGTGACTCTCTAATAGTAGTCAATGAGCTCAAGTATTAGTTTGATAATTTTATTAAATTTTTTGAATTCACTTTGGAGGTTTCGAAGAGCCTTCTCCTCCTTCCTCCAAGTGCCTCACATTAAAATATTATGTGCATGGCAATTTCATCAAACTGTCCAATTTTTCTGTTTCTAAGTGTGTACTAACAACTGGCCTATTTTAAAATAGGCCCTAAGTAGATATTATTTTGACAAATATTCTTAAGCCACATGCTAATGTATTTTAATAAAATATATTTCAGGGTCAGGAATCTTCGTTACTCCAGGAATAGTTCTTGTCCACGCAGGGTCCGTTGGAATGAGTTTAGTTATATGGGCTATCTGCGGAGGAATCTCAGTTTTGGGTAAGTTACATTTAAAACTAGATGTCCTTGAAGGGAGTACTGGAATGTGTTTTTATTTTGAGGTTTTAATTTTTAATCCCTTGCCAGCTAGGTCAAAACCACAAATATCTGGTCTTCTGTTTTCCAATATAAATCTATAAGTCAAATATTGTCTCACTTAAAAAATCCCTAACAATTTCAGTGAAGAGTTATTTTCCTCACTTTATATCCACAAAGGTTCGCTTCGCTAAACTTTAAATTAAAAATCTGAACGCCTTCAGTTGTCCTTTGGAACAAAACTATTTCAGGATTTTCGGGTCTCAACTCTAATAAAAGCAAACAGAACAGTTCATTTTTCGTGGTTAGCCTCCGGATTACCAAGAAAAAAGGTATTTAAAATACATCAATAGAACTGTTCAATAAAGAATTGACTGGGGACCATTGTACAATCTAATCTCACTACTATGACCATAAACTTAAGTCAACTGAACCTCAATAGCACAAACCTCAACTAGAATACCCACTTTATAACAAAACTGCTTTTTAAATCCATAAGCGTGGGCATCATTAATCATTGATTACCTACTCTGAAATCATATTAATTGAATTATACCCCCTGGTATTAAAACTTAGTCATTTAAACCTCAGACTTACAAATTTCAACAATAAAAAAATAACCGTGGTAACAATTTTACTTTTAATTGCAGCCACCATGCCTAATGTACGGTTGCGGGACATTGTACTCTCTGTGCATAGATATTCAGTGTACACCTACTTCAGATTCTTTAACTGTTACATCTTTGTCACTCCCTTTGCCATAAATTATTTTATTCAGTTGTTTTTCTTTTAAATGTTTTACACCGGCAATTCAACAGTTTTAAAGGTAAAAAATAAAAAGTATAAATTTTGAAGGTTTAAAATTAATAGCTGCTTTCAGAGGCAGGGAAGGAATATATAGGTCGTTCAGTAGTGAGTGGCCTATGCCTCTTCAACTGCCATGGAAGAGACGGGGACAGTGAATATTGGCACTACTAGAAAATTTTAGAGATATATATAGGATAATCGATTTATTTAGTAAAATGATATGCTCAATAAGAAAGAAGGAAGATAGCCACAAAATGGCAAGCCAAGGAGTATTTCAGTATTTCCCCTAGAAGCAGGTGCTACAATGCCTGAATATACGAGGGGAAGTTGCAAGACAGCAAGCAGATCTAATCCAGCAGCCTGTTGATCGATGCCCTCGAAACATCCACCTTGGGAGTTAGAGATCGTACAACTGCTGATGTACGAGTCTAGTGTTCCTGCTACCAAGATCGTCAACAGTGCTGAGCTACTTGCTGGATTCAACGTTTATGTGTTCAACAGCGCCACTGCAATGGTGTTGAGTGGCTTTGCACAAGTAGACAAATTCAGCAAAAGGAAATACAAATTTTAATGTTATCTTCAAGATTATGACTTGCGAATTGTCAAAAGAATATTTGTTTATATATAAGAAATGTCTTTATCAAATACATTTTTTATTCAAACCATCTTACTATTTATTTTGTTAGATACTATTTAATAAATCACATTTTTGAATTACTTGGAAACCCACTGCTGTGTAGCATCAGTGTCCTGACAATTTCCAAAAATGTCCCGTTTTTTGCCAATCAATTAAAAATCTCTGCCAGTAATAGATATGCTGACAAATTATTTCTCAAAATAGGACCTCATAGATACCATGGATTAGTACCTACCTACATACCAAATTTCATCATAAACAAGGATTGGTGTGGTCTTTAGGTCTGTATGCCATTGTGTAATTCAGTTTTTTTTGGGGGGTTCTGAGAGCATCAGTACACTATTTCTCATTTCTCCTTTATACTATGAAAAAGTAAAAATGATTTTTTTTGGGTCTTCAACTTTCTGGAAGCATTACTGATAAATAGCAACATTATTTTTACCGATAAAACATATCAGAAGTTTTTCCAAAGTCATGCACCTCCTCGCCTCCTTGAGGAATAAACTTACTCTTACTTATCTCCATGGATATTTATACCCCAGGTCATAGGTGTGCGCACGGTGGGTGCCTCAAAGAGGGCTTGAGGAGAGCGCCAAAATAGGTGATGAAATAAATGTTTAGGTTAAGGTATTTTCAAAAAATTAAGTTTAATGTAAGAAATAAGAAGAAAATAATATGTACGTTTTTGCTTAAATAGTAAGTAATACTGGGACTGGGAGTATTATTGTAACACAGTTAGGTAGGATTTACAAATGCAAATTCAATTAAAATCAACGTCCAAAAGATGAACTGTCATCTTACTTTTCCCGTGACGATCGACAGATTTCTTGGAA
Organism: Allygus modestus; assembly: GCA_963675035.1. Lineage (NCBI taxonomy): Eukaryota > Metazoa > Arthropoda > Insecta > Hemiptera > Cicadellidae > Allygus > Allygus modestus. Next base: position 71,014,473 of record OY776114.1, on the reverse strand, counting down.
ACCCAGTGCCGGATGTAAGTACAATGCCAATACCAATACCCCTTCGCCATCCTTTTATTCATTAATAGGCGGAGATTTATAGGAAAATTAAATGCCATAATGGTTTAAATTTGGAGTATATATAGAAATAGTACTTTTATATCGCTGTTTATTTGAACTTTACTTTTCACTTTTAGTGCAATGGGAAAATTAAAACTATAAATAATGCCATCGCTATCATCTGTTAGATTTAGTACAACCAAGTATATTTTTCTAAGAAAAGATAAATTCTGTGATGGTATTTTAGCATTTTAATCTTTTTTAAGTGCTTGTTACCATATTTCAGTTAATTGCTAGTTGTTATATTGTTTTAAAAACCTTTAAGATACACTCTTTAACCGAGAAATCGGAGTGACGTGCAGCCGCCCGGCCTGAGCGTAATCTAGATTTTTTTTAGAAGATACAAAACCAGTAACATTACGATATTTTGTAAACTAAATATACCTGTGCCGATAAAATATTTATTGCATCGAATAATATTAGCACATATTTGTGTCAAGGAGGAGAAAACTATTAGATTACATACAATAATTGACATGTTCAATTATTTGACAGATAAATTATAGGTTCTTAGAGCAGCAAGATTGTAGGGGGGGGGGGCGCATTTGTGGGTTCCGGCACCCACGCTGACCGGACTTTGCGCACGCCTATGCCCCAGGTGGTAAACGGCCTCGCCAAAGATCTGCCTCCACTTATGCCGCTTTCCGCATCTTCCTCGCTGACTCTCAATGATTTAATATTCATGTCCACGATTACTTGATCTTTCCACGGAAACCCATTCCTGATTCAAACTCCAATGATGTCCAGGGGCCCTTGCCTTTGCTGAGCTCGGGATGGTGATCCCAAAGTCCGGCGGTCAGTATGCTTTTTTCCAAGCTGCGTTCCGAGACCTCCACCCGTTCTACGGTCCCGTCACGGGGTTCATCTACGTGTGGATCAACGTGTTGGTCGTGTATCCGGCCACGCTAGCCATCTTCTGCTACACCTTCACCGAGTACATCCATGAACCCCTCGTCTCCATCTTCAATGCAGAGTTGGATCCTGACACTGAGGCCAGAGTCAAGTTTATGATCCGATTCCTCGCACTAGGTAAGGGTTTTATTTTCAAAAATTGTTTTTGTTTACTATATTTATCAATTTAAATGTTCTTATAAACTTCTGAAAAATATAAGTAATACACCTATGGACTGCACATTTATAATGATTGACCTAACAAGTGGCTTGATTTTTAAAAGTTTGTTATAACGTTACTTTGATGTATAAACCGTTTTTAAAGGAAAATATCCATATATTTAAAGTTCAACTTATTTTATCACTTATTTTTAAACTATCTATTCAAAAAGGATATCCTATACATTGATAAAAGAAAGGTGGTGTCTGTCTGTCGACTTGTTGTTCCGCTTTAACGTAAATTGCATGAGCTGAAAATTTGCATGTAGGAAGATAATTTATCTGGGCTACATATAGACCTATTCCTATCTTGGCAATCTCTTAGGGCTCCGCCCCAGTCATCCTTTAAGTTACAATGTTATTTTTATGGGCAATAGGCTTAATGGATCAGAATCAGCTGTTCTTTCCTGAAATTCTTAGTGCGAAGCACGGGTAATCAGCTAGTTTTTTATACTATAATTAATACTATTCCCTATAGCCTTGTAACTCATAACTTCTGAAAGATAACATGGACATCATCTACTAGCTTTTATTTTTGTATGAAGCACTGTAATAAGTTGTGTATAAGAAATATGAGTTATAGAAGTATTATCATAAAATTAATTCATGGAAACCCCGGCCTTATAATTTAAAACTACCATTTTTGTATTTAACTTATTGTTAATATTTTGTATTTAGTTACTGTAAAATTTCAAAATGAGTTTGTGGTGGACTTAACGTAGTAACGATAAAGAGAGGGTTAAAGAATAGCAGAACAACTGATCTAGTTTTCAATTCAAACTCATCCGTTCACCTGATATTACCCCTTTGCTTTGATAGTTAAACCTTGACGATATTACCCACCTTATCTTCCGAGGGCCCCAGTAATTATACCCCGTTTTGTGAATCATAAATCCACCGCTAAGCTGACAGATTACCTATCTCACCTAAAACCAATATACATTACAGCTCATATCAAAGTAACTAATACAGATTTTACATGAACAAGTTTTTTACTTTAAGTTATCTGAATCCTGTGACCAAGGAATACTATGGACTGGCAACCTCTACACACAATACATTACAAGCGCTGATGCCAAAACCCCACCACTCTTAGGACCCAATGCCAGCCCCACTGTACGCAACTGGCACAAATTTATAATGCCACATTTTAGAGGTCTGCGGTACCATTGATTTAAGGTCGGTACGGTAAATATTTGTTGTACCTCGCTTCTCGGTTCAAAATCGGTACGGTACACGCTAAAATAGCCGCAGTTTATCATAGCCTAAGTGTATTCGGAAACCTAAGTGTATTCGGAAACCTAAGTGTATTCGGAAACCAAACAGAACAAATACAGAAAGATTTAAAAGAAAAACATCCTGGCAGATATAAAAACGAATATAGGTAAGCTTTTGATTATAATAAAATACAGGTTGTATAAATTATAGCCACCAACAACTTTTAAATCTTGTAACCAAGTAATACAACAGAATAAGAATTGTTATTGCAATCAGATGACACTTACCAGACGTCGAAGTTGTAGCTTACTCGTCATAACAGAAGTCGACGGCGATGGCGGTTCATCAAGAATCAAGAATCCATCACAATCACTCATTGTTTGTTTTAAATAGTTACTATAAAACTATAAAAGGCTACACATAACTTGTTCAAAACATTTGATCAACAAAGACGACGCGCGATCACTTCCAGTGGAAGTGGTGATTACGTCCAAACGTCATCGTCACACAAAGAGTTTACCTAGAAAGTGAATATCAGAGATATAGTATATTTCATAACAAGAGTGGAAAGTGGCTGTTTCCGGGCCGAGATCGAGTTTACGCGCGAGGCTTTAGCCGAGCGCGGAACTTCGATCAAGGCACGGAATAACACTTTCTACTCGAGTTATGAACGATATTTTTCATCACACTGTAGTTAATTAATAATAATAATAATAATGAATTAAATAATATAAGTTTAAGAAATAACCTTTAGGTGCTCAGTTGATTTCCGTAGTACAGTGAAAACAGACTATTATAAATACTATTTACACAGCTGATTAAGTTATTGAGAACAGCTGATTTATCATAAATATAATCTTAGCGCTACTAGCGCTATTTGTGTCAGGAATCATAACTAAATACTAATGTGGAAAATCAACAGCTGATTTACCCACTCTAGAACGGGAAAACGTTATTTTCTGCACTCGCAGCTGATTTTGAAAACAGCTGTTTTCCGTACAGTGTGATGAAACAGAAATACAAGGTTCGTAGAGCTTTCAGACAGGTGTGCTTATTTCCTTAAGAGTAATGTTCGCAGAAAAGATGTCTTACGAGGGCGTCCAGCTGATTCACAAATCAACAACATACCATAAAGTATTGCCAGCCTTAAGGTACAGCTATTTTTAAATTTTCACTGGACATGAAATAAAATTTAAATCCTTAATGGATTAATCTAATAATACAAATAAATCAAAACAATTTATTAGTTTCATAAAATAACAGTTGATCATATAAAGCAAACAGTTAAACAATGTTAATTCTAATTACACTGTTGAGGAAAATATGGTACTCGTACGATAAATATCGTGTTTCCAGTAACACTGCAGATTGGATTGGTGATCACGTGACCTTCCAGCTGTTTTTACGAGGTCTCTTCCAGTTATGTAGAAAACCTTAAATAGATCGACACAGCACACCTGGTCTGAAAGCTCTACGAACCTTGAAAGAAATACACAGTTTCCAAAATTATAGTGTAAATGTAAATGCGTAGTAGTTTGTTATTCTCGATGTTAATGTACATTGTAAAAATTACTCGACGAAACATTCGGCCAATGTGTGGAGGCGGCTTTATCAATGCTATAAAGGTATCTCGTCATCGTGAACCTATAAACTCGCGAATTCCGGTCGAAGTTGAAAGTTGCTGTCGTGAGCAAAGGAACGTCACGTCGTGTAAATGGAAAGTCAACGGACGAAAAATATGTTATGAATAAAACTGAAGCAAAAATGTGGTTGATAAACAACGAATACTGATGTTTTGATTGAAGTTGTAGACTGTACCGTACCGTCTTAGTACCGGCATCGTTAGTGGTACCGAACCGAGTTCGGTATTTCGTTTTGTACCGTACCGGTACCGATTTTTCGGTGCTACCGCATTTCATTAACACTACCTAAACATACAAATAGATTAAAACGAGTTTGCACGCAGAACGCTGACGTGAGGGAAGTGAATTTCCACTTAAAAACTTTCAAAACTCAAAATCAGTGTAAAAACATATTTGTCCAATTTGTATTGAAATCTGAAAACGTTGATTTTTTGGCTGTTCTAATACTCCTGGTTTCATTTACTTGCAAAGCTGGGAATACAATTTTGCGCATTATAAGGTTAAGAGAAGGTCCAGACAGGCTTGAAAGTAGGTGTGAGGTTGCTGGGGATAAAAAGTACTCTAACAAAGGAATAACATGCGTTTCTAGTGTAAAACCCCCATAAGACAACGTACTGTGTTTAGCCGATACATATTTTCTTTAATAACTCGGTAAATATTTATGCTAGAATGATGAGAGAGGGCTTAAAACTTTCGCCTCTCTAATTACCATCTTTTTACATGCATTAATTTTACATCTGGGGCTTTTCTGACCCTTTTTGGGCCCACAAACTCGAAATTTGAAAGATTAATCCCCAAAAAATGGGTTTAGAGTTTTCCGATTGTTTTGCCCAACGAACTTGTCCAACAGATTATAGAAAGGAACGTCCCTACCAAATTTGAAGTAAATCGGACAAAAAATGTGACCACTAGAGTGCATACACACATATATATATATATGTATCTGTGTGTGTGTGTGTATATATATATATATATATATATCAAATTTTGAACGACCCCCCAAAACGTGTTCAGGGGGTCACGTTAGGAACTTCTATGGTGGTCCCGGGCTTAAGTTTCACCGTGCGGGTCATGCTAATGGTTCACTTTCCAAAGGAAATTCACTAATACAAATTTTGGGAATTTATGGTATTGAATAAAATAGTATTCCTCCGTCGCTGATCTATACAGATTATATAATGCCCAGCTCTGTTGCAGGTATCATGGGCTACATCAACTTGGTGAGCGTCAAGCTGTATGTCAGTGTCCAGAACATGTTTTCCTACCTCAAGTTGAGTATCTGCGCAATGGTCATCCTAGGGGCTGTCTACGTCCAGCTCACAGGTATTTGCCTACAGGGAACAGTGGTTGCCACCTGCACGGAAGCTAGACTTTGATAAATCAACGTAAAATAATATGCATTATTTCTTGTGGATGGGGTATTACATTTTTTTTAACTTGTTAAATTTGAACCTGTACTGCGTGTCGGATATGTCTAGTCTCTGTACTTGGTTGTAGGGCATTGATGATACAGAAGATTGTAACGTGGGGGATGAAATGGGTTGTTACTGGCCTGCCTTACAAAAATAATATAATTCACCCACGTCAAACCTACACCTATAACTATTCACCCTCTCGTGTTAGTTTCTATTGTATTTATTCTGCATCAAGTGTTGCACGATTATACAGTATAGCACTTTTAAGTTTGACAATAGAAGATTTATAGAATCTGTCACTCCTTGAATTTAAAAATAGAAGATTTGAATACTTTAATAGGCCAGTCAAATAAGAATTTTTCGAGGAATTAATTCCCAGCAAGCTGGAAATGGTTTTAATACCTTCATTTGGTCCCAGGTAATTGTAATCCGAGTTTGCACCGTCCCATGAGGTGAGCTTATATTATGGCAGCCTAAAATAAATGAAATTTTAGCACTATTTTCAGTTTTTTGCTCGTAGCTCAAAAACAGTGCGTCGGACCAAAACAACATCCTTTTAATATCAAAGAGGATTAAATTCTGCGTAAAATGAGTATATAAATATCCAAATTCGGTTGAGTAGTATAGCCGAAATCTTAAGTTAGAAATAGATAATTGTTTTTGTCTCATTGCATTTTATATTTTGCGACTTTCCAGAACCACATACTATCTTTGAAAGGGACACACTCGTGACTGTTTCCTTCTTCATAAGAAGTAAGAGTGGGGAAAAACAGCTGATCAAGTATTCCCAGCTGTTTGGAGTTGTATAGTACAACAATATCATTGCTAAGTGGCTGTCATCAGTAAATCCCAATCTTCCCAATCGGACAGTTTGTGATGTCCATTAGCACAGGAGTAACTGGCGATGAGAAAATTTACTGCCATGAAGCGTTTGAAAAAGGAATTCAGATCACTGCAAAAATTATTGGCAACGACTTCAGTAATGTCAAGTTTCAACGAAAAAACAGAGTGGTTCCTCTTAAAGCTTACAACTCTAAAGTGAGGATCCATGGCAAAGATATACCAGTAAATCCAGATACACTTTTCCGACGCATAACACTTCTCAATAAATCAGAGGAACAGTTTAAGAATTTGTTCCGAGTTTGAGTTGGCACCTTATCCCGTTTCCATCTTTGATGAAAAAGGAATGCGAAAAACAAATAAATCTGTGTTCTACGATATGTTTTCACCAGTCCGTGACCAGCCACACCTTACAGGTAGTGCCATTGTAATTGATGGTGGGTTTCTTCTACATCGAGTGGTTTGGCAGTCTAAGGAAACATTTTCAACCATTCTCTCAAAATACGTCAACTACATTAGCAATACTACAACCCTGCCAGTACAACTATCGTTTTTGATGGTTACCCTGATGAGGCATCAGCAAAGAGTACCAAATCAGTTGAGCGACTTCGCCGTAAAAGTAAGCAATCTTCAGAAAACGTGATTTTCACTGAAACGATGACTGCAACCATACCGAAAGAACAATTTATCTCTAACGACAACAACAAAGGACAGCTTATCTCCATGCTGAGTGAGAAATTATTGCAGCAGGGGTTTGAAGTCAGACAAGCTCTTGAGGATGCTGATACCCTCATTGTCAACACTGCCATTCAAATGGCAGAGAACTTTGCGAAAGTCATAATAATTGGAGAGGACACCGATCTATTGATCCTATTAACCGCCAAAGCACCCAATTCCTCAAACCTTTACCATATGAAACCTGGAAAGGGGACCTCTCAGAACATGTTCTACTCTCCCAGGTATTTCAAATTCTCTTCTCCTGTCAAAGAGAACCTTCTGTTCCTACATGCAATCAGTGGGTGTGATACAACTTCTGCATTCTATCGCCAAGGGAAGTTGAAGTTTGTAAAACTCCTTGAGAAGAACACAACTTTACAGGAGGCTGTCAAGGTTTTCCACCATGCAGATGCTAATCCTGAGGGCCTAATTTTAGCAGGTCAACTGTTTCTGGCAGCCCTATATTCACCTAAAGCCAATGATACCTCACTGAACAAAATCCGTTATGAGATGTTCTCAAAATCCCTTGCAAAGTTAACTTTCAATCTAGCTTCTCTACCACCAACGAATGCAGCCGCCACCCAACACATTCTACGAGTCTACCATCAAATCCAGGGCTAGTATGATAGACCAATGGATCCTCTCAACTGGGGTTGGAGGATGACAGAACATGGCTTACTCCCAACCATAAACACAAAGGATCCAGCTCCAACTGAAATCCTCAACATAGTGTCATGCAGATGTACAAAGGGGTGTACAGGAAAGTGCAGCTGCCGTAAAATAGGCATGAAATGCTCAACAATTTGCCTTAACTGCTTAACTGGTCAGTCATGCTCAAATTCAGCACCGTTTGAAGATGAGGGTGTGTCCCAAATACCGAACGCCGTACAAGCAGAAACAGGTGAGGACAGTCTCTTTGAAAATGATCCCAATAAAGAGGGAATCGACAATCCACCACAGCTTGAGAGCTTTGTAGACGAAGGGCCGTCGACACCTAAGAAATGCGAACATGAAGGCTGCCTCATTTATTTCTTTGTGCCTATTTATTTATATAACTGGTTTTTAATATCATGTAAGTGTTTAAATGTTTTTATTTCTTAATTGCACCTCAATAACTAACGAATATGTTTTTTTCTTATTAATAAATTGATTAATGTAAATTTGAAATTTGTAATTTTTTTATTCTCCACCTCAAATCTCACTCGGCTTGTATTTACTTATTTAAGTAATTTTTCTGATTGTGCATATCTTAGATATTTTTCTATGAAATGTACTTTCCACTCACAATGCACTTAAACTTAACTCCTCACATTTACCTCCGTAGATGCGCAGCCAAGAGAACAGTGCATGGAACCAGATTTTGAGTTTATGCAAAATGAAGTCTTTCAAAATGAGTGAAATTTTCAATTGAGATACCTATATAACGTGTTATTTTATACTCTACAACTTTCATTGTATTGGTTTTTTCTTATGGGTGTCAGTGGTCTGATGGGGTGTCGACTTTCCAGGAATAAATGTGGTTCTGGAAAGTCGCAAAATGTAAGTTTGCAATAAGATGAAAAAAATTATCTATTTCTAAATTAAGATATCGGCTACGCAGAATTTAATCCTCTTTGATATTAAAAAGAGGTTGTTTTCGTCCGGTGCACTGTTTTTGAGCTACAAGCAAAAAATTGAAAAAGTGCTAAAATTTCATTTATTTTAGTCTGCCATAATATGAACTCAACTCCTGGGATGGTGCAAACTCAGATTACACATACTTGGGACCAAATGAAGGTATTAGAACGATTTACAGCTTGCTGGGAATTAATTCCTCAAAATGTGTTTTTTTTATCTAATTTTACTGGCCTATAATAAGTAGTATATTTGTTTTTCTTTACATGCTTCCAATTTAATAAATTATAAACAAATTGGGATAGTATATTTACTTGACTATTTAGTATAAAATTAAATGTACTCAGATAAAATGATTTTGGCATCACAAATTATCTTGAATACAGTCATTTCACAGTTTGGGTTCTGTTAACCAATCAGATTCCTACAAATGTCCGTCTGCCTTCTAGATCTTGGTATTGGTAAAAAAAGTAATAAACCATTTACCTAAAGTTAAACAACAGAAAAGTTGTTCATTTTACAAGACTTTATTGTTGAATATTAGTTTACTGAGGTTATTAAATTTTGTATGAGCTGTCATTGAACAATTTAAAACAATTTTGATTTGCAACCAGGTTTTCCCATTGAGTTGGTATGTCATGTTAAGCATAGGCATAATTCGGGGGTGGCAAGGAGGGCAGTTGCCCCCCCCCGCAATAATTTGGGGGAAATACTATTGCAATATATGAAAAGTAACAATAATCAGGATCACAACCATATTTTTGCGCCACCCATCAAAATACTGAAATTACGCTTATGTTAAGGGTGATTTAGGATAGCACTGCCAGGTCATCTGATGATTCTTTTATTAGCAGGTAGATGACATAAGCCGTAAGCATAAAAGAGAAGGGCATAGAATTCTCCCAAATACTGTGGACTATCACTTACAAACTACAGTATATGAAAAGTACCAGGCAAAATTTTAAAAAATCCAAATTTCTTTCTGTCATTAACACCTTTTGATAAAAACAAACCAAACTCTTAGTTAATTTGATAACCTCTGCATTTGTTCCAAGTGGGTGGCAACCGATAGCATATGTTAGGACCAGTGGTTTTCATCAGCCTTCGCTCTAAGATCAGTCTGTTTGCAGGTCAGGCTAAGGATTTGCCGTTGGGATTTGATGGCACTCATTACTCCACTAAAGCCCTAATAATGGCGTTTTACAGCGGCCTGTATACTTTTGATGGTTGGTAAGTTGACCATTTTTGTTTATTTATACCTGAAATATTTCCAACATGACGATTTCATAAATTGGATTTATCTAAGCATCCACAAATTTTATTTGACAAAGTCAGGATAAACATAAAGTTGTCATATTTCTAGATTAACATCCAGTTTTGAGATTAATTTGTTTGATTTTTTTAAATAAACTATATAATTGGACTATTAAAGTAATTAACTAAGTTATCAGAGCTGATCCGAACATTCCATTTAAATATTAATTCTCACACACTATTATATACTTACATGCAGCACTTTTATTGTTTTATCTTGTATTCCAGGTGTATTGTGACAGGAGTTACTGAGGAAATTAAAGACCCTAATAGGTAAGAAAAATAACCTCTTTGTCTTTTTTACTGTGTATGAAAATGTAAAGATCTTTTACAATTAATTACCAAATATTACATTTATGTGAGGTTAACAACATAATATAAAATGTGAAAGTCGATAAAAAGGTGATGAACAGAATACTTTCACCAAGCAAGAGATTGAATTAGATTGATCACATAATACAGCACAAACAAATCTTTTAATACTTTCACTGAGTCAGATATGTTTAATATGAAGTATTTAATGAACAGTTTCAACCGGTTTAAGTGAACAATAATTCAGCTAGCTACAGCTGTTGTTAGCGCCGCAACGATTTGTTACAAAAACAGCTGTAGCGAAGCATTCTGAAAACAGCTGTAGCACCCTGCAGGTTAACTGGTTAAACTCAAAAAGGTTAAATAAATATATCTGAAGGTCTTGCCTCGGGTAAAAAAGTTAAGCCTACATGGTCGACAGCCATTTTCCCCAGATAAACAATAAAGTCATCTCTTCACGAGTTACATGTTTGTCAGCTGACTGTCACGTCATGTTTTAAAAATTAGGCACAACTGATCCACCAGCTCTAAACTATTTTATATTATTATTATTATTATCTATACAGAAGTGAACTATTTATTATAATTTCTTTATTAGATTAAAAATTACACTATCCTTGTACCATATACAATTTTATGAATAAAGATGATAAAAAAAATGTAACTCATGAAGAGAGGATTTGATTGGTTTCCATGTTGGTTGCCATGGGAGCAGAGTTGACAGAGGAGCAAATGGCGGTTGACCATGTACGCTGCACTTTGTTTACACAAGACGAGACCTCTACATATATTTAATCTCATTGTCTAAACTAGCTGAAACTGGAACTAGTTTTGGAACTAGTTCCGCAGGCTCTGTGGAACTAGCTGCAGCTGTTTTGCAACAGTAACTGCTCGACACATATCTAACCCTGCTATGTCACCAGTCCCTTGTGATATGAATTATCAAGTTCCACTTTACTCTATGACAAGCCGCATGGTAATGCTTGACACGTGTTGTCCAGGAATGTCCTCCGCAGCATCCTGATCGCAGTTCCCATGGTGACCGGGCTCTACCTCAGTATGAACCTTGCCTACCTCACCGTGCTCACGATTCCCCAGATGGTCTCTGAACCGGCTGTGGCTGTTGTAAGTTAATTGTATTTCTATTCCGTTCACCAAATGTAAAATGGTGTAACCATTGATGAATAAATAAATATTTAATATTTTTATACGTAAAAGACAAACCTACAACAATAACGGCTACTCCACGAACATTTTTTGTACTGGCCAGAGTCTTATTAAATTAAAGAAATAAAGGAAGGCTTTCCTAAAACCTTTCGACCCTGTGCCCTAACACTCTGGCTAAACTCCTCTACATATAATAAGAGTGTTGCACACAACAGCTGGTACAATTTTCAAAGGAATTATTTTTCTAGGCTTTCGGAGACTTGGTGTTTGGCAAGTGGAAGCTCGTAATTTGTCTCGGCGTTGCATTTTCAGCTTTCGGCTCTGGATTATGCAATGTTTTTGCCGCCTCAAGGTATTTTTTATATTTCATTTTATTTAGATTGATTGCTCACATATTTATTTTTAAATAATATAATTGGTAGTAAAATTATACACTTTAACAAAAGAGTAACAATATTGTACACACAGAATTGAAGTAATTTAGTTACATGCTGTTTTTTCCTTGAAAGAGGAAGGGAATGAGAGAACGACTCCAATACAGTTCTTGCTCGTTTTATTTGCTTTTGGCAATGGACAAAGGGAATTTTCATATCAATTTCAATAGTCTTGCTGATCATTATACATGATTGCTTGCAATTGATAGTTCTGAAATTAATGTTGTACTTGCAACCTGCCTCAGTGCAGTATCAATTCTATGTACTGATGCACTGTCAAGTTGTGTCTTCTTCTTAGCCACAGTACTCTTTTAAAATAACCTACACTTTTAAAATAAACTGATTGTTTTTACAGCTCTCTGTTTTAACACTGCCTGGCTGTTCAGATTTCACTTAGATTTTCTCTTCTTGAGCGTTAGATAAAATTTTTGCCAGAACTTCAATCCCCAAATGTGTGAGTGATTATTTGCTAGTATTAGAAAATGTTTGTCACGATATTTCAAGCTTTTTTATACTCCTAAAATAATAATCTCCAATGATTGCAATAATCTCTTAGTAGTTTAGGCCTCGGGTACAAGACGAGCGGTGAACAGCGCCACTCTGTTTTCTGGTTGTTCCAGTGAGCTTGCAAATCTGAAGACAGTGACTACGATAGTTATAAGCGGCAGGCATCAGAGAGCTAACTTACCGTCAGGTTGTTTGTTTGTAGGATAGGTGATTTGACCGTCACTTACCCTATTTGTTTTAGTTAAAAACGTCCAAGAACTAAAAAAATGTGTTGATATGAATGTTAAATGAATGGTGCTTTATTTGGCATCAAGGGATCTTAAAAATGAAAATTAATCATGTTAGAATAAGAATTAAGTTTTTAGGACTTTACAAATTATTCAGGGCTATTCTTATGTTACCGAAAAGTTATGGCTAATCGTTCTTCTGGTTGCACTTCATGTTTTTTACTGGTTTTTCTTCTCATGTGCACTGAGGATGGCTGTAGCAAAACAAGCAGCCAATTTGTCTCGCTTTTATCATAGCCACCCACATTGCTCAAGAGCCGTTTAGACTGTTGCTCGCCATTCGTATCATACCCGAGGCCTTATTTGGTACAAATTACAAGCTAAATGGAATCATCTCTGTGTTCAACCTCCCACTAATACAGTACAACCTAATTGCATGCTGATATGATCAAAGTAATCTTCTAATTGATCGTTTCATAATTTCCCACTTTTATCATGCATCATTTTAACTACAAATCGTACATATTGGATGTTTGATGAAGCGTAACTGTATGTGTAACGTAGATTGTGTTACGTGGCAGCTAGAGAGGGCCAGCTGTGTGAATCGTTCTCCTATATACATATGGATAAGCTGACGCCGGTGCCTGCTATTCTGGTGCAGGTGAGCTGTTTGATAGACGTTATGATGTTATGATTACTGTTTCAAATCAAAACTTGCTAAAAAAAATTCTCATCCGCTGATGAAGAATCATGCGTGTATTTATGGAGGTTCGAGGGTGTGTGCCGTACCCCCAACATTAAATTAAAAAAAAATTGTCTTATTTCTTTGAGTTGACATTGTTTGGAAAATATTACTTTACTTTTAGTGAGTCGTTGGGGCAATGGTCAAGGCAACCTTTGACACCATGGCAGTGGCCCGGTTATGGGTTCAAATCTCCCCCAAAATTCAGCTCTTATATCCACCCATGGGAAGAAGCCAGTGGCTTCGAAAATGCATTTTTTGTCATTTAAGAACTTATTTTGGACATTTTCCATCACTGATTAAATAACAAAATTATTCTTAAATAACGTTAACTCCCCATTAAGAACAATGACTTTCAAACAAAGAATTCTCTTTTTCATGTTTGTTCAATTCAACAATATAACCAGTGACTGTAAGCCTGCTGGTTTTACTATTTTCCTATCCAATCAAAATCCTTAAAAGACAGGTTATAAACATTGTTTAAACGATTTCCTAAAATAAATTGAGGTCTTCTGAGAACAAACGTGTTTTATCTCAACTTTGCAAAATAATTTTACTGGAAATATACTAATTTAGCATAACTTGTATAACAAATAACGTTAAATTTTGTATTCCTGAATGTTATCCTCTTTTTCAGATCGGTTTGACAGGACTTTTCCTGCTTTCAGGAGACATGGTCTCCTTAATTAACTTCTCAAACTTTCTGCTCTGGATTTTCTACGGACTGACGATGATTACAGTGTTTGTCTTGCGCAAAACGAAGCCCGATGCCAATAGATCTTACCAGGTGACTTATATTTCTCCTCCAATTACAAAATACAGATTTGTTATGAAATAGTATGTAAATGTCACTCACTATATGGTACTAGTATGTAAAGGTAAACTATAACTATAACTTTTTAGCGAATTTCCCCTATAGGGAAGAAGCTATTACCGTAGGTCTCATGGTAAGACTTAAGCCCGAGACCATGATAACTTTTCATTTTGAGGTCTCCAGATGCCAAAAACACCATTCGTTCAAATTTGTATATATGTACTTATATATATATATATATATATATATATATATATATGTGTGTGTGTCCGTAAGCACGATAACTCTCGTAAAAAAGGTCCGATCTTAATGAAATTTGGTACAAATGTGTAAAGTACCATTTATTTGAACGAGTTCGAAAACCAGACGAATCACACTATCCAAAGGGGGGTTTTTGGGGGGTTTTGTCCCCCAAAAATGGGTTTTTTGGGGTTTTCACATGTAATTTTTATTTAAATCAAATTTTAATTTATACCATTGAATTCAGCTTAAAAAAACAAACAATTTGGTGTTTTGATCATTGCTCTACGTCAATTGGTTACCGAGATATTGAAAGTGCTAAACACAGTACGTTGTCTAATGTTATTCTTATGGAGAAAAAGAAAAATTGTATATCTCGCTTATTTATGAACATAAACTGACAAAATTTGGTATAAGGCTTGATCTGGTTGTGGTTTATTGTTGTTTGCACAAAAAAACAATTTTTCGCCTATGGTTCCTGTAGCAGCAAACCTAGGTTCTTGGTCCCCATGTTATTCTTATGGAAAATACTTAAAATGTTATATATCGCTTATTTATGAATGTATATGGATGAAACTTGGTAAGTGGCTTCACTAAGATGAGTTCTATTGATATTTGCATAAAAACCCAATATTTGGTTGCCTTGTTGCAGCAAACCTGCGTACTCATCCCCAATGTTATTCTTACGGAGTATAATTAATATTTTAACTATCGCTTGTTTGTGAATACATTTCTTATGAATCCTGTTAAGTGTTTTAATGTGTTATGTTATATATTCATTGTAAATTCGCTGAGTATGCAGGTTTGCTGCGACGGGGGTATTTTACTAAACTACAGAAACATTGAATGTTGAAAATGATATTGTATTCTGTCAATTTTTACCCATGATTAGTTACTGTACTTGTTTTTGTAGACATATTCTTCTTAGCCTAAAGATTAGCCTTGAGATTTTGTAGTTCAAGACTAACCGATTGTCAGGATTTATTAAGTTTGGGTTTGGAAAATTTTTCAAAAAGCATTTAATCACTTCTGACAGAAATCCCTGGGAAATTAAATAAGTTTAAAAAACTGATAATGTAGCAAATTAAAATTTAACAAGATCTACCGCAGAAAATCTGCGTGGACATTAATTCACCAGGTAATAAACTGCATTCGTAGTAACTTGCACGTACTGCATTCTATTGTAATAAACAATTTTGATAATGAAAGAATAAGTAATCATTTGATCACATAATATTAACTATTCTCCAATAGATTAACATGGGAACCTTGAAGGCAAATGGGCAAAGCCCGGGATGATAATCTAGGTCAGAGATTCCCAAACTGCGTGCCTCGAGGCCGGCCAAGTGTGCCGTGGTACAGAGAGAAAATAAAGGTAATACGTAAACAAAATACAGAGTAATATGTGTGCCGCGGCTATTGGCTTTTTTATAGTGTGCCGCAGGCTAAACAAAATTAGGAATCACTGGTCTAGATGAGAGATTGATTGCATGTCCAAGCATCCTATATATTAATATGCTAGGGGTTTTTTGCTCAGTCATAACTCGATAACGGCTCGACGGATTTTGAAATTTGAGGTGTCAAAGGTATTTTACGTAGAATTGCCAATACGTCTCAGAATTTTAAAAAAGGGCATCACCTTAAACAGTAAATGGCTGAATTTTCGGAACAGGGGCGCTACCCGATGGCAGAAGTCTAAACTACGTGATGATAGGAAGTACGTTCTCCGCATTATTTTCAGATGTTATCTTCCGTTTTAGATGTTTTGTTATGTTTGTTTATAACTAAAGTAACCTTTCGTCCGGAACAAACTTGCTCGGATTCGAGCAACAGGACAACTAGTAATATATAAAATATTAAAAAATTGTTTTTGCAATTTAACCAAGCAGAATGTAGTGAGAGGGTGTTCTAAGTTTGTCATCAGTTTTCTGTGTACAGTATATATTATATGTATGTGTACCGGTACTTAGTAACCAGTTTCACCCAGAAAATACAACAGTTGTGGTGCTGCATTCATTGGTTAACCTTTTGATCTATTTTTAATAATGAACATCTGTCATCTGTTCACTAATAAAATATCAATATATCTAATACGGAATATCTATTAAAATAACATTGAAACTTTGAAGGCTCACGGAGGAGCCTTAAGGTAAACTGGGAATCAAAAACCGTAACTTTTCTTATTTTACATGTAAAGAATCAGTGTGTGAAGTTTCACCTCTCTAGTGTATTGTAAATTGGATTAGTGATGAATAAATCAGGATTTCACCTTTTCCATGTCGAGCTCTTGCACTTCCCTAGCCTAACAATTAGCGTCTTGAACTTATGTTCAATTCCTGGGGTGTCCACATAAATTTTAGTTTTGCCCGCTTTCCCTTGAGTGTTAGTGATGTTCTCTTAACAAAATGCCGCTGGCATTGGAATAGAAAAGAAAAAGATACTGTGTCCATTCAACAAATATAGTTACCGAGAACATTTCAACGTCTGATTGGTACTTTCAGTTTGTACTATCTCCATTATTCTTATGATGAACCAATTAGAAATTTAGAATCGTTAATGCTAGTAGCAGCATTATCTAGTATATTTAGTACAATGTTTGGAACTGTGTATAACTTTTGACTGTTGTTTTCTGGACAGGTACCACTGTGGATCCCTTCTGTGGTAATGGTGATTGCTCTGTTGTTGGCCATCATCCCCTTGGTCACCCAGCCACCCCTTCAGTATCTGGTGGCCTTGGCCTTCATAGGCTTCGGCGTAGTTATCTACTATCCGTTTGTCTACAAGCAGAAGAGTCTACCCTACATGGGTGAGTTGCAGGGGCCAAATGAAGTTTTTTGGTAACAGAATTTTAAAGTAGCCATGTGGTGATATATTTTTGAACTCTCAATGAGAGGGCTAATTTCATCATAATCATCATCATTCATCATAATTTAATTTAATTATATTTTAACTTATTTCGCAAAGTAGCGAGTATTTTTAATTTCTTTAAATTTGTATTTAAATTGCTTTCACTCTGATATAAATATTAGAAAGTAAAATACTTTCCCCAGTTAAGATTTTACATCACATCAAAAAGCCCACATAGCATATCTACAGTATGTTTTCAAATTATAGATGGGCTGCTAAACAGGCCTATACCTATTATGTTTCCGAATTTTCTTTTCATATTTTTATTAAATTACTCAGAGAGACTGTAATCTTGAAACTTATTATAGGGATGGATATCTTATTTATTATTTCATTTGGTTGAATCTTACTTATTGCTTCGTTTATGTTTTTAGATAAAAGAGTACTAGTTTGAATTCAAAACCGATTCTTCTGCGTAATTTGTTTCAGATAAATTCACATACTTTGCCCAAGTGCTGTTTGAAGTGGTTCCTACAGCAGATCCAGATGCCTTATAACGAATCAAGAACCAAAGAAGTTGCAAAACTACACTTCAGTCTGTTTTGTACATAAATAATGTTTATGAATAGATAGGTGTTGTAAATATAGGTTAGGTAAGTCAGGTGATATATGGAATTAATATTGTACATTATCATTGTATACTATCACAATATGTTTGTAGTTTAAGCTTTAGACGCGACTTGTCATTTGAACATTCACATTGAAACATATCTGCAGTCCTTAAAGTACATTGTCCTTGAGGCTAGAAATTAAAATATCTGATCTCCCTTTGAAGACGTAGATTAAACGAAACTCAGTTTTATTGTGGATAAAAAATTGATCAATGTCTCCTTTTACTGGTGGGAAATACAATTTAATACATGATATTTCATACTTAAGTTTATGTTTTAGAATTGTTAATCAATACTTTTTGTCAGAATTTTAATTTTCCTATTAAAGTACATAATATAAGTTAGTTTGATAATGATTAAGTTCAGAGTTTGTGGATGGTTAATTTTGTAGTAGCGATATTGATATCACCTTTTGTTCTATTTACTTTCAACGTTATTAGTAGTGACATCTCCGACTAAAATGTAAGGCTAACTGCATCAAGGGGTTATTTTTCATCTTACTTTCACATCTTAAATCAGTTTAATCTATACTAGTTGAGGAAGAACAATCAACAAATAAAATACCAATCATTTCATCAAGTTTATTATTAAACCTATCACTTAAAAAGAAGACAGGTACTGGAATTAAGAAGTATAACAAACTAAAACAATTCCTAACATATCAGTAATTCATGGGAATTGCATGTGCACATCCATCAGAACCAAGTCCCACTGCAGAGATTATTATGTAACTTATAAGTTAAGTTGAACACTGATTCAGAATTCATTTTAATGTTAAGTTGTAACATTTTTGGGAAATAAAAATGACTTGATTATTTTCTGTAAAGTATCACACTCAAATGTGTTAATATTTTCTTAAATATTAAAATTAACTTTCCAAAAGTAATTTTTTTCCTTGATGTTATACCAACAAATTTGTAATGATAACATGCAAAGTGACAGTGTTTCCTACTAGCCACTTACGGTTTAGAACAGGTCAATCCAGAATTTACTAAACAACTAAACCAGTGGATTTAATGGCAACGAAAAAGGAGTAGAGTAGCATTCGTGCAAAAAATATTTGAGTAAAACTGTTATAAAACCACTAAAATGGCCATACAAATTTGAAAAATTGGTTTACGTACAACCAAATTCCTCTGAAACATTTTACAACCAGAAATCATTATACAATATTTAAAAAAACCAACGTACCATTAGCAGGTGAAGTGCTAATAAGAGACTAATGACTAGTGTGACTAATCACTAACTAGTCTCGAAATAATGAATATCTGATGCTAATTATTGTTGCAAATGATCAATTTTGTATAGCGCTCATTGCCCCATCAAGGGAAAGAAAAGCAATATTGGCCTAAAAGTTGTCCTTCTACATACAGTAGAGTGTTGGTCAACGTGAAATGTCAATTAACTTAATTCAGAATCTTGCCTGTGTGCTAACAGTTTGTCAGAGCAGGAGGGTACAACCTGGGCTTTAACTTGACCTTGGCAGTCATTCGGCTCACCCAAAACTTATTTGTCATTCGATTTACAATACAATAAAAATTTTCCATAGAGCATATACATTTTCTATTAGTAAACAGTATTTAATTTATGTAGAAAAATATACAAATATACCTGTATCGTATTGCTATAGTTAGCATTATTGTGGGATTTTAAAAGGTAATTTTTGTTTACTATCCAAACCATTTGATTCTCTGAATCTCCCTTGGTCCCAATTAGTTTGGATAATCAACTCTCTACTGTAGTTAAATGGCTAAGATTGCATTTTTACTAATTAGCAACCCTGGACCAACCAACATTCCCAGAGGAACGCTAGGTCTTTAAAAAACGTGAGAGTTGTCTAAAATGATTTGCACTACGTCAAGCTTACGTCCTCCATCACTGTGACCACGTGGGCCAGTATGCTCCCCTTCCCGCCTCAGTATGAGCTTAGTCTCCTTTCCCGGAGGTCATTGTCTTGTTCTTACAGCGATTTAAAATGGTGGTGCCCATTAAAAACCCAAGTGTGAGATCTGACAGTGTTATTCGGTTTTTGAGTGAGTAAAAAGTTCGGCCCATTACAATTTTTAGTCAAACAAAGAAAGTTGGTGGTGGAAGTTCAATGAAATTAAAGAAGATATAATGTGCACGATGAGGATCAGATTGACAGACCATTACTTTTTACATGTGATTCGAAAGAAAGAATTGAGTGGAATGTTCAGGAAAACATGCCTTCACTACACACATTACATTACATAAATCTTCTCTAGAAATTTAAAGATTTCTTTCATTGCACTTTTACCATAAACTTCAGTGTGTGTCAAAAATGTCAATAGGTTGTAAGTTTTACGCACTCGGAAACCAAATAACGTGTGGATCTCGCACTTGACAGGATTTTTTATTGGCAGCGGCCTTTGAATCGCTGTAGGAACTCATGATTCCTCACCAGTTAGACTTGACTAACACTAAGGCAAAGAGAGGAGCGGACTGCGCACACTTGGTCTCTCATCCCTGGGGGTGGCAGACCTGTGCTCAGGGTGGCCCGATCTTTCTCCTTTCTGGACGACCCTTGTATTAAACAAATATGTACTCTTTGAGATTTGAGCTTATAACTGTAATAATACTAGGGGTGTGCGAGTACTCGAAACTTTGAGTTTTCGGCCGAATATTTCTACACTCTAACACGACCCGAAGTTTTGAAAAATCGAGCAAGTATTTCCTCCCGATTTCCGCACGTTTGCTAACAATTGAGGCCGGCCAAATCATGGAGTAAAGCCCGCGAAAGGCGATCGCATCACGTAAATTCAGCCGAAAATGACGAGGGAAAACATAATATCGGCCAAAAATAAATCACGTCATAAAGGAATCACGTTATAAAGGCCGAAAATGACGAAATCGGTAAAAGTGGAGACCACCGCTGTAACTAACGATTTCGTCATCTAATATTGATCATAAGCAATGACTGGACCAGATGGTATTGGTCAAATGACACCCGGACGTGTTTTGTTTGTCAATACATAATCCAGTTTGATTTAATGGCTAAAAATTTGTGTTGCTACTTATGTTAGTTAGAAACCATGTTTAGATTATCAAATCTGGAGTGGTATCCAAATCCCATTACACTATTGAAACTACCAACTGATGGCAAATACTCGCTCGAAAATACTCAAAACTCAAAAATAATTGGCACTACTCGACTCGACTCGATTAAAAAAAATCACTACTCGCACACCCCTAAATAATACTAAGTAAAACAATGTCCATTGCACAAATGTTAACTTAAAATTGAGCACCATTACTAATGCTGAATTTACTAACCATATAAAACACAACCAATAAAAACACTGCTTGAACTACAACCTAATTACTAAAACCTCCTATAAGGAAATAAATATAATACTGTGGAGGATGAAGTTACTTCCCACAGTAAAACCTCGAGTTTGAGATGTCCAAATAAAAAAAGGACCAAAACTGAAATAATATTGTTAGTTTGGTAAACACAACTTTCTTTTTTTTAAATACACCAGTGGCACTTTTTACATTTTGAAGTTAATCTTATGAGGTGCTGATTGAAATTAAATGTGTTCTTTAAACAACGATTACACTTGAATTACTTCAAAATTGAAGTTATTTTCAACTCTTAACATTAAATGCCTTTGGATCACATTGACTGATTTATTTATTTAATAAATCAAAATTATGTGTATTGATTCAATTAAATCATAAATACACTGATGGTATCATCATCACACAACATAAACAATCATACAACATAAACACTCATATTTATATTTTTGAAGTACTGGCCACAGCATTAGACTTAAAAAGAAAGAATATTATGGTATGAAAATGTATCTCAAAGATACAAATAGGAACAAAGGAGTGATGTGTTGGTTCCAATTCTCAGTTCCATCACGTTGTACAAGAAACCATCCCGAAACCGTAATAGTGATCGGAGAGTAAAATTGGTTCAGAGATTCCACTCAATAGTGATTGGATAATGTGATATGGTTCAGATTCCCCATAAACTGTAATAGAGATCGGAGAGTGTAATATAGTTCATAGATTCCACCCCGAAACCTTAATAGAGATCAGATAGTGTAATATAATTCAAAGATTCCACCCATACGATGTAATAAAGATCGGATTCTGATTCTGTAACATGGTTAAAAAACTAATCACACCCGGTAAAAACAAAAGAATTCGATGAGGCAATTTGTTATTGTTACATTATATTAAAAAAATATAAAAAAACAGTATATAATACAATTCTAAGGGTCACATGATTCCTATTCACAATGGAACCTGTGAAAATTGGAATCGCCACATAAAACGAGCAAAGCAGATTAAATTGATCCTATACAAATGTCATAGGCCGCCATGGAAATTATGGTATACTGCTCTTTGAGCTCACCCACAAGTGCTTAGCAAATAAAATAAATAGTTAAGTCTAGTGGAAAAAGTAACACAAGAGTCAGACTAGGGAGAGGTTTGGTAGAAAGTTAACAAATCAGGTGATAAACCTACAACTACGCATCATTAACCTACGGATGTGCTGGAATACTGTACTTAGGTAACGTCAGGCTGTCCCGAGTGTCAAGAGATTGGTGGGTCTATCGTCAGCAGCTGACCTCTGCTACCATGCTCTCTTATGGCCCGGAAAAACTGCTGATAGTGGTGTAGATTGTGGCTGAAAAACCAAAATAACAATTTTTAAAATTTGTTATATCTGTATTCAAAATATCCAACAACTAATTACGTCATCTCTGACTATAGGTTCGTTTCGATATATCTGGGTTGCGTGTTTATGCTGTCCTGACCAGATTGGCACATGAGCATGAGTCAGGTTTTACCTTTTTGCTTCTAGATGCCTTTCGTTTGACATTTATCGACAAATGCTTCAGTAGGTACTCTGAACTAAACGACTACCCTAGATTGAGTAATGCCTTTGTGATCGGTTTGGCAACACTTTCTGTTGACTTAGTACTCCCTCATTTTTATAACAAGAAAAGAAAAAAAAACCCTAGAATTTATTTGAGATTAAATAAAAATATTTAGGTCTAGGCTATATATTTTACGAAAAACAAGTTGCTCATTACCACCTTTTGTTGATTCTAACTGTTCATATCTCAAACTTCAGGACTAAAAGGTCAGTCAAACTCGCATATATTAGTCAGTAGTCAATAGTCAAAATATCATAATAGTATACATGATAGATGAGTGGTGTCAAGTTAATTACTTACAAGCTAAACATAATAATCACATACAAAATAACACAACCACCTAGTTTAACACAGTCTCATGCAAACTTATCATAATATTCATTTAAAGAATAACATGGGTTATTAATCATTAATTTTTTTTTAACTTTGCTTTGAATTTTTTGGCATTGTTTCATATTTTATATCTATGGGCAAGTATTTAAAAAACTGCGCCAATGTATGTTTTTTTTTAATTCCAAGTTATGTTTTTCAAACTTAACATTTTTCCCATGCCTAGTATTATGTTGATGGCTATAGCCTAATAAAATTTCATCAGACATGTTTTCTTTTACATATAATATAGAATCATTAATCATAAATATACAAACTGAAGACTGTTAACATTTCTAGTTTACAAAATTTATTTTTTAAATGTGCCTTATAATCTAGACTGAGCATTATTCTTATACACTTTTTTTGAATCTTCAATATCCTTTCTCAGTTATAGTGTGTTGTGGCTCCATAAACACAGATATTATAAGCTATGCGGGAATGAATTAGCCCGAAGTAAATTATTCTTAAAGTAGCCAAGTCAGATAATTTGGACAATCTTCTGAGTACAAAAATTCCTGAATTGATTTTACTAATAATTTTGTTTATATGAAGATCCCAACTAAAATTAAAATCTATTATTAAACCTAAAAATGTTGATTTATCGACTTCAGCTATATTTTGATTAGTAAATGTCAATTGCGATGTACATCTGTTTTTATCTCTTTTTGCGTTAAAGCTAATATAATTGGTCTTACGAAAATTGGGTTCCAGATTAAGAGAACTACAAAACTTTAAAAGATTTTTCAGCTCCATTTCTGCTATATTTTGAATTTCTTGATAGCTTGCACCTGATATTTTAAAATTTGAATCCATTATATTGATATTGTTGGTTTGACTCCAGAAGGAATATTAAATAGTACAATGGGAATGTTAAATTCGGAATATTAAATACCAGACTCCAAAAGCGATTCTTGTTGCAAAAAAACTACAACTATTTACACCCATTTAACATATTTTAACTAATGTTGGGGCTAAATAAAAAGTAAAAATAAAATAAAAGAGAAGAAAGTTTGTAATAGGTTGAAATTATAGTTCAAAGACACAAACTATGGGTAAAAGCAAACTAAACATTCTGTTCATGTTAGTTTCTGTACACAGAACTTTGGACAAATTAATAATTTTTCAAAAGTGACACTGGAGATTTAACTATTCAATTCAGAGGCAAAAAACGTAAATACCTGTATTGATTTTAGAACAAGCTACTGTGAAACTGAATCACTTTTCATGGTAGGTATTTTTGAAAGTCTACTTTCGAAATCATTACTCACATCATAAGCAGGACTGAAGAGAGCATTTCCTTGGTGTTGAGAAGGTGGTGGATGTACGCTCTCGTGTGCTTGGAGCAAGTCAAGCACGCGCACTCCCGACTGATAGGGCTGAAGTCATCGAAATACCTGAAATCCA
The DNA here is from genome assembly GCA_963675035.1 of Allygus modestus. Lineage (NCBI taxonomy): Eukaryota > Metazoa > Arthropoda > Insecta > Hemiptera > Cicadellidae > Allygus > Allygus modestus. The sequence continues at coordinate 70,989,847 of OY776114.1, read as the reverse complement.
CACAACACAATGTGACACAGTCTGAATTACAAATATACAGTGCAGATACTAAACTGCACATTTAAGAGAAACATACCATACTAAGCTATACACAGAGAAGTTTAGAGAGCTTTGTTCATGGCGTAACCTAAATAGTTTTTCACCTTTCTTTTTTAGTGAGTAAAAAATCACCTACAAGTAAACAAATTTAGGGTACAAACACACAGGACGCAGCGCGTCATGGCACAGCGTGGCACGTCTTGCGCGTTTTCTCTTCCCTCAGTGGCAAAGATGACATTGAGCAAGGTGGATCGCATTACGAAAAGGTGTGTTAGGGGTTTAGTACAAAGAATAACTCTAGTAAGGAGAAAACAAAAAATCCAATCCTCTGTCCTATTGATAGAAAAAAGAAAAAATCACAAGAATATATTCAGAACCTGAGGAATTCTCAAATTATTCAAGCCACTTCAGCAACTAAAATTTAACTATGAAGATGGATCTGTTTTGCCCTAAACTACAAAACGGTTTTAGCAAAACAATTTATATTAAATTTATATTCCAATCTAACTTTTATATTTCTAATATTTAACTTTGAATGTACAAGTTAACATCAATAACATAATTTTAAATTATATTACACTTAAATCATCAAAAACAAAAACCATTTACTTTGAAAGTAAAAACTTCCGTCGCCGAATGCTTATCAATAAAAAAATAAATATTAGGTGGCATCTGAAAGCTTTTCACAGACACGGACATGACGGATAATTATAAAACGAAGGAAAACAAAATTGTATTCGTTTTTGCTTGTTACATTGGCAGTTTACATTGGCTAGATGCAGTTTGCAGTTTACCACTGATTAGAAAAATGGTGATGACAGTAAAGTGGAAAAATAGTGTAATTATTCACTTTTTAGCCTCAAATTAAATTTTTAGGCACCCACCATACATTGCAAGACACGTGATGACGCTTCAAAAAATCAAACTCAACTGTTCCAAGTGAAGACGTACCGCGCTGCACGCTGAGTATTTTGCCCCATTGTCCAACATGGATTTGTTTTTGACGCTACGCGCCACGCCGCGTCCTATGTGTTTGTAGTACCCTTATTAAGCTCATTTTCCTAATGTTTATTGTACATTAATTCGCTTACCACACACTCACGTAGCTGGTAAAATTGATAAAATTTGCTACGTTGTACCTCTACATGTCTTACCTTTGTCTGAACATTTCCTTACCTTTGTTTGATTTTTTGGGTGTGGTAAGCCTGAGCGTTACTTTGTGTCCTTCGTAAAATCTTGATTTAAACTTTACTAACTAAATGTTACTGGCTATCTTTAGTTCAGTTGGAATTAAATCAAGTTACCTTCAACTGATTGAAATTATTTCAATACCTTTATAAATGTTTGTTTATATTTTTAATTTACTTTTCATGAATGCGAGTTAATTTACACTTTTCTTATGCACATAACAAAGCTTTCTAATATCGAGCACATTTTAGTGTTAGTTTTACTTCAGGAATTTTGGAATTAATCTATTCTAATAACCTACAATCCAACATATATAAAATGTATTTACAAATATATTTATTCATGTTGCAAAATGCAAACAGCATGGTCAAAATGCAGATAAACAACGAGTACAACAGTCATATTTATAATTGAGAGCTGAGTTTTGACAAATAATTAAGAAGAGCTATCAACCTAAGCTATAAGTTTTAAATTTTATTTAGAGGAAACCAAACACCAAATGCCTTAATATTCTGAACCTTGAACATGAAATATTATAGTAGAAGTTCTCTGCACACTGTACAAGACAGTATAAGAAATCAAAAGCTACTTACATTTTGTCTTTGAGGTTTATTTCATAGTTTTTGTATATTTTTCTGCAGGTCTTGTCCACAGTCTTTGGTTCAAAGCACAGTTTCCTGTTCTCACTCTTGTGATACGGACTGCTGCCGTTGGTGAGAGGAACACCATTGCATTCCCTGTAAAAGATTAGCAATAGATGAAAACCATAGCCTACTATTACAATTTTTGAAGTTGCACACATAAAAATCCTTAATAGATTTATTTTACCCTCCAGTTATTTTCAGTTGTAACACTGGTAAAATGTATTGTATTTTGTAATTTACTATAATCTTTCTGATATTAATGTGCGGTTGAAAGACAAATTTAAATTCCCCGGTTTCTTCCATTTCTTCCGTTGCCAACCAATTATTACCACTAACAGCTGATTTATTGTTTATCTGAGGGTGCTTTGTTTACATCATATTAGGTGTAAAAAAGCTATGGCCTGTGTGTTTCCATTATACATTTGGACTCCTTTTAGCGAATTTCCGCTATAGGGAAGAAGCTATTACCGTAGTCGGCATGGTAAGACCTAGGCCCGGGACCATGATAACTTTTTGTTTTGAGGTCCCCGGACCCGAAAAACACCATTCGTTTGAAACTGTATATATATAAATATATATATATATAAAATGTGCCCGTGGGTGCGATAACTCTCGTAAAAATGGTCCGATTTTGATCAAATTTGGTACAAACGTGTAAAGCATTATTTATGACTATAAGTTCGAAAACAAGACAGATCGACCCATCCGAAGTGGTATTTTTGGGGGGTTTTGTACCCCAAAATTTTTTTTTGAGTTTTTACATGTAATATTTTAAAAAGTCAAATTTTAGTTTCACCATTGGATTCAGCTTAAAAAACACACAATTTGGTGTTTTGATCATTTATCTACGTCAATTGGTTACAGAGATATTGAAAGTGCTAAACACAGTATGTTGTCCAATGTTATTCTTATGGAGAATAAGAAAAAAATTATAGCTTGCTTATTTATGAACGTATACTAACGAAACTTGGTATACCGCTTCATCTAGTTGTGGTCTATTGTTATTTCCACACAAAAAAAACACAATTTTTACCGATAATTACCGTAGCAGCAAACCTGCGTCCTCAGCCCCCATGTTATTCTTATAGAGAATGAGTAAAATGTAATGTATCCCTTAATTATGAACATAAATTAATAAAACTAGGTATGTTGGTTCACCTAGTTGAGTTCTATTGATATTTGCATAAAACCCCATTTTTTGTGTTCCTTGTTGCAGCAAACCTGCGTACTCATCCCCCATGTTATTCTTATGGAGAATAATCAAAATGGTATATATCGCTTATTTATGAATTTATATTGATGCAACTTGGTATGTGGCTTCACCTAGTTGAGTAATATTGATAGTTACATGAAACCCCATATTTTTTGTTCCTTGTTGCAGCAAACCTGCGTACTCATCCCCAATGTTATTCTTATAGAGAATAATTCAAATTTGATATATCACTTATTTGTCAATATATTTTAATGAAACCTGGTATGCGGCTTTATGTGGTATTAAGACATATAGTTTGCATTGGAAATTCGCTGAGTACGCAGGTTTGCTGCAACGGGGGTATTTATATTTACGTTGTTTTATTGCTGTTTTACAATCCTATTTGAGTTACAAAAGTAATGAGTACAAAATATGAAAAACTGTAACTAGTTTTACTTCAAAATTAGCACAATTTTATTGATTTAAATCCCTAAAAAGCTTATAAAAAATATGTCAGCTAGCCAAAACAGCCGGCTGACGTGGGTAATGTAGAGCAAATTATGGGAATTCGGGACAGTAAGTTCCCGTGGTGGGAAATCAGATGTTGACTTTCAATAGCACATTTATAGCAGATAGATTTTAGTCATCTATATCTATAAATATGAAAAACCAATCATCCCCCAGGCCAAACATCTACACACAACCACGAAATTTGGCATGTATACTCTTTCCACAAAGTAGGTAACCACTAATTTTAAGAAATCCCCACAGAAAATCACCCAATGTTATTCTTATGAAAATTCATAAAGCTGATCATGATTTTTAGTAGATCCACGGGTAAACCACATAATGCAACGCTCACCACAGGTTTTATTCCTGGGTGAAACCGAGTACAATGGCAGCTAACATAATTTCTCAAAGTTATACTATGACTTTACATAAACCTTACATTGCATACAAAAACTTAATTGGACTTACCAGATGACTTACGACTGACCTTTTCGTAAACACTTTATATGTGAAGGTGAGGGCCGAGCCTCGCTCAGCCGCCAGGTACACGAGAGACGAGTCAAACACGTCGATCCCAGCGTTGACCAACTCCAAGACCACGTCTGGCCGCCACCCTCCGTGCACAATCCTCAGCTTATCATGAGGCAGGTGTTTCTGTGAACAGTGCAATGAGTATGTCAGTGGAATTTTGTTAAAGCGAGTGACATATGAAATATATTGAACTTTTTTTGACAACCTGATAGTTGTTTTGAACAAAATAAGAAGAACTTTGTTAAAAGGACATCAAATAGTCATTCGGAAAGGAGGTGATCATGTAAATAAACCAAATCGTGTACAATGGCAAAGGGATCGAGGTTTGTGGTGGGGGTAACATCTCCTGAACCCCACTGCTTACTTGCTAAAGTCATCCCCATACAGTAATTTGGAGACATTCTGACTCAATCAGTAAAATTAAGAACTACACACGAAGTGGCATCTGATGACAGAACACCTACTTCTGTGCTATCAGTTTGTTACTGGCAATTCAGAAATAACACCAACCCTATATTTTCTTTGTTTAAAACTCATTGTTGGTGAGTTTAAGTTATTTAAGAAGTTATTGCGACATTTGTCAACATTGTTTTTCTAACCAGTGATGGCAAATGTCCATATTGTCTTCTTAAATAACAAAAGGTAAGGACCTTTATCTGCAATGAATCAACCATTGGGATGGATCTGGAAGAAACTTACAACAAAAAAGTATTCTTATTGACCTACGGGACATAGGTTACTTTACATTCCGTAGAGTTAGTTTATAAATTAGTTTGCCCTCCAGTTAATTTTCAGACAGGTAATGGGCAAACAAATTAGCTTACTTGCTAAAAGTAAAGAAAGGTAAATGAGTAAATACCCCCGTTGCAGCAAAGCTGTGTACTCAGCGAATTTCCAATGAATATATAACATAAAGTCGAACATAAAATTATTACTTGCAATTCAATTACACAAGGTAAATAAAGACTAAGCAATGAGTAAAATTAGTAAGTAATTAGTGGTATACAAGGATAAAATCTGAGTCAGTACAAGTTTTTTAAATTGTTAACTATAGTTGTACTGTACTGAAATTCCAGTTCACTTTTTTTATTTTTAAACATATTTGAATTAAATCTGAAGATAAATTATTTCTCCTCAAGCAAAATCTTGATAACCTAGTTTAGAAAGTAAATAAATAAACTTGAATAGACTGTTCCTAAAACAAAAGCCCACTCACCAATGTTTCAGTGATGACAGGACGGATCGAGTTGTAGCTTATCTCCTCGACACTGGCGCCGTTGTTATGAAGGCCGTCAATGACGTAGCCTTGAGCTGCAGGGCAGACGGCCATCTTGCGGGCAGCGTCCCTCCTGGCACTGAGGTCATAACCCCCCTCCACCACCCCCAGGAGCGCGCTGTGCTTCAGGCTCTAGACACACCACGACAATCCTGATCAGCTTAAATAGATATATAGAATAGGACACACCGCCATAGCCACTCCGTAAATGGAAATCTTTGCTAGTCACTGGAAAAAAAGGAACTTGCAGGATAATGTGAGACATATGAAACAGCCAATTAACCTTTTAGAAGGTAAACTCTGATGAGGGTACTGATCAGCCCTGCTAGGCTAACTGGCAAGGTTCCATGTTCATCAGCTAGGAACCGCAGGCTATCTACACGAAGGAACAGGGTCAGCATGAAGCCATATGAATAGGCAAAGGACTACCCTATGACATCTTCATATTGCTGTAACCAACGTAAAGCTGGTGTATGCCAGAGTAAAAGTCTTCCTGCGACCAGCTCATGTTAGGCTAAGTTCCATTTAGTTTTCCTCAGTTTTAATTTGCTCTCTAATCTGTAATCTGTAACCCAGCCTTTGATGTAATATTAAAGTGTACAGTGATTAGTCATTTTCCAGTGGGGTCAGATTTGCTTTGGCGAAACATTAATAGTTTTAAAAATGCTGTTATTTTTAGGGTTCAACACTAAAAAAGGGTTCAATCACTTTTTCTTCTGCTGTGTACTATACCTCATTGCCTAACTTTAAAAAAAAATATTAATACTTATTTGAACCATGAGAAGAGAAGGTAATTCTAGGAAAGGCTCTAGGGTTGGTTGGTAATTCAGGTTTGATAGGGAGAGCAGGCTTACCTTGTACAGATGAAGACCACTCTATAGAAAATACACAGTATGGTACGTTTTGCTTGAAGCGACTGGAGCGACCATTGCTTCGCGACAGTCACGGATGTGAACTGTATTGCTTTGAGCGACTGCCGCTACGTAAGTTACTCAGTTGAATGACTCTATAAGTGCCTACAATACCAATCAGTATTGCAGTATTGCTCAGTATGCCTGCAATTAGGGGTGTGCGATGCATCGAAAAGCATCAAAATTTTGATTAGATTAGATGCATCCAGCGCTACAAAGGGCATGGGGAGTGTTTGGGTGGGCGGCAAAAAAATCTTACCGGGGAGATAAGGAAGGGAGAGGGACATGAGGGGAGGGGTGGGGTCCGGTTGAAAGCAATAAATCAGTCGGCTCACCAACATTATTTCTTTGAGTCATTATCTTACAACCACGTTTTTCCCCATTATGAATTTATAATAATCAGTTTTTTATAATAAACAGTGAGTTACCTATTTGAATAACGTTATACCTTCACAAAACTATTTCTAGGGTGGGTAAAATCCTATTTTGTCAAAAATACGGTAGTTTTACTGGCATGCTAGAAAGTGGTATTTTACAATCTGGCAAAACTGTCTCCATCGTCACTCGTTATTTAACTTTGGCGCTCATTTGTATTCGTCCGTCCATTGAAACTTAAGTAAATACAATTAAATTTAGGTTATGCGTTTTTATTGCAAAAGTTTTTGAAATGATGGATCAAGATCGGATGGAAGAAGAATTCAATTATCAGATCAGAAAATCATAAACTAGACCTTTGGACAAGATGGTAGATCATCCATGTTGGTCATAACAATTGGTGTATAGGCTGAGTTTTAATCATTGAGACATGTCGCATTGCATCAAATCGAATTGCATCAATTCGAATCGAAATTCTTTGAATCAAAATAGAATCGCTTCATCGCACACCCCTACCTAAATATGAGCAATCAAAATAAACTAGTAATATTTCTTCTGGCTGAGTAACTGGATGTTGAATCCTTGTTAGAACTGTTAACAGCACCAAGGAGCGTCCAAACACTCTATGTTCGAAATGAGAATAGATGAGGGTAATTTTGAAAAATTAAATCATACAGAGCAGGGTGCTTCCCCACTTTGTCGATCAACCCGGCATCATCTTCTGCACTAAAGTTTAATTTTACCGCTGAACTCGTGCAGATAGACAACATGGTTTGCACTTAAACTAAAGCAAACCTAATTGTGTTTGTGTGCAAAACACACAATGTGCTTGGGTCGTTGAGCTACTGTCGCTGATTGGTCCCTAGAGCAGTACGCTGCGACTGCAGCTAGCGACTCGGCCGACAGACACTCCAAGCAAACCACGGCAACACAAAACCCATTACAACAGTGCCCCGCAACGGTAGCGGATCGACGGTGGCACCAATCGCTCCAAGCAAAACGTACCTTACAGTAACATGAAATATTTCATGGTCATTGACCACTTTTTCAATCATAAAGAGAAAATAATTTAAAATTGTCACTCAGTTCCTGTCTTCATCTGTTTTAACGTAACCATCATCAGTTCAGTTTTAACATCAGTTTTAACATACGTGTTTACTGATATTTATTCCTACTTTATATATTCAAAACAATAGGCCTTACTAAACATCCATCATGATACAATTCGATCAAATTCAAACGTTCAAGACAGACTGTACAACACAGCTGTTTCAGAAAAACTCACAAATTCTGGTTTAATCAATTGAAATACAAAATATTGCCAAAAAATTAGAGATGTGCAAGTACAGGTTTTTTAAGTCAAGACGAGTAAATGGCAAAATATTTGAATCTAGAGTTTGAGTCGAGTATACAAATAAAAAAAACACATAGGTAGAGTTGGATTGGATCAAAACAGTGTATAGGGTTCCATTTATAAATGGTGTTATTAAAATATACTTTTCTAGTCAATATAACCTGAAAATAAAAATAGTATGTAAAATAAATGGATTTCTTCTTTAATGGAATAGGGTACTTAAGTACATTTATCTGAAAATAAATCATACCAAAGTTATTGCATAACATTTAGCCATAAAGATAAAATACGGTACTTTGGTATTATACGGATGCCACTATTTTTGAAAGTTAATTTTTACCGGATACAAAGGATAACTACATAATTCGAAAAAACGTACTTTTATTGACTTACTGTAAAAATTGTACATCATTCTGATGAGCGGTCTGTGTTTTGTGCCTCCCAAAAGCCAGCGATGTCCGCTAGGATCGTGTTGAATGCGTCGCCGCCGCTAGCAGCCAGACCCGATCGCCACATGTATTCCGCAAAATATACAGCGCGCTGCGGCAGTTATGTTAGGATGGGTTATCATAAAAATACGTACGGTTTCCTCCTCATTTCGAGGTAAATCCCACACCAAAAGAACGTCACTCATTATGAAAACAAATGTAACGTAGTGCACGGCAATAAATCACTCATGACACTGACCCAGATACAGGCGGCGACAGGTGATGCGCGCGCTCCGGTCAACGACCTGACCTTGGCCTATTTGGAGGGGGTTTGGCGGCCGGAAGTATGACTCATCAGGTATCATTCGATTTGTAATGAAACAAGGAAAGTCCTACAATCATTTTATGATAACCCATCCTAACATAACTGCCGCAGCGCGCTGTATAAAGGTGGCATCCGTATAATACCAAAGTACCTAAAATACTTTAAATCTTTTGGTATTAAGGTTGTTATAGCCTATATGGTGTTAATTAACAGTTTCATTAAAAAATAATCTCAGTTTATTATTTTACTTCTTCCTTTTTATTTAACCTATGTTTCGTATATTATGTTTAGGCCTAAGCTACATCTTTCTACGAATGGAGAAAATAAAATTACATTTAGGCCTATAAGTTAACATAAACTTTATTTTAATATTTTAAAGGCCAATTACATGGTAAAACATTAGCCTACTTACCACAGAAAATGTATTTACTGATGTGTCGTAGCATGAATTTCAACACTAATAGTCCTAATAAGAACAATCAGTTAGTAACAACATGAAGATATAAATAAATAAATAAATCTTTATTTGCCATTGGACAGTAATACATGTATCAGCAACGTCAGTCTTACAGCGACAGCCAAAGTCAATACTTAATCAAAATGAGGCTAACATATATACAGGCTATACATAATAGGCTAACATAAACAGTACAATACAATAAAGACATTGGGCCTATAGAATACATAGGATGTAGCTCTTAAAAGTCAACATTGCTTCCAAGGAATTCACTTACATTATAAAAAGGGTTTGAAAGTGCCTGGCAAATCAATTGAAATGCATGCCAATTAATCAATTGTAATGTGCCTGGAAAATCAAGTGATGAAATTGAAGAGTCTTAGGCAGAGTTTTCAAATATTACAAATTATTTTAAAAATCATTAATGAAACTTAAACAAGGCCAAAACAAATAACTTGCCTTTAAACACAGCTCAATGCCAAAGGACAGTTGAGCCTAAAATTAATGGATTGACTCAATAGCAATTATTATGGAATAAAAAAAACAAGCACAAGCTTTTTATGCTTACCTATTAGATTTCATTACAGATATGTTTTTGATAGTTTACTTTAAAAAATTACAAGGTTAGGTTAACCTAAAAGTGGACTATACAGACAGTGTTCATACACCTTCAATCTGAAGGTCCTGATAAATCCTCCATTTTGGTGTAAAGAATAATACAAATTTTTAAGCCACAACTTACTTATTTATTAATAAAACACTAAAATCCACATCACAATTCTTAACACATCAAATGCGTTCACACTCAATTTGAATTTACAGACGACGTGTGGCGCGGTAAACGGAGGGAGTATAGGAAGGTTGACTTACTAGGAACTTTTGAGTTTCAGTACCGAACTCGGCTTGAACTAAAAATTTCGAGTTCTCGCACATCTCTACAAAAAAGGTTTGCAAACAAACAAAAAAATAAATTTTAATCAGCATTAAGTTACTATTCATTAAGATACAAAATAGTAGGCAAGACAACTCGATCAAAGTATTCTGCTTTTTAAACTTGATGACTGTGACAGGAAGGTTTCATCAAAGGCGGAATGTGGCTCAACCATAAGCTGCTACGGAGTTGTTAAAATTAGTGTAAACCTCTGCAATTACCTCTGACCGAGCATGGCGCTCCGCACAAGTCTTGAACATGGAGCCTGTCACATTCACTGTCTTGTAGGACCGCTTGCGAGAGGAGTTGTTGTTGGTATCTCCATCGCAAAGGGTGTGGTACATATCTGGCTTGAAAGCCTCCATCATGACCATGTATCTGTCAACAGCACATTCTACATTGAGAGGGGGCTCCAGTCACAGAACATTTGGCATTTCTACCTGCTTCTCCCACAAGGACACTGTTAACTATCAAAGTCCGTTGATCTTCAACGGATTATTTTAAAGAGCAAAAAACACTTAGCGATTTCAGAGAGAAAATTTTGACTTCTCCAATAATTCCAATAGAAGTCAAAGATATCAATATTTCCACTTTTTAGCTGAACTGCTTGTGATATAAAAACTCTACTCACTGAAATTGCAAGGTACTTTTAGCGAATTTCCCCTATAGGGAAGAAGCTATTACCGTAGGTGGCATGGTAAGACCTAGGCCTGGGACCATGATAACTTTTCATTTTGAGGTCCCCAGATACCAAAAACACCATTCGTTCAAATTTGTATATATATATGTGTGTCCATAAGCACGATATCTCTCGTAAAAAAGATCTGATCGTAATGAAATTTGACACAAATGTGTAAAGTACCATTCATTTGAACGAGTTAGAAAATTAAACAAATTGCACCATCCGAAGGAGGGTTTTTGGTGGGTTTTGTATCCCAAAAATTTTTTTGGGGGTTTTCACATGTAATTTTTATTGTAATCAAATTTTAATTGTTACCATTGAATTCGCCTTAAAAAATTTGGCATTTTGATCATTGCTCTACGTCAATTGGTTACAGAGATATTGAAAGTGCTAAACGCAGTACGTTGCCTTATGGAGAAAAATAAAAAATTTTATATCTCGCTTATTTAAGAACATAAACTGACAAAACTTGGTATATGGCTTCTTCTGGTTGTGGTTTATTGTTGTTTGCACAAAAACACAATTTTTTGCATATGGTTCCCGTAGCAGCAAACCTAGGTAATCAGTCTCCATGTTATTTTTATGGAGAATAATTAAAATGTTATATATCGCTTATTTATGAATGTATATGGATGAAACTTGGTATGTGACTTCACTTAGATGAGTTCTATTGAAATTTGCATGAAAACTCGTTATTTTGTGTTCCTTTTTGCAGCAAACCTGCGTACTCACCCCAATGTTATTCTTATAGAGAATAATTAATATTTTAAATATCACTTATTTGTGAATATATTTCTTATGAATCCTGGTAAGTGGCTTAGTGTGTGTATATATTCATTGGAAATTCGCTGAGTATGCAGGTTTGCTGCGGTGGGGTATTTGTTCTTTTTATACTTTTTGTTATCAAGTTTGGATATCCGTTGAGGAGGGAAAGGCATTCCAAGTTAACACTGGCTTTAAGTGAGAAGCAGGTAGAAACAGAAGAGTTCAACTGATACATCATGACTATCCAACGATTTACTGCATGGGGTTACAAGGCTTCTGAAAGAAGTGGTCAATCAGTAAGCGTATATCTGCATAGAGTGTGTTTAATTATAATTTTCAATTACTCGTCATTAAGAGAACTAATTACAACACTTTTTTTATTTCGGTATTTTTTACTTATTTGTAAATAATTTCTTTATTAGCGTGATACGTGTTGTTACAACTTTTTTTGTAAATTTTGTAAAATTGGTACAAGGCCATCTTTTGTGTATATTTTACCGTCTTGAATGTAAGTACAGTATAAGTGTAAATATTCTTTAAAGTGTTGTAAGACGTATTTTATTTAACCTGTTTATTTGTAAACACATAAATTAACAAATATATAAAAAAAGTTGTAGTTACTACAAGTCCATTCTAGCGGCCCCTGGATTATATATACCGGTAATCACGAGTTTGTAATTACAACGAAACATGTCAGCGCAAAGATGTGTCTTCTTCATTGGAGTATTGACGGAGGTAAATTACCTGATTAGTCGTGAAAACTTGTAGAATAAATGTACACTATTACATAATAAATGTGAATTAAAACTTTCCTCCACTTACATAAAATCTTATTAAACTTAAAGTTTTTTCATAAGATCCGTATATCTACCACTTACTTCTCCGGTGTTAGTTGTTGTCTGCCCAGGTTGGTCCAGATGCTAACACTGGTTTTTTCGTTGTATCCCCCTCTCGTTTCTTCAGCTGGGTCCTGAACCGAGCAGTAAGACAGGCATTCCTAGTAACATTAAAATGGGTTTTAACAGATTATTAATTTTAAAACAGTCCAACTAAGATAATCAAGATTTGCTTATGAATCTGATTTGCAGTTTATGGATGATTTAAAGCTTTCATCCTTACAAAAATACACAAAAATGTTGCACAGTGCAAATAACTTAAAAAGAGAAGTGTTCTACTGAACTATTTTTCAGCAGATAATGACACTCAACACTCTAGCAAACTCAACATCTATTTCCATTTGTTTTAACATATCTAGGCCCTATCGCTTATATTTAATTTGAATAGGTCAAGTTAACCCTTTGAGCACCAAGAGCCGATACCTATGTCAGTGTTTGAATCTGCTTCCTAAAAAAATGGTTAGTTAAGGGATAATCAATAATTCCATTAGAATCACTGTATACAGTCTGTGTCCGACATGTGGTGTAACCTGGTGATCAGAAATGAAACTAACATGACGAGCTCGTAATGCTCACGGACCAATACTACTGCTGAGCGACCAATCAGGTTGGCTGAGCTATCCCCCGGCGGTAGTGCTTGAATCGAGGGTTCGAATACGTCTGTCAGTGGTTTTATGTGCAACTCAGAGTTTTCCTGTCTGAGTTGAAGGGAAGGGCAGACCTTAAGAAACAGTGGACACGGTCCAAGCTTATGGGATGGGTGAATTTTTTACGATTTGGACATCTGATCCGGAGTTTTGCTACTTTTGACCTATCCTTAAGTCCACTGGAAACACTTTTTTAATAATGCAGGTGTTCAAAGTATTAAAAAAATAACAAAACAAAGATTGAAACTCTATTTGAGCTCTGACTACTACAGTTTAATTGATTACTGTTCTTCCATAAAATTACATTGAAACTTTGAAGGCCTGTGGGGTGTAGCCCTGAGAGCCGATATAAATTATAAGGGGTTTCTACGAATCTACACGACAATACCTTTTTAACGGTGTGCATGAATTTCTTCTACGATGCACGCAATTTGAGAAAAAAGTAAGACAGGTTTTGTGCTTCCCAGTTAATGTAATGATGATATTTTGATGAACTTGATACCAAGTGGCTGCAAGTGATAGTGAGGTACATGTATTCACTGGAGTTCCGCTGAGTTTGCAGGTTTGCTGCGATGGGAGTATTTTGCAATTTCAGTGGTTCTGGAATGCTGGTGATACAATTTCAATTAAAAATTGCATGCAGACCTAGATAACAATAGGCCTACTAAGCATTTTAGAACATATAGTAGGACCAGGATAGTTCGACCTTGGATGGTCCAACTTCTCACTTAGTCCGACTGTGCCATTATCAGTGTTTGTTATTGTTTACGTATCCGATACATAGCTCCGTTAGGGTGTTCTCCTGTTGACTCATCATTGACGACGTACATCAATAGAACAGTGAAAGTTTTTATCACACAGAGTTTATTTATAATTTATAGTAATATTAAATCTGTAATGCTGTACACATATTTCGGTGCTTTCAGTTTTAACAACAGTTGTATTTACCATTTTCATGAAATAAATATGTTCCTCAGATAATCGGACCTTTTTTGTGTTCCGAACATGCTCTCGGTCCGTTGGTGACAGATTGGTGGGATTCGATTGAATCTTTACAGGAACCTTTTTCTCAGTTTCCCGATGAATAATTATAGGCTACCGTAAATTAAGCTGCCAACCATCTGCTTTTTGATAGCAATGCGCTTAATGAGGTAAGGTCTGCCACTCTTGGCACCATGGTGAGGGGTAGTCATCTGACTCGAGAGGTGCTTGTATAAAGGTTACAGCGGCTCATCAGGCTCCTGCAACTCAACAAGTTCTGAAACCAACAATTCAACGGGGAGCGCAAAAAGTACCCTACGTTCCATGGGACATGGTCTACCCCACTCTGAAATTAAATGAACTGGAATTTACTGAAGGATTTGTGTAAACCCTGTAGGCCTAGTATTGCAGTGTTGTGGTACTATTTGATTACAGCAGGTACATCATGTAGGCTAGGCCTACATCATTTTTTAATTATATCAAAGATTTTTTTTGGATTCCAGCTAAGTAACTTTGTGTGTCATAATTTTATTTTTAAATATTTAATAAAAAATATGGTTAATTAACAGCTACTTACATTAAGGCCAGCGAATTTGGATATGCCACCCTTGAAATTTTTTATACTTTTGTAGCATTTAACACTGTTAGACAATGGGATTTGCACAGCTTGGGAGGGTATGTCGGTGACCATTTCAAGAACTTCACGAGTCAGATGCGTAACACTCCCACTCTGAAAGCATAACAACAGTACAGTAATACTAATTTTATCTTTTTCAGTTTACTGCAATATCCTACTTACAGTAATCAAAGATACTGAAAATCACTTATTTTAGGCACTTTTAAAAACTTATTCAATTATTTGTGCTGTCTGACACTGACCCTGTATAGAATAAATTCAACATTCCCACAAAGATCCCCAGACTACATATCAATCAAAATTTACAATAAAATTCTTTAGAAATAAAATCTACAAAAATAACATACTACAATCAAAAAGAAATTAAAGTAAAATAGGCCCTACCTACATTGTTAATAAATGTCCAATACAAAATTGAAATTTTTAAAATGAAAGCAACAACGAATACATAACATTCTAAAAGCATAATTTTGTAATTTCCAGTTTGGATGAAGAGTCTAATAATTATTATTGTTATAAGGATGTATACCGTACTGCTGTCAATTTAATGTTATAGTCGAAATTTTAAATCCTAATCAATTTGGTTTTATTGAACACAAATCAACTTTAAATGCTATTTCAAGATATGTGAAAACTGTAAATGATTTTATTGAACAAAAATGCCACATTGCCTCCATACAATTTGAGTTAACTAAAGCTTTTGAATTCTTGAATCATAACATATTACTAGAAAATACCCCCGTAGCAGCAGACCTGCGTACTCAGTGAATTTCCAATGCATATACATGTATCTTAATGCCACATAAAGTCACATATCAAGTTTCATCAATAAACTATTTATCACATTTTTAATTTTTCTACATAAGAATAACATGGCGGCTGAGTATGCAGGTTTGCTGAAACAAGGAACACAACAAATGGGTTTTTATACAAATATCAATATAAATCAACTAGGTAAAGCTACATACCAAGTTTTATTAATTTATGTTCATAATTAAGCGAGATAATATTTTTCTTATTCTCCATGAGAATAACATGGGGGCTGAGTTTGCAGATTTGCTGCTACGGGAACTATCGGCAAACAAATTGTGTTTTGTGCAAATATCAATACACCACAATAATATAAAGCAATATACCAAGTTTTGGATAAGTTAATAAATAACCGAGATATTCAATTTTTCTTACTTTCCATAAGAATAACATTGGACAATGTACTGTGTTTAGCACTTTCAATATCTCTGTAACCAATTGACGTAGAGAAATGATAAAAACACCAAATTGTTCGTATTTTTAAGCCGCATCTAATGGTGAAAAGTAAAATTTGATTTACTAAAAAATTATATGTAAAAAACTCAAAAAACCCGTTTTTGGGGTACAAAACCCCCCAAAACTACCCCTTTGGATAGAGCGATCTGGCTGGTTTTGGAACTTAAAAGTTATAAATGTTGCATAGAGCGATCTGGCTGGTTTTGGAACTTAAAAGTCATAAATGTTGCTTTACATGCTTGTACCAAATTTCATCAAAATCGGACCATTTTTGTGAGAGTTGGACCCACAGACTATATATATATATATATATAATAAACAAAAAGTAAATAAACTTGAGTACCCTGGTAAAATCATTTTAATTACACTTACATGTGTTTCAGCTCTTAGGCCATGCTCACCTAAACACTGTGAGCATGGCCTAAGAGCTGAAACACGTGTAAGTGTAATTAAAATGATTTTACCAGGGTACTCAAGTTTATTTACTTTTTGTTTATTATATTTATCAGTAGCCCTAATCTGTGAATTTAATGTTTTGATATATATATATATATATATATATATATATATATATATACAGTTTTGAACGAATGGTGTTTTTGGCTTCTGGGGACCTCAAAACGAGAAATTATCAAGGTCCCAGGCCTAGGTCTTACCATGCCGACTACAGTAATAGCTTCTTCTCTATAGGGGAAATTCGCTAAAATGGAATATTATGGAATGCGAGGATTAGCCAAACAGTTTATTGAATCTTATTTCCAAAATAGATTTCAACAAGTCGAATGCAAGTCTGAAAAAATAACGATGTTTCATCCTGGAAAATAATTAATATAGGTATTCTACAAGGGATGTGGCAGACCTTCCCTCAAATATTACGACTCAATTTACAGATGTCACATCTGTGGTGGTTGCCAATAACTCCACCCAATTCCTAATATTATGATTAAAATTGATTTTAAATGAGTTAAATTCTTGATATAGTACAAATGGTCTATTATTGAATAATTCTAAGGCAAATATTCATCAATTCCAGTTTAAAAAATCTAAAGACAAATGATTAAATATCAAATTAGAAAATGAAAAAATTTCTGAGGTCTCTGAAATAAATTTATTAGGAATAACTTTAGGTAACCACTTCAATTGGAATACGCAAATAAATAAAATCATCAACAAATTAAACTCTGTCTGCTTTAATCTGAGAGTAGCAAATTGCTTCAATTTTGAAAACCTAAATATTGTTTATTACTCTTATTTTCAAAGTACATTACAATACTGCTTCCCTGTATGGTTCGGCACATCTAAGGAGAACCAAAAGAAAATTTTTAAATTACAAAAATGAGCAATAACAGTTATTATGCATGCCACCAAACACTACGAGCCAAGTCAGAAACTTTTTGAAAAGACACAAATTATGACAATTTTTGGACTTTACACTATAGAAATTTTGGAATTATATGTAAATGAACGAAGCAAAATAAAAAATTCCAACATAATCATAGTTATCACACTAGAAAAAAATTCATCATTCAACATCAAATTCACAGAACCACTACATATGAAAATTTACCCCAATACATGATGGGAAGAGTCATAAATCAAATTTAAAAATTCACAAAATTGAAGTAGGGGGCCTAATTGGAAGAACAGAATTAAGAAAAGTCAATGAAATTATAAAGAAAAATCATTTATTATCATTGGATTAATTTTTTAAAGAAGAAATAACAACATGAAAAAGTAGAAAATTTAAGCTGCAGTATTTTTAGACTAAGATATTTTTTGTAAAAGCCTACACAATTCATAATTTTTTCGGCAAATAAATATTATTAATTATTAACAACCATCAATTATATTTCTAGCAATCAAGACTTGTTCCAATAAAGAAATAAAGAATACAGAAAATATATTATATAGATTTTCTTAAAATGTTCAAAGCAAGATTGCTGTGACGAAATGACGCAGCAGGCGTAGTGAACTGTCCTGCCTCCCTCCTATCACAACAGTGCAGCCCGATATAGCTTCACTGCTAGTGTGCTGATGCTGCTACCCTTTTTTATATATATTAAACCCCAAAATGGCTGTTAAAAAATTCTGTTTATGACTTCAAATATTGGGGGGAAGAAAATAAAATCTAAATGATGCTAAATATCAAATTTTATTAACGACTGCTACATGAAGCTTCTATGGGTAAAAAAATAATTGTTTTTCTCATTCCTTTTCTGATAGGCTACATACATTTTTTTTAAATGGTGTCGCTCTTTAAAAACAATTGTTTGTATTAATTTAACTAACATAAAAATGTATTTTTTAAGTTACTGGTACTTGAGTTATATCATTTTGAAGGTTATAGTCTTACTTCAAAACAAAATAAACATAACTACAAAATTGTATAATACATAGACCTAGAAGCTACGATTTTTATCCCAAACCTTTGAAATTCCTCATAATTACTCCTCCACACCACTTTAGAGGAAGCATAACTTATATCCCAAACTTCATGAGTTACAATTTTTGTTTAGTTTTTTTTTTCTGAGGAGTGGATAAAATGGTCAGAAAATCAAAATTCTAAAATGATCATGCAACCGTTTATTCTAAAATTAAATTTAGGTGATTTCATGTGGAGTGACCACTTGCGATTGTTGCACTTGTCCTGCTCTCAAAAACTACTTGTATTTATTTATTACAAGCTTTATAAGGTGCTTTCCTCACTGGGCCTATTCACCACCGCATACTGTAAAAATTAAGTTAGGACTCCATATACGGGATGTAATAAAAGACGTCTTACAACACTTTTATTACATCCCGTAAGTAATAACAACACGTAATATGCTAATCAAAAAGCTGACTCCACATAATAATGTAAGGAGCCAAACAGTTATTATATACAGGGATTCAAAAGCTCTGTTACAAAAAGGGCTTAAACAATTCAATAGGTTAACAGTTTCCAGGAAAAAGTCTGCAAAGCAGGTCAAAATTTGCTGGATAAAGAGCGCACACTACTGAAGCATTATAAAACACCAGTCCTAGCTGTTGTTTATCTTATTTATAATGTATAAATAATATGGGTAAAGAGGTCAAACATTATTGACAGAAGGGTTTTTATAATGACCAAGCTTCCCCATAGAAGTGTCCCTGAATAGACAGTGGCTTTGCTGGAAGAAGGGTGTCATGAAGACGGTCAAGCTTTTTTTACGGGATGTAAAGAATATGTAAGACATCTTTTAGTACATCCCGTAAGTAATAACAACACGTAATATACTTACTTACTACTAAGCTTAATTTAAGTTATTAGCTACCTAGCTTTAAGGTTAGGTGCTAGAATTATGAAAATTGGATGGATTACCTTGGAATATAGCAAAAGTAGGGGTGTTAGGAAAACAGAATTAGGAATTCTGTACATTTCACTCAATTTCCCAATCCTCATTTTGCAATGTGAGACATCTGTTGCAACTGGAGTTGAAGTAAACCTCATTTCACTAAATATTTATAAACAATAATTGTTTGAAAGAAACACCGTCAAAGGACCTTTACTACCAAATACCAAAATCAAAATCTTAACAAATAAAAAATAGTCTGAAAAACTTTATAAAGTACATAGGACTAAGAAGCTAGGCACCATTTCTTAATCAGCAATGTAGACGTAGACGCAAATATTTAGCCTTTACACAATAATACCAGTGTACAGATACAAATATTATTGCCAGAAAATTTAATAGAATTTTTAATAAATAAAATTTTACAATAATCGACAAATGTTTTACTTCATATGTTACGAGATTAAGGAAAGCTAAATTTGAAGAATGTATTTATCAACAGATAACACGTGTGACACAATTATTCGATATTTTGGTCGTCTGCTTTCTCAGTGTTACCACACACACGGAATAACCAACACACACATGCTAATGAAATTATTGATTATGTGTAATGTCAAGTGACATCGTTACGTTGGTGCTGGGTGCAATACCTCGATGTATCATTATGTTAATTATGTCATCGTACATTATCTTCAACTGCTAGTGGCTTGTTATACACTGATTTGCTAATTAGTGAAATAAATTCTGAGAAATCTCCGTTAAAATTTGTATGAACATTGAGATAAAAATTGACTGGTGAACAACTTCTATTTTCATTCTTTATTCATATATTTACAAAGAGGATTTATATTATTTAAAGATAGATTAAAATACCCTTATTTAGCTTTAGTTGGTACACCGTGGTGTTATGTGGGGAATTGTGGGGACGTTCTGTGCTGCCTGGCGGGGAATTTAATATTTGTGACCTCTACCTGGGCACACTGGTGACCAGTGTTGCCAGACTGGGTTTGCCATTTTACCCGCAAGCCCCCTATAAAATCCCCGCTTTTACCCTGTAATTTTGTTGTAATCCCCGCAAAATACCCGTTTGGGCTTCAAATACCCAAAAACCGGGTAATTTCTTGAGTTGCCTGAAAATTACCCGAAAATTAAAAAAAGTTTTGGTACCCTTAGCACTTAGTGTTAACCTAGACATCAACTTTGGAGGAGGGAGAGGGTTTAGTGTTATCTTGGAGGAGCCCCACACTACCTCAGCGGCTGCGGGTTTGTGCCAAAAGCATTCCCAACCTCCAAAAGAATCCTTAAGTTGGTACACTGGTCACTGCTCAGAGTTTTATTAACTATAATACCGAACCAAGGAGGTTTACTGTATAACTGGAGATAACACTGCTTCACTATTTTTGTCGAAAAGCGAGCCGGTGATTTTGTCAGTTGGTACACTGGTGAGGCAAAATTCTCATTCTTTGAACCATCCTAATTGGCTACTTTATACCTTTAAGTAAATCTACTCATGCAAATCACTCGAATAAAAGTTGGAACAAATTACTTTTTCGTTTGATTTATGCATCTAATCTTGTCGTGAAATATGATCAATTAAGAGCAAATGAACAAATACAAGTTTATTAATGTTAAAATGATGAGCAGGTATTTGTTTGAGTCACTTGCCGACTTGTTCGATTTCAGCGAGTAGTTTTTTTGCCTCACAATAAAAATTTGGCAAAGAACGGCTCGCAATTTGTTTCAACGGTTCATCAGTGTTGCCTCCAGTATTACCAATAGAACTCATTGTGCCAAACTGAGTAAGTAAACAAAAATAATCTAGAATGAACTATTTTGTTGCAGTTAACTGGCATTTGATTACTTGTTAATACTAAATCATAGATCGTTTTTTTCAGGTTCTTTTCACCATATATGTTTGTTTTCAAGAACATACCGGCTGCAGCTGAACAAAAGTTAACTGGGTCAAATAGCCCGATCAACGAGGTAAATATATCTAAAGGTATCGTCGGGGGTAAAAAAGTGTACCCTACATGCTGACCGCCATTTTCATTAAGTACCTAATCATAACCATCTTTTGACAAGTTAACATGATTGTCAGCACATAACTTGTGAAGAGTGGATTTCATTGGTTGCCATGGGAGCAGAGTGGGCAGAGGGGCAAAATGGCGGT
The DNA here is from genome assembly GCA_963675035.1 of Allygus modestus. NCBI lineage: Eukaryota > Metazoa > Arthropoda > Insecta > Hemiptera > Cicadellidae > Allygus > Allygus modestus. The sequence goes on along the minus strand of OY776114.1, from coordinate 70,968,328 downwards.
CGGCCATGTAGGCTACACTTTTTTACACGAGGCGAGATCTCTAGATATATTAACTTGCTTGAGTCGGATAGACTGGGTCACAAGGCCCGATTTAAGCATCGGCGCACACCTAGGGAGGGGCCCGCACCACTGGTTGCACCTGGGGGCCTACAGAGCTAGTAAATCCGGCCCTGTTAAGTCATCTGGTATCACCCTATCTTCTCCCTCGTCCAGCAATGTTCCTGATTAGAACGAGAATTTTAATGTTCTACAAACAACGAGCTTAATAATAATATAGAGCACGCAACACATGTTAATTTCCCAAGACAAATTAAAGCCTATATGTGAGGGCGCCATTTTCCCCACTATTCACAAACAATACCCTATTTATACATATTATTCTACCAGTTCAAACAATCCTTTAACTTAATAAAAGCTTTAGCAGTCCGAAATAAAAGTATGGTAATCTTACAGGGATTATGGTGATGAAGCGCTTCATGGCATCTAACACTTTTTAACAGCATAATTTAGGTAGAAGCAGAAGAAACTATATACATTGACCATACACGACTTTTCGCACATTAAGTTGTTTATGTTTCAATTTAAGAGGGGGCAGGAGTCAGATAGAATTCCGCCTTTTCGTTTGGAGTTTGGCTACTAGAGCGCTAGCAGTTTTTCAAATAATTCTTCCTTACCGACCGGCAGCGTGCGAAGGCTCGGCCTTCAGTCAACGGATCGGTATTGTCTAGTGTGATTTACAACACCTAGAATGACGGGTTCACTATCACTGGTGGCTTCTCGCACGCCCCGCATACAATTAAGGGACTAAACCCAAAATTCTTGTCAAGACTGTTTGGTGTGAAGTCTGATCAAATATGTTGCAGCTTCGTCTAAATATTATGTCTGATAATAATTACTAGTAACAATATTAAGTTATAAGAAATACATTAGACATTTATTTATTAATTTCTCTGGTTCAAATTTGTTTTTGTAGTATCAGTTTTGTAGCCACCGCCTTATATCGATTTAAAGAAAAATTGTTAAAGAAAGTGTAAATATATTCTTAAGTGTTGTATGACGTCTTTTATTATATCCCGTAAGAAAATTTCATAAGCTTTAAGAATATCACTTTTCACTATTATAGTCGAGTTTAGCAATTTTCATTAACACAATTTGTGATCTATTTTCTATAGACCGTTGTATTTTTTGTTCCAACGGACTTTGTTGCTATAGTCAGGATAAAAAACACTAGTAACTTGTAGAGGTTATAACTTCTAACCTACTGTTTAGCCTGCATTTTATCTACGGTTTACTGGAAAATTAATTAATAATGACTCCTTTAGCTACAAACCGAGCTAAGTTATTGCTAATAAGCTCTACGATTATCGAAAGAAAGTGACTGGCAGAGCGGCCGTGCGGCAACCTCATAACCTCGAGAAAAGATAACATTTCAATAAACTTCATTTAAATAGCCAGTTACCTTTGTAGTACCTTAGCCAGTTACCTTTGTTACCTTTGTAGTAAATTTGCCAAAGATTTCGCACCTTATTCTGATGAGTTTATATTGATAGTTTTATCTTTAAAACCCCTAATTGAGAGATTTTAAATTTAAATTCATGCTTTTTAAAATATAACTATCCATATATACTCATCGGAATGAAATAACAAATATTTGAAAAAACTGCTCTAAACATGTTTAACTGACTATTTTAATAACGTTTACCCATGTTTACCCATTTCTAGCCATGTGTTTTACTTTCGACGAGGTTATGAAATAGAATGTTCGGTCGCTCCGCCAGTCACTTTCTTTTGATAATCAGACAATAATCTTGTTATCATTTCAGTGGTTTGTGTATCTGTATTTATCTCATAACATATGTTACTACTGTAAGCCCTGTCCACAATGGTGCGCTCAGGCCTAAAAATCGGATGAGAAATAACAGAGGTTTTTTCTTAACTAAAATCGGCTTAGCGTAGTATTTTAATGATCTAATGAACAGTCAAAGCCAAAATTCGAAATTGTAAAAACATTTGAATAAGGTCACTTGAGGTTAATTGCGTCAAACCCTATTCCCATGATTTATTCTCGTTGGTTTTCGAATCCATGACAGTCAATTATTCCTCTACTTAATTAGATATTTCCCCTCGAGAAGACCTGTCTATAAATTATTTTTAACCCATAAATTACAACTTTTGAAGGTAATCGTTGCAGCCGTTCTTGAGATAGAGTTGCAAGCAAGCGACCAACAAACTTAGCAAGTAAATCTTACTCATATTTAGAGTGTACGATTTAACAGCTGTTGAAACATTAACAAAAAACAAGCCTTGAAAATGTGTACAATGTTAATAAATTAAGTCTTTATTGGACAAACAGTTAATTTCCAGTTATACACACAACACGTGTAAATGGAAATTGATATTAAATATTTATATTTATGTACATTTTCTTACATACGTTTTAATAGTTTATTTACAACTTTCCCAGTACATTTTTCGTATTTTCTAAGTCTTCTAAAAATGACAGATCCTTTTATGGTTATTTAAAAATTCCATCGAGTCTGAAATCCGATCACAATGGTTTTCTTACATCCAACTCTACACTGACGGCTCTAAAGCTGACGAACGAAGACTTGTAAGTTGTTGTGTGTATGATAAAACCAACTATAAGCTTATATCATTCAGATTAAATTAACACTATTCGAGTTATTATGTTGAAGCTCTAGCTATTTTTACTGCCATGAAGTACATAGAAACGTTACCACCAAGTAAAAAAATAATAATTCTATCTGATTCCAAAAGTATTATTCATGCCAAATCTGCACACATCGAATATGAAATTAGACTACAGTTTACAAAATTATTAAATTTGAAGTACGAAGTAATTTTGTTTAGGATACCTTCTCTCGCATTGGCATAAAAGGGAACGAGTTACCGGATTCTTTTGATCAAGATGCTTTACATTTAAACAATATTAATAACTCGTTTCTACCTTGTTTCAATTACACAAATTCGTTCGTCACCAAGAAAGCTAATGTACAATGGGAAGAGGATTGGACGCTGCTTCAGTTAGGCCTACAAAGCCTAAGTTTGAGTCAGCAGAGTTTTTGGACTGAAACCTCAAATTACGACTCCGACTTGGTTTTCAAAATTCAAGACATCAAGATCAAAAATTCCAAATCATTTCACGTCTTAGAATCGGTCAGTGCATTGTTCCGGAACATTTACACGGACTCGAAATTATATATTACTCTCTTCTCGTGAAGTCTGGTGTCGGGGAAAAAGCGGCCAGCGAAATAAGCGACCTGTGAGGTCAACACTTCAGTGAAGTTAGTGACCAGCGAAATAAGCGACCATCATGGAATTTTATCTGCACCTAAGAGGGCAACACTTCCTGTGACATACTGATTTCCCACACTTTTCCCAGGTTTGGACTGGCTAAATGACTGACAGACATTTCTAATTGAAATATTTTTTATATTTTATGAATAGTAATACTAGGGGTTTCCGGCGCGTTGCTCAGTGAGCTGTATACAATCTGGAGAGACTAATGCCTTGCAGTTTATGACAAAAACCGTGCCGTGTTTGAAAAGCAGCTGGAAGCACAATATCTCCCCTCTACAGTACCAACATAGCAAAACGAATACCATGTACTAAGGTGTCATTATCGTTTTGTAAAACAAAACACAGCATAGCAGTAAGAACAGATGTTACGGACATTAAATAATAAATGATAACTGAAATGACAGACAGTATGTCATGAGGAGCCATGTAAATTCAAAAATATGAGGAAAAATGTACTGGATTCCGTGCAGTAGGTGATAATGGTTTCAAGAGGAGAATCAAATCTGCCGCGCAAAATCGGTTGCGGAAACGGGATCTTTGGTCGGTAAGCGACGTTGCTGCCATCTATGAGGGTGACGGTGAACCAGTTGCAGTCTGTGGGCCTACTCGTTTTGTAAGACTTCAAAAAAGTCTTATTTTGGAACAGTTTCACATTTTAAAACCGAAAAAATACTCAGGCCAAACATTAACAATAACATGACTGCTATTATGACGTTTTGTGAGGAAAAAAAACTGTTTCTTTTATTTATGCAAAGAAAATCCTCACATAAATTTATAGTTTCCCCCCACCTGGGGGAAAAAACTCATTCTGATAAATTTTGCAAGGATTGGCGCAGTGGAAGATAGCTCAAACCCTTTATTTATTTTTTAATGTAAATTTTCAGAGGAAACACTAGTGGATCAATTGAGTTAGGGTCTATCAAGTCAAAAAATACTAATAGGTAAAATATACCTCAAAATATATGATCAACTTATAAAGGCTTAGATACAATGTGACCCACACTATTTTAAAACAGGATAACCTTTTTTATAGAAAAAACTATTTATTTGAAACACTGGGAAAAATTAATTTAACAACCATTGCATTTTATATATATAAGACCAATGTATTTCCCTGCAACTCTGACAGTTCTATTTATATTTAAGCTATTGCAGCGATATTACAAATACGATTATTTTCTTTGGGGCTTGACTATATTTTATATTTTGTTTTTCAACTATTGTGACGTACAACTTAACTTAATGGAGGCTATATCTGACACAATTTGTATTTTTTGGATATGATGTGAGTCACCTGTCAGAGCAGTAGTATGTATAATTAAATCTTGTTCGGTTAGTTATAAAGCGAAAACTCAATAAGGCTCGGGTTGGCAATATTATTTCACACCTAGGTTCCGGCCAGAACCCTTTAATTTCCTCCTAACACCTTTTGTGAAGTATGGTTGGTGGTGTAATAAAAACTGTTGTCAATTTGTTCACCACATCTTCACTTCCTGTCAGGGATACTCGTTTTTATAAACTCGATAATTTTTTGAAATTTTATTTAACAAGGCAAAGGGACCTGACTACACAACCCACAATTGTACAACTAGTCTTAGAGCCTTTTGTGAAATTATTATTAACCACTACTCCAACACGCAACTACACATTTCTTTATCCTCAGATTAAATACCATTTCGTTAACCTCACCTTAAAATCCTTAAGACATCACAATAATTGATTTAAAAAAAAAATTGCCCAGTAATAATATTTTTCAAATTAAACCAAAACTTATCTTTAAAATACAATCGTATATTGCCAGCATACAATTTATCAAAATTTAATTCATAAATGATCTTTCCTAGTTTTTAATACAGTTTAGCCCTACAACACTAAAACCTTTAAAAAGCTACAACAATTTTACATATGGTATGATCTTACCTAGGTTCAATAAATTGACAACTTTAACCTTTAAAAAACTCAATAATTAGGCATAAATACAACCATTTAAAATAAAAATTTGTTTGGTGCAACTATACTAAAGTAACAAATTAACATACAAATAAATAATTTAAACACTCACCACATACACATAGACAAACACGTTCTGACAAACACCGACATGAATGGCCCATAAAACAAACTAACTTTTTTTTATTTCTTTAAATTTTATCCGCTTTTTTTACGCGCCTCGGCTAGGTGTCCTCGATGTTTTATTTTTAGTTATTTTAGCTCACTCTTAGAGGTATTTCACTTACTTCGACAAGAAAAATTTGAATGTGCGTTCACTTATTTTCGCGTTTGATCACGAGATTTATGCTGCAGCTAAAACCCGATAATTTTACATCTTTTATTATAAAAAACGAATTTATTTCCTCCGGTTCCAAACAAATCTAATTTGATCACAAATTAATGTTGGCCTAAAAGAAAAAACTCCGCTAAACGGTGAAGCGCACAAATATCAAAGATTTTTACTACGTGAAGACACCTAGCCTGGACCTACGAACACACGGACCGATGGAGCAGAAGTGAGAGAGAAGCGACTGCGTCCCCTTCCCAGCTGGACTTTTCTTATCTTTTAGATCTTTCTGCCGTTTTAAAGTTCACCGCCGGTTATGCTCATCACAGTTTTCAAATTTAATTTATATAAAACGTGTCATTTTATAAATTGTTTCAAAAGTACACAACTCCTTATGGGAAAAAAGAAACTTAGTTTACATGTTTTAGGTGTTATTTTTTTAAAATAATACATTTTGATTCTAAGGTCATACGGCTAACAACTATCAGATTGTTTGACCTGCAATCATTTTTGCATTTAAAGGCGGGCATTCAATAAAATAAAACATTTATAGTAGCGCCCCATGTTAAAAGACGACCGGAGCCGGCGGCTGGCGGAGCTAGGTCCGGCCCCCTCTTAAGTTGAAATTTTTTGAATCTTGATTTGCAGAGGCTACGTACACGTCCGACGTGAGCCGCTACTGTTCACGTCCGTTCCAAATTATGCACCGTACGTTACTTTTCCTGTGATTTTTAAAACAAACTGAGAGCCAGAGAACCTCCTAACCTAACCTAACGTAACGTAACCTAACCTAACCTAAGCGGTAGCGAAGTGAATTTGCCCTTACATTGGACGCGTACGTAGTCACTTCCATCTTGATTTTTTAACGTTCAAATTTACACTAATACCAACTGTCACACGAAAATGGATGATACCTGATATTTCGGGTAAATCCCCGCATCTTGGGTCTAAATCCCCGGTTTTCCCCGTTTTTTTCTTAATCCCCGCTCGACCTTTAAAATACCCGAAAACCGGGTAATTACCCGGTTTCTTGCAACACTGCTGGTGACTGACAGATTAGAGTTTGTGTTTGCGTTAAATAAAATTTGAGGTTAAATTGTTGCAACTGCACCTGCTTCAGCTTCAGTGGATTAAAGCAATGTCTCTCCCCAAGCAACTTCAAGACGTGTTCAGGTTGGTGCAGTTTGTTCTAGCTGTTATGTGTTATTTGGATTTTTCAGTAAGGGCCGTATTTTCCTAAGGGCGTACAGGATGAGCGCCCGGGCCCGAGGGGGGCCCCAGGCCAAGAATGTGGGACCCTACGGGCCACTTAGGGGGAATTCGTGAGGCAGTGTTTTAATTTTGTTCTGAAAAATTTGATTTTTTCTCAACTGATAATAATAATTTTAAGTTGTAAAGGGTGTACGTTAAAACCAAGTCTCAAACCCAAAGTCGTTCACTAATGTTTATTATACAAAGTGACTACGTACACATCCAATATAAGGGCAAATTCACATCGCTACCGCTTAGGTTAGGTTAGGTTACGTTAGGTTAGGTTACGTTAGGTTAGGTTAGGAGGTTTCTGGCTCTCAAACTGTTTTAAAAATTACAGGAAAAGTAACGTACGGTGCATAATTTGGAACGGACGTGAACAGTAGCGGTTTACGTCGGACGTGTACGCAGCCTCTGCCTTTATTATACCCTTGTGCGAATTTGATAAATTTGCCTTAAGTAACAGGAAGAGGGCAGGTAAAATTTTAAATACAGGGGTGCAGTTCCATATCTGGGCTACCATACTATCGAATGAAAATATCAAAAGTTTTAACAGTCGATATATCGATTACTCTTATTCTTCAAATTTTCTGTCGATGTAGCAAAAGCATACCTCTCTACAAAACGACATCCAATCAGCGATAGTTTTCCTGCTGGTTTTAGATGTTGATGTGCTTGTTTCTGTTATTAAAAAATAATAATTTACAACATTTATACAAAAAATTAAACTAAAGTTAGAATGTTAATCAATCCAAACTTGGCATTTTCGATAATGTGTTTTCTAAAGCGTTCTTTCTTACATCGTGTTCGTCATTGACCTTTTTTTGGCATCAAATTTAACCGAATTTTCACCACGTATTAGTGTTTTTTGTTTTGCCTCCACACCCATCACAATTTGGATTATTAGGTATTAGTTCTTTGTCTTGAAGAACACTAACACATTTTTCTATTGGATTAAACACATGTTTACAGAAACATGTAAAATTCACAAAATCACAATCACTTTCTACTTCTATTTTTATTTACTTTATTGTAAAATGTAAATAAACAATTTTAATTAAAAATGTTTAAAAACATCTGATTATTAAAAATCGAATACAGTTTAATTATTCGATTTATATATATCGATTGTTAAAACTTCGATATTTTCATTCGATAGTATGGTAGCCCAGATAAGGAACTGCACCCCTTAGAGCAATGAGTTAATTAATCGTTCTTTATTTAATAGTTAGTAAGTCTTGTTTTCATCAATGTTATTGTTCCCATTTCAAAAAAAATTTATTTCACTATGTATTGAAACCTGATATTACATTATATGCCATATTCAGTTTCTGCGGGGATTTTGCACGTAAGGGTACAGTTTCATAAGCGGCCACCAACTAATCGGATGCAATATATCGATATTAAACATTCGATATATCGATTCGGAACATTCAATATTTTGAATCACATTTTAACAGTACATTTATCAAAAATTATTCACTCAATATTTATCAATATCAATAATAATATGCGATGCCAGTTACAAATATATTTTAATGAAGGGAACCAATGAATAAATAACAAAGGAAAACTACAGTAAAAAAAACAACAAATAATATAGAAATGTATACTAAGCTAAAACTTGTTATCTTTATCAGGGTAAACTTTATAGGCTGCTTTCATGAATTGAATGAACGGAACCATGGCAAAAATAACTAAGTTTTAGCTTTGATTATGTTTCTTTATTATTTGTTGTTTTTTAAATTTTAGTTTTCGTTTGTTACTTGTTAAATGTTTCATTAAAATATATTTGTAACTTACATCATCGCTCCTAATCCCAGTTTTCAGAGACCGTTTCATCACACTCCATGAGGGGTATGTTTGGGTGTTTGTGTTGTTTAGGTTAAAGCTCGATTTAAAATGCAATTCGATGTATCAAATGTTTAAGATCGATATATTGCATCTGATTAGTTGGTGGCCGCTTATGAAACTGTACCCGCATGTAAACCCTACATATCCCCCAACCCTACAAATTGTTAAATATCCACCATGCTTTGCCATTCTTAGAAATTTTAGATTCCGTTCAAGCCGATGTAAGTTCATTTTGTTCTTGTTGCACAAAACTCAATATGATAAGTATATTATAAAATATTAGGAACAAACAGCTAAACAGAAATAATTAAATAATAGTATCAAAATTATAATTGGATGAGGATCAGTGAACGTGTAGAACAGTTAAAGTCAGTTCAGGTTTGAGGTTATCCTAGATATGATAATACAATTAGGCTAATTAATAATAAAGATGATAATAGTTAGTTAATGATATGATAGCTTGTAGCCTTGTTATTTTAATTTTTCGTTTTGGGTATCTGGATTTTATACTAATTTCTGAAGGTAAATATGTTTGTTTTGAATCAATTTATAGGCCTACTCAATACGATCAGCACTGCCTCGGTCTCGGTGAGGGTTACGAGATGTAGCCTATGCTTATCGTTGTTGCCAACACTGAATTACCCCCCCCCACATAGGTTGAAATAACGTAGGAAGAGATCAAAGTCAGTGATGAATATAACATTTCATTGTGTTATCATCACGTAAACTTAACACGTTCGCTACCGAGTGACGCATATTTGCGACGGTCCAGTTTCTCCCACAGGCCAAAAGAAATAATCTGAACGTTGCAAACAGACGGGGAGGTACAGGAGTAATATTAACAACAGACCATAAGAGAAATTGAGTTTAAATGGACTAATTCACTTCATAATAACGGAACCTAAAATGCATTTGTAAACAATAACAATTTTTTTTTATTTCAATTTGAGCAATTTTAGAAACGTCACATTCTATATGCGTCGGTCAGTCTATAAAATGGAAAATATTAAAAAATATGTAGTAAAGACCATGTTAAGCTTATATAAATTTGTATTCTTCACAGCTACGTTGACAGCAACAAGACAAAGTTTATAGAGACTTTAAAGGATGCGGTGAGCATCCCCTCAGTGTCAGGGGAAATCGGCCACCGTGCAGATGTTGTAACTATGGTCAAGTGGGCGGAGAGTCGTCTGAAGACTCTTGGGACCACTGTTGAACTATGCGATGTAGGAGACCAGGTAAATTAAAATTAATTTTGTGTTCATAATAACTTTAATTCTTATTTTTTATACTATGACAACCTCTTACTGGTTACAGCGCGCTGCAGCGGTCAGGTTATGGTATAGGCCTGGGTCTAAGCTACAGCTATCAATAATAATGTTTGTTGTTTACCAATAACATAACACGTGTAAGTCACATTGAAATGACCTGAACCCCGCGTTTTAAGCACAGTGTTTAATTTTTTTTTATGTGTCTTTCTGTGCAATTGTTACTTTTTAACGTTTGGTTGGGAATGGTCCAAACCCCGGTCTTGTTACTTTATAAAGTTTACCTATTCTAAGAAAGCATCATTACTTAAAAGCCCAATAGTGACAACTGACAGCAGAGTCCATTATGGAACCTTGTCCAAATTGTCAGTGTTCAGTGTCGATCTGGCAGACTCCAGATCATGAGTGCATAACTCAATGGTTAGCCCTCTATTCACTGTGCTACCCAGACACAAGAATACAAATCAAGAAACGTTCCCATATAAAATTGAGTATACAACTTTTGAGGCTACTTCACTTTGTAATAGCACCCTTTGATCTGGAGTCCTAGAAACTTATTCATTTGGGTGTCCCCATATGCATAGTTAATTTGTTTGATTAATAGTTTGATTTGTCACTTATCAAATAGGTGCTTGAAGTAAAGAGACAAATGCAATACAATTCCTAGCCCTCTTTCTTTGGAAGATAACAATACAAAGTTTGTTTATTTTGTACTGACAATTAATTAGTTGTCCATCATGTATATACAGTACAGGTTGGATTATCCGGACACAAATCATCCAGATCCCTGGATTAACCAGACGAGGTTGTACAAAATAAAAAATTGTAAATTACAGTCAAAACATGATTTTCTCTCGCAAGTCTCAGATGTAACCGTACATGTGAAGTATCGTAGAAACTGCATTATAGAGTCAGCTATTGTTGAGTCTCGCCGGTAGCTCATGCGCAAGCAACCGGCATTTCATGCCTTTTGTTACTGTTGACTGTTCATTAATAACCACAACTTGTGATTATAGCTGTGAGTGTATTGTGTGTTACTTCAGAAAAACAAATACTGTGTTCGAGTTTGATCTATTTTGCAGTCTTTCCAATTTGAAGCATCAGTTTTGCAGGCGCTAGTGTCCCGATCTTTATTTATGCGATGTTATAATAGCTTCAGATTATCCGGATTTTTCGCTGTCCGGATAAATTTTCCGCCATATTAGTCTGAATAATCCAAGGTGTACTCTACTTTTGCAAATAAACAAAGACTTTGTCTTTACATTAACTGTGGTACCATCCTTGGTTGTTTCAAATCATGTTAATTTTGTTTAGAACATAATTTTTACTAACAGTTAACCTAGTAAATTACTGTAGGTGGTCTTGATGTATTATAGAGTATTGATACAAAATTCAAGATAAAAATAATTGTTTCTAGTACCGTACCTACATAACTGTAATACTAATAATAGATCTAACATAAATAAGCAGGTTTGTTGCAATGGAGACATTTCAACATTTATTAACACTATTAGTTCATTCTTTAAGTCACTGTGTTAGCATAAGTTTTACTACCTTTGCCAAAGTGTAAAACCCAAAACTGATCACAAACGTGCTTAGGGTAATTTTACCATCAGTTTTAATATAATCTCAATAACTGTTCTCACAACAGGGTGAGACACACTTATGCAGCATTGGTAAACAAACATCACTTTCTGTATTTTATAACTTGAAGAGTGAGTAAAAACGATTTTAGACGCAGGCTGCTTTTTCCCATGCTAGTATTCGGGCCGCTAGGCGCACTGTGTCTAGTCTTGCAGCATTGCCAATTCTACTACGCCGTGGCCTTCTTTGAAGGTCGCAATGGTGGTTCCCCTGGTGATATTCAGCCTGTGCACTGAATAAGTCAGGATAGATCTATTTTTGTGTATTATTGACCAGGTTTCGGCACAAATCAGACAACAAAGTTGGTGGAACATTGCATGAAATAATAATTTAAACTAGCCTGTTCTTTCTTGATACTAATCACATTACAACTCACCTATCTATATCATAAACAAGTGAATATAACCATTTAGTAAATAAAACGTAAATGGAACCTTGACAACATTTTAAGATTTTCAGGATTGATCTGAAGAATGTCCCAGATGTTGAGTTTGTAATGGTTGGCCCTGTAACCGTTGTGCTACCCAGCAGTTAAGACCCAGAATCAACAAATATTCTCAAATACCCCCGTAGCAGCAAACCTGCGTACTCAGCGAATTTCCAATGCATATATATGTGTCTTAATACCACATAAAGCCACATACCAAGTTTCATCAATATACATTCATAAATAAACTATTTATGACATTTTAATTATTCTCCATAAGAATAACATGGCGGCTGAGTATGCAGGTTTGCTGAAGCAAGGAACACAATAAATGGGGTTTTATACAAAAATCAATATAACTCATGTAGGTAAAGCCACATACCAAATTTCATTAATTTATTTTCATAATGAAGGGAGATAACACGTTACTTATTCTCCATAAGAATAACATGGGGCTGAGTACGCAGGTTTGCTGCTACAGGAGCCTTTGGTAAAAAATTGTTTTTTTCAGCAAATATCAATGGTCCACAACCAGATGAAGCCGTATACCAAGTTTCGTCAGTATACGTTCATAAATAAGCGATATATAAAATTTTTATTTTCCTCCATAAGAATAACATTAGACAACGTACTGTGTTTAGCATTTTCAATATCTCGGGAACCAATTGACGTAGAGAAATGATCAAAATACCAAATTGTGTGTTTTTTTAAGCTGAATCCAAGGGTAAAAACTAAAATTTGACTATTTCCAAAATTATATGTAAAAAATTCGAAAAACCCATTTTTGGGGTACAAAACCCCCCCAAAATACCCCTTCGGATAGAGCGATCTGGCTGGTTTTCGAACTTAAAGTCATAAATGCTGCTTTACACGTTTATACCAAATTTTATCAAAATCGGATAATTTTTACGAGAGTTATCGTGCTCACGGACACATATATATATATATATATATATTATATATATATATATATGTATATATATATATATACAGTTTCGAACGAATGGTGTTTTTGGGGTCTGGGGACCTCAAAACGAAAAGTTATCATGGTCCCGGGCCTAGGTCTTACCATGCCGACTACGGTAATAGCTTCTTCCCTATAGGGGAAATTCGCTAAAAAAGTACAAGTACAACCATTGAGGCTATTACAGTGCATAATACCACCCTTTAACCTGGGGTCATAATAATTAATCATAACAATTCATTATGATGTTATTATGATGTCGGCCCTAGGGCCGAAAGTCAGCTGATCCATTTAGCCAGTGTTGCCAACTTGTTTTTAAGCATACATGACGTTACCTGGTTAGTACGTGCATACTATTTTGTGTTCTTTGATTAAAACACTAGAAAAATAACAACAAAATTCAAAACATTGTACTATCGATGTTTTGTTTATTGGTTAACTGTTTTTAGTCCGAGATTGCATGAGGCCGCTCGTGTTTTATGACCGATCACATTTAACCCGTTAATAATTGTAGTATGGTGAAAAATAGCGTTCACACCTCTGCCAAAAGGGTTTTGCATAGCCCTTGAATGATTTATGACCTCGACTTCGTCTCGGTCATAAAACACAATCTTGGGCCAGCAAAACCCCACTTTCGGCCCTTGGTGCGAAATATACTATTAAGTGATTTTGATCTATTATGTGATTTTATAACAAATTCAAGATAAAAATAACTGTTTTTAGTTCACCTCCATAACAATACTGCTACTAGGTACTAATAATATATCTAATTCGTCGATTTTATATACTTAAAACTTATGCAAAATTCCAAATTACAGTAAATTGAAGTTTTTGGGTATAAAATTAAAACATTTAGTTTTGAACAGCCGTGCGACAAGTGACATAAGGTAGCTTTATTGTCTTGTTTGTACAGTTTTCATGAGTGTGATCCATATAGATAACAAAAGACAATATTGTCAAAGTGGATAAGCAGTGTGTCAATCACTTCACTCCCTCTAAGTCATACTTTGATTGATTCTCTTCTATTACTGTACACGAAAGACTTCCCTACTAACTTAAGATTGACCAATACTTACGTGTAATATTTTTACATTAGTCCATTTCTTATAGCAGTAAGTGTAGTATTGTATTTTGAAATTTGTTGGAAGTTATACATATACTACAATCATTAGTTTCATACTTAAAAGCACACTCACATTTTGTGCCATTTGAATATATTTGTTATTAGTTGGTATAACTTAATTGTGGTATGAGTAAAGGTTTTCATACTTAGAGTACACAAATCTTGGGCAACTAATTAAGTGCTTACAGCACAAAATCATAAGCTTTCATGTAAAAGATAATTGTTTTAAAATTAGCTACATATATAGTAAAGACATGCCTATTAAACTCTGATTTAAATGTTAAATCACATTAAGTGTTTTATACTACACACTACAGTTTTTTTAGCTTCTAACACGTTGACTACCGATCTTCACGTATATGTGACGAAATGTTAAAAAAAACCTTAAAATAGACTACATCACATATATAAGTGTCGCTCAGGCTGATTCCAGTGGTCCGACGACACGTATACGGGGCGCTCAGGCCAAATCCAGTGGACCGACGACACGTATACAGGACGCAGTCACCGTTCAATTAAATGACTTGCCACGTCCATACGGTACACTATATTGATCTGAAGCCTGTATATCGGTCTATAGGAATGTGTGACACGTATGCGTGTCGCTCGGTCTCCGGGTCTAATCTCAATTTTTTTTTACAGATTTTCAAAGTTGGCCATCCTGTCTGCCCACATAATTTTGTTTTGAAACCGATCTCAGTTTGTTCTCAATAAAATAAATGTAAAAAAAACGGTTTTTTATTTTATTTCCCAGTCATCCAAAGTTTTAAAACTCACGTCACGTATGTGAGACACTCGGTCTATCACAAAAAATATCATATACAATTTACTATAGACCGACGTCACACATACGTGGCGCAATAAAAATTCTAAAATAGCACTGAAATAATATTTTATTGCTCCTTTTATGAGTAAATATATATATATACGTTCAAAACATACAAAAATACGAGAAACAATTTCGGTTTCTGGGTTACAATTGGTCACAATGACTATCGTCTATGGTGAGAGTTTCGTGTATTAGGTTTGGTCTGCTGGGAACTCCCGGCGACCCGAATTCCAGACCATCGGTAGCCAACATTTTGGATTTTCAGGCATTACTCCTATTGCAAAGGAGAAGTACCTTGACATTCAAAATTTAAAAGGCTTTTGCCAGCCGAGAAGCTGCAAAGTTATCATGTTTTTCATCCATAACAGATGTTAACTATGTATTGATAGTTTTGACACTACATATAATGGCGCTAAGTTTGTATTTTAAAATCAAATGAAGCATGTGTTAAAACTTTGAGATTCTTTAAGTCAATATGCCATCCAGAAGAATATGTTTACAAACTTTGTTCTTTGTTTTCGCTTATAAACTTGTTTTAAAGTTTTCCCTCTTGAGTCCTTTTAATATATAACTGATATTGCATGTGATGTCACTTAATGCTCTTGACTGTTAACCCTTTGTTGATAAGTTCCAATAGTATCGACTTTGAATCTGCTGACTAAAATCAATGTTGATAACTTTATCATGAGCTCTGTATTTGACTTGTTGCCTTTTAGGATGGATTAAGCTTGCCCAGCCCGTAGCTAATGCTACTCGGTTCAAAACAGCAGTTAGTCAGATCAATGGCTGAGTTGTGTAAGGTGCTATTTATCTTACAGGCCAGGGGGTGGCACTTGGAACGAGGATTTGAATGCCATTCAGTTGTTTTCATGTGTGACTCATGGAGAGTTCATCTGTCTGCGGCAGAGGAGAATGTGGAGGGGTATATTTTAAGCAGTGTATAGCTCGGGTCCAAGCTGACGGGATGGGTGAATCCTTCAAAGTTCCACATCGGAACGGGTGTTCCTACTTTTTACCAAACCTAACTATGTGTGACCACTGGACGCTTTTTAAATGCTGAAGTATTAAAAATATTTTCAAAATGTGCAAAATATCATATGTTTAAAAACGATCTCAAAACTTGGTGGGAGAAGGATTTTAAAACACACACTACATGAATATTGATTGATTACATTTTTGACATGTTGAAACTGCTTTAAATAACCTGTGTAAAGGTTTCAACCAGTCAACTGCCTTCGAATGCTATTTTATATGCTGTAACATCCTAGGCCTAGGCTTAACTTACCAACTTGGAACAAAAAAAAAACCATAAAAAACTAGTTTGTTCACTCAGATCCTGTTCAACGGCCAGAAAGTACCACTGCCGCCAGTGCTGCTTGGCAGCCTAGGCAATGACCCTGCGAAGCCAACGGTCTGTCTATACGGACATCTGGACGTCCAACCAGCAGCGAAGGAGGATGGGTGGGCGACCGATCCCTTCAAACTGATTGAGAAAGATGGGAAGCTGTTTGGCCGAGGGAGTACAGATGACAAGGGACCTGTACTTGGCTGGTTGCATGCCATCGAAGCCTTCCAAAACACCAAGCAAGATATTCCAGTTAACATCAAGGTAGTGTTAAGCATGTATTTTAGTTAATGTGTGCTAAATGCTCTAAACAGCGGATAGGGTTGAATTTGTCTCTTTAACACGTTGAGTGCCGGCCGGTCACTGGTGACCTGCTGCTGGATGTGCGCTCAGGCTGCCCCGGTCACAGGAGACCGGCAAGGCCGCGGCAAAGGAAATCAGTCAGTGTGGCAAGTTCCCGCAGAGTATATTGGAGATTGCCGCGAATGTTGTTTGTGGTGTTCTGACCTACATTCTGCGTGAGTCGCCCACCATTCCCGCGGACCGGTGCCGGTCACTCGAGACCGGTAGTTTCGCAATAACTTTGTGAGCTTATTGACGTTAAATATGTTAGTGATTTGAGTATTCTACGTCACAATAAATTATTTTATGGTTTATTATTTTATTTTTTGTGACTTGTCCAGATATGCCAGGATTGTGTTTGGGGGATTGATTCGAGCAATTTCATGATAGTCTCTAAGTAAAATAAACAGTGGTTGGGAGGGAGGAAGAGGCTGAATATAATTGTAAATTGTTTGTTTAGTGTTATTCACCATATTTAATGTAAAAACCCTTGTCTGTGACATCAAAAGGGTGATATTGCAGTCACGATGCCTACGGATTTTCCTGTGCGGGCTGGCCCGGTCACAAGTGACTGGCGGATTTTGGACACCATTTTTTCGTGGTAAAGGACCAGAAATGAAGTTTGGGACCTTAATCCTGTCTTATAAATAAAAAAAGTTAGATTTTATGTTAAACAAATTTCAGGCCCTACAGTACACATGCGTACATTTTTACCGCACTCAGAGTGTTAAATTGTTTTGGGTTCATTAACTATTCTTCTATATATCAATAGCTGAGCTCCAAAACATTATTGCATAGGCCTCTGACAGAGTTCATAGGTTTTCAAGAATAAACCTTATCAATTGCCACATTAGTGCAAACCTCAAGGTCAAACCGGTTGCTAAGAGCTGACGACAAAATTGTTGTGAGCAGTAACTGATGAGAAAGATTTATCAAAAATAGAAGTCAAAAAATTCTCAAAGACATGGGTATATGGCAATGGTGAGAAGCCAGAAAGGGTTGATCTTGAGGCTTGCGATGGCATGTGTTTAGTAAATTATTAAAGATAATTACTAGTGATGTGTTGGTTCTACATTTCGGTTCTAGATTTTGGAAAATATTTAACAGGGTAATATCAGCTGTATACGACAGACTGGCCTTCACATCTTCACCGTAATAGATGACCAAACCACACGATATATTGGCATTAAATTAGATCAAACTGCATTGTGTTAGCTGAAATTACAATACGTCTAAAGAGCTTCTGTTGAAACTGAAGTCGAACCACAGTTCATAAATATTGATGAATTTTACTAAGCTTTATAGGCCTACATATCATGAAGGCAGACTTAGTGAAAACTGATTTATATATTTTTTCTAAAACACTACTCTGAACCGATAACTGAGAACCGATGACAGAGATTAAAAACCGAACCGTAGGAAATTGAAACCGACACAACCCTAACAATTACACATCTGATTTTAAAAAGTAATATCTTCAGCAAATAAATTGGTAAAAATAATTTTCTAACAATATTACTAACGATTAAAATGGTGTTTTCAGTTTGTATTTGAAGGGATGGAGGAGAGTGGCAGTGAAGGATTAGATGATCTGCTGGAACAAAGAAAAGACACTTTTCTGAATGATGTCGACTATGTTTGCATCTCTGACAACTACTGGCTCGGGACTGAGAAGCCTTGCATCACGTACGGGCTGAGGGGCATCTGCTACTACGGCGTGGAGGTGGAGTGCGCTTGTAAGGACTTGCACAGCGGGATCTATGGCGGAACTTTGTGAGTACATCTCTAACGTGGCAAAGCACAACTCGTAGGAAACATTAAGCTTTGCTTTGATTAAATAAGTACCTGAGACTGAGCTTTGCTCAGGGAAGGACAGTCAGTTTGAATAAATGACTTGGAATAATTTTTCACCACGTCCCCCAACTTACAAACAGATTTACTTAGCTAATTTGCCTCTTTTCTGCGTGTTTAAGGTCACTCCAGTTGTAATAGCTCAAAGTCCCTTTTAACAATTTTGGATATGACATGGCACTATAATCTTAATTCATTGGTTTTTGTTATTGTACGCAGGAAACCACATATTAATACTTGGGCATTACTCTGAAATTCTTTGATAGATTATTAGCGGCTGTTATGATTCTTTTATTTTGATTTTTAAACTCCATGAGAACAATGCCAATTTGTTAACTTTTCATATTCGATTATCTACTTTGTTCGGTTTTTACTAGGGATGAGACCTGGCTAGAATTTATTTTTCTCCCAGAAATTAGTTATTTCCAAAATTTGAGTCATTTTGAAGTTGGAGCCATTTTTGAGATCTGAGATGCAAGCTAACAAACTTTACTCATATTAGAGTATAGGATAGGATTAGTGTTTTTTGCAGATCTAACACAGATACTGGTAGGTGGTTTTGTAGTTACTGTATTTGTTTAAGTAAGTAAATTACTAATTTACCTTTTTTCCTTGGAAAGGGAATTCACTTCACTTGCTCACCTTCAAGATGAGCAAATTCTCCTTTTACCACAATATTACTATGGCTGTATTTTGTGATCCAAGAATAAACTTTGTCTTGGTTCACTAGCACAAATTTAACTGATCATCCAATCTAATAAACAATCGATTTTGATTATATGATTAGTAGTGAAGACCATATTAGTGGAGTCCATATGAAATACTAATAGCTATTTTCTAGATACTAGAATACTGGAATAGTGGAATTCTATAATTTATAATATAATTGTATTTTAAATATTTAAAGCACTAAATGTATGTTTTTCCGAATTAAAACTTTTCAACAGTTCTAGGTTCTAGAAATATTAATTGATCATAGTGTCATATGAAATAGGTTTTGTCAAAGTTAAAGCTAATCACATTCAGACATAGTATATGTAATACATCAAAGACATTATAAAATAATAAAAAATAAAAAACAATACAAACATTTTTATAGTAGAACAATGAATCTAAGTAAAATCTACAGTAACGTCAGAGTTTAAAAATTCATTAAGACAGTAAAATGGATTTTCTAACAACCAACTGTACAAACATGTTTTAAAAATACTTAAAGGTGCAGTTCTAGCTGATATCGGTAACTTATTAAAAAAATGTACACAGTTTACCTTGTCCGATTTACCTGCTTGTGTCGTGTTGGTGAATATTTTCTCTAATAATAAATGCATCTAAGTTTTGTTTAATGTGCAATAATGAACAAAAAATATATAAATTTACCACAGTTTGAATTTTAAATTTGATGAACAAGGGGCGACAGTGCTTCCCTACACACGTTGCGAATTACTTTCTTTTGAATCAGTAAAATGTCATTGACAAGAGGAGAATGACCCCATAAAAGCAAGCCGTAAGTTAGATGTGACTCAAAAAGCCCAAAATAAGCAGTTCTATGGTATTCACTTGACACTATATCACTTAATTTCCAAATAAGATAACATACCCTAGATATTTTCTTACAAAGATGATAAATGTGCGATCCTCAATTTTGAGTTAATGATAACTCCTAAAAGTTTTACGGTTTTATTTTCTGTATTTTTACATAAGCTTAAAAGGATTAGATTGAGTTTTTTCTTGATTGCAAAATAAGATCTATTATGTACTTGACAGAACTATTGGCAATTTTCTCATAACCTTAAACATTTACATTGACTAAAAATGTCTGACTTTTCAGGAATATTTGTCTATAATGTTCCTACTTTTTAGTCTTCCAAAACCCCACTTCTTCAATTCAGAAAGTGAGCTGTGATTAAATTAATTTTTAGGACAGAGGCAATGAGTGATTTGATTTACCTTCTGGATACCCTGGTCGATGTTAATGGGAAAATTCTGGTGACAGGCGTCTACCAAGACGTGGCTCCTATCACTGCGGCTGAGAAAGAGATGTATAAAAATATTGATTTCAATCCATGCAATTTCCAATCTGAGATCAGGTGCAACAAATTGCTTCATAATGGTGAAAAGGTGTGTTGATATAAAGTATGATGTAGGCTAATAGAATAATTGTAAGTGATAAAAATAGCGCAAAATAACAATTAAATAACAAAGATATCAAAAATTAAAGCTAAAAGTTTACTACCTCTTACAATACTTAATTAGTTTTATCTAGGATGTTACTCTTTGTCTATGCAGAAGGCTTATACTGCTCGTAGTGTGTCTTGGTTTCATTGCAGTGCTGTTGGAAATGTCATGCACTATAATATAGGCTAAACCAAACCTATGTGATCAGGTAGTTAGATGAACAGACATAACACCTATCAAGTGCTGGGATTTGGGCCGATCAACTTAATTTATGATGATGGGGTTGAGGATACTTTTTGTACCTTATCTATTATTATAATTGGATGTATCTCTACCTTGTTCTAACTGACATTTGAATTGAGGGTACGGATCAGTCTCCAAAATAGACTTGATAAGGTAAATATTCCTTCATTTGTAAATGCAGGTTTACTAGACTCTTAATTGTAGTTTTCCGACCATACGAATGACTTTTATTTTGTAGCATAAATGTTGCCAATGTGTTATTATGAAATTATTATAAAAATTATGAAATTATTATAAAATTGAAATTATGAAATATTTATGATTGGAACTGACAATTTTTTCAAATGCTAATTTCACTTTTAGTTGCCACAGAGGTTCAAACAGGTAAAGCATAGAGGTTCCAAAGGTTATCGAACAGTTTGATCTTGAGCAACTTAA
Source organism: Allygus modestus (assembly GCA_963675035.1). Classification (NCBI taxonomy): domain Eukaryota; kingdom Metazoa; phylum Arthropoda; class Insecta; order Hemiptera; family Cicadellidae; genus Allygus; species Allygus modestus. The sequence continues at coordinate 70,946,975 of OY776114.1, read as the reverse complement.
TTTGATCATTAAATCATTGTCTATAAGCCGCCAACGCAACTAGGGCGTATTTTAAGGCGAATATGAATGAATGAATGATGAGTGTAGAATGGGTGAGATGCCTTGTGTAGCCTCGTTACTGATTCTTTAGCCAGGATCATTAATTAATAGCCCAATGCCAAATGGCAGCTGGATCTAGTATCGAACCTGCTGACCAGCTATGCTATCAGACTAATATGTGTGGGGAGTCAAGACAAAACCTTTCAGAAAAAACATTTCAAATCATTTCTGGATTAGATTAGCATGGCAGTTTGTTTGTTTGTGTATAGCTACGCCAGTGGCATTTTTCAACGTTTTGATAGGGAACGGTCCAAACTCTGGTCTTGTTACTATCTAAGGTTGACCTGTTCTTAGAAAGCATAATTAATTAGTAGCCCAGTGACAAATGGCAGCTCGGTTTAGTTTTGAACCTTCTCAACAATTTATAGCTTGTAGAGATCATTTTATAGCTTTGGAAGTGCTGACAGTTCTAAATATTTACATTTTTGAAGTTATTCTCCTAGCCTCTTTTAGTGAGCTTTCTCAAAATCAGAATGTTCACCAGTATTATATAAGAAATGTGTCAAATTCCAACTTGCCTGCTCACAAACGAAAATACTGAGGGTAAACCAACATATGCTGGGTCAAAATTTGTTAATGCCCTTCCTCAAGCTGTGAAGAGTTGTGTAGGAAAATCCTTAAGAAGGAAATTGTTTGTGTGGCTTGTTTCATGACCCTTTTACTGCACTGCACAGCAGAGTTATTAGATTGGGAGAACATGCAATATTGAAAACGACAACTTATATTTATTACAACATCTCTTTTAACTTACTACTTTTGTTTGTTTTTTGTTGTGATTTCTTGACGGCATTTCAGGTCTTTATGATCTCGAGATAAAGAATTTTCTCTCTCTCTCAACTAGGGTTGTGATCCCGGGCAGTGCCATGAGTCGGGTTGCAGTGAGGGGAGGCAGCGAGAGTCCCCGAGATAACCCCTCTGAGCGATCTAGCCACTAGCGTTCAAAGTGGCCGGTGACCGAACTAACCGTTAAACGCAACTATCGTTAACATGGTAGTCAGCCTTCTGTAGTGTTTCATGGTTTTCTGTGCTTCTTTAAAGATCTCCAGTCTATACAAAGTTGTTTTTGTATTTATTTGTTTTAAATACAAATTGTAATTCTCTAAACTTTAAACCCACCTCTGGCTATCATGGGCTTTGTAAAGTAATCAGCAGATTGTAATTTCAGACAGCAGTCCTGATGAGCCGTTGGCGTCAACCGAGTTTGTCCATCCATGGCATCGAAGGCGCTTATTCCGAACCCGGAGCTAAAACTGTCATACCAAAAAAAGTGATCGGGAAATTCTCAATCAGGCTTGTTCCTCATCAAGAGCCTAGCAAAGTTGACAAATACGTCATGGACTACCTCAACAAAAAGTGGGTGGAAAGAAAAAGTTCCAACAATTTCAAGGTAATCACAAGCATTTGTAGTGATATGTATTTTCCTTTTTTAACTTAGGATTTTCAAGGACTCGATGTTTAATTGAATCGTTTATTTCAGAAACCCCCTAACCGACATTTTTTTAATGTTTGGGAAATGTAAAAAACTAAAAGATTTTACAAAATGTAATTAATTGTACTCATCAGTGTATAGTAATTTGCCATGCACAATAATGAATAGGAGGTACAGCATTAGTGTTTTTTAGAAGTAACAAGTTAGCTTTATACCATAACTAGGGCTGATAATTCCTGTTGCTCCAAGAATATTTATGGATAGTAAAAAACCTATTTTTGTGCTGCATTCTGTGGTGAACTTATTGAATTTATATGGCTAATAAACACATGTTTAAATAATCATCTGATCACATTAAATCCTCGTCTCTATTATGTAAACACAAAACATTCTGCACGATTTGAGTGGCGTTCGAGGGTTTGTTGTTTAGTTAATTGAATGCCACTTTTAAACTGATTGAAATCTTAGGAAGTAATAAAAATAACCTAGAGGCCTAACCGAGTCAAAATTTCTCTGCCACAAATAACAAATTTAATTAAAGTTAAAAAGGAAAAAGTAACAATCTTTTATCAAAAAGTAATTTGTTTTTGAACTTATTTTATAGTTTTATTAGAATAATATTTTTGAACATAAAATTTAAAATTCAAGTACAAATGAAAATCTTGCAATATTCCTCCCCCGGGAGTGTTGCATTTGAGTTCCCTACGCACTTTGAAGTGCAAGGGCAGCAAAAACAATTGTGCATAGGGGCGACAGAAACATAAGTCCAGGTCTCTACCATTCATTGAAAATCCTGAGATTTTCTTTTACTGTTTTAGTTCCATTTCAGATTCAAATAGTCAAGTTCGCAGCATAATTTATATTGGTAAGGGTCTTTAGATGAGTTTAATTGTTCATAAATTTAAACACTTTCCCAAGTAACCGATACCAACACCCATGATCTCTTTGACAAGAAAATAAAAAAAAACCTCATTGGTGTTTTTCATGATTAAAAAAATACAATTATTTATTACTAAAGTTATGCTAAATATTATTGCATGATGATAATTTATAGTTTTATTAATTATTTATACTATACTTTCTGCTCAGTAGCTTTAATTTGGAAAGGTGTAATTTATTTTAAATAAATTATCTTTGCATAGCAGCAACCCAAATCAGTGTGAATTAAACTATCATAGTAAATCCTTTAGTACAAAATTTGTTCTAATTGTCAAGGTCTCTCCTATGAGCGGAGGAAAGCCATGGTTGTCGGATCCTGATCATCCCCACTTTGAAGCAGCGAGGAAAGCGATTAAACACGCTTACAACGTGGAGCCGGACTTGATTAGAGAAGGAGGATCAATCCCTGTCACTCTTACTCTGCAAGTAAGTATTTGTGGCTTAAAAATTGGAAGGCGACTTTTTGCATAAGACATCGTATAGTTACAAAACATATTCTAATTGTATATTTTCTTGGTACATCTACTTGCGTATCTGTTTAGTGAAGATGGTTGTAGATTGGAAAAAACAATTTAATTTATTTGGGTGGTATTTTAATGTCAGTGACGTTTTTGTAAAGATCGTATTATTAACACCTTTGAAAATGGTCCAAGTCCCCCAAACTTTAGTGGAGACTCAGGAATTAAACCAGAATTTAATTGCCGAAGCTTGAGATGCTAACCACTTGATTAACAAGATGCCCAACTACCTTTCTGCCCCCGGACTCCAGGCATTGCATTCTGGGATTTATTGCATACTAGCAAAATATCTGGGCGCGCTTACATTTGGGACCATGTATGTGGCTAACCACACTATCTCCTATATGGTAGTGCTGTGTGGTTTTGAAGGCAATTTATGTCGGTGATAATTAAATCAACAGGGTTTATGGTTGAACATTTTTTTATAGTTTGAGAGGAGAAATTAGGGAAGTAAGTGGATTTAAAAATCAAATTCAGGAAGTTAAAAAATACCCTCGTATTCCAATTTATTGTGTTTTCATTCCCTATTACTTACTTCTACAATAACATTTTGATGTGTTTTGTGTATCAATAGCTTATTAACAGCTGTTTCACTATGTTTCGTATCAGCTGTTGTGATAGTCAACTGCGGTTTTGCTATTCACGGATAGGAAATACTGTCACCACCATTTTCTACACGTGTCATTTATAATATAACTACCCAGAACACAACTCATGTTTTCTATCTTAATCATCTCTTTTGTATTCAAATCTTCACTCAACGTGGTAAATAAGGGGAGGGGGTTTTTGTAATATAGCTTACAGCTAATATCCTACGTACTAATAATAATTGTTTTAAATAAATTATTTTAATTTCAGGAAATAACAGGAAAAAACACGCTTCTCTTACCAATGGGTGCCTGTGATGATGGAGCTCATTCTCAGAACGAGAAGATCGACATTCGCAACTACATTGAAGGAGTAAGTAGAGGATTTTAAAACCATATAAGGAACTTTGGTTAAACCCAGGGCCACCACATGGGGGGGGCTACCGGTACTACTGTCCCCGGGCCCCGGCCAGAGCTCACATATATGGTAAAATATGCGAGTACTCGAAACTTTGAGTTTTCTACTGAGTATTTTTATCTTCGTTCTTGACTCAAAGTTTTGAAAAATACTCGAAAGTTCGAGCGAGTATTTCCCGCCGATTTCTAACGATTGCGACTGGCCAAATCACAGAGTAATGGCCGCAAAAGGCGATCGCATCACGTAAAATCGGCCGACAATGACGACCGGACCGCGTAATTTCGGCCATAAATGACGACGGAAAACATAATATCGGCCAAAATGACGAGTAGATGATGTAATGAAGGCCTAAAATGATGACGGTATACATAATATCGGCAAAAGTGGTGACTGGGCCACTTAATATCTGCCGTAACTAACGATTTCATCATTAATATTTATTACTTTGATGGTAATCTATTGTTACTTTGATGGTGCATGGTCCAGTTGTCTTTTACGGCCAATATTACGTGGTGCGATCGTAATTTACGGCCGATGTTACATGATCTGACTTTCATTTACGATGGAACTGAAATCGAGATATTGGTTCTTGAATTGGGTTTTCCCCATAAACTGATAACATTATTGAGAACCGAAACTGACACATTTTGAAATACTTTAAGTTCTAAATCCTTTTCCTGGTAATCTCTTTTTGTTTATTTTTTTTTGGGGGGGAGGGGCGCCAAATCAACTCTAGCCTACAGGCGCCACATCTCTTAATCAGGCCCTGCACGCACCCCTCAATAAACCTAGATATTTAGATTGACTTCTATAATCATAATAAATCACATCCTCTTTAGTTTTAAGAACACTAATTATTCTAATAAAGAAATATTAATAATTTTTAGGCCTAAATCTGAAACCGTTCAATATTTTACATGTATTCATAACTATCTTTGAAACAAATAAAATCCATAATTACTAGCAAAATCCATAATCCATAATTATCTAGTTTAGAAAAGCTTACAAGTTCCATGATATATTCATTGCAAAACAAACATAAACACAGGAACTGCATCATCATCAACTGTAATTAACCTAACAGATTACGCATTACAATAATTAAAATACAGTATATCAAATCAGGCTAACCAAAATACAAAAATCCTATTGGGTTTAAATTATTTGCTGAAGTTTGATATCCTGATTCAGCGGAATGATAAGAATTGTCATTGTCAAGTCGTAAGGATGCGCTTCAACCACTAGAATTGGCATTGTCAAGTCGTAAGGATGCGCTTCAACCACTAGAATTGGCATTGTCAAGTCGTAAGGATGCGCTTCAACCTCTAGTCAGTAATCAGTTCCGGACAAAGGCACAGAGTCAGACTTATGTGTTCCTTCAATTGGTTTATTGAAATATTGCATTTATTTGTTACTGCTGATACTGATAGTAATTGAAATATTTAACGTTTTCCTTTATTATTTCAGACTAAGATGATGGCTGCCTATTTGTTCGAAGTTGGAAATCTGGGGAAATCGTCATAACTACATCCAACAACCAAAGAACTATACCAATAATAATATAAATTTGTTCATTATAACTTCCATTTGTTATGAAATACTAATATATAACTGTGTAAATGAGATAAAAGACTGTGATATAACGGTTTTCCAAAATATTATTATTAAGAGGTTACTTATTTTACAGGAAGTGCTTTGGAAGATATTCCCAGTACTGTACTATTTTGCTTGTTTGATGCCAGTTTAATCTATTAGGACTAATAGTTTTCTTCTTCATTTGTTAACTGTTATACGAACATGGAATGAGCAACACACACTTTTCTTGTATATCGTTACTGTTTAATATGTGTATATTTTTATAATGCTTATTTCCAATTATATATCAAAATAAACAAGTTCCGTTTCATTTCATCCTATTATTCCAACCAATTCGTTAAGCATTAATTTTCTGAGTTAATTAATTAAAGTATCTAGTAGTAATTACAAGTGAATTAATAGTAACATTTTTAACTAAACCGAGAACCAAAACTGACAAATCCAAAAAAGCAATACTTTTAAGTCTTAAATTTTAAATTATTTTTTTACCAGGCCTAGATGACTTTTTTCATGAAACAGTTGCTGTAGGCCTACTAATAAATTTATCAATATACTAAGGTTGAAATGTACATTTTATTTGATTCAGTTAACTTATTCCATTAAAATTATTGATCATGCCATTCAGTTATAAATGTACTATGGTTGAGTATATTGATAGTTTTTCAACTTCTAATAATTTATTAATAGGCCTAAATGTTAGGTATATTTTTTGTACAAATTTTAACATCCTTGTCGCAGAACTTGGAAGGAATAAACTAATCGTATCCCAACCACAAAACCATATCCCGTCCATCCCTAAAGATTATTATTATTTATAATTCGCTTAACACAGGACTCCCTGTCTTATAAATTCAAAATACAAAAAAGTTCAACCTATTAAGCAAATTTGTAAGACAGCTGTTCTTACCAACAAATTCTTATAATTTCTGAAACATTTTGTTCATTGGAAGTTCTTGTATTTCATGTTATGAGGTTTGAAAAAGTATTGTTATAAACCCATATGCTAGCAAAAGTAAAGGGAACTAAAAGTCATTTAACTACGATAACTATTATAGCAATCTTGGATTCCACAATTTAAGTATTTTCTTTTAGATATTTCCATTGTTTATTGAGGCGGAAATGCCTCAAACTTACTTCAGTCTCCCAAAAGAAGTAGCTTGCAATATTTTGCCATTAGAATGGCATATTGAAATAACAAGTGAATTTCCTATGAGGGTGAAGGCCCCTGACCATCTTTGTATATAATTCTGTAAGCAACATTTTAATTCGAAATTGTGGCAGTTTGTAAATTGCAGGATGATGGGGGACGGCTAAATTTGATTTGATCCCAGGTACTCGGGGAAAAATAGCAGTATTTCTATAGTTACCAGCAAATGAGAAATAACGTAAAACATCCCCCACAAGAAAATCATGGGGATTTAAACCGTCTGCTTTGTTTACATTATAACATGTGATTATTTTATTTACAAACTGACATATGTTATTGTTTTATTTTACTCAGTATTTAGAGAGTAAAAAACCAGAAGGGACAGAGTATTGAAGCAAGGTTAGGGGCTTTAGCCCCTTCAAGCCACTAGTGATAATGTATTGTTTTTATGCTTCCAGACCAAAGTTTTACCAAAACATTTTTGTTAAAGTTTGTATATCAGGGTATGAATAAATAGAGGTATGATTGTGTAGAATGGAAATAAAGATGAACAAGTGCATTTACCAATTTGCATTGATTTACTGTTTACAAATAATAAACACAGTGTTTCAAGTTTTATTTACACATACACATATATACACTATACTTACACAATATAACAGTGGATATTACCGTCTTTAATCAATAACAATAATGCTATCTTTAACATTTTTTGATTGATTTTGATCATTCTCTTCAATAACATCTTCTATATCCCTGTCTTCATCTGTAATATTTATTTCTAATGTCTCTGGTTCATTTAGTTCTTGAGGAGGCTTTGCACTGCAGGGTGATATTACATTTTTTAACGTCGAACATAACTTTGATTTATTAGTCTCTGTTCGTAATTTCTCAAAGTTCTTAGGTTCACTTTTCAAAGTGTTTTTGTCTTCTTGAATTGGTAAAGGGTCACTCTTATTGTTTGAATCACATTCATTTTCAGTGTCATTGCCATCGCTAGTTTTTGATGAATTAGTTACGCCTTCATCAGGTAGTAAAGACTGAGATTCTGCTTCACTGTCTTGTATATTAATCACATCGTTAGGAAGTGAACCACTGCATTCATCTGCATCATTTGATTTTTTGTTGAGGGCTTCTACATCTATTTTTTCAAAGCTACTGTCCAAAGTACTTTCCTGTGGAAATTTGAGATGCTCTTCTAATTCTTCATTTTCAACAGGATTCTTACTACCATTATCAGGTAAAATTTGATCAATTTGTATTGTGCTACAGATATTTTCATTTTCAAGATTATCATCATTCTTGTTAAAACATTTAAGATCACTTCTTTCAACTTCTTCATCAGCAGTAGTAGGTTCATCAGTCTCTTCATAATTTATACTGGTGATAAGCATTCCATCATTCAAATTTAATTTGGCAGTTACTACATCACTGATTTCAGATTCACCAGATTTAATGTTTGTATTAAATGGTTCTTCCTCATTAACTTGAAGACCTGACACAGTATCTTGCACTAAACCGGCAGAAAGATTTTCAGCCCTGGTCGATGAAACATCTTGAACTTGGTCTGCTGTAGACGTCTCAGTCAAATCAGCCTCGGAAGATGTTGGTTCTTGGTTTGCTGAAAGAATACCTGCTTGAGTATCATTATCGACCCCAGCAGCATCATTGGGTGTCATGGCTGTTGACTTGGAAAGCAGCTCATATTCAACCACACTGCCTTCCATTTCTTTTTGAGGGGCTGGGGATGATTTGTCTGGTTCATATTGAATTGGAATTTGTTTTTTAGCCAGCCTTGCACTTTTTATCTTTTTCCTAATATTTCCACAGATTTTACTAGTTGAAACTACTTTTTTGACCTCTTTACTTTCCAACCATCTTTGAGCCCAGCTGCTCTTGTCATGTTCTGGTTGAGCTGTTTTGTTTACACTGTCCCACTTTGACGATGCTTCATCAGAGCATGACGCTGCCATTTCCGAAATAACTTGATCTTTAGCCTTTGAAAATTCTACATTGACGCCTGCAGTTTTGTCTGAGACAGCACTTTGGTCACCTTCATTATTGGTTTCAAATGGACTTTTTATTAAAACTTCTCCAGAATTATCATCTAAGCTATTGTTTTGTGAACTTACAGAAACATTTTCTTCTCTATTTCCTTTCTTGTTGTTCTTAGCACTCGTATGTTCATTTTCACCAGTAAGATCGATTGTCACTACCTTTGGAGCTATAACAATGACATCATCACTTTTCCGTTTCTTTTTTCTGAAGTTCTTAGCTGGAGTTATTTTTTTTGTTGTGTCTTCCTTCAAAAGCTTATTTGACTTTTCTTTTGAATTTGCTGGACTCAAGGTAAGATCTTCACCTTCTTGAGGATCATTATTCTTGAGCAAAGCTCGAATGGCTCTAGCCCTCATTTCGAGCTCCAAAATTTCCAATAAAGTTTTACCTTCTTTTGGAACCTGTGTTTCCATCTCGTTTTCTGAAGCACTTTCTGCAGAACTATCGATTTGTTGAACTTCGTCTGACTCGGAAGCTTCTTCTACCACCTTAGTCTTCATCCGTTTATGTTTCTTGTCTAAATCTTTTTTCTTTAGTTTTCTTTTTGACTTTTTCTTTTCTGAAATACAAAAATTATATGAAATTTTATACTATACTTTTTTGCACCATAATATTACACTAGCTATAAAGGGAGAGCAAGAAGTGAAGATTGGTTTACATTTTAAATAAGGAATGTTTTACAAATTGTAGTACTATTAAAATTTTAGGATCTGTTAATGATGACACACACATTCAACTGAATCCTGATAAACCTGATAAAAATCTTTGTCTATCTAGAAGCTCTAAAAGACTGAGCAGTTCCTCATCACGCCCAACACAGTTTTTTTTTTTTAATATTGTTGAGTAAGAATATCCTTACAGAATGAGAATAGCAAATATTTTAATTACAACCAAGAAATAGTAAGGTTATGGCCTAAATTATCATTTGATTTTATTCTTATGGAGGTCAATAATATTTAAACTTTAACTCATTTTTACCAGTAATAATACAAAAATCAAACTAAACTAACTAAGCCAAAACAGATCCGACTGATAACCTAGCTCCTTTTGTTCATACATTATCTTTTTGCATTTGAAATTTTAATGAAGAACAGACAAATGACATAAATGAACAACTAAGATGTGTGTGTTCTACTAAAATTATAACAAACTAAACAGGCATGATTTTAGTTCAAGCAAGATAAGGACAGGCACAACAGCTAACTCACAATACTGCTGTTTTTAGTTGAGTGAGTTAATGGAATAGGGATGTATAGCTTACAGAGCTCTGTACCTATCCTCTAAAGACTTAATTTTGTACATAGATACTAAGTAGATGACAGTAGATGAGTTATGAGTGTTATTTGATGAGTTTATTTCAGTGCATATTATAGGCTTAGTTGATTTGAATTGATTTTAAAATTTGAAGATAAATTAAACTGTTTTGAGAATAATTTTTCTAATTATTAAACTTCAGTAATACGAATTATCCAAATATAAAACTTATGAAAATTTGTAACTATACATACAAAAGTGGTATTTCTTTACTTGTAGTCTGAAGAGTATACAGTGAGGCTATAGAACAGCAGTACATAATAAGATTTCATGAGCCTAAGGCCAAGATGCCCCTAGGGTGGCTACATGTCCATTGAATTAACTATGAATATCGATTTCCATTCCAACATATTTGTTTACCTTCTGGTGCATCCGCTTTTGTACTGTCATTACTAGCCAGATTTAGGAAATCGAGATCAGGATCGACTAGAACCACTTCTTCAGAGTTGTCTGAAATATCAGAGCATCCCTCTTGTTTTCTAAAATCAGAAACAATTTTGAGCAGCACATAAAAGTACACTGTGAAAACAATTGTGCTTAACGCTTTCAGTGGCAAGGTCCAGCTAAGTGGACATCACAAGTTACAGTCAAGAAGCGCCAATTCAAACACAATGTAACAATATAGCATGGAAGTAACAAGCTAGCTATCACATATGCAGATTGAGGTTTCCACCGACTGCTTCACCAACTTGGCAGCTAACACTGGTGCATCTGACTTCACGCTAGACATGAAGAAAGCGAGTCGCGTAGTGCTTCTTGCAATACTGAATAACCCGCATAAAATGGTCAATAAAAGACTAGGCAATTGCTCAGTAAAACTTTATATGATCAAGAATCTGCTTCACAAAAATTCTAAATGTCTTTATACAAAATCTAATAAAATAATTGTGCAAGCAAATTTTACATACAGTTGGATTTACAAATGGATATGGCATTTCTTTATTTAAAACTGCTGCTACTCATATTTAACTTCTACTCAATACCACAAACTACTACAGAAGCTCTAGTGCAAAATCTGCAATCCATGATGGTTAGAATATTGTTTTTTTTTTTGTTGACTAACACGGGTTGCATGGCTGTCTTTGATAGTCAAATTGCCTAGTCTAAAACAAACAGAATTTGTTTACAAAGTGTAATATAAACTAACACTAAACTAATGCACTGTATAAAATGGTGATAGAATTAGCGTAGGCCCCTACATGTGGTACAGTAGAACTTCGATAGTTCGACAGTCTGTATACTTCGACACGGGCCGTGATGACATGACATGACAGTAGCTGCGACCGATAGTGTCCTAGACGGGTTCGCTGGTGGGAGCCCGCTTATTGATTTCACGAAAGTGTGCTACCGCCTTTTCTATAAATAACTCATCCTTCCTACCCCCTACCCCGTCCTATCAACCCCCTTCCCCGCCCTTCACAGTAAGTAGGTCAAGTCAGTTCGCTCGAGACGCTGGACGATGCGGGAGTTAAACATGTCTTTGATTCTTTTGTGATACATTATTGTTTTTATACTTATAATACTCGTGTTAAAATGTTCCATACTCCCTATAGTTCGAAATTTTGATAGGTCGACACCCCTTTAGTCCACAAAGCGTTGAACTATCGAGGTTCTACTGTACCAATAAGGAGTATTGTTTTCTGGTTATTTTGCTCAGCTATCTCATCTTCATAAACAAAGTTTGATATTATAACTTGATTTAATTTATTCTTTATACTCACATGACAAAAGGTTTAAGTTCAACTTCAGGTTTTTTGTCTGAAACAGAATAACATTAAGCTTAATTAGGGAATTACATGATCTAAAACATTAATTTTGGGTTATTTTATACAATTTCCAGCATGATTGTATTTTTTTATCCTGACAAACAGAGCCCTTTCCCTGGATGATATACATTATACTACAATTATTAAGCTATTTTGTTTTTAATATTTGAGTAGCAATGGTGGCACTTAAGTGTGTTACAAGACGAACCAATTTTACAGCATGCAGCGGCGATTAGGCTATAATAGCTGACAAATAAATTGCCAGTTGAGGGAGTGGTTTGCTGGGCTATCAACCGAGATCAGCCAATAGTAGTGCTGCATTGCCAATACTCCATATCAGCTGATCATAATAACATTCGGCTGATATTTTTGTATGGCAAAATGGCAACAGTGACAACGTAGAAGCATGCTATTGGCTACAGCCCAGCTGTCAAATTTATTTGTCCATTATTATAGATTGTTTATCATAGGGTACATGCAATAATTTGGGTCTTCACTACAAGTGACTGCGTTTTGATTTAATTGTTCGACATATTTATAATAAACTAACCTAGCCTAACCGCCAGCATTTTTGACGAACTTTCAACTAGTACAATTTTATAATAATACTTAGTCTAAGTGGTTTTGTTTTGAATCCTATTAGTGAATTTCCTTTGGAAAGTGAACTATTAGCATGACCCGCACGGTGAAACTTAAGCCCGGGATCACCATAGAAGTTCGTAACGTGATCCCCTGAACACGTTTTGGGGGTTCGTTCAACATTTTATATATATACTCTAGCGTCGCATTTTTTGTCTAATTTACTTCAAATTTGGTAGGGACATTCCTTTCTGTAATCAGTTGGACAAGTTTGCTGGGCAAAAAATCGGAAAACTCTAAACCCCTTTTTTGGGGATTAATCTTTCAAATTTCGAGTTTGCTGGGCAAAAATTCGGAAAACTCTAAACCCCTTTTTTGGGGATTAATCTTTCAAATTTAGAGTTTTTGGGCCCAACAAGGGTCAGAAAAGCCCCGTAAGTAAAGTTAATGCATGTAAAAATATGGGAATTAGTTAGGCAAAAGTTTTAAGCCCTCTCTCGCCATTCTAGCATACATATTTACCGAGTTATTAAAGAAAATGTGTTTTGACTAAACACAGTACGGGGCCATTCTATGCCAAATCATCCAGGGGCTGACACCCATGGTGTCAGATTTTAATAAAAATTTGTATATATTAAGTGTGTACAAAAATAAGAAAAAATGCAAAGTTTCACCAAATTCCATTAAGTAGTTTCAGGATTATAGTCGTTTAAAGTTTTAGAAAAATGTAATTTCCGATGGCAGTATGAGCGAGAAACCAGCTTGTATGTTTCCACGTTTTTCTAAATAATATTTATATTTATGTAGCTAGAGGCTTCAAACTTTATGAATTTGTCCTAAATTTAATGGAGAATCAGATTATACTATAAGTGTTGGCATTATAACTTTTCATCATTGTTTAAAAATTCGTAAAACACAAAAATTATAGTTTTTTTCAAATTGTGACGTTTATGTAAAAAACAATCTTTGGCTAAAATCTCTCTCCAGACACCCTAATACAACCATATATCACTGAAAAGAGCATAACATTTCCTTATAAATGGTGAAATAATATTTGTGGGTTTACGTGTTCTAAAAGTTTTATTACAATGTAAAGTTAATAAATAAATTTTTGAATAGCGGAAAAGGTATTTTCATTGACAAAGACAGAGTTTGTGGTAAGGATGTTAGAAAGTCAATAATATCTTATAAAATATAGAACTATGGAGCTAAAATCATATGTAATACAATTTGCATGGCATATTTTGTAATAACATAAGGCTTACTGTTGGATATAACACATTTACAACAAATAATTTTGTACAGTATGATGTCATTTTGAATTTAAATGTATACCCTTGTTAGCCTACGTATTACTGGAGAGCTGCATGTCAGTCTCAAAAGGTGAAATAATATTTGCAAGTTGTAGCATTACAAGAGTTTTAATACAATATAAAAATATGAAATGAAAACCTAGGATTTGATGAAGTTTTGATCTTAATGGATTTCGCTGAGAATTATAATTTTGTTCTTCAAAATGAAGTACAGTCATACCACTGGAGCCATTTAAGTTGTTCAGTTCATCCTGTAGTAATATATTCTAAAAATGGAGATGGTACCTTAAAACATCATTGTGGTACTAGAAACATCATAGTGTTTCATTTCTGATGACCTAAGACACGATGTACCATTTGTCTTCTCTGTCCAAGAAAAAACGATTGATTTAATTAAGCTGACATTTCCATCAGTTGGCAGAGTGGAATACATTACTGATGGGTGCAGTGCACAGTATAAAAATTTCAAAACCATGATGAATTTGTCATGAAAAAATGTTCAACTTAAAGGAAGCCATGGAAAATCTTCATGGAAGTTATGGAAGGTCTTTTCATGCAAAAAGTCATGGAAAAACTGTATGTGACGGAATCGGGGGCAAGACAAAAGAACTAATACAAAGAGAAACCTCCAAAGTTCAAAAGCAAGTGAACGGATTGTAAATGCTTGGCAAATGTTCACACTTTGTAATAATCTGTTTTAAAAATAAAATTTTTCTTTTTGAGTGAAGAAGATATTGAAAATATCAGAATAACCCAAAGTAGTCGTTTTGAATCTGGGCAAAGCATAACTGGAACAAGAAGTTTTAATTTTTTCCAGCCTGCATCGTCAGAAGAAATCATAGCAAAAAGAGTGAGCTCAGGCTCTGTTATCTGTTTAACACTTTCGCTGCTGCAAACATGTTTAAACATGAAATTTGCATAAGTTTCTATGTTAAGAAAAAAAACGATCGGGGCCCACAGCAGCCAACGTGTTAAGAAAAAACATGTTTAACCCATCATGACCAATGATTGAACCTAACCTCCGTTCCTTTGTTGCCTGGGTTTATGAAAGCAACTGGTGGATTGGAATGGTTCAGCAAATTAATGAGGAAGAAGGGGATTATAATATCCTCTTTATGCAATCCTCATGGTACAGCTGAAAACTTTGATTGGCCTCAAAAAGAAGAAAACTGTCCCGTACCACCACCTCATCTCCTTTGTTAAGTAAAACCTCCAGTGGTAACGTCACAATTGGATTGAACTTATAAGATTGATTCTGACTCTCAAAAATAAATTAACACAGCCTGGGACAACTTTAAAATATCACTATAGACGGTCATCAGTTTTAAGATTCAGTGATTGTGTTTACTTACATTTCAAGTTACTTTCGAACCAAGCCAACACTTTTAAAAACTATTTAACAATTTTTAACTTTTAACACAATTTGAAGATATACTATCATTTTGTACAACAGAAGAATTTTCCCACGAAAATCTGGATAAGAAGTAAGTAAACCAGTGCAGCAACTAAATGAAATGTAAATATTCTATATTTTGTGTAGGTATCATAAATTCACGAGGTTGTTTAATGTAAGCTAAATCAGTACACCCTCAGTATTGAGGTAAAAAAGGAGCACTTAAGCCATGTCATTTCATATTTTTATATTGTATTAAAACTCTTGTAATGCTACAACTTGCAAATATTATTTCACCTTTTGAGACTGACATGGGCTACGTAGGCTAACAAGGGTATACATTTAAATTCAAAATGACATCATACTGTACAAAATTATTTGTTGTAAATGTGTTATATCCAACAGTAAGCCTTATGTTATTACAAAATATGCCATGCAAATTGTATTACATATGATTTTAGCTCCATAGTTCTATATTTTATAAGATATTATTGACTTTCTAACATCCTTACCACAAACTCTGTCTTTGTCAATGAAAATACCTTTTCCGCTATTCAAAAATTTATTTATTAACTTTATATTGTAATAAAACTTTTAGAACACGTAAACCCACAAATATTATTTCACCATTTATAAGGAAATGTTATGCTCTTTTCAGTGATATATGGTTGTATTAGGGTATCTGGAGAGAGATTTTAGCCAAAGATTGTTTTTTACATAAACGTCACAATTTGAAAAAAACTATAATTTTTGTGTTTTACGAATTTTTAAACAATGATGAAAAGTTATAATGCCAACACTTATAGTATAATCTGATTCTCCATTAAATTTAGGACAAATTCATAAAGTTTGAAGCCTCTAGCTACATAAATATAAATGTTATTTAGAAAAACGTGGAAACATACAAGCTGATTTCCCGCTCATACTGCCATTGGAAATTACATTTTTCTAAAACTTTAAACGACTATAATTCTGAAACTACTTAATGGAATTTGGTGAAAATTTGCATTTTTTCTTATTTTTGTACACACTTAATGTATACAAAATTTCATAAAAATCTGAGAACTTGGGTGTCAAATTGTAATTTGGCTGGATGATTTGACATGGAATGGCCCTACGCTGTCTTATAGGGGTTTTACATTATAAATGCATGTTATTCATTTGTTGGTGTACTTTTATCATCCCCAGCAACCTTACGCCTCCTTTCAAGCCAGTCTGGCCTTCTCCTAACATTATAATGCGCAAAATTGTATTCCCAGCTTTGCAGATAAATGAAACCAGGAGCATCAGAACAGCCAAAAATCACTGTTTTCAGATTTAAAAATTGGAATAAATGTATGTTTTTACACTGATTTTTAGTTTTAAAAGTTGTTATGTGGAAATTCACTTCCCTCACGTCAGCGTGCTGCGTGCAAACTCGTTTTTATATTTCAACAACATCATTTATTCCACCACTTACAGTATACTGTCGACATTCAATTTGTTAGGTTGAGCAATTTTTAATCCTTTTGTTATGCTGAAGGAGAGCATGCAAATGTGTACAAATAACTGCAAAACAAAACCATTTGGAGCTCCCAAAACACTTTTATTTTTGTAGTCAGTTGTCAATTTGACCCAAATTAGGTTGACGTGCTGAAGTGTATACCAGCAGATCGGAATATTGAAACTATAAATAACTGTCAGTGTACAGTATAAATAAAGAGATCACCAGTTAGCCAAGTGTAAACTTGCCTCGTATTGAGTTTGCGGCAACTATTGTATTATTAAGTTATACTACATAAGAGGCTAAAAGATGTACAATCTTAAATTTGGTATTTCAGTTTAACCCATTGGAGTAGACATACGAGCTGGTCTCGTTCCTTACTTGTAATTTTATTAACCTGTGAATTGGAGTATAAAATTGGTGTTTTTAAATGGATTAATGGTGTATTTTAATTAAAATATTGTTTTTTCAGTTTAGAAAGTCGCATTGGCACACACACAGTAGACATAAGTAAAAATTATCAAAATCAGTGTTGACCATGTGCAAGTCTCAAAGAATTAACTGATCCCGTCAACTTCCAAGCAAGCCTGCCACCGTTTATTTTACTTGGGCCCTCCCACCAACGATGCCACAGACCGGTTAACTCATTGAGAGTTGCACAACTGGTCAGTTTTGGTCGTGTGCGGGAATCGAACCCCCACGAACATCGTATCACCACCTGGCCAAGGTGTTTCCACGACGTAGCCAACTCAGCTAACACGACCAAAGGCCTAGCGGCGATATTAAGGTTTTTCACTCAGTCCGCGCCCCTAGCGGATAGAACCGTAGACGCCCGCGGTCATTAGTTACATATTTTGCTAGTAGAGCGCAGCACCAATCAATTCCCGTTATAGGCTACTGCAAACAGAATAAAATTACAACCTCAATGGGTTAAACTCCAGTTAAAATTAGTTGTTCAATTAAAGAGAGCAACATTTTTTACAATAACGCACGCTATTACAACTTACTTGCTACTGTTGAGCTGTCGGAATGAGATTCAGAATCTGAAGAAGAATTGATTTCTCTGCCTGAAAAAAAACTAAATAAATACCTATACGGATAATATTATTTGAACAGCAACTCTCTGAGCAGGAAACATTATCAATGCAACTGATAACAGAAGCATCTGGCTGTGTCAGAGCGGCCATAGCAGCAGCGGGATCTAATCCTACATTTTACCTAAACACAAAGACTCGTAGTGAGAATGTCTGGCCGGTCACCCAGGACAGTACAGAAAGAAAAATGGCTTCTTAATTCATAACGAGCTTGGGGCCAAAATACCCTTATTTTGTCTAAACAAAATAATACCATCCTACCGTTACTAAAAACTATTAATATAAGTTACCAATATAAGTCAGTTATATTTTAAAATTTGTAATACAGTTTATTAACTAAATGCTTAACACGTTCACTGCTCGCGCCGACTTTAGACGGCATCGCTAGCGTTGCCATTTGGCGTGCGCCGACAATTGTCGGCGCCAGTCCAACTGAAATATATTGAGTCAGTGTGAGCATAGCCATGGACGGGAAAGGTTGTTGCTGCGTGCGCCATCTGTTTACATCTCAATCCTTGCCGTGTTGGTGCCGTTGCCGGATTCCGCGACTTCTTAGTTTTTTTTTGTCACGATTGCGTAATAGTGCATAACTATGTGTTATTAGATGCAATATATTGAACAATAATGTCGAGTACGTCTCATGATCAATTCATTGCTAGAATATACTGACTAAATAAGTGTAAATATTGTGACTTTTGTGCAACTTCACTGGAGCGACGCACCCATATGCCGCATGCCGACAAAAAGCGGCGGCAGCGATGATGTCACGGGACGACCGGTAATGAAACATTTTTGATGTCAGCAATACCGAACAAGACTCAGAACTGCATTTGGAAAGTGATTTTGGCATAAAAAATTGTTAGCCATAAGTATATACTTTTTTTCAGCAGTGAACGTGTTGAAGGAAAGAAAATCCACACAATACTGACTTATTAAACTAGGGCAGAGAAAAATATATTTTTATGTCATTTAGCATAATATAATAGTCTTGTGTTTAAGCTTACTAAATTCATTTATATGTGAACATTTGTTTATGTAATCCGGAAGCAGACTGAAAAAATTTGGTGCTAAGTAGAAAAATATTTTGTTTAATATTAACTAAACCAAACATCTCTTGACAAATTTGTTCTATCATACAGAAATTTTTATATTCAGAGATTGTTGAGATCTTGTCTCAAATGTGAGATTTCAATCGTTATCTCCAAACATTTAGACTGAGAATCTGCTACGATATCTTTAGAGGAAGATATCTAGGGTAACTTGCCTCCCAAATTCCACTGATGTTTTTATAACAAAACTTGTTCAAGTAGTTTAAAAAAGGTAAAATAACAAAAAAGAATTAACAAAATTGACTTTATAGTACCGATGTGCAGAATGATCAAGTAGGCCTAATATAACAGAAGGAGGTACAGCTATGTAACTACTACTAACATACCTTCCAATATTGATTTTATTCTTTTCTTTGACATTCCAAGAAGATGTATTAAACAGTCTGCTTTAAGCTCATCAAAGGGCATGTCCTAGAAAAAAGGAAATTTTAATAAGACATTTATTCTTATCTTCAAAGAATAAATTTTTTAAATAGGTATAGGTTTAAAAAAATCTTATGATCTGGATAAGAATGTTATATGTATGTTCATTGTATTATATGTATGTTCATTCAATGTAATGTATATTCATTTAGGCATACAGCTTAAACTTCTTCCAGTTTTGAGGTAATTTTCAATGGAAAATCATCTATAGGCCTATCTGGCACAAGATAGGAAACATCAAGGCTACATAAATGATCCATCGGTAAGTTTGAGCAAAGTCAAGACCAGATTACGTCAACCTAGAGAGTACGTTTTTATCTACTTGCCTACCATACAGTTTTACAAGAAAAATAACAAAAGTTTGTTGGGAATTTTTCTATCTGTCTTAGACTTTGATTCAAGGGGTTGCAGAATTGTATAAACAAATTTGGGGGGTAGGATCACCTTCACCTTTCGCGTTAATGTGGTCAGTACAAAAATGCTGTTGGCATCAGAAAAAATTGAATTAAATTAATGTACTAGGAATATTTTTTGGATCAATAGGAACAATGTCAACATTCAATAATAAGTTATAGAGAAATGCCATTTTCACTCACCAACAATAAAATCTTAAAATTGTAGCCTGTTTTATTGGAGCCATGAACATTTATTCAAAATTAAAAAAAAATCATTAACTTATCTAATAGTAAATGAAATGAAAACTGTTGAAATATTTGTTGTGTAAAAAGTGTTTTGCATTGAACAAGAGGATGAGATTTATTTATAGTTAATTTTGTAAATACGTGTTATTTATATGAACAATTTGCTGGTTAAGTTCTGAATTCAAGATAACTGATAAGTCATTTAAGTCACAGATGAAAATAAATATTTACTTAAATATTTCAGGTACCTAGGCCTATAACCTACCTTCAGTATTGGTGGTAGCATTTTTTTTAGCTTGGCTCCCTTTATGATGGAAAACATCTGTTCAATCATTTCTTCTCGGTTATTGATATAATGTCCTAATGGGTACAGTTCCTTCTGAAGATCAACTTCTTCTGTGTCTGATTCACTATTGGGACTGATCCCAAGTCTAGTCTGCAAAATAATAATGAAGAATCACTCATTATTAATGAACCAAATTATAAAACGATTTCTCTTATTTTACGTTGTGTAGAAGAACTTCTAATTTGGCCGCCTGATAAAAACACGTCAGGCGATTATAGAGGGGAGCATTAGGTAATTCGGGGGTGGCAATAATTTGGAGGACATGTTGTTGTAATATATGAAAAGTTACAATAATCACGATCACGACTATGTTTGCCCCTCTAATCAAAATACTGAAATTACGCTTATAGAGGGGAGAGTAAGGGTATTTTAGATTTACACTACAGGCCTTACTGTTTTTATATTTTTCAAGAAGTCATGGTTCAATAACGAGGCCTTCTGTGAGTAAACTTTTTGTTTTGTTGCATCAAGTGCGCTGGTCCAGTTTTCTGGCCTTCTAGCATTCCAGATTAGGGTCATTATCGATGGGGGCCCTACTGAGTTTTTCCTCTTTGGATTACATTAAAAAATCATTGTACAAGATAAAAAAATCTGGAACTTTGGCCCTGACAAAAAATTGCTGTAGCTGTTGCTTCAGTTACCGGTACATGCAGTATGTCCTGGCGCATGTGAGTTTTGTAATGTGCAGAGCAACCAATGCTGAGCAAACCAAAACGTACCAAAGTGTAATAAAAAACGTTGTTAATTAATCTAGTCTTTGCACAAAATAAAAATTATGTCTCTATCCCTAAAGTTATTATTAAATAGTAACGTTTTTAAATATATGAAGCCCACCTCTACATTTAATAAAATAACATAGAACTATAGCCCTTACCTCTTCATTAAGTATTTTTCTGATCCTTCTCGTCTCCAGGGAGTTGGTTGACTTTTTAAAATCCCTCATCATTCAAAATGGATTATCAAGCTCTTCTTACAGTGACTTCTTTTACGAACTGAAAAAAATTCCACACTTGAAATGTTAGTCTAACCAATACCAAACTTGCATATTCCACTTTTATCAAAAAAAATGATTCAACAGTTCTTGATATATAAGTATTGTAAAATTTATTATTTTTCCTCAAAGCTAGTTTTTTTTGGTGCAAACTGTTTAGGATAGGCATTAAAAAAATCTATAGGCTTATCAACAATAGTATTCATAAAGCCACTGGATAGGTGTGTAAAGTGTAGCAGCAATATGCTGTATCAGAAAGACGTGATTAAGTGTAAAAAATGTGGCATGAATTTTAACTTTTTGTGCTCAAGATATGCTTTTGTAAGTACATCTCAAACGAATAAAGGTCAAGGTACAAGTGTGAAGGATGTGCTTCAGAAAATTATTCGTCAAGTAGCAGGATTGGTCAGGGCTGCAACACTGTACAAATTTCACCTTCGGCAATCACGATATTTCGTAACAAAAAACACTGAACGCTAGTTCCACTCAATTACGATTCAAAATGAGTTACAAGAACAGCTTGGAATACTTGAAGCGAATTTTAATTTTGATGGTCAATTTATCAAATTTTAAATGATGACAAACGAACTTATAAAATAAGGGCAATCAAAAACCACGTTTAAATTGGAATTAGCATAATTTAAAATTATTTGCAAAAATCCCTTGACTTCTGGTGCTTTTTTACAGTTTTTCAAGGAACTTGACATCTTAACAGTGTCATCTTTAAAAGCATTTTGAAACTTTAGCTACATAACGGTACGGTATGTCAAAATATGTAACCAGATCGTATCCGTCTCCTTCACCTACATGGTTACCTATATGCTTAGATTAGCCTAAATAACATTTTACTCGAACATTAGGGTTGCCAGAAGGCCTATAAGTAGTGTGGGAAAAAGAGGAGATATTAGCTGGCGACCGCTGACCAGGGTTTGGAATACCCCCCAGGGGGAGGGAGCAGGGTTGCCCCCCAGAAAAATGTTGAATTAAAAAAATGCTTTTTAATGCACTTTAACATACAAAATCAATTATAGAATCAAATAATGTACCTACTATTTTTATGCTATAACTTATGCCTACATTTCCCAAATGTAGTGGGAGTGTTCAAAAGAATAGAAGATTAAATTAAACTTTGTAGAAAAATTTATGCTGATTTATTTTTGTTGTTGTTTTATTTCAATTGAAGTTAAATCACATAAAACCATACAAAAACTAAAATACATACCCAGTAATACAATATACTTTTCAGATTTCTAATTTAACTAGATGTTACCCGCAGGCTTCGCCCCGTGAATTATTTATAACAACTATATGACAGTTTTGTGTGCTGCATTCTGTGGTTAGCCTATGGAACTACTACGAATAAAGATCAGCTGTTTGTATTTTCATCAGCTCAAACAAAAATGAATGTCCATAAGGAATACATGGGAAATTTGAACCCCCGTGGGGCATAGCCCTACAGGATTTTTCACAAATTTAATAGGCCTATATGTTACTCAGGACTATCAAGTAACTCTCTGAAAAATTTCAGCTCAATCAGTCTAGTAGTTTTCAGTGTGGAGGAATGTCTGTGACCAGCTTCTTAGAGCAAGAGGGGTCCTCTACATGCCTATTAGCCTAGGCCTACTTTAAATTTACAACTGGTGCATCAGTAACTTGCATGGTTCTTACAAGGTGCATAGTAAAAAAACACTATTGACTGCTGACATCCCTATTTAACACTATTGTTTAAAATCCTACTTTTTTGAAGAATACAAGCATAGCACTAGCGTCTCACCTTTCCTTATTTCATTACAAGACACTTATATAGGCAGCTTTTCATGATTGGAATTTAATATGAAGTACTTCGATCGAAATAGATTCTTTAAACTTTGCACGTCACATATACTATTTCCATAAAACGATTAAACACTTGTACTGTAAACTGTATGAACTTAAATGCTATTCATTCTTTTTAGGTTAGTAAAAAGTATTACTTTTTTATTTTGTTTTATGAAACCAGACAAATTTTGCTTGGGTCCGAAAGTCCAGTAATTTTGGGTTTTCTTCTGTTATCATTTAGTTTAAACACTTTCCTATTTTTCCTTCAAAACATTTTCACTTTCTTTCTTTGATTAGGATGAACGATCTGTCTAAAAGTCAGTCTTTCTTCTTCTTTCATTCAACACAACAGTCAAAACAAAAGTCAAGTCAAAAGTGTCAGAAGCAGAAGCATAAACTAATGGCAGAAGGCAGAACAGAATACGAAGTGACTGCGTACGCGTCCAATGTAAGGGCAAATTCACTTCGCTACCGCTTAGGTTAGGTTACGTTATGTTAGGTTAGGATAGGAAGTTTTCTGGCTCTCAATTTGGTTTAAAAGTCACAGGAAAAGTAACGTACGGTGCATAATTTGGAACGGACGTGAACAGTAGCGGCTCACGTCGGACGTGTACGTAGCCACTGCCAACAGAATAGAATACCCCGTCGCAGTACATTGTTATCAGCTGTTTTCGGAACGTCATTTGAAAACTTAAAGCATAGACTAACTACAGTATAGACATTGCACCTTATGGGCCTTTGCGTAGCACTTTTAATCTGGCTCCCGACGTAGTTCAGGGTAGCCCTGGTATGGTGGCGTTAGCATCGATGATGGTAACGTAGTTCACGAAGAGAGACGGAAATAAACGAGCGGTTCCGAAGGCCGCACCGCCACGAAGAGAGACGGAGACAAACGAGTGATTCCGAAGTATTGATGCACGATTACGAGAGGATTCGGTTGTTGAATGGTTGCGTTTCGAATGTTTCCGATGACGCAATCGAATGGATTTTGATTTGATTTCGAAAATTTACTAGCATTTATTGACTTCCCAATCTATATAATTCTTATTTACTTATTATTAAGTATTATAAACATGATGCATTTCAATTATGATCAGCGAATGCATACTAAATATTTGGTAACATTTCGAATGGCTACAACAATCGAAACGTTTCGAATGGTGCATCTCGCAATCGCTCTTTTGGGGTTGGGTGGAGGCCGCTGAGATCAAAGGCAAGGCGCAGCCAATGCCCTACTAGATACAGGCCGTACTGCTCCTCCACCAGTTTTGGCGCCACGTCATATCTTTGGGAGGGCTCGAGGCGCGGCCGGCGCGGGAAACTGCGGCCGCGACATCGGGCTGCGACTGTCTTTGAACTGCCACTAAACAATTTTAGTTGTACGTTATCCTTGATGTATGTCAGAACTTACTCTAATAAAGTCCGATATAGTTTAATAAAATATATATATATATATATATATTTTAATATATAGTTTATAATAAAATTTGTATTTATATAGTTTAATAAAATATATATATATATATATATATATATATATATATATATATTATTAAACTATATCGGACTAGTTTAATTAGAGTATTGTCTGTACATTGCTTGGAATTATAACATTTTTGCATATTTTCACGTTTTACACCCTAAAGAAGCCAAAACAAGTCTTATCTAAATTTCTGTCTGTCTATCTGTCTGTCTGTCCGTCTGTCTGTCTTTGGTAACGCTCAAGGACGGGTTTTTGTTCGCTTCTCTCGGGAAAACGGGTGCACTGACATGAATGAAACTTTGTTTCATTGATCTATATATGCGTGAGAAGGTTTTAGGCTACTTTAAACTGTCATACGCCTTTTGGAAAAAGAATGGCGGCCGCTCAAAAACGTGATTTCGTGCGATTTAGGTCACGTTTTGTTCGCTTTTCACAGGGAAACGGCTGCACTGATTTCGATGAAACATTTTTTCTATGTTCTATATGTACGTTAGAAGTTTTTAGGTTTAATTGATATTTTGGAAATCACCTTAGAACTCTGTCCCACGGGGTTTTAAAGATCCTATGTTCTTCTTATGGGCAAAGCATTTATTTATATTGAACCAGATGATGACTTAAGAATAGTTATTCTATAAACAGATGCTGTGTAGTTCTTATTTAAAAATTTGAGAGAAGATTGGTAATAAATTACATAAGTAGACAGAGAGGATATCTATATACAAAAAATAAAGTTTTGTCTGTACATTGCTTGGAATTATGACATTTTTGCATATTTTCGCGTTTTACACCCAATGGGAGCCAAAACAAGTCTTTTCTCAATTTCTATCCGTCTGTCTGTCCTTCGGTAACGCTCAAGGACGTGTTTTGTTCGTATTTCACGGGAAAGCAGTTGCACTGATTTTGATGAATCTTTGTCTAATACTTTGCCCTATGTTGTAGAAGTGATTATGACTTAATCCAACCGGTCACTATAATATTTCACTAGTTTAAACCCTGTTAAAAAAATCAACGACAACTAGTATAACATACCGTTACCATATATCGACAACGATTAAATATTTTTGTCCTGATAATCGCCGGCGTTGCTTATAAACTGAGGAACATTTGTTTCATTTTAGCTGTGTAACTATACAAACCACAAATAACAAATAGGTTCACTGAAGACTCGTTGCAGGAAAAGGAAAACAACCTTTTCGTTATGGTAGGTGACTATATACGGTTAATAATAGGCTGATAGACAATACAAAATTGTACTACCTGAAAAACTAATCCAAACCCCTTGTGCAATAACTGAATGTGAAATATTTGCAAAACAATACACATTGTTTACACAACATTCACACAATATATATTCATTTACACAACAATATATTTACAAAACATGGCAAAATGTCGCTGTCCATTATAACAGATTGGTTATAATTACACTACATAAATGATATACTGCATATTTTAAAAACAAACTGGACTAAGCCGAAACACTTATAGAAGAAAAGTATTGGAAATGATAGCACACAAATAATACAGACATAACACTAACAAACCATAATGATTGAATGAAACCAGTAGACACAACAAACTGTTGTTGGGGATGATAAAAGTACACCAACAAATGAATAACATGTTTTTCTAATGTAAAACCCCCATAAGACAACGTACTGTGTTTGTTCGATACTGTGAATTATAGGATGATTGAAAATAAATTAAATACAAAAATATGTATGTTATACATAAGCATGTATGTTTTGCTGAGAATGGTCACAGAATGTTGGAAATGGATACTTTATGAGAATAGACTGTGGACTTTTATAATCTTATAATGTTTGTTCAGCATTAACTATTATGTTGTTGGCACTAACAACCTGGAATAAACTTACAACATTCAAATATGGTTGAGGAATGGTCCATAAATGGTTTATAACACCATTTAGGGTGATTAAAGGTGAGACTTGTTTCAAATATCCCAAATACAAGACAAAGTACGGTACTCACACTATCGTTATAGATTAAACATAATCGTGAACTAAGAATGTAACAGCTATATTAAATCTATTATTTGATGTAACACTTCATTATGTGGCAAAGTACAATAGACTTTTTAAAAAAGGACCTGGCCAAACACTGTCATACAAACTGGCTGTGCTTTTTCAACCAAAGTTAATTTTTTTGGTATTGAACCAACTAATTGGTTTTGTTGGTTATGTTGTAAAATTTCATTCTCAACATATAACTGGTGATTTATTCTTAAATTTGTTGTGCAAAATTAACAAGCTGACTTTTTACAATTAGTTTACTAAAACTCCTTTAAAATCGTTAAAAAATAAAAACTGTATTTCTCATATAATTTATAAAAACCTTTATGCAAAATATGTATGCATTAAGAATACTGGATAAAAAATAAATCCAATTAAAAATTAAAACGTTTTATTGACAAATATAAACTGTAACAAATCTTTAATCTATAATATCAGTCTTAACCCTCTTTCAAAATTATCTCCCATTAACTACATTTCTTCCTCGCCACTGATGTGTTCAGCATAGATTGTTCTGTAACAAAAATATGTGTGGTATAGTAAATTAATAAAAAATAAACAATCACAGTGTTTTAACAATGGGTTTGTCCACACATTACTTATTCTCCATAAGAATGACATTGGGGCTGAGAACGTAGGTTTACTGCTACAGGAACCATCAGTAAAAAATTGTATTTTGTTGTACAAATATCAATAGACCACAACGAGAAATAACATTCCTTTTGGGGGGTTTTTTACCCCAAAAATGGGGTTTTTGAACTTTTTACATATAATTTTTGAAATAGTCAAATTTTAGTTTTCACCATTGGATTCAGCTTAAAAAAACACACAATTTGGTATTTTGATCATTCCTCTACGTCAATTGGTTACCGAGATATTGAAAGTGCTAAACACAGTACGTTGTCTAAAATTATTCTTATGGAGGAAAAGAAAATTGTTATATCTCGCTTATTTATGAACGTATACTGACGAAACTTGGTATACAGCTTCATCTCATTGTGGTCTATTGATATTTGCTAAAAAAAATTTTTTTGCCAAAGGCTCCCTTAGCAGCAAACCTACGTACTCAGCCCATTCTTATAGAGAATAATTAAATGCTCTGCCTCCCTTAACTATGAACATAAATGAATACAAACTGGTATACAACTTCACCTAGTTGAGTTATATTGATATTAGCATAAAACCCATTTTTATGGAGAATAATTAAAATTTGATATATCACTTATTTGTGAATATATTTTTATGAAACTTGGTATGTGGCTTCATGTAGTATTATGACATTTATATCTCAATTGGAAATTCGCTGAGTATGCAGGTTTGCTGCGACAGGGGTATTCTTTTAATAAACAGGTGCGTTATTCTAATAAATATGTAGTACATCGCAAGAACAGATGACTCATAAATAAATACCCCCGTCGCAGCAAACCTGCGTCCTCAGCGAATTTCAAATGCAAAATATTTGTCTTAATACCACATAAAGCCACATACCAAGTTTCATAAAAATATATTCACATATAAGCGATTTTAATTATTATCCATAAGAATAACATTGGTAATGAGTACGTAGGTTTGCTGAAACAAGGAACATAAACAATTGGTTTTTATGCAAATATAAATATAATTTAACTAGGCGAAGCCACATACCAAGTTTCATCAATATTCAATCATAAATAAGCGCCATATAACATTTTAGTTATTCTCCATAAGAATAACATGGGGGCTGAGTAAGCAGGTTTGCTGCAACGAGGAACAAAAAAATGGGTTTTTATGCAATTATCAAGATAACTCAACCAAGTGAAGCTACATACCAAG
Organism: Allygus modestus; assembly: GCA_963675035.1. Classification (NCBI taxonomy): domain Eukaryota; kingdom Metazoa; phylum Arthropoda; class Insecta; order Hemiptera; family Cicadellidae; genus Allygus; species Allygus modestus. The sequence continues at coordinate 70,918,586 of OY776114.1, read as the reverse complement.
TTTTATTAATATTTGTTCATAATTAAGGGAGTCATTACATTTTACTTATTCTCCATAAGAATAACATGGGGGCTGTGTATGCAGGTTTGCTGCTATGGGAATAATCAACAAAAAATCAATTTTTTGTGCAAATATCAATATACCAGTACTACGTGAAGCCACATACCAAGTTTCATCAACATACATTCATAAATAATCGAGATATCAAATTTTATTTATTCTCCATAAGGATAACATTGGACAACGTACTGTGTTTAGCACTTTGAATATCTCAGCAACGGTTGGGCGTAGAATCACAATTTAAACACCAAAATGATCGTTTTGTGGAACTGAACAGATTGGTAAAAGCAAATGTGAAGTTTACATTAAAATAAACGGAGAAAAAGCCAAAAACCTTTTTCCAATAAGATTTACATGGGCGATTTTATGAGCAGGTTATTTTGGATTTTCTCTGCAACCACTTAACCTAGGTTGATAATTCAAAATACTATATTATTTGTTTTTTTAAGCTCTATAACATGGTCAAAACCAAAATATGTAGTACAACGCAAGAACATATGACTCAAAAAGTATTAGTGAGTACTGGTATTGTAACACCCTTCTCTTAACTCCTTCTCGGTTTTAACTCGACATTTAAACAATTAAACCTGTTTCTGAGGGTGGGAGGTAGAGGGACGGGGAGATGATGAGGTGGAGAGGTTTGGGGCATAATAAGGCTACTGATTACTGGAATGGCAATGCCCTTCTGCTATGCGTTTTAACTCCACGTTATAAAAATTACCAGTAGGTGAGGATGGGGGAGGGGGCAGTGGCGGATCCAGCCAGGGGGCTCACGCCCCCCCCCCTTGGACTCAGAAGAAAATGTTTAATTAATGGGTAATAGTGTGACGCAGTCTGTCGCTGTACTCGCATCAATATTTGAAAATTTAAGCCAAATAGACACTAGGCCAGTACTGCAGTGTGAGTGCCTCTAGGGCAGCCGAAGACATTAGGCCGGTGCTGTGATGCGTGACCTTAGGGGAAGCTCAGGCAAAGCCCTTAGACTGGTGCTGCGGTGTGTGTCCCTAGGACAGCCAAAGGCAATGGGTCGGTGCTGTGGTGCGTTACCTTAGGGATGCTCGGCCCAAGTCCATAAGCCGGTGCTGCGGTAAGTACATTTATTGGTTTTATTTGAAACCCTTATCATGTTCACTAAACAGCTCCATTTTTATTTGATTTATAGCAAAAATGATGTCCATAGATAATTAAAATAATCAAGTGCGCCACCCCACAACAAATTCCTAGATCCGCCCCTGGGAGGGGGAGGAGAGTGAAAGAGAGAGAGGAGAGTGAGGGAGAGAGAGATGAGTCCAACATAACCCACTAGATATTAAACATTTGTTTCATATATTCGTCGACTTTATATTGAACAAATATTTGGTTGAATATCGACCACTGAGCGTTTTGTAGTATAAATAAATATAAGCCACTACAACGCCCTAAGATAGGTTAGGTTTTCTAACCTAACCCAACAGAGCGCTGTTAAGTTATAATTTAAAGAAAAATTACTGAAAATAACTGACGTAGGCCTACCGGTACCTAATTATCATTTATGTCATCTTCACTTATACCAGACAATCGGGGAATTGTACAACGAAAAAACACTACCTACAATATCCTGATTAAAAAATATTGTAATCACGTTCATATTATAACTAGGCTATTCAGAAGAGTCTGTCTATAATATAACTAACTTTAATATACCAATACCGATGTAAGTTATTAGGTTTCTTATAAAAATTATCAGCATCGCACAAATAATCTGACTATTAGCCTACTTCAAATAAACATATACTTTTGTATAATCCTGATTCTCCCACTCCCATAACTTAAACTTATTCATCCCCTTATCAAAATAGGTACCTTTGAAATTGATCAACGCTGGGCAGTCATCATCCAACTTGGGGTAACTACTGGTGTCTGCAAGGCTTACTTGCGACGAGTGAAAGTGTTTCGATACAAGTTTCATCTGAAATAGATTAAAAAGTATTAATGAACTGTACATTTGTAGGGAACATTAGTGCTCGCTGTGGCTACCAGTAAAAAGTAGCTAAGCTACATCTTTAGCTACTTTCGCAGTCTGGTTCTTACGTTCTTAGATTATGTATTAATTATCTCATACACCCATATCTAGTTTTTTAGTCATGAATTTTCATAAATACATACCGGTACCGGTAGCTTATTTAATTGATTTTAGTCTTAATTTTTTATGAACCCATCATAACATAATTAAACTTACATAGAAATTGTAAAAGTAGCGAAAAAATTAACTACATAATCCGCTACATTTTCTCTAAAACTGTAGGGCGCTACAGCTAACACTACTTTTTTCCAAAATAGCGGAACTACAGCCGACGTTACTAAAAATGTAGCTCGCTACTCCACAACACTGCATATGTGTCAACCATGTTTGCCCCTCCAATCAAAATACAGAAATTACGGTACTTTGGTATTATACGGATGCCACTATTTTTGGAGGTTAAATTTTTACCGGATACAAAGGATAACTACATAATTCGAAAAAACGTACTTTTATTGACTTACTGTACAAATTTTACATCACTCTGATGAGCGGTCTTTGTGTTGTGCCTCCCAAAAGGCAGCGATGTCTGCTAGGATCGTGTTGAATGCGTCGCCGCCGCTAGCAGCCAGACCCGATCGCCACAGGTACGCCGCCAAATATACATCGCGCTGTGGCAGTTATGTTAGGATGGGTTATCATAAAAATGCGTACGGTTTCCTCTTCATTTCGAGGTAAATCCCACACGAAAAGAACGTCACTCATTATGAAAACAAATGTAACGTAGTGCACGGCAATAAATCACTCATGACACTGACCCAGGACCCAGATTACAGGCGGTGACAGGTGATGCGCGCGCTCCGGTCAACGACCTGACCTTGGCCTATTTGGAGGGTGTTTGGCGGCCGGAAGTATGACTCATCAGGTATCATTCGATTCGTAACAAAACAAGGAAAGTCCTACAATCATTTTTATGATAACCCATCCTAACATAACTGCCGCAGCGCGCTGCATAAGGGTGGCATCCGTATAATACCAAAGTACCGAAATTACACTTATGTTCAATTTTACTACATTAACTTAGTCACAACAGCTTAATAAATTTACAGAAGTTAAAGGCTGTTACAGTTGAAACACAAGAGTTGTTACAGTTGAAATACATGCAACACTGCGCTGCGACAGTCAGGCCTAGCTTAAAATAGGTTTAGGTTAGTCGTGTAAGTCGTGTAACATAACATAGGCTAACTTAACCTCCACAATGACCTGTACAACAATTGGTACTCCACAGAAATCTATAACATTTCATCACTACCCCCTAACCTTAGGCCTACCCTTAATTTTGTATTTAGGCCTATTTATAACGGTTGTATCCACTCAAATTATATATAGGTCTAACTAGTAATGGTAACCTATTTTAACTAGTCTTAATTGTAGCCAATTAGCTGTTATAGTTGTGAAAGAAGCCTGAAGATTTGTATTTCATGGTAAGCATGGACTGAACATGTGTTCTTTGAGTTTTAATATAGGCCCATCTTATACAAATGTTTGACTGACAGTCAAAATTGGATTCTTAATTATGAATATGAACATGTTCAGCTTGAAATAACTTGATTAAATTAAATTTTTGGCTGCTGTGTGAGATTATAAAAAAAAATAAAAAGTAGGAAAGTAAAAATGGTAAAGAGGTTGTAGTCCTAAATGAAGAGCTGCAACATAACCTAGAAAGTAAGTGAAAGTTGAGCCATAGAACAATGCATCAAATACAGGGTCTAGTTGAATATTGTCAATACAAATAAGTATTAAAACTAATTACCAACTATTATAATTTAGGTTATTTACCTTTATTTACATTTAGGAAACGCTCACAAATCGGATTTCTTGAATATTTCTATAACAGCCGAAAGAACATAGCATCAAACTAACCACGAATTGAAATAATCAAAATCACAGTCTAATATAACATAACGAAATCGGAATCATTTTTAATTTACGAATACCAGTTGTTGGTTAAAATCCTGATTCCAGTAATTTCTAACGAATATAATGAGTTATTAAATGTATTTTAATAGTCTTCAAAAGTAAACCCAATGTCAATCACCTTACTCTTACTTTACCGACCGCATTAACCAACGTAGTTCCTATTCCGTCCACGGCGCAGCACTGTCCTGACGAATAAAAAGTGCTATGCTTTTTTGCATTGCGTGCCGGGTCTATACTATAGTTAGTCTATGCTTAAAGCATAGACTAACTGCTTGTTTGATGGAAGGTGTGTTGACCCTTGCAAAATCTTTGAGCGGTCACATTCCTTTCATTCCTAGAGAGAAACATTCCAAACACTAGTAAAAGCTGACTATCTGGTAATTCTAACGTAGTTTCCATATTTCTTAACCCATACTCATAAGTTTTTAAGAAGTAAGCTTTTGTAATAAAGTTAAAACTTTGAATATTGAGATATATTTAATTATTTTTAAAGATATATTACTAAACCAGTCAACATATTTACATTAATTAATAGAATACAGTGCAAGCAATGGAAGGAGGGGCGTTGATTAATATCGCTATATTATTGGATATAAAGTGAGGTCCCACCTTTATTTGAAAAACATGTACAAAAAGGGTCAAGTCGTAAATCATTGATTTACAACCACCAGGTCGTCAGCTGCAACTCGTCAGCTAGCTTCAGCCTGGTCTGATTGTAGTGCTTAAAGTAGCATTCCTTCAATTCCCTTTGTGTAAAATATACTATAAGAAGCTCTTCAATTTTATTTTACATTATGTTATTATATATGTGATATATGTTGAGTAAAAATGTTTATTTTAACCAACTTTCTAAATGGTGTTAGCTTTTTTTGGTTACCTGTTACCTTCTTCGTACGTCCCGTAGACCCAGAGGCATGGGACCCGTCGTAATTAACTATCTCTGAGGTTGTCGAAGACCGACGTTGTCCAGTCAGGTGCTATAAGGTCAGTATTAGCATAGACTAACTACTGTAGTTAGTTAGTCTATGGTATTAGTGCTTTGGAATGTCTCAATGAAAATGAAAAAGAAAACGAAAATACCCTCGTAGCAGCAAACCTGCATACTTAGCGAATTTCCAATGCATATATATTTATCTTAATGCCACATAAAGCTACATACCAAGTTTCATCAATATACATTCATAAATAAACAATTTATGACATTTTAATTATTCTCCATAAGAATAACATGGCGGCTGAGTATGCAGGTTTGCTGAAGCAAGGAACACAAAAAAATGGGGTTTTATGCTTATATCAATATAACTCAACTAGGTGAAGTCACTTACCAAATTTCATGAATTTATTTTCATAATTAAGGGAGATAACACGTTACTTATTCTCCATAAGGATAACATGGGGGTGAGTACGCAGGTTTGCTGCTATGGGAGCCTTTGTCAAAAAATTGTTTTTTTTTGAGGAAATATCAATGGTCCACAACCAGATAAAGCCGTATACCAAGTTTCGTCAGTATATGTTCATAAATAAGCGAGATATAAAATTTTTATTTTCCTCCATAAGAATAACATTAGACAACGTACTGTGTTTAGCACTTTCAATATCTCGGTAACCAATTGACGTAGAGAAATGATCAAAATACCAAATTGTGTGTTTTTTTAAGCTGAATCCAATGGGAACAAATAAAATCTGACTATTTCCAAAATTATATGTAAAAAATTCAAAAAACCCATTTTTGGGGTACAAAACCCCCCCAAAATACCCCTTCGGATGGAGCGATCTGGCTGGTTTTCGAACTTAAAGTCATAAATGTTGCTTTACACGTTTATACCAAATTTCATCAAAATCGGATAACTTTTACGAGAGTTATCGTGCTCACGGACACATATATATATATATATATATATATATATATATATACAGTTTCGAACGAATGGTATTTTTGGGGTCTGGGGACCTCAAAACGAAAAGTTATCATGGTCCCGGGCCTAGGTCTTACCATGCCGACTACGGTAATAGCTTCTTCCCTATAGGGGAAATTCGCTAAAAGGACCCGTTCAGGAAGAAGTTAGAAGTCAGGAAAAATATAGAAATCAGGAGAATTGTGGCAGATCATAATAGCTCTTCTCAATAAGATGTTGCTTTAAATTCGTCTTGAACTTCTTAATGTCACTGATTTCTTTAATAGCTGAAGGAAGTTTTGAAAAATATTTCAAGCCAGCGCTTGGTGTTGTAAATAATTGTAAAGTTATTAATATCACTGTTTTTATGCATAAATTTGTATTGAATGCAAATATTTAACAAATCCGTATTTGGCTGATGAGCGCAGGAATTAAATATATACAACATATAATACTCTATGTGCAAACACCAACTTTTATTTATTCCACTACCTTCTCCCATCTCCTGTCTCCATCTGTTTGTCTAGGTCTTGAGATCTTCAGGTATTGGTCTGTTTCTGTTTGAATTGAAAGATTTGAAACTTTGTCTAACGGCCATTCTCATTCTCAATAAGGTTCAGAATCAGAATCAAAATTTTAATTTTATTCTTATATTGCATATTCGCTTATATTTTAGTTGTTGTTCTGTAGTATTCACTAGACTTATATTTTTAATAACTAATAAAAGGCACATTGTTCCCTCAAAATCGGTGCATGTCGTGAATTGTGAAGATTTGAAATCCGGAGTTAGTCTTAACTTAAAACAGGTGGGTAAAAGTAACTTACTTCAAAACTTATTTTCAACCCATCTAGGCCTATTTAAATCTATCTTATTATTCGACATTTACTTGTCACATAGTAAAAAATAATACCTGCATGGACTACATGTAATTTTTGTTGTTTGTTTTCTGTAGGTTATTGCAGATAGGACCTAAGTCCAATTTTTATGGGTTTTCAGGTTTGTAGATATAGACAGAAGCATAAAGAAGTTTATTAGGTGTCAAGTTTTTAAATGTGAGTTTCCTTTACTAGGCCCTAGGTTGGTTCATACTTAGGCCTAGCTTTGTTACCAAATTTTATCTTGTATAGGCCTCTTTGAACTCCATTATAAGCTATGGATTCATATGAAAAGCCCTAATGATCTTTTTATTTATAATGTGTAAAATGCAACTGTCTTATTGCTTCAAAATTGTTGTGTAACCTCTTCACAGATTTTTTTGTTTTCAGGTAGATTAGGGAAGTAGAAAATGGCTTCTTCAGGCAAAGAAAACAATATTCCGCCAGTCACGAGAGTTGGAGCAAATACTTTGGAGAGTGGCGTTCCGAGAAAATCAGTTGCCTCTCTTGTCGCCACTGAGAATAAGCAACCAGGTCATTATCAGCGCCGCTCCTTCAATATACTGCCAGTTCTTCGACCATCTTTAGCAAAATCTAGTTCATCATCCTCTAGTCAAGTTGGAAGTAAGTATATATATACTGGTATACAAGATTTATAAGTAGCTAATATAACAACATTCCCGAATGCTCGTTCAAAAATTGGAAGTCTGTAAGTTTGTGTCAAACTAAGATTAGATCATTCACTTATAAGTTACACGAGGTTAGATAGCTCCTCCCATCATCA